>OZ018376.1:58750000-60000000 GCA_963969555.1 Polydrusus pterygomalis
TCAAAAGTGGGGTTATTTCTGAAAATATCGAAAAAAGTTATTAGAAAAAGTTTTTTTAAATGCAGTTTTTAACCCACATGCAAAATTTCAGCTGCATAAGATAATTTTGATTTTTTACCCATATTTTGTAAATTGCACCACTTTTGCAAAATAAGTCTCAACGCAACCTACATAAAACTTCTTAGTTTTGACAATGCTTTATTTCAGATACATTTTCTTTAAAGCGCGATATTAAATGTGTGTTTTTCTACAAAATCAAAATTGGGCTATTAAAATTTGGTCGCATGTTTGTTTGTTTTTGACCCTGTATAAGATAACTTCATAAAATAGGTATTTTTGAAAACGTAGTTTGTGCCTGAAAGTAAAAAAAAATAAAAAATAAAGTAAAGGGGTTTTAAATTAAATCGTTGCAAATAGATAAACTTTACGTTAAGTTAAACTAAAATTTATTTTCCACTTAAAAAACACTTTACTGAAGACACTGTGTTCTTTTTTGTCTTAATATTAAGGTGTATTACTTTCAGATACAAACTACATTTTCAAAAATACTTATTTTATGAAGTTACCTTATTCAGGGTCAAAAACAAATAAACTTTGCATCACATGCGACCAAATTTTATTAGCCCAATTTTGATTTTGTAGAAAAACACACATTTATTATGGCACTATACTTTAAAGAAAATGTATCTGAAATAAAGCATTGTCAAAACTGAAAGTTTTATGTGTCTTATTTTGCAAAAGTGGTGCAATTTACAAAATATAGGTAAGAATCAAAATTATCTTATGCAGGTGAAATTTTGCATGTGGGCTAGAAACTGCATCTAAAAAAACTTTTTTTTATAATTTTTTTCGATATTTTCAGAAATAACCCCACTGTTGAATTATTTTTTGGAAAAAATTAAAATTTAACAGATAATGCGAATCACGTGACTACTATTTTTTGCTTAATTTTCATCTGGATCGAAGCTGAACTTGATGCCACTGTTGAATTATTTTTGGGAAAAAATTAAAATTTAACAGATAATGCGAATCACGTGACTACTATTTTTTTGCTTAATTTCCATCTCGATCGAAGCAGAACTTGATGCCGAGTCAAATTTTGAATAAAGCTATTAATAAAAAAAATCCCATATGATGCGGACTTTACTAGTGGCACTGTATTGACCGTGTGTGGGCCGCTTAACAGGACAGACAACAGCGTAAAGATTGTTTTATTAAATTGCTAAAATTGAGATACACTTAAGGGGAAACGTAAAGACTGCAATGCAACTGGAGATTACACAAGAGAAAACATTTTGTTAGATAGAAAAGATAAAATAAATGTCGTTGGCTACATACTAGAGTCGATAGATATACCTGTTGATGAAGATACCACTTGAGACAACAATAGATTAGCTTAAACTTTCCTTATAAAAATACCGACTTTCGTTTTTTCAGTGGTCTATCTAAGTTGTTAATTCATTAATGATTTAATTCGCCTTATGTAATTCGAAGCGATATAGGCAAGGAGCTGACAAGGTAACTATACTTGAGATTGCTGCACCGCTTCTTAGTTTATAAACTCTTGATTTCATACCTTACATATTGAGTTGAAGCAAATCCATTACTCTCAGTCCTGATATTTTAGTATCACTTTTTCTGTCAGTCAGAGAAAACTGTCCAACTTCACGATCTTCACCAGGAGAAGGCAGTATAGACTTTCCCTTCAAAGATTTTCCTGTGAATTTTCCTATGGATTTATTTTTCGCTTTCACTCCAGGTATAACTATCATTCGTCTTGAGGCTGGCATGGCTGCCATCTGTCTGAATAAATGTGCAACTTCATCTTTCATTTTTGAACTGGCCATCATCTGAATAATCTTATTTTCACGACGTTCTAACTGTTGCTCGCCAAAAATGCCATCGAATTCAAGGGATTCAATTATTTTTAAACATTTTTTTAAGAAATCGCATTTTTCGTTATCGTTTAACCGTTGGACACACGTCAGTGCCCTCAGAACATCATTTTTAGCATCATTTTTGTTGTGCTCTGCCACATTACCTTTGATCATTAACATCAGGCAATTAAAAACCCAATGTAAATTATGTATCATGTGCGCTTCGTGAATGCATTTTCTGGCATAGACTCTTGACATATCGTATCTTTTTATTTCAATGTGATACCTAAAAGTAATATAATAAAATCTAGCAGATACCCGTGGCTTCGCTCGTGCAATTCAATCGTTATCAATTCACCATGCGAACAAAGCAATTTATCTAGGTAGACAAATAGAATTAAAAAAAAAAACAATATATGAAATAATATTTATAAACTCCTGGACAAAATTTACGCGACATCCTAAATTTTCCACAATTTTATGCTATTTTTTTTCTGAACTTATGATTCGCTTTGAATGATTTTTTTTGCATCGTAGGTTGGGTCCTTGACAATGTGATAGTTTTCGCTGTTTATGATAAAAAATTAATTTTCGATTTATAGCGGGTGTAATAAAAATGTTATGTTTTTTTCGAAAATTCGTATCACCCTGTGGAGTATACTAGCAACCAAAACATAGTGCATTTTAAATTAAACTGTAGGTCCATCTTTTCCGAACATTTTCTTTTTTTGCTTACTTCATTATCTCTGTTATTATAGGAGATACACCGTTTTATAGCGTAACGTCTTTTTATAGACTATTATTCAACACTCATTCATTGTTAAATGTTTTCAAGTAGGCTATGGACCTTTTCTGACATTTCAAGCGATCTTGTGTCAAATAATATCTAGTACCGTTACACACGTATCGGGTAAGAATCGGCCGATATCGGGTAGCCGATGGCTTTTGTATTAAGATAGACGGGAGCTTTCACACGTGTCGGACGATGGTCGCGTATCGGGCGATATCGGTTTGTCGCCGGGACATTATACCTAATACGAGCTTTCACACGTATCGTGTGGCCGTCCAGTCGCTTGTTATTTTGTTTATTTTTGTTCGCAATTAGTGACGATATGCACCAAATCGGCCGGTAACCGGCAACAAAACCGGCTACATGTGAAAGGTTGGTACCCGATCGCTACACGATATCGGCCGATTCTTACCCGATACGTGTGTAACCTGCTTTATAAAAAAATTGTTCGGAAACTGCTTAAGGCCAATTGTATAGGTTTGGGTTAACTCAAAAATGAGAGTTAATCTGGGGATAAGTATAAAAATACATTGTATAGGCAGAGGTTATTCCCTATTCTAGGATAAACCCGCAACTCGTGGATCGGGTATGAGTTAACCTACAATCTCGGGATTAGAAGCCTGAAAATGGCGTATTTTGTTATTTTACAACAATAACCTAATTTATTTACATGATTCCTATTTTTTATTTTATTATTTAAAATTATTATGAAGGCCTTTGATGTTGTTTATGATATTCTTTCGGATGATGAAGATGATTTAAATATTATTGACCTTATATCATACTGAAGTTAGCAGCTAGTTCAAATAAGACTTTCTCGAGGACTTCTTAACACAAACCCATACAACTGGTTTAATGATCGCTGACCGTTACGTCACGACTAGTACTTATCTTTCTAACATTTGTGAACTAGGTGAGATAGTAAATTTGCGTCAATAATGAATGTCGTATAATTTTACCAGCCAAAAAAGGTTTGTTGTCATTTTTGACAGTGACATTTTTAAGCAACCTTATTTCAAAAATATCACAGTATTGTGAAAAAGAACCAGCATTAATTTAAAAATTATTTGATTAGTTTTCAAAGAGAAAGTGATGCCGAAAAGACTTTTTTCAACAGACGTGTGGAAAAACCAATTTTCCGCACGGATATCAGTGCGGAAAATTGATTTTTTTACACTAGTGCGGAAAATTTTTTCGGCACGATTATGTCAAAAATCCGTGCAGAAAATTGGTTTTTCCACACTAGTGCGGACAAATTTTTCGGCACGATTATGTCAAAATCAATAATATATCAATTATAACTTGTAGTTATTACTTTTTTTCTCAGAATTAGTTACTGTTGCATATGTATGTGATTGTTAGTCAATTAAAAATTATTAAATTTCTTTGAAATATGTGTTACTTATTTCCACATGTCTGTAGAAAAACTATTGTACCTAACACGTGCGGAAAATGTTTTCCCTGCACTCGGCTGCTTAACCGAGCTCCGCTACGCGTCGTTCGGTGAACGGCAAACTCGTGCGGAAAAATTAATTTTCCGCACTTGTTAGGTAAATAGCTATTTTACCCTTTAACGCAGTTTACGAGGTAAGTAGATATAATAAAGCAGGAGTTGTGAAAACATAAATAATAAACATAAAAAATATATGGCAATGTTTGTATAAATACCCATCTGTTTTATGGAAAAATTATGTAACACACACTAATAAAACATAAATGATCTGTGAAAACGGGAAAGGTTTATCGATGCTTCAGTGCTTCAGATACTCTTCTCTTCCTCTTATTATTAATTTTTTCGAATTGCGAAGATGATATATTTTAATTTTTTAAAACTGTATTTTGTTGTGTTGTCATTACTTATTACATTTTCTTCTTTATGATTTTATAAAAAATGAGAATATTTGAAAAAAAAAATTATAGAATGATGCTCTAGAGAAAAAAAATTATGATTTAATTTTAAATTTTATAAATGAGTTTTTTTTTATTTTTCAGTAAATTTAAGTTAATTAAAAATTTCATATTGATTTTCAAAAACCATATGTTTCATTCTATGATACCTTTTGCCCTAAATAAACTACTTATTTCTGACTTCATTAACAGTATAAAAATAATAATCAAAAATTCGAAAAAACGCGCTTGTATTTTACTTATTGTAACAACCACGTCGTGCTTCTTGCAACTGATTTTGGTAATTTCATAAAAATTTAATTATTTTTAAAATTTCAAGAATTTATATCAGGTATTGTGATTAAATTTCCTATTACGCCCCTGGCGAATCACGTTGTTTGAGGCACCTTGAAACTTAAACAGGCTTTTAAGATAATTTGTAGGCAACTTTATATACATTCATCTGTCTATAATGGAAAATATCGATTTTGCATTTTCTTATTTAGTAGGTCAGTCGGTTTTTTGGTTCCATGCGTCTAGCTGTCAGAGTGATCGTGAAAATGGGGTTAATTTTATAATTTTCCGGTTTAAGTATAAATTTTCATCTAATTTGCTTCCCATACGTCATAGTTTATCTGAGATCATGTGATTTGTGTTGTGGCTTGGGATTGGAGACAATCTTTCCTTTTTTGTGAGGTCAGGTCAATAAAAGTGATAGCGGAAGGTCAAATCGTCCCTTATTCATACCTGGTGCCAGCCCAGCAGTAAAGGCGAAAGTAAAAGAATGAATTGATTGTAAACTAAGAGGCATTTCATGCTGCGTGAGTTCCTGGATCAATAGTTTTTGTCAAGTAAATTCTATTCTAGTCTTCAATGGCGTTTAATTTCACCTTCTAGGGCTGAGCGAAACCGAACAACAGGTTTCAAATCAAGTTCAAGATCAACTTTATTTCTGAGTTCAATTTCAATTCGTGATGCTTTAGTTTAAATTTTCAATTTTACTCTTATTTCTATGGATTTCACATTCAATTTTCAATCTACAGTTTAATTGCAGATGCCAATATGAATTTTACTTTTAACTTTCAGTCTGAACCATAGTTTTAGAATTTCACTATCGAACTGAGGTTCAAATTCAAATTTGAGTGCAATGTGGCCTCTTTAACCTTAAAATCAACGTCTCAAATCCCAACGTAAAATTCTTTTGCCAAAAATGCTAATGCAAGTATAACTTTTCATTATGTATGCAGATTTTCAGATATACCAAAATCTAAATTTCATCCTCAATCTTCAAATTTACGTTTCCGCTTAAAATTTCAATTCAAAGATTAAGTCTCCACTTTAGCATCAAGGCTTTAGCTTACTTTCTACATTTGCTACCTGGGAGTCCAATGTTGTCAGGGAGGAGTTAGCGTTTATATGGTCTGTCCGGAGCTGCTGTTCGATGCCTATTCCAGAAGCCATTAGTAGTTTAGCTACTGTCCTGCTCCTCACTGAAGTCTTGTAGAGTACATGTCGCTTGCCGTGTGGTGTGACCGAGGAACTGCTACAGAGGGTCCCTATAGTGGAATGTCAAGCACCCTGATATCGGATTTTTAAAAGATGAGTATTTTTCTTTAATATTAGCTTGTTGCTTTATTGGTGATTTTTCTGAACATTTTTTTCTTGATTAACTTTTTAATTTTTGCATAACCTTGGCTATCTATTTTTGCTTGTTTCCTTTTAAGATGCTAACCCTGTTTTAAATGCCATTTAGCTAAAGTTTTACCCAGAGGTGATAAAACTCTGAGTAAAGACTCATATTTTTTATTTTATTATAGATAATGTTACAAAGTTAACCAAGACTCGAGAGAGTAGGTAACTTTAATTTAGTACTTTCACTTTGATCATTCGATCGCGCTGACAGTTTTAGTTTGTTGTGCCTGGTTTGTGGCGTAGATATTAATTTCAGTTTGTCCTACTGAGTAGTGAACTTCACTAGTGGAAATCACAATACCCCTCTTTCTTTCTTCCTAAATTAGGTACTGTATTACTTGTGCATAAAGGACTCTACGCTTTAATGTACTTTATTTTATAATATACTTTTTGGTATTTAATTTGCAATACCTATCTCTATTCCTGCTTTCTAAAACATTGTATAATTTGTGCATCAAAGGCTCTAAGCTTTAATGTAACTTAATTTCTAATATACTTGATAGTATTTCCCTTGCAATACCTCTCTTTCTAACTTGCTGTGCTATGTATGCATTAAAGGCTCTAATTTCTAATGTAATTTAATTTATAATATACTTCCTAGTAATAACTTTACCATTGAATTTTATAAACAACTTTCACCTGAGAGATTTGAGCTTTAATAGATTTTTATTTTCCAGTACACTTGATGATAAATTTATATCGGGTATTTCCCCTCCCTCCCATTAACTTTGTGATCATGAATTAAGATAGACTGTTTATTGAAACCGTACATAAGAGCTTTGAGCTTTAAAGTATTTTGATTCATGGTACACTTTAGCCCATTCAATTTTTATAAGATTTTTTCCCCACCTCTCAGGGAGCTTTTAAGCATAAGTTTTACTTAATAGCTTCTAGCTTTAATTTATTTTAATTTATGGTATGTTTTATACTATCTAGTTTACATAGGGTTTTGTCCCATATTTTTTGACTGAGCTTTAGAGATTAGATTCGCATTTACTACTTGTAGAGTACCTAATGGCTTTAAGCTTTAAATTATTTTAATGCATAGTATGCTTAATTGTATTTAACCTACGTAGGGTAGTTGCCCCTTGTTTTAGTGAGGCTTTTTTGAGTACCTATATATATATATATATATATATATGTTTATATTTACTGTTTATTAAAAACATTGCCTATTTTTTTAATAGAATCTATTTATCACACGAATTTTATTGTGTTTTATTTAGGTACTAAGGATACAGTTAATATTGGTCTCTCTCCTAATTCTACAATATTTCTCTTTACTTTTCTCTCTTTATCGAGATATTCTCTCGATTGGCGCCCAAAATAAAAATCTGGAAAATAAAATAAAATATAAGAACCTCACGACCTTTGGCTCTCTAAGCGAACCTAACTGAGTTCCTGGAGCATCCCAAGTGACATTTAAAACAACCTAAATATTAACAACGAACTTTTAATGTTACATTGTTTACATGCATCCGTCTTTATGTAGATCAAGACTAAGAAAAATCATAACCTTCATCACCGGTAAGTCGAACTGACTGAATTACTTTACAACGTACCGCAAATAATATGGAGAATATAACGTAACGGTCAGCGGTCATTGAACAGACTTTAACTTCGTTAGGACTAAAGGGATTTTAACTTTTTTTCTTTCTCTGTCCATTGTGCTCGGGTTGATGTTTACGTGAAGCTTACTGTTCCGGCTATAAGACGATTTCTAAGCTATCCCAATAAAATGCTTTAAAATAAAAATCAAATGGAATGATTCGTTTATTTTTTCGCATTTAAATGCTTTGGAAAAAAAGGCAAGATCTTAATTAAAATGTTAGGTCAATTAAAAGTATTTCCCGGATTATATTAGGAAAGTCATTATTTATACAGGGTTCCCCATTTAAAACGAAACAAGCTAAATATCTAGTTCCACGTTAATTTAAAAAAAACGATCGGACCCGTCGATTTTTATTTCGAGGGTGACATCTTTTGCGTATATTGTCAATCTTGTTACTTCAAGCCCCTAGGAGGGAGGGGGGTAAGATCTAAATCTTAAATAGATACCCCTATTTTATATAATTTTTTTGGATTCTGCATAAAATTCTGAACATTTTTTAATAAAAGCATTATTAGTCTATACTAAACAGTTTCCGAGATATTGACTCTTGAAAAATGAGATTTATCAACTTTGACAACGTCTAGATTTCTAACTGTACGTCTTTAGAGTAAAACGGCTTACATGTCCCTATCTTCGATTTTTATTATCTTTCCAATAGTGTCAACTTCCGGTTAAACCGGTTGTAAGAAATATAGTACTTCCGGTTTAACCGGAAGTTAACACTATTGGAAAGATAATAAAAATCGAAGATAGGGACATGTAAGCCGTTTTACTCTAAGATGACAGTTAGAAAGCTAGACGCTGTCAAAGTTCAAAAATCTCATTTTTCAAGAGTTAATATCTCGGAGACTGTTTAGTATAGACTAATAATGCTTTTATTAAAAAATGTTCAGAATTTTATGCAGAATCCAAAAAAATTATATAAAATAGGGGTATCCATTTAAGATTTAGATCTTACCCCCCCTTCCTCCTAGGGGCTTGAAGTAACAAGATTGACAATATATGCAAAAGATGTCCCCCTCGAAATAAAAATCGACGGATCCGACCGTTTTTTTTTTAAATTAACGTGGAACCAGATATTTAGCCTGTTTCGTTTTAAATAGGGAACCCTGTATAATTACCTTGTCGGACTTCCATTGCCTTTATTTTATTACCTAACACAACGTTTCCGTTAGTTAGTATCTCTAACCGTTTTCAAGTGTATGAAATCTTCAAAATGCTTTTATAGTTATTAATGATACTAGTTCGATATGAACACTATAATGAAACGTGTGCAACGTTAAACCACGAGGAGTTAGCCGAAGTTCATATCGAAAGTGTATCATTCAAAATTTAATCTACGACAGTGCAAATAGATTTTATTCGTCTAAATTTCATTGAACGTTTTCGTAATTTTTAAAATTTTTAGGTGTCCATATTAGTCGATATCATGGTAACCGCATTTTTGATTCTTTCAATTTCGATTTTGACAACGTCATTTTGCCGTCTAATTTTCTATTGTATGCAAAGTGTTGGCCAAAAATTATTTAAATATGGGAGATTCTGAATCCGAAAGTGTCCCTTCGGATGTTTACAATAAATAAATGTAATCCGTTTTTCTAAGTAATAATAACAAACAAATAGTTTGGACCGACTTTCTTTTTGTTTTTTTATCTTAAGATTTGGATGTTATTATGAATTCATAATGGCACTAAGTCAGTGGCGGCTCGTGGGGTAGAGCCACAGTGCCATGGCACTACCTGCTCTCCTGTCCAGCGTCCTGCCCTTTACAAATTACCAAAACCTATTAAAATTAATATTCTCCTTTTTAAAGCAATTAACAAAATAATTTTAAAATGGAACACAGTCGGGTGCAAATTTCCATCTATTGAGAAAGCGATTATGCGTAAAACGGTAACGTAGCTTTAGCGCCAAAGCGACGAGGCACACGGGAGGCCCGAAGTTATGACGTAATTGCCATAACACACCAATAAAAAACATAGGAAAATGACCTTGAATGCGAGCAGAAAAACATCTCCGTGTAGCGCCAGGCTCTTTGACCCCGTTTGACGTTAGACGTTTCAAATTCAAACAGTTGTTTGTCCGCGTCGTGTCGTGTAAGGTTGTTTGTAAACTAAATAATTTTCGTTCGGCCTGCTGATGTAATAGAAATATTTATGGAAAAAATACTTGGGTGTGCGGTTGTGATAAATCTAATAGACTATTTTGTTTTATGTGTGTTTTATTTGATGGGGGAGCAAACTTGGTCCCAAAAAGGTACAGATGATTTGGTCCATATCTGGGAAAAAATGAAGACACATGAAAAATCGAAGGTACATTTAAACAATATATTTAATTTCAGTATGCTTGGTAAAATTAACATTAAAACTCAATTAAATTCTGCATATCACAATGAAATAATGAAGAAAAACGAACAAATTGATAAAAACAGATACATATTAAACCAAATTATAAACTGCGTTCGGTTTGTGGTTCTTTCGGTCTATATAGTACACTCTACCTACAGTATTTTTTTAAAATTCAAGATATGATTGTAAATTCATAAATTAAATTAGGTGCCTTTTTGCTTATTTTTCCTACTTCAAAAGCAAGAACTATTAACAAAAAAGGGCGTGGCACCCAAAATTTTTTTGCCTGCGGCGCTAAGGGTTTACCTGGCCCTACTTCACTAAAATGGCACGAGCCGCCACTGCACTAAGTGCTATTATGAAGGTCATAATGACATCTAAATGATAATGCTAAATACGTCATAATGGCACTGTCGTAGATTAACCAATAGAGAGGCATTAATACCATTCAAAACCAGCATAGTTTGGGTTTGCATTATACAAAGATTTATGTATGCAATATTTGTTTTAGAATGGTAAACTAACCTAGATAAATCGTGATAGTACCAACAAATTTCCTCCTGCACATGAGCTTTTTGTAATTTATCTTCCAATTCAGCAATTCCTTTCTTGTGATCTACAAACTGGCTCTTAAATTGACAAAGTACAGAATCGGTAGATGGTTCTTTGCTAAGAGGTAACCCGAGAACAGCATAAATTCTTCTGTTTTGCTCGAAATCACTGTGATCAGGGTTAAGTCTGTAATATTCATACCACACCTTACAGACTTTTTCATAAATTTCTTCCGTAAATACACGTTTGTCTGGTAGGAGCTTCCTTGGTTTACTATCACAAAAGCGTTTCAATTTATTAACCATTTCTAAGCAAGCCTTAATATCCTTTTTTTCATATAATTCAACCATTTTACTCTTAATCACTAAAAAGATAATACATTTATTAAATTTTAATAGTTTGTTATTAATGATTAGCTATCATGAATCTTAAAAGAAGGGTGCACGATTTTATTATAAAATTGTTTTCCCAATTTATATTTTTTTAAATATTATGCCTATGCGAGAAAATATTATTTTCTAACCACCAGTAAAATCCGCATCATATGGGATTTTTTTTTATTAATAACTTTATTCGAAATTTGACTTTGGTATCAAGATCTGCTTCGATCGAGATGAAAATTAAGCAAAAAAATAGTAGTCTCGTGATTGGCATTATCTGTCAAGTTTTAATTTTTTCCAAAAAATAATTCAAAAATTCTAAAATTCTAAAATTAGGTATCGAAAAAAGTTATTAGAAAAAGATTTTTTAAATGCAGTTTCTAGCCCACATGCAAAATTTTAGCTGCATAAGGTAATTTTGATTTTTTACCCATATTTTGTAAATTGCACCACTTTTGCAAAATAAGACCCAACGCAACATACATAAAACTTCTTAGTTTTGACAATCTTTATTTCAGAAACATTTTCTTTAAAGTAGGGCCATATTAAATGTATGTTTTTCTACAAAATCAAAATTGTGCTATTAAAATTTGGTCGCATATTATGTGATGCAAAGTTTGTTTGTTTTTGACCCTGTATAAGGTAACTTCATAAAATAAGTATTTTTGAAAATGTAGTTTATGTCTGAAAATAATACACCGTAATATTAAGACAAAAAAAGAACAGTTTCATCAGTAAAGTGTTCATTAAGGGGAGAATAAATTTTAGTGGTGGGAAAAAATCAAAATTATCTTATGCAGCTGAAATCTTGCATGTGGGCTAGAAACTGCATCTAAAAAAACTTTTTTTTATAATTTTTTTCGATATTTTCAGAAATAACCCCACTGTTGAATTATTTTTTGGAAAAAATTAAAATTTAACAGATAATGCGAATCACGTGACTACTATTTTTTGCTTAATTTTCATCTGGATCGAAGCTGAACTTGATGCCACTGTTGAATTATTTTTGGGAAAAAATTAAAATTTAACAGATAATGCGAATCACGTGACTACTATTTTTTTGCTTAATTTTCATCTGGATCGAAGCTGAACTTGATGCCAAAGTCAAATTTCGAATAAAGCTATTAATAAAAAAAAATTCCATATGATGCGGACTTTACTGGTCACACTATACCTACAATAAGGTTGCATTTCATCTAACACAGTTAGATATTAAAATGCAGATTCAGATTGCAAAGTACTACTAAGAAATTGAATGTCAATCATCTCAATAGGATGTCACCACCTGCAGACCGGTTTCGAACTCTTTTGTTCTCGTCAGTACAGGGTAGAATCATACCTTCGATCAGACAATTTTCGTACTTAAAAACAATCATAGCAACCTTTGTTAGTTGTATATTATAGCCTTTAGCGTAATCTCTTAGTACTCCCATACAATCTGAGCAGACACCCGTTTGGGTCATATTATACAGGGCATCTCACGGTTGATAGTACCTTAGACGTTTACGGAAAACGGGACAGGAATTTTCTGAAAATTTAGCAACATGGGTAATTGTGGCATTGCTCTATCGATATAAAATATTTTCAACAACGCAACGTTGCCGCTTACAAAAAAGTAGCATCACCTTTTATATTTTAAATGAGACACCCTATATATTATTGCCTTTTCCGCTACGCTAGTACTTTCTGATTATTTTCATATAATACTTTTCTATACCTATCTTTAGCGGTTTTCAAAAAATTAATTAATTTCCATATTTTTTGTTCAAAACATAGCTCCAATAAAATGTATATTACTGCGAAATTTGGACTCGTAGAATGCTGAAATTTAGGATGTAGTTTATCAATATCTTGTGTATTAGATATGTGTAAGGAAATTTGTTCTGTGTTATACAGGGTATTTCAAAATTCATCATTTTACCGCTTGATAAAAAAATGGTGAAAAGTGAATTTTTTTAAATAGAACACCCTGTATATTATTAAATATCTTAAAAGAAAATTAAAGTCCCTTTCAATTAATATATTATGTTCCTATACCTAAATAGTTAGGTTTTCGAAATAAAACCAAGTGTCTGTAAAAATCGGATTATTATTTGTTTTAGATAGCCATGAAATACAAAGATGAAACATGTCATACATTAATAATAAAAAATTTGCGCGTTTTTAAAGTTTATTAGAGAAAGTGACCTGAAAATAATTAAAATGGAAGGAAATAACTATTCATCTGAAGTTTAAATGGAATTGCTTATTCTTCATGGACCATGTAACCAAATTATAGCAAGAACATGCAGAAGGTTCAAGGAATTGTTTCCCGATCAACAGCCAATCAACAAGAAAAAGTTTGTACGATTACAAAATAATTTTATTAATCATGGGTCAGAACTGAAATCGGAAAGGCATTTACCGAAGCCTGTAATTTCTGATGAAGACAACATCATAAATGTTTTAGCCTATTTTCACGCTTTTCCCCAAGCTTCCACTAGAAGTGCAGAACATGATTTAGGCATAACTCGTGCCTCTGTTCAACGAATCCTCGATAATCATGATATGCACCCATACTAGTTAGCAAAAGTTCAAGCCATGAAACCGGAAGATTACCAACGTAGAGTACAGTTTTGTGAAACAATTCTAATCCGCATCCAAGAAGATCCTAATTTTCTAAAGAAAATAATTTGGACTAAATTCTGCAGGGAAGACATTTTTAGTAGGAGGAACGAGCATTACGGGGCTAATGAGAATCCACATGTTGTCAAGGAAATAGGATTTTAGGAAAGGTTCAGTTTTAACGTGTTTTGCCTCCTAAAAGACGACAAAATGAAGTATTACATTTACGAGGAACCGCTAAATTCTGAAAGATACCTTCAAATTCTAAGGTCAGTTGTAAACGAGTTTTTAGAGAATCTATCCTTAAAAGAGTATCAAACCTATTGGTTTCAACTGGATGGGGTACCAGCCCATTGTACTGGGGCAGTAACGAGATAGTTATTTCAAATTTTCGACGATCGTTGGCTAAGAAGTTTGGGACTGTGGGATTGGCCTGCTAGATCACCCGATCTCACGCCACTTGATTTTTACTTGTGGGGTGATTTGAAAAGAAAAGTATACAGGACACCAGTACAGAGCAAACAAGACCTCCGCCAACGAGTGATCAGTTGCATTGAGCAGCTTGATGCCAGTAAAAGAAGGAAGGCCACAACTGAATCTCAGAGTATACGGATTAGAAAATGTTTGGAAGTCAACGGTCGTCATTTTGAACAATTATTAAAGAAATCTTCAATGTATTTTTTATTATCAATAAAATTATTTTGTAATCGTACAAACTTTCTCTTGTTGATTGGTTGTTGATCGGAAACAATTCACTGAACCTTCTGCATGTTCTTGCTATAATTTGGTTACATTGTCCTTGAATAATAAACAATTTCATTAAAACTTCAGTTGAATAGTTATCTCCCTCCATTTTATTTATTTTCAGGTCACTTTCACTAACAAACTTTGAAAACGCGCATTTTTTTTATTATTAATGTACCAATTGTCAAATTTCCATAATGACATGTTTCATCTTTGTATTTCATGGCTATCTAAAACAAATAATAATCCGATTTTTACAGAAACTTGGTTTTATTTCAAAAACCTAACTATTTAGGTATAGGAACATAATATCATTTGGAAGGAACTTTAATTTTCTTTCAGGATATTTAATAATACACAGGGTGTTCTATTTTAAAAAATTCACTTTTCACCATTTTTATATCAAGCGGTAAAATGATGAATTTTGAAAGACCCTGTATAACACAGAACAAATTCCCTTACACATAACTAATAAACAAGACATTGATAAACTACACACATCGCCAAAATTCTTGGACCCCCCCTATGTTTGGCAAAATGAGACACTATTATTATAAGATAAGAAGTTTATTACAAAGTACATTTAATTTGGTTATATATCCAATACAAATTGGCTAAATTAAATTTTAACTGAACAAGAAAAAAAATACAAACGAAAAATAGTGCACAATAAAATGATTACCAGAATTTAAAATCTAGAAGAAAACCACATTAGAGCGAAATCAAAAATGCTTTAATATTCGGTGTATCCTCCCCTGTTCTGTAGTAAGGTGTTAACTTGCCTGTGCATGGAAACAATAAAGGCGTTAATGGCATCCATTTGGGATATTATGTTGTTCCATTCTTCTTGGGCTGCTAGTGTGAGTTCCTGGAGTATTTATTCTGTTTAAAATTGCTCGTCCAACGAAATCCCACAGGTGCTCAATGGGTCATGTCTGGCGAATTTGCTGGCCACGGTAATCTTTCAATATTCTGAATCTCTAGTACATTTTGTACTCTTCTCGTGCGATGGGGCCTAGCATTGTCATCCATGAAAATGAAATTGGCTCTGTGTCGCCGACTATCACTAACTAAACCAAATCTTGTTTCGTCGGAACAAAGGACATTTCGCCACTGAGCTAAAAGCCAGTCTTTGTGTTCCCGTGCCCACTGTAGATGAGCGGCTATATGTCTGGGAAGTAACCTAGGTACTCTTAATAGTCTCCTAGATCGCAAATTGGCGCCAGCAAGTCTCCGCCGTATTGTGGTACTGGAAATGAATCGACCAAACGTTCTTCTACAATGAGTTCGGACAGCTGAGACTGTTATGGTTCGATTACAACGTACATAACCTGCTACATACCGATCTTCTCTTGCATTAGTTACCCTAGGACGCCCCGTTCCACGTCTCCAGTCAACGCTGTTAGTTTCCTGGTACAAACATACTATTCGGAGTATTCGGATAACTGAAGCCCGGGGAATTCCTAGTCTATCCGCGATTCGATGATTTTGCAGACCCTCATCATGCAAAGCCACTATTCTTGCTCTATTGAACACTGAAATTCTATTGCCAGGCATTATTGAAAAAAAAAACTCAACAATCACTTCAACACGCTAAATCGATATGAACCACTTTTTAAACATTGGTGTCTAAAATTGTGGAAAATTGATTTTGTATACATCTTTTGTTGCGTAGCAACGGTGAAATAAAAAAAGATTAAATGTCCAAAAAGGCATCCATGATAAATATTTCGTTTCAAAATTTACAAGGAGGGTCCAAGAATTTTGGCGATGTGTGTACATCCTAAATTTCAGCTTTCTAAGAGCCCAAATATCGCAGTAATAAACATTTTATTGGAGCTATGTTTTCAACAAAAAATATGAAAATTAATTAATTTTTCGAAAACCGCTAAAGATAGGTATAGAAAAGTAATTTATGAAAATAATCAGAAAGTACTAGCGTAGCGGAAAAGGCAATAATATATAGAGTGTCTTATTTAAAATATCAAAACTGATGCTACTTTTTGTATAGGCGGCAACGTTGCGTTGTTAAAAATATTTTATATCGATAGAGCAATGCCAATTACCCATGTTGCTAAATTTTCAGAAAATTATTATGGCCCGTTTTCCGTAAACGTCTAAGGTACAATCGACCGTGAGACACCCTGTATATAGACAGTCTACTTGTCAGGCAGTGGTAGAATAAATATTATATACAGAGTGTCCGGAAATGATGAGCAAAAAATTTAGGGAATAATTCTATACCGAAAATAAACGCTATCTCTTCCTATAACATTTTTTTCGAAAATTGATTGTTAACGCAGTTACAGGGTGTTGAAGTAAACTTTTACTTGCAGTTTTAAAATACATAAGTTATTAGAACAATAAACTAAACATTCAAATCAAAGGTTCAAAGGGACGTACTTCCTCTTCAATGCATAAATTAATTTTTCTTAAAAAATTCTGACGAACTACATGGAATATTACTTTCTTTGCTACGCTATGTTTAAGGTTGAAAATAAATTAAAATGATTTCGTATTCATCACATGCAAGCAATGTTATTTTAGCGTTTTTCTCGAAAACGGTTAGATTTATCGAAACAAAAGTAGTATACCTTTTTTATGTCAAAATATTAGGAGAATAAAAATAGTCAGTCAAAGTGCGCATACAGTGCAGGAAAAACAAGTTGGGACCATTTAAATTAAAGCATAGGATCCTTATGTGGCACCCTCTACAAAATGCGAAAAGGGCAAATTTGTATTCCTCATCCCGAAAAAACCCCATATACGAGATTTCGTCAAATTATTATGAGCGTAACAAAAGGTATTGCAAAAAAAAAATGCAAATAAAATTTAACTTTCAAATCAAATCAAATCGAATCGAATCGAATCGAATCGAATCGAATCGAATCGAATCGAATCGAATCGAATCGAATCGAATCGAATCGAATCGAATCGAATCGAATCGAATCGAATCGAATCGAATCGAATCGAATCGAATCGAATCGAATCGAATCGAATCGAATCGAATCGAATCGAATCGAATCGAATCGAATCGAATCGAATCGAATCGAATCGAATCGAATCGAATCGAATCGAATCGAATCGAATCGAATCGAATCGAATCGAATCGAATCGAATCGAATCGAATCGAATCGAATCGAATCGAATCGAATCGAATCGAATCGAATCGAATCGAATCGAATCGAATCGAATCGAATCGAATCGAATCGAATCGAATCGAATCGAATCGAATCGAATCGAATCGAATCGAATCGAATCGAATCGAATCGAATCGAATCGAATCGAATCGAATCGAATCGAATCGAATCGAATCGAATCGAATCGAATCGAATCGAATCGAATCGAATCGAATCGAATCGAATCGAATCGAATCGAATCGAATCGAATCGAATCGAATCGAATCGAATCGAATCGAATCGAATCGAATCGAATCGAATCGAATCGAATCGAATCGAATCGAATCGAATCGAATCGAATCGAATCGAATCGAATCGAATCGAATCGAATCGAATCGAATCGAATCGAATCGAATCGAATCGAATCGAATCGAATCGAATCGAATCGAATCGAATCGAATCGAATCGAATCGAATCGAATCGAATCGAATCGAATCGAATCGAATCGAATCGAATCGAATCGAATCCAATCCAATCAAATCAAATCAAATCAAATCAAATCAAATCAAATCAAATCAAATCAAATCAAATCAAATCAAATCAAATCAAATCAAATCAAATCAAATCAAATCAAATCAAATCAAATCAAATCAAATCAAATCAAATCAAATCAAATCAAATCAAATCAAATCAAATCAAATCAAATCAAATCAAATCAAAACAAATCAAATCAAATCAAATCAAATCAAATCAAATATTTTTCAATTTACAATTGTAGGGGAATAGTCAAGGGTACATTTTCAATTTTAAAACTAGAAACTTAAGTAACTATGTATTTAAAAATTAACAACAACATGAAATGCATTTCAACACGCAATATAAAACTTTAACACCCTTTAATAATCAATTTTCGAAAAAATGTTATAGGAAGAGATAGCATTTATTTTCGGTCTAGAATTATCACTTATAATCTCCCTAGCAGCAGAATTATTACCGAATGGTTTTGTTGATAGAAAATTATTCCGAGTCGAAGACGAGGAAAATTTTCTATCAACAAAAACATGAGTGAAACCGAGAAAAAAATTATCGGGAATTAATTCTGCTGTATGGGAGATTCGGTAAGAAAATTTCATAAATTGGAGTTTCTTTTAATATGATGAGAAGATGAGACCTACGACCTATTCTTAATAAAAATTATAAGTTAGCAACAAAATGTATTTTGATTTTATTCCGAGTGACGTTTGCCATAAAAAATAAAGCACTTCATTTTTGACAGAAAAATTATCACTTATTAATTTTATTAGGTTAATAAGCTATAGACTATCGCGATAGTCTCCCGTCGCTATAAGCAACGCAAACAAAAAGGAGCCTTCTAATTGGTTGAAAATAAAATTATGAAATTTTCCTCTAAATTTCTTGCTCATTATTTCCGAACCCTCCTAAGCCAGTTCGTCAATTAATGCTCAAATTTTCACTATGCTAGCTTTTTAAGTGCTTTATAAAAAATAATAGCACTTTTTATGAGGGAGTGCCCCTTTCAGGAAGAAAAGCTGCTATCTAACTGCCTGGCTTGTCAAACAATAATATACTATACACGTTGTAATAAAATATGAATTTGCACAATACCATCTGCTTCCGCCTTTGTAGCTTGTTGCTGCTGTTCAAGTTCCTGTTTCTGCCTAGCTTTAAGAGCACCAGAGACAGTGGCTTCTTGATATTTAATAAAATAAAATGGCCGTCGCGTTCTTAAAAGTTCCTGTTTGTATGAAACAGATTTATAACTGTCCTTGGCAAGTCGTTTTATTTTAATTGAACCTTCATTATTCGGGCATATAGATCCCGGTTGAGACTGTATGCTTTTCAAAAATATTTTGTCCTGGTACATTGAGTCTAAATATTTTTCGGACATGTAATTTTCAATATTTGATGTATAATTTTGTAGGGGATTATATTTAAACGCAGTTGGAAATGGTGGAACATATTCACCATCCGATTTTATTGAATGAAGGGAATCTTTTATTGGTAGTGCCATTGTTACGTCTTCTGCAACTAATAAATATAAAAATTTTAAAAACAATCAAATATGTTCACATTTATGCATTATTAAAAATATTTTATATACTGCGTCCATTAATTATGGAATAGGTGAAAAAATACTCAAAATTTTAAACATCCATCCATCTCCATCAAATTATATCAATCCACTCAATTTTTGGTTTATTAGATTACTTTATGTCTTTTTTATACAGGATGACGGCTAAGATACCAAGCCGTGTAAAATGTGCTGATTTTAAAATTAATGTGTGGAAAGTACGAAGCAATGAAAATTGAATTTTATTAGTGTACTGGTTACAGCCTTTGGTTAGGTACTTACTGTACAAATTACAGCGCAGTGCCGTTTGTGTCATTTAAAAAAAATAAAAAATTGTGATATAACACTAACTTAACCCATTAACAGCTCGCGTTGCCATATGGCAACGTAAATTTAAAAATGTATAAGAGGTGTCATCTCTTTAACGATAAGTAAAACTTGACCATAAATGTGGTTTTCACATTAGCTAAATATGTGCTTAGAATACTGTCAGTCATTAGGATTTTTAAATATAACGTTGTTTTTGTGCGAGTGGTTAGAAAATCTAGTTACAATATTTTTCAGCAAAATATGGACTTGCGATTAGAGTAAGTACTATTATAATTTATGTTTTTTGTTTAGAATGGTAAAATATTATAAATAACGTAGACGAAAGGTTGTGTGAAAGGTATTATATATATAGGTTAGGTCGTATGTTTTTATTTTTTGTATATATCCTACCCAAAACATGCCCGTTGCCATATGGCAACTCTCGCATTCTGAGGGGTCAAATTTTACAAAATAATCTAAATATGTTTGTTTTATTTTTAGGCGTAGTTTTAGTTTCGAAGAGGCCCTTTACATGGCCTATAACGATGACGACATTGACGTGTGCCACAAATTTACATAGAGCCCCCAGACCCATACGTTCTGACAGACGAAGACTCAGTTGATGATAATGGTGGAGGTTTAGTAGATAACCTAAGTAGGGGACAATTGGCAGCTCAAGCCGAATTAGTAGTAAGGGAACGACCGGAACGGGACACGCCAGAGCAGATTGAAAATGAACAATATATTGAGGTAGATCCAGCACCTGAACATGGACCTGAATACTTGGTGGAACCTAGGCCAATGTTGTTACTATGGCATCTACGTGTCATGGTATTCAGCCGATATCTAATGTTAGAAGATACTGTCAAAAGGAGAAAACAAATATTATAATTCCTAGGTCATCAGTAGTAGCAGAATGAATATAACCGCTTTATGGGGAGAACTGACCGTTGCAAAATATAGAATCAGCATTAGAAGAAAGAAGTGGTGGTGGCCAATCTTTACCTGGCTTCTAGATGTGGCACTTGTAAATGCTTGGACTGCTAATAGGACTTCCCATTCAAGCAAAATATCACATTTAGAAGAGAAATTGTGCAGACCTATCTGAACAGGTATAAGGTCCTTCCCAAAAGTAGTGGTAGACCATCTACTTCAAAGTCCAGCGTGACCCTAAATCGAGTATCAGATGATATTAGATATGACCGGCTAGATCATCTGTTAGTTCATACTATTGAAAAGAAGAAAAGGCGCTGCTTCTTTTTTCTTAATTATTTAAAGGCGCTGCGCTGGCGAAGGATGCACATCCATAGTACGCACAATGTGTTCGAAATGTAATGTGGGTTTATGTCTAGAGTGAAACTTTATATTTCACACTAAATAATATCATTTGTATACCTTAACCAGTTAGTGTTGCCATATGGCAACGGCATTATTTTTTGTAATATAACGTTTTTTTTTTAAATATATGTGTTATTTTGTGTCTTAAGAATGTTTTTTTTAGTAATCATTTATTTAAAAAAGCGTCAATCAAAAAATTAGAAATTCCGCCGTTAATGGGTTAACAATAGTAATAACAATTTAAAGAAACAACTTAATTATAAGAATAAAGATTAATAACGCGTACTTCCTCCAGCGGCGTTAATGACAGGCTTGACAACGGTTTGGCATACTGAGAAACAGATGTCTTATAAAAACCTGATCCATATTTATTCCATATTCTTTGTAGCGTCCATCTCAGCTGAGCCAAAGTTTCTGCTGGGTTAGCTTGTGCACGAACCTATCTACCCATTCGATCCCACAAATGATCTATAGGGTTAAGATCTAGGCTTCAAGTTTTCCAATTCATTACGGTTATTCCCGTTTCTGCTAGATATTCCGTATGTGGACGTGTGTTATCTTGCATAAAAATTAAGTTTTCTCCAATAAAGGGAGCAAAAGGCACAAGATTTTCCTGAAGAATTTCCGTAATATATCTGTCAATCGCTCTGCAAATACCAATTCCGTTTTTGCCTCTAATATACTTTTCCAAACCATAATTGATCCACCGCCATAACGAACCCGCTCTTTAAAATTACACTGAGCATAGCGTTCACGAGGTCTTCAAAACACTTTTAAACGTCTATCATTGCTGTATAGACAAAAACGGAATTCGTCGCTAAATAAAACATTAGCCCATTCATAGGCCCCATAGCCCCCATAGGAAAGCGACCGCCCATATTAATATTAGTATTAGTAGTATTCGAGTGAAAAAAAAAACGATTATCAGGTTTTTAAAATCACTCTCATACACATACATTCTCGGTAGTCGGTTATTAAAATAAGTCGGTTATTCCCATCACTAGTTTTTACCATTTTAAAACGTACGGGCACACACTTTTGACTTTGAAAATATAAGCATTTTAGGGACAGAGACTAATTATTGCAGAAAAACTTGCAATAAAAATTATGAATACACCAAGAATTTTATGTCTAGAAAATGAATCATCTATGTTTTTCGATATGAATGAAATTTTTGAAAAAGATATTGAAGATATAATTCAAGAACTTAATAGAAAAAAAGCCAGTAAATTTGATAACATAACAGTCAAAATTATACAAAGTGTCAAAGTAGAAATAACTCCAATCTTAAAATATAAAACTATCATTGGAAAAAGGAATTTATCCAAAAAATTAAAAATAGCTAAAGTTTTTCCTATTTTAAAAGCAAATTCAAAATCTAATTGTAACAATTATCGTTCAATTTCTGTGCTATCAGTAATTTCAAAAGTATTTGAAAAAATTGTTCAACAAAAAATATCCAATTTTTTAGAAAATAAAAAATTATTATTTCATGGCCAATATGGATTTTGAAAATCTAGTGACACGGAGGTTGCAGTGGCAAATGTTATCACAAAAATTCAAAATAATGTTGACAATAATAAAAAATGTTGCCTAGTGTCTTTAGGTTTATGTAAGGCATTTGATACAGTAAACCATGATATTTTATTACAATGTATTTATAATATTGGAATAAGGGGAACTATTTATAATTGGTTTTAAAATTATTTAACTGACCGTAAACAGTTTGTACAAATTGAAAACACAAAAACTTCATTTAAAAACATTACTTGTGGTGTACCGCAAGGATCAATTTTAGGACCTATTATTTTTCTGATATACATAAATTCAATTTCAAACTTAAAATTAAACGGTGATTTAAAATTATTTGCAGATGATACAACAATTATATATTTCGATGATGATATAGATCAAATTTTAGATAATATAAAACAAGATTTAATTCAAATTTATTCGTGGCTACAAAGTTTTAAATTAACTTTAAATTTTAAAAAATCTTCTTTTATGATAATAACTAAAACAAATCAATATGTTGGATATAAATTGCAATTACTTTTTAATGGACATATTATAAAATATTCAAATACAATAAAAAAATTTAGGTTTACATATAGATGAAAATTTAAGTTGGAGAACACATATTAATAATTTAAGAAATAATATTTCTCCTTTAATTGGTATTTTATACAAAGTGAGATATTACATCCCATTAAAATTTTTAAGAAATATTTACTATGCATTAATATATTCAAAATTGCAATATTTAATATCAGTTTGGGGTTCTGCCTGTTTGTCAAATATCAATCATTTAAAAAAATTACAAGATAGGGCCATAAAATGCATTTATAAATTACCATTTTTAGAGCCTACTGTAAATTTATATAAACCAAATAATTATTTAGATATAGAAAATTTATATAAATTAAAAGTAGGTATATAAATTCACTCAATCAATGAAAAGATTAAAAATTCTGAAATAAAATTTATTGATAGCACAACATTTCATGAACACAATACAAGAAAAAATAAAAATTTAAAAACTGTAAAAATAAAAACTAATTTTGGAAAAAAATCGATTCTTCATGATGATATAAATATTTATAATATTATTCCAAAAAAAAATTAAAAATACAATCAATATAAAAAAGTTCAAATATTTATATAAAAAAACATTTATTAAAAATATAACATATTACTGTTTTCTTTTTTTTTTTTTTTTGTTATACAGTGCGTTTTTCTTAACGCGGGCCATAGGGATTTACATCGTAAATCTTTAAGTCTATGTTAGGCACATTTCTATTGAGAACTACGAGTTGAAATTTTACACAAATATTTCTTGTGGTCTCATATCCAATTTAGGACCATGTTTGTATTACTTTACTAAGGCAAAACATTGAAAAATACCATTTTAAGTTATAATATCACGCTGTTTTGCCCAGCCCTGTATATTAAGTTTACCCAGGTATATTTGACATAAACTGGTATGTGACATTTTTATAATATTTGGCAAGTTGTACCGAAATTATACAATGTTGATGATTATTTAGTTTGTATTAAATATGTTTTATTTTAAGTGGTTTAAAAGGTATTAGTTTTCTTAATAATTCTAAAGCAGAACTTTTATTCCAATAAAGTTTAATAATTTAAACTAATTTCATGAAAGTCAGGAAAATACTGACAGCCGTGTCAATATTTTTCTTTATCTAAGGTAGTTAATTACATAAATTACAAGGGGGTAAAAAGTGTAATTTTAAAAAAATAAAAAGAGCTTTTTTGGGTATCTCTTATAGATTTTTTGCACAGATTGTATGTTAACTTCTTCCTTCCATCTCATATTTTATCTATTCTCAAGTTTTAATATTATTTGTTTCATATAAATGTGCCTAACAAAGGCTTAAAGATTTACCATGTAAATCCTTATGGCCCGCGTTAAAAAAACCGCAGTGTATATGATACTATAATTGTTGTATAATTTTGACTCTTAATCTTATTTAATAAATTTTTTTTTTAAAAGAAATTTCCCTGTAATAAACTTTTGTAAAGTTGGTTGGGAAATTAAATAAATAAATTAAAAAAAAAATAAATAAATTATAAGAAACGCATTTTAAGAGAAATGATAGAAATTAAAAATGACCCGGAAAGTATCAATCGAAGGACAGATATAGACCCCCTTAGTACTTATTCATACTTTAATTTAATTGAAAAAACGAGAAGGGGAAAAAAAAGAGATTTACAACAATAATTTATTTCTACATTAGCTGCCCCTACACCAGCATTCTTTCCCGTCATTCTTTCCTTCCACATTCTTTCCTTTTAAGAAATTGAAATGAAACAAAACTTTTTCTATACCTAAATGAAGCGTAAGGCCGTCATTTCTTACTCCACTAACGGTCGATAATATTAAAAGGAAAGAACGTGGAAGGAAAAAACGTCGGGAATGAATGCTGGTGTATGCTAGGCTTTTATCACCGCTAATACCTGACAAACAAATCAGCTGGTTTCTCGCCTTGCACAGGTTGTACTACAAAATTTAAAAAATTACTAATTGTTTACGGTACCGTTTGTTACGTGTCCCTTTTACCGTTATTTGTCCTAATTTTTTTTTATTTGTTTTTTGCCATTATGACTCGTGGAGCCCACTTTAACTGTAAGTTTTTACCACTTTTTGTTTGTTGTTTTGTTGTTTTTGGGTTCACCCTTGATCCCTATTTTATTTTATTTTAATGAGAACACTTTTCTCTTTTCTAATATGTTTTAATTTTGGTGTACTTCTTAAGAAAATTAAAATACACAAATTGTCGTAACTTTTTTTTGTCTCTCTCTACAGTTTACGCGTTATTTCTAAAGGTTTTATTTCTCTTTAAACACCATAAAATATAAAAGTTACATGTATAGTATGTACTTTCTGTTATGTTATGTTATCGAAAATAAGATTTGTCATTTTTTCAAACAAATCCATTATGTAATGTTTTTATCGGTCATTGTTAAAACCTATGAAAGAATTCTATTGTTTCAGAGCCCTGAGGAACGAAATATATTTTCCGAAACGTCGGCAAATTAAAATTTGGGTTTCATTTGCTCCCTAGGATCCTTGAACCCATAAAACCACCTACATAAAAATACAATAGAATTTTTGAAATGTTTAAATCTCGGTTTAAATAAGTTTCGGTTTCGGCCAAAAATCTTGTTTCGGCCGGACACTAGTTAATGAGCACTAGTCATTTCGTAATGGTCAGTGGTCATTGAACAGACTTTATGAATAGTATATTACAATACAAGTACGGTAGGTACGTCTTTACCGCATGTGCGTAATGTTTAACAAAACGAGCCGAAGGCAAGTCTGGTAAATCACGCAAATGCTGTAAAGACACCTACCGTAAGTGTATTGTACGATATTTTATCTATAAGCATGTTTTAGGGCACCAATATTAAAAACTAGAAGAGCACTGTATTAATTTACCCCGTAGGTGCCTCGTAAGTCGTTATCAACAATGCATTAATATCAGGCTGCTAGAAAAATAAATTATAGAAATTTAATAGTTGGCTTTTATATGACAGATGTAAAACTTGACGGGATAAACGATAATTATTTTTGTAACAATTTCGTAAAAGTGTCTTTTACGTCCCTTAAATGGAAGTCAGTAGCAGCAGTGATGATGAAATTCTGAAAGAAGTTCTGGACATTGCTAAAGCAGCTACCCTTAATTTATTGCCGGATAAATCACGGCATAGATATGAGAAGGAGTATGGACTCTTCATGGACTGGTATTCATCAAAGAAAGTTAAAGCAATTAGTGAAGATGTGATGCTTGCCTATTTTATGGATAAAATTTTGGAGTTATTACTCAATGCTCAGATCTACTATAAGTATTAAAAATAATGTCAACATAAGCAGGTATGCAAAACTGATGGCATATTTAAAAAGGAAGTCTGTGGGATACAAAGCTAAGAAATCAAAGGCATTCTCCAAGAATGAGGTTGTAAGATTCATTGTTACGGCTCCAGATGAGAAGTTTTTATTAATGAAGGTACTTAATTGCAATTTTTTTTAAATCTACTTTTAAATAACAACTTATTTGTTTCTTTCAGGTGGTACTCATTGTGGGTATCTCTGGCGCATGTCGCCGAGTGGAGTTATGTAAAATGAAAATTGAAGATATTAAGGAATTTGAAACTCACCTTGTTGTAACTATCCCGGATACAAAGACACATGTAGATCGATAGTTCGTGGTTTACGTGGAAGGATTTTCATCAGAAATTAATAATATTTCAATTTTCAAGAAGTATAGAGCCCTTAGACCCCATCATACTACCCATACACGGTTATTTATTGCATATAAAAAAGGAAGATGCACTATCCAGCCACTGGGTATAAATACTTTTGGAAAAATACCTTCTCAAATTGCATCATATTTAGAACGAGAGTTTATACTGAGAAATTTAGTTCCCATGGCGGACGAAAGCGATGGTAAGGAAGATGGAGAACAGAATAAATTGCTAAAAAAAACTAGAGAAGGGCCAAAAACAAGAAGTTTTTCCCTGGGTTCTATCAATGATATATCTGAAGCGGACATAAATAAGGTTATTGGCGTACCTAGTAAAAAAAGTATAAACAAACTTATAAAAACTTATGCTGATAAGAAACATGCTAATGCAAAACTCATAGATGATATACAGGGTACGTTCAATAATAAACAGAATGAAAATATAGAAGATCCATTTAAACCAAAAATGCCTATAGTTACTCGTACTCCGCCAAAAGAAATAACAACAAATATTGTGACAACGCAGGAAAATGAAAATGGAAAAAGAATTCGATCAGACACTACTCCAGAATCAGAGAAATATACTAAAAGACCTTGTGATAGACACAAGTTGGAAGAGATACAAACGAATGGTACTGAAAATAAAATACAAACAGGCAATGAAGATATGCCAGATGAACAAAAATCGTTTCATACAGAGAGATTAATCGCTGAAGTGTTCACAGCTCTGGATGAAATCCAGTATACAGCGGACCTACCTGAAGGACATTCTTTTTCAAGAAAAGACCAATCTTGTTTAAGAAAATCTGCAAATGCAATTCATAAATGTCTAACACAGTTCATACACAAGATCGGAACTCTGAAGCAACAAAATCTACATTTAATTTACAATAGAAATATTAACAATAAAAAACAAATCGAAACGCAAGACACTAAAGAAAATACTATAAGACCCAAAACGTATGCAACAGTGAGCGCTCTAACCATAAAAAATACTGAAGATAGTACTACAAAACAAAGAAATGAAACATGGACAACGCCGAAAACAAACAAAAAACTAGAAACAATTATCACAATAGAAAATATAACTGACGCAAAGAAGACCAATGAACAACTTAAAAAGGAAATATCGTCTGAAGCGACTGAAGGAGGTTTCAAGAGTATACGACATCTCAGGAATGGAGCACTGATTCTGGAAAGTCATAGCAAGGAACAACAAGAAAAACTAAGAACAGCACTGAAAGATAAAACACACATCAAGATAAAAGAGATACAAAACACCAATCCAATGTTCTTAGTGTCTGGGATAGAAAAAGGAATACCCAACGATGATTTTTTAACAGAAATTGTTAGACTAAATGGAGAAATAGAAAATGAATTGGGATACAAAGTTAAGGATAAAATCACTGTTGTTGCGAAAAAACAATGTAGAAATCCAAATAAAGAGAACTGGATTTTGCAGGCACCTCCGGAGATCTCTAAATGGTTTCTTAAAAAAGAAAAGGTAAATTTTGACCTACTAAAAGTATACGTTGAAGAATACTTTAACCTGGCCATGTGTTTTAAATGCTCAGGTTTTGGACATGTGGCTAAGTATTGCAATGAAAAGCAGTGTTGCCACAAGTGTGGTGATGAACATCCCAGTAATGATTGTGACAAGGAAGTGTTAAAGTGTCCAAACTGCACGAAAATGAAATTCGATGAAGAACTAAACCACCATAGTGCTAGGGATCCAAAATGTCCAGTTTACAGAAGAAAACTTAAACAATATCAAAATAATATTAATTATACCGAATCTTTTTTATGAAAGAAACACAAGTATATAGACGGAGCATATTAAATATAAACACTGAAAATCCTAAAAACAAAAAGGACAAGAGTAACAGATTCTCTGTTATACATCAGAATTTACAGTCTATTGGAAACTCTGTGGATCTTATAGAGGACTTTTTAGCGGGCGAAAGTGAATGCGGTGTGCTTTGTGTGACAGAACATTGGAAAACGCACGACCAACTGGGCAATTTTGGAATCAAAGGATTTACATTAATAAGTAGTTTCTGTAGAGAAATGGAAAACAAGCACGGTGGCAGTGCGATATATGTTAAGAAGGGGATCCAATATCAATCCAGATTAGACATTAATAGTGTAAGTGAGGAATCAAACATTGAATGTTGTGGCTGTGAAATAAAACTGAAAAGAAAAAAACTCGTAATAGTGTCACTATACCGCCCCCCCAGCGGTGATTTTAAAACATTTTTAAATAAACTGGAAGAATTGTTGTTAATTTGTACCAAGAATCCTGGCGATATAGTATTTATCTGCGGAGACTTCAACTTAAACTTTCTATCAAAAACAAAAAATAGTATGGATTTAATCTCAGTCATAAACTCATTTAATGTTATTCACACAATACGTGAAAGTACTAGGATTGTTGGTACAAGTGCAACATGTATTGATAATATACTTACTAATTTTGAAGGTAAAATGACTTCCCAGATATTGCACTCTTTTATTTCAGATCATACCGCACAAAAGTTGGTAGCAGATTTTGAAACTAATAACCAAGAATTTGTTAAAAAAAGAATATTTAGTGAAAACGCTAAAAATAGATTTAGGGCTGCTCTGAAAACTATAGATTGGCAAATACTTTATAATATTGAGAGACAGCTAGTTCATGATCAGTGGGCCGCATTTATGAGAATATTCTTGTGTATATTTAATGAAAGTTTTCCGTTTCAAAAGCTTCCTACTAGAAATTTCAATAAACCGAAGTATTTGCAGAATGATCCAGAGATTAAAGAGTGTAAAAAGCAACTAGATGTATTGTATGTACTAAAAATTGTAAATAATAATTGTAAGCTTTTATACAAAGAAAAAAAGAAAATTTATGAACGTCTATTAAGGGAATGCAAGAAAAAATACATTTCTGATAGGCTAAGAAATTCAGACAATAAAAGTAAATCTGCTTGGGCAATAGTTAATGAAATTAAAGGGAAATTAGACACTAAAGAAATTAATATAGAGGGTGATAAGCAAACCATTGCAAATACATTTAATGAATTTCTAGTTTATATTGCGCCCAATTTATTGACTGAATTGGAAATCATACCATTCAGTGCCAATATAGAAAATAATCCTGTAAGTATTGAATTAGAACTAACTGATGATCAGGAAATATTGGAAATAGTAAAAGGACTACTCGAACACATAACTATACATATCCCAAACATAGATTAGCGTTATATGAAAAAGGTGCCTATTACCAGTGCATTAAATTTTACAACACTTTACCAAATTATATAAAGCAAATCTCAAATTTAAAAAAGTTGAAAAGGGCTATATTTAGGTTGATTGTAGATATAGAACCATATACTGTAGATGAATACTATTGGAATTTAAATAGTAATGTTTAGGCTCTCAGCTATTTGTACCTTAATTTTTTTTTGACACTATTTTATTGTATGCTTGCGTACCTTTAAAATAAAGAGTATTTATTTATTTATTTATTTAAAGTTGTCCAGTCCTAAAGAATATACGGGACATTGTTATCGAAGGACGTCAGATAAATTATTAGTAGATGCTAGCGGGGATATCATGAGTTTAAAATGACATGGTGGATCCAGTGTTGCGGAGGGCTATATTGAAAATTCGGTGCAAAATAAAATAGAAATTGAAAAGCAAATAAATGGTGTAGAAGAATATGCAGGGAGAACCTCCTGTTTTAGTAAATCTGTAACTTTGAATTCTTGTGTCTCATCGGATAGTAAAACACTTCCTTCATCGATATCGTTTGGAAATGTTACAACTTCTACAATTAATATTAATATTTCTTAATTTATAAGTTTGGATTAGTTTAGAAATTTAAATATGTAAGTACCTATTTGTTATTTATATAATGTTTAATAGAGTTTCTTTTAAAAATAAAAAATACACTTAAATAATATAAATACTTGTTTTTATAGTATATAATTACTTACAGCACTAGTGCGGTAAAGTGATACTTACCGCACTCAAATCAGTGTAAGTAGTTACTTACCGCACGCTTGTAGATAAAATTATTTATTATAAACTGTTGTGTTACCTGGTGATGTCCAGATATTATTAGCTATTTTTTTTTATCTTTTAAGAAACCCAAATAATATAACTAACCCTGTATTTTTAAACCTGGCGCGCGTCGATTGCAACGACGTTACATTCAGTGGGAATGATGCTGCCAACTCAAATTAGTTGTGTGCCATTTGTATCGGGTGGTCAAATAAGCGAGGACGTCGGCTTTATCTCGGAAACCATTAAACGTACAACTTTCGGAAAGATTTTTTTATAAGTAAAGTGGTCAAGAGAAATTGCTGGAAATTACTTTTAAGTTCCTTATTTCGCCGCAAGGGGGCACAATTAAAAATTGTTTTTTTTTAATTCTAAATTTCTCCGAAAATTCCCATATTAAGGTATAACTCTGATTACATCATTGGAAAGCTTGGACAATTCTGCATCATTTTGGCTTAAGGCTCATTGGCGTACCGACCTTGATAAGAGTGGGAGAAGCTATTGAAAGTGTAAACATTAAAATCGCTGTAACTTCTAAACGACTTATCCGATTTTACTAAATTTAGGCTTGTTTGGAAGGGAAAAATAATCATCTTCAATTGCCGTATCCAACAGTACACGATAGTGTTTAATAAAATTGCTAGAGGGCGCAATTTGTAATAACAACAGTTTTTTCGATTTTATCCCGAAAATTCAAATCATACGGTATAACTATGACATCATAATCGAAAAGTAGATGAAATTTGCAAGGAAAGATGTGAAGACCGCAGTTCGATATCTTTGTTCGTTTCAGAGTTATTGCCAAAACAATAATTTTTAATACAAATTGCGCCCTCTAGCAATTTTATTAGAGACTATCTTGTACCATTAGATACGACAATTGAAGGTACTTACCTTTTTCTTCCAAACAAGCTTAAATTTAGTAAAATCGGTTAAGTCGTTTAGAAGTTACAGCGATTTTAATGTTTACACTTTCAATAGCTTCTCCCACTCTTATCAAGTGAAAGTGTAAACATTAAAATCGCTGTAACTTCTAAACGACTTAACCGATTTTACTAAATTCAAGCTTGTTTGGAAGAAAAAGGTAAGTACCTTCAATTGTTGTATCTAATGGTACAAGATAGTTTCTAATAAAATTGCTAGAGGGCGCAATTTGTATTAAAAATTATTGTTTTGGCAATAACTCTGAAACGAACAAATATATCGAACTGCGGTCTTCACATCTTTTCTTGCAAATTTCATATACTTCTCGATTATGATGTCATAGTTATACCGTATGATTTGAATTTTCGGGATAAAATCGAAAAAACTGTTATTATTACAAATTGCGCCCTCTAGCAATTTTATTAAACATTATCATGTACTGTTGGATACGGCAATTGAAAATGCTTATTTTCCCCTTCCAAACAAGCTTAAATTTAGTAAAATCGGATAAGTCGTTTAGAAGTTACAGCGATTTTAATGTTTACACTTTCAATAGCTTCTCCCACTTTTATCAAGGTCGGTACGCCAATGAGCCTTAAACCAAAATGATGCAGAATTGTCTAAGCTTTCCAATGATGTAATCAGAGTTATATCTTAATATGGGAATTTTCGGAGAAATTTAGAATTTAAAAAATCAATTTTTAATTGTGCCCCCTTGCGGCGAAATAAGGAACTTAAAAGTAATTTCCAGCAATTTCTCTTGACCATTTTACTTATAAAAAATCTTTCTGAAAGTTGTACGATTAATGGTTTCCGAGATAAAGCCGACGTCCTCGCTTATTTGACCACCCGGGACAGCCTATTAAACGATCTACTTTTTTTTATAGTTCTGTGAATCATCTACATACCACGAATAAAATCCTAATGTCAAAAAAATAACTCTTTTACTCACTTTTTTCACTCTTTTTAAATTTCAGCTTTTTTGGTTGAACCGGCTCGTGTTTTTCTTGAGCTGCATAATGTCCCAACGCATGGACTTTTTTCTTTTTAGGCTTTTTACTAGGTTTCGGCTGAAAAGGCTTTTGTGCTGCGTAATTTTGTTTCCAAGCAAGATGCCTAATTATTAGGAAATGGTCCCGTAGAGGTCTTCCCGTCCTTTCACCCAAACAGTTCTCTATTGCATCAGAACATTGCATTACACCCATCGCGAAGTTATCTGGTTTTTGTCGTACTGAGACTAATCTTGAGTTTTGAACCAGACCTAAATTACACAGGTTATTGGTATTAACATATTTTTAGATAGATTAAACATAAAGCTGGATTTTTTTAGGCTATTGAATAGATGTATTGTGTCTTTTAGTAAGGAACAATTGAGTTGTAGGGTTTTTATGGTTTAACATGTTAGTTGAGCACCTGAAAATGATACACAACACAAGACTGAGGAAAAGATCCAATACAAACCCGCTTTAGTATTATATCAATTCCAGATTTGCTAGGACAGTGTTTTTATTGGTAGTAATCAGTTCAATTAGCAGTACAGTCTTGTTAAATAATGAACTAGTTTTAATACAGCAATTTTGTTAAGAAATAGGTAAATTGTATTTTCTCAATGCGACGCATTTTGTTTCCAGCAACGCGCTTTATCTACAATTAAGAAAGCAGAACAGCGTATCCAAAAACGAATTGTATCCGTTAGAACATATAATCCACAAGGTTCGTAGCTATCAGCAATCGTCGCGCGCCGTAGCATTAGTTCCAACGTATTTGTTGCACAGGTCACATCGTTGTTTGGAGTCTTCTATCCGTCCCGTCTGAATTTAAACTTTATTGTATTTAAGTTTTTTAAAACTTTGCATGTCAGACAAAGCAATAGAAGATTCTTATTTCGCACGACCCATCGTTAGTATATTAGTATTGGACTTTATAATCTATGGACGAATTTAACTATGTCAGTAAACCATGTTGCATAATAGATAATCATATGCAATGTTAAACAATAAGAACAATAAGAACACAATCAGACTAGAAGCTATAAACTATAAATTTTTGAGAAGTACAGTACTGATTTTTAGTGGTAGCTTATTAACCGTTGTAAGCAAATATTATTATGACTAATATCAAGTTTCATTACAACTGCCAGTCGGAACTAATACAGTATATAAAGCCAGATTAAGTACACCCCTAATAGAACTTAATAATTACTGTGAGTATTCAGAGCAATAATGTCTATAAACCATTCTATGATAGCTATAACTCCTATTTCCTATTGACTAAATTACCATGATATTATCACTACACAACGCTTTTTTCGTTGTCTTATGCTTGGTCCACACCAAACCAACAAAACAGAAACAAATCAGCAACTCAATGTTTCCCAACAATTTTCAAACAAAATCAAAACATTCAGGCAACTATTTTATTTTGTTGGTGTTTTCAACAACTTTTATTTTCCCGGCGACTGTCGGTAAAGATCAAAGTGTTGATGTTTTGTCTGCGTTTCTAGCAACTCTGTTGGCCTAGTGTGTACGCGCTCGACGACAAGAAGAAAACAAATCAAATCAAAATTTGTATTTTTCTTCTGTATTGAGGGTCCGATTATATGTATTAGATTTTCGAAATCAGTACTGGTCATTCTTAAAACGTTTTTAAAGCTAGACCGCATTTCTCCACTAATACCGACATCATCTTTTCGTAAATCTTTCAGTAATTCCTCAACATAGTTTTTTTGCCGGTTCTAAACTCGGTCTAACCCAAAAACGTTTTTTTCTTTTTTTGTTATACAAAACCAGCTGCCATAATAAATAAGTCATGGTTCCTTTGTATTGCGAAATTTCGAGCACGCCACATTAAAACAGATTCGATCGCAAAGTTGAAAGATTAATAATTATTGTTTTCGTATTTAACCAACAAAACAGAACTGACAACAAAACAGCAACGCAACAAAACTGCAAGTTCTCGAAAACAGAAACAAATTATTGTCAAGTGCTGTCCACATATGCGAAAACAATAATTATTAATCTTTTAACTTTGTGATCGAATCTGATTTAATGTGGCGTGCTCGAAATTTCGCAATACAAAGGAACCATAACTTATTTATTATGGCAGCTGGTTTTGTATTCTTAAACCAAAAAAAGAAAAAACTTTTTTGGGTTAGACCGAGTTTAAAGAACCAGCAAAAAAACTATGTTGAGGAATTACTGGAAGATTTACGAAAATATGATGTCGGTATTAGTGGAGAATTGCGATCTAGCTTTAAAAACTTTTTAAGAATGACCAGTGCTGATCTTGAAAATCTCATACAAATTATCGGACCCTCAATACAGAAGAAAAATACAAATTTTGATTTGAATTGTTTTCTTCTTGTCGTCGAGCGCGTACACACTAGGTCAATAGAGTTGCTAGAAACCAGACAAAACATCAACACTTTGATCTTTACCGCCAGCCGCCGGGAAAATAAAAAGTTGTTGAAAACACCATCAAAACAAAATAGTTGCCTGAATGTTTTGATTTTGTTTTAAAATTGTTGGGAAACATTGAGTTGCTGATTTGTTTTTGTTTTGTTGGTTTGGTGTGGACCCGGTTTATCTGTTTCTGTTTTCGAGAACTTGTAGTTTTGTTGTGTTAAAAGTCCGCTAGCCGAGAATATTTTTCGTTGATATAAATTATACGGACGCGATTACTCTACTTTTTATAAAATTTTACTTAAAATATATGTTTAAAAAAATACAGGGTGTTTCATTAAAAACAACGAAGTTGATAGCTCCTCCGGTAAAACGAAAACGACTTTCATTTGTTCTAATATTCAGAATGTACATCATACTCAACCATAATAATTCCCACTATGTGAAATTGATGAAATTAATTGATTCAGCCGATACTTGGTGGAAATCCATAATTATAATATTATGGGATACAGTAAAACAAAGTTGAAATTGTAAATTTCCACTATATTTACTAGAAAAATGACATGTTTCGTTAACTCGTCAGATGACAATGATTTAATAAATGTGAAAAATAAAAATTGGGTGCAATAAAATTTTTAATTATTGAAGATGTAAATAAAAATAGTTGGTAATTTCCTGGTTCGCCACGTTCTGTTTCGCCACGAAAAGGAAATTTACCTGTTTTAGTAGCGTTTTGCCATGGTAATTAGATACCCTAACAAGTCAGTGCAGATTCGCCACTCGTCCTTTCGTCTACTACGGCAGTGAGGCTACCTGGGCCAATCCCATTGTGAACACACGTTGTGGGCATATATTAAACTTCCACTTTAATCAGTGTCTTTGGAGGAAATTTCAATCATTGGGATTGTCAAAGGAGTATGTAGAAAACATGGACGTAAAAGAACACAAGGAAATGTGCCGCATTGGCCCATCTGCCTCCTACTGCAGTCAACGATGGATAGCTATACATTATGGAGACGTCCCCACAGTTAAAAAGTATAGAAGAATTTAACGATTATTTTGTAAACCAATGGTTAGCAAATGACGTTATCGGGGGTAAGTGGACAAGAGCATCAAAATTACCGATAATTTTTGAATGAAATGTGTTTTTTTATAATTGCAAGAGTTTGTTTTCATATTTTCGCGAAAAAGCCCGACTCCGCAGGAGGAGGGCATTTTCGTAAAATATGAAAACAAACGATTGCAATTTGTAAAAAAAACACATTGAATAAAAAAATTATCTGGGTATTTTTATGCACGAGTGTAATTTATTTGAATATTTCCCAAATTAATTAAGAACTCGAATCAAGTAAATTTAATTATTTTATTTAACAGAAAATACTAACAATAAAATTAAAATGCTTAAAAATTACAAGAATTGCAATGAAAAGTACAATTATTGTAATTAACAATATTTTGCTTTGAATTCGTAGACATGGTGGTTGATGCAGTCAACGAGCGAGAGCTTATTTCGGCGGGGGACTGAATGTAAGGGGTCAGTGACTTGGTATTTGAGTGTCCACTTAGTTTAATTAACTGTTGTTCTCCAACACCTTTTTTGGCAAGTTTTGATACGGCGGTTGCTCGTATAATAATAAATAAGATGACGTTAATTGTCAGAATATTACATTTTTTGACGTTTGTTAACAATAAAATCCCGCTTTGATGTTTCATAAACAATATAAACTTGCAATGCAATTTTCGATTTCTGGCAGTGCTGTTTTCGCTGTAATTTTGCGAAAATTGCATTTCTCTTATGGGAACTTTAACATATGAGGGAAATATTCGGTGATATTATGTGATCGTGTTTTAATGAAAGGCATCGTACCACCAATGCTTTGGAAGGTTGGCATAATCGTCTCAATCGTGCTGTTGGGAAATATAGTCCCAACATCTGTGAACTAGTGTCCCATTTAAAAAATGATAGTCAGTATTATGCATTCATTATTGATCAAGTAAATGTTAATATACCTAAGTCCAAAAAAGAGAGCCAAACAATATTAATATTTTTATAATTAAAGGCACTGTAGATAAACTTGTAAATAGCGAAATTGATATTTCTGGGTGCATAAATAAGCTTACCTAAATATGTTGCCAAATTAAATTAGATTTATTATTTGTACTAATGTCAACTTTAAATAAAAGAACATGTGAAACAATTTTCTTTTTTTACTGATATTATTATAGACTAGGTTGTCTTGGGGTATCGGTCCTAATGTGGGCTTCTTAAATAAAAATACTTTTTATCTTAGCCAAGCTTTCAATAATGTTTATTATCTTCTTCAAATTAAAAATTATGAGAACCAATACATGGTAGGTATGCAAAAATAAATATTTTAATACTTAACTTATGTATAATTCTAAGATAGTTTTGCAGGAAAAGGCACAAAATCAAGGCAGGTAAGAAAAAAAAGTATGCATGGCAAAACAGCACTTGTTAGAAAATATGAAAATTATGCGTTGTGAAACAGCACTTTTTTATTGCCGTGGCAAAACGGCACGTGGCAAATGTGGAATATTCCAATAGTTGAAGGGTTACCATATAACGGGAAAATCCAACAGAGGGTTTAAAAATTAAATTAAATTAGGTACAATAATATGGATAATTTACAAAATCTTAAGTAGGTATAAGGTCAACAGAATAAAGTTAACAAAGGTGAACTATTTAAATCTAATTGATCATTAAGTAACAGGTCCGTATTTTTAAGTTTATTTATTTCCATAGATTCTAACAAATTTAGTTTTAAGCCTTTGTTTTCTGTATGTAAGATTTTAAAGGAAGGATCGAAATTATTTTGATAATCAAGTAAATGGTTAGCATTGGTTCATTGGTTGTCACTTTCTTTAGACAACCTAGCAAAGTAGTTGACAATTTTCTTAACAAACGTGATATAAATGTGTGTTACAAAACTAATAACTCTTTATGTAAATTTATAAAAAACAATAAAACTATAAGCGATAAAAACAAAAAAACAGGCGTCTATAAGTTAAAACGCAAAGATTGTCCTTAAATATACATAGGCCAAACGGGTGGACATTTTAATAAAATAATGCAGAAACATTATAACAGTTTTCTGACAAACAAAACCGACTCAAACTATGCTAACTGTTTATTTGATAATCAACATAATTTCGATCCTTTCTTTAAAATCTTACATACAGAAAATAAAGCATTAAAACTAAATTTATTAGAATCTATGGAAATAAATAAACTTAAAAATACGGACCTGTTACTTAATTATCAATTATATTTAAATAATAATTTACCTTTGTTAAATTTATTCTGTTGACCATATACTTACTTAAGATTTTGCAAATTGCCCTTATTGTACCTAATTAAGTTTTTTAAACCCTCTGTTGGACTTTCCCGCTATTATACTCCTTCCACCGTTTTATTTAAATCTTTAATAATTTAATTTTATTGCACTCTTTCTAGTTTATATTTTTAATTCTCAACTTTAATAAATCATTGTCGTCTGACCAAGCTACAGTGTTAGCGAAACATGTAATTTTTCTAGTAAATTAGTGGAAATTTACAAGTTCAACTTTGTTTTACTGTATCCCATAATACTATGAAATTGATGACTTTTTCATAAGGTCTTGCTAGTAATCTTGTTGACACCCGGTATAATACTGGGTTAATATAACCCAAAATTTTTACTTGAATTCAATAAAATATAAGGAGAAAGGTGTTATTTCATGTCTAGCTTTCATACCCTCTTCGAATTTACAGTCATAGTACGTATTCAAAGCTTTATCCGCAAGGAGCACCAAATCATGTGAATCTAAACCCAACGCCTGATTAATATCTTCCAACGCTCCCTCGTACTGATCAACTTTAGCTCTTGCTCTGGATCTACCGACACGTGCTCTTTTGTCCTCGGGAGTTTTCTGGATGGCTTCATCAAAGTACTTTAGTGAAGATAAATATCGTTCAAGCCTAAAATAGTATTTTACGTTACAAGGCCGGTAGCGTAAAGGCATAATGTACTATTATTCAGAGCAGTTCTACTCTCGATCACAGTATACTATGGTTTTATGTTACGCGTAATTTTAATTGACAATGTGTATCGCGATTCAGAGCATAAGTTTGTTTTAACGTGCTGGAACACAGTATATTAATGGCTCTAAATAAAGGCGTGTGTCTCGGCATTTTATACTGATATTTAGACCCCACACTTGTTGAAAACACCTGATCAGAAGGTTAGCTCTCGGTTATGACGCCTCAGAAGATTTTTTTGAAAATCTGGATTTAGACGATTCTGGAAGCTATTTAGACAACACACCTATTAATAAAAGTCCACAAGGAAATATTTAACAGGCTCCCGAGGTTGATTCCATTTTGGAAGCAGAGAAAAAGGAATCAGACGTTAACAGAAAACACACTTCTGTAGTAGAAAGTCTAAAAGAAAATTTTCAGAGGCTGATAGAAATTATTGCATCAGAAAATAACACCGCAGATTTTACGAATTGCATCATTATTAATGTTGAATTTAAAAAAATTACAACATCAACGCAACTCGCAAGTTTCCTTTGCAATTTAAGAAAAGGACGTTCTTCAAAACAAATAGGGGTTCAACCTACAGCTATTACTAGAAGAAAGAACCGAAATGGCCTCACCTCTGGAAGGAAACGGATTTAGTCAGGTAGATTTGGAATTGAAAACAACAGCCAAACGGAAGCATAATTTGGTAGAAAATATTTTTAGGAACCAACCCAATACAAAAAGCCATTAATGATTTTTTTTTAAATAAACACAGCTTTTCAATCACAAAAAGTTTTTTATGAAATTTACGATATTTTTCCTACTATTGCCATAAATTTAATTTAACTGTAATTGATACGTGTTGATAATTCAGGATAAGTAGTTAAAAAGCATCAGCAATATAAATTATGTATTAGGTAAATACTTTGCGGTAACTTGTGATACAGATGGTTCTAACCAGGGCCGTAGCCAGGCTTGAATTTTAGGAAGGGCCGTTAACATTTCTGGAAGGGCGAACTTATTAAACTTTTTTTTTATTTTAGTAGGTAGTACATAGTATAGTATTTTATATAAAAATGAAAAAAAAATTAACATAACAAATCAAAAAATATTCTAAAACAGGTTTAGATAATTACAACTGTTTTAACACTTAAAACAGTTGTAATTTTCTGTTGCCTCTTTCATTAATTTTTTTTAAAAAGATTTCAAAATCTAATTTTTTGGTCATTTCAACACTATACGATAAATAGTAAGTATTGAATGAACATTTTATAACGTAGGTATAAAGGTAAAATATCCAGAAAGGGTTATTGTCATACAATTGTTGGTTTTTCCAGGAAGGGCGAATTTTTCTCTAGGAAGGGCGGCGCCCTGCCTGCCCCCCCCCCCCCTGGCTACGGCCCTGGTTCTAACAGCAACGCCCAATTATTAAATCCATTATATACTGTATTCCAGCACGTTAAAAGAAACTCATGTTCTGAATCGCGATACCTCAGACCTAGTGCTTGGTCTGAGCGCGATACACATTGTCAATTAGAATTACGCGTCACGTAAAAACATAGTATACTGCGATCGAGAGTACAACTAATAATAATAATAAAAAGTTTATTCAACATTTTTTGTTTACATTTAATGTTAATATATATTTTTTTGTATAAACTTAATTGCGAAACTCAGAAGTAAATACTTGTATTGAATAATAGTACATTATGCCTTTACGTAGGCCGGTAGGCGACTTATTACAGTACGAGTTGGTTTATTCTACGGACGAGGCGACGCCGTAGGAGCCGAGTCTGGAATATAAACGAGTGCTGTAATAACACCTAACGGACGTGTATCGTATGATATTTTATTTCATTTTGTCATTAAAATTATTTTTAAAAAGATTTAATAAAAATGTTTATTACAAATTTTAAAATATTATTGGCAATATTAATTGGTATCACTGGATATAGTTTAAATAAAATAAAAATTACTAACTTTAGTTAAGCAAAATATTTAAAAAATTGTAAAGGAGAGTCTATTCTGTAGTTGCGTAATAATTTTCATTTACTAAAATTGGTAGAAAAAATACTTTTACAAGTTAAAGCATCTACACAGAGTTATTTGATATTGATAGATATATATTCAAAACAAAATAAAAATTACTAACTTTAGTTAAGCAAACTATTTACAAAATTGTAAAAGAGAGCCTATTCTGTAGTTGCGTAACATTTTTCACTTACTAAAGTTCGTAGAAAAAATTATATTATTTTTATCTATAGTAAGACATGCTGCCAAAATAGCGATTTTCCAATAAATACTAGTCGGGGCGTGGAACGCATTTTTATAGTCGGCCATGATTGCCTTTATTTTGTTTTGAATTATGACAGCTACTGTTATTATAAGTTTTAAAAACTTATATAAAGTTAAATCAAAAGAATTTCCGTTGCACGTCATACCTTCGAGTATCAGCAGGGGTGCCAGTTTGTAATCAAAATACCCCAGTAAGGAAATGCTTCGGCATTTTTCAATAAAGGTAAACAACGTAATCAACAGAAATGTGTATGAATCCCTTTGTTGTTCTTAAAAGATCAGTTTTTAATCCTATTTATAAAAGGATTTGCAGTTTTAGTTAAAAACGACTTAAATAAACTCACGAAAACACGAAATGAAAGCAATAAACGTCAATCAAAATTCGCCAAGAAATAAACTGGCATCACCGATGCGTTGACACTTCTGTTGCCAACTGTCAGCCCAAAAAATTCAAATGATATTAATTTTTAAAAGGTTAAATTTAAAAAACATCTCCTTTAAGCGGCTTAGTATCAAAGAAGAATACATTAAGTTTCTTTTACATTCAATATCGCATGAAATTTATATATTTTTTGCCCAAATTTAATTTTCTTATGTTTCCTGACCGATTTTCAATTATCAGCTGATTGATGACGTGCAACGGAAATTCTTTTGATTTAAGTATAGGTATTTTTATATTCCAAGATTAATTTAGTTTAATGTATATAATATGATTAATTAAATAATTAATGCTCAATATGTGTACTTGAACATTTTGTTTCCTATAATTTTAAGTGACAACTTGTCAAAAATCCGAAGTAAAAAGTCATTATTTCTAAAAACAAAAGATGGTTGCTAGGTAGGCAATACATTACAGTACCTACCTGATATTGTAATGTTCCACTTACCGGCCGCAAATGAGTACATGGTAAGTTGATTTACCGGACAAAATGAAATAAAAATATACATATATCTATGTCTAGTAGGGGAAATATCAAAAACTGATTTGCATCGGATTGAAACAATAGAAAACAAATGGTATCAATTAAAAAAGAGGAAAAGCATGTAAATTAGAAATACTTCATAAATTTTATAGGAATAGTATGTATACGGGCATATAATGCATAGCTTTGGGTAGATACACAGGGTGTCCGGAAATGATGAGCAAAAAATTTAGGGGATAATTCTAGACCGAAAATTAATGCAACCTTTTCATAAAACATTTTTTCGAAAATTGATTATTAACGGAGTTGCAGGGTGTTAAAGTTAAATTTTATTTGCTGTTTTTTGCACTACCTTTTGCCACGCTCATAATATTTTGACCAAATCTCTTACGTGGGATTTTTTCGAGATGAGGAATACAAATTTGCCGAACGTTTTTTCGCATTTTGTAAAGGGCGCCACTATAGGAGCCTATACTTTATTTGAATGGTCCCATACTTTTTTGTTCTACACTGTATGCGCATTTCGACTGAATATTTTTATTTTCCCAACCTTTTGACATAAAAAAGGTAGGTATACTACTTTCGTTTCGATAAATCTAACCGTTTTCGAGAAAAACGCTAAAATAATATTGCTTGCATAAGATAAATACGAAATCATTTTAATTTATTTTCAACCTTAAACATAACAGCAAAGAAAGGAATATGCCATGTGCCATGGAATTCGTAGGAATTTTTTAAGAAGAATTAATTTATGCATTGAAGAGGAAAGACGTGACTTTGAACCTTTGATTTGAATGATTGTTCTAGTAACTTACGTATTTTAAAACTGCAAATAAAATTTAACTTTAACACCCTGTAACTCAGTTAATATTCAATTTTCGAAAAAATGTTATAGGAAGAAATGGCATTTATTTTCGGTCTAGAATTATCCCCGTAATTTTTTTCTCATCATTTCCGGACACCCTGTATATTCTTTAGGACAGGGTAGTACTTTGGGACAAATTCTATTTAGATTATTTGTTAATGAACTGAGTTTTATAACTGACATACCCAAGTTACGTAATATTGTTAAATATGCAGACGATACAGATCCAATTATTATTAGCAAGGATTTGGAAAATCTGCTCACCAATGCAAAACATTTTTTTTTGCATTGGTGATAGAATGGTTTACAAAAAATTGGTTAATTTTAAGTAAAGATAAAACTAATATAACATTATTGGGAACTATACGAACAGTCGGCAGTATAGTGAAACCACCAACTGTAGATAATATTCAAATTCAAATATCAAAGAACTAAATTTTTTTAAAGATAATTTTTTTTAGTTATCTATATTAATAAACATTTTGATTGGTCATTTTATATTATAGATAAATTGGGGAAAACATTAAGTTCGGTCTATTATCGTATACCGGTTATTTCCAGATATGTGAAGGAACAAACTCTCAGAATGCTCTATTACGCAAACTCTAGGTTCATTGATACGCTATATAGGGTTATTTTTGTGACACAAAAAATAATAATAAAAATCATAAAGGCCAATCCGCACCTATGCATTTTTACCCTGTATTTTTGAATCATGGTTGCAACAGCTCATTTAATGATTTTTTTCTATTTCACGTTCATAATACGATTCGTTCATTACGATACGCATTTGCGTATGGTAATGAAGCTATTTCGATACGCGTTTTTTCTTTATTTGATGTTGGTAACAATTAAATGTTTTATTTCATTGACTTGCGCGGCCTTTGTGATTTACGAGAAAGCCCATTTTTCGCAGAGGAAAAATAGCTTGATAACCTACTTTTTTATTGTGTGTGGATAACAGTCATGTATATGGTTGCATAAATCTATAAATCAATCTTTTGTAGATGCTTCAAGCTATCATTTTCTGCCAAATCCTATCCAAAATTCAATCTACTAACCTTCCAATGTCGATTTTAACTTCAACTTTATTTGAATTTTCCATCTTCCCTATACTAAATTGCAATGCCGTGACGTAAAATCACGTCTTTTGAAATTCGAAAAAAAGTAGCAAAATCTCCCGAATTTCCGACCGCTCTGTATATGTACCGAATGTACAAGGATCAAACAACGTATTCCGTCCAATATAACTTTAGAATCTTGTGGTGAAAATGGGTCAATAAATCAAAAAATGACAGTTTGCAAAATAATTTTTCTTGTCCAGAGGCTACTATGATAAAAAATAGTATTACCAACATAAAATTTAGACATAAAAATTTACAAAATTTGAAGGATTTATTTTCTTTTTAAAATGTATTTTTCTTGAGTATAAAAGGTGAAATAGAATGATTTTTAACACATATGAATCGAAGTCCTGATATTATGTCCACATTAATGATTTTTTTAATTTGAAATTTGGTTGTTGGTAATTTTTTGTTTTAATATTGAAGCAATTTGACAGAATACAAAATGGGTTCATTTTGATACAGTTCTACAAAAGCAATGACGGAGCCTTTGCTCCAGATAAGTCGTTCCCAAACCCAAAAAGGACGAAAAACCGCGTTTAAAACCACATAATATATGGTTAAAACTGAAAACTGCCAGAAGTCTTGTTTGTTTTTTGTCAAATGAGCCAAGTTATTTTTATAAATAAATAAATCAAGCCTTTATTAAATATAAACCAATTTATAAAGTAATTACGTTTAAATTACGGCGAGATCTAGCAATGCTATTCATCATTTATATAACCATTGTGATAGGAATAAATAATTAAGCAAATATAAAGTAAATTGACACAGAGAAAGTTGTTAAAATAAAGATATACCTATAAACTATGTAGTGATGGGAGCAATGAGAACTTTTAAACATTATAAGAATCTTTTGACATCTTTCTTAAAACTCACAACTCAAGTAAGCGACTTTACTTCTGGTTGTAGTGAATTGTAAATTTTAACAGCATTATGTGTGAAGAAACGCTGAAACAGTGCGGTCCTGTGCTTTGGAACATTAAACCTTTGGCAGTGACGAGTGGATCTATCATAAAGGCACTTCGACGAATAAATATTCTGGGTTATTCGATAAAACAGTTTTGTGTACCAATGTGGCTAAATGTAAAGAAAATCGCTTTTCTAAATTCAGCCATTCTGAAACAATAAACAGTGGTGTGACGGTGTGACCTGACCAAACTTTCTAAAATTGAAACAAATTTAAGTATTTTGCAATTTTTGTAAGGTATTTTTTCCCTAATAGTCAATGCAGGCCAGTAAACAACATCACAATATGATAGGAGAGATAAAATAAGTGAATCGGAAAGTCTTAACTTGATTTCAGTGGTTAGAACCTTTAATTTGCAGTAAGATTTTTTTATTAACTAACAAACGTGGTTTTCAAATCTCAACTTTGTATCGAAAACGAGACCCAAATTTTTGCAACTCTTAGAGAGGGAAGAAGTGCTATATTATTAATGATAGATAGATCTTCGCTGTCCTTACCAAAAAGCCAGAGCTTGGTCTTTGAACCATTCAATAATATAAATTATAAACTTGATTTTCTGTATGTTAATATTAATTATATCAGCAGGCCTAACTCCCGCAATTCTAAGGCCGCCACTAATCATGGCATATAAAAATAAAAAACGATGTGATCAAATCATCGATAATGTTCGACGACATATAAAATAGCGAGGCGGTATCAAATTTTTACTCTATGAGACCCACCTTGAAACGTAATAACCAATCTCACGAAATAAAGTTTGATATCCATATACTTCGTTAGGTTTTCCATACTGGGCCATATTTTCGAATTAGTAGAAACAATAATACAATATGTAAATTAAAATAATAATATTTTTAACCACTCTGTTTGACACTAACAAAACATAACTTCATTACAGGTAACAATGACTTGACATTCGGCCATTGACAATAAAAAATCTTGATGGGCTATCAAACTTTTAACGATGACATAGATGACCCACATCAAGGCCTTCTGGCATTTAAGTAGGAGTAAGTGAAATAGAATACAGGCATGTTCACTAAAAAAAACAAGTGCATTTAACTCGTGGACTACTTGAGTAACAGTCTTCTACATCTATGCTAGTAAAGATATGAACCAATGGTATAGACGAAAAGCAAACCAAAATAGCAGAGCATTTTTTGATATTATGACGACTTGCCATGATTTGATAAACAAAACGGACCTAAAAATGTACCGATGTCAACGTCTTGTCATGATTTGACAAGGAAAACTAACCTTAAATTATTTAGTTAAACGACTGGAAGGAGTGGTCCCAAATTTTCAAAAAGTGAGAATAATTGACGATTTTCCAAAATTCTTGTTAATGCATTAATATTTCCCACTTGTATAGGACAATTTTTGACTGGCTGAGGATGACTACATAACTGGATGACAATCAGGACATACATGACCATAATATAAGTTCGAAGACCTGCCTGAGAAACACATACCTATTATTGTAATATTATGCTAAAACCAAAAAAAAAAATACAGGACTCTCCAATCTACCGAGGTGTACGTACAGGCATATAATAATATACCGAAAAACATACTGGGTCGATACTTAAAGGAAACTTGCAAAAAACTTAAAAGGTTTATAAAATCCAGAGACTTTGGCTGTAAAATATAAACTGTGATCTATTGGATATTGCATAATTATGTATTATTGTATTACAAACATGAACTAGACTAGAAATGTTCAGTTATGATTTAAGAAAGGAAGAAAGAAAAAAAAATTATTTGTTATTAATTAAGCAGATTGATATTTTACTTATTATAGAAAACGACACGAATACTCTCGTTTTAAAACAGATGACAGCAGAAATTTGTCATCGATCAGCTGATATTGGGACATAATAATATCCCCAGATTAGTGATGCCGCCGAGACGAGAAATTCTCGTGTCTCGTCTCGTCTCGTCTCGTCTCGTCTCGTCTCGTCTCGTCTCGTCTCGTCTCGTCTCGTCTCGTCTCGTCTCGTCTCGTCTCGTCTCGTCTCGTCTCGTCTCGTCTCGTCTCGTCTCGTCTCGTCTCGTCTCGTCTCGTCTCGTCTCGTCTCGTCTCGTCTCGTCTCGTCTCGTCTCGTCTCGTCTCGTCTCGTCTCGTCTCGTCTCGTCTCGTCTCGTCTCGTCTCGTCTCGTCTCGTCTCGTCTCGTCTCGTCTCGTCTCGTCTCGTCTCGTCTCGTCTCGTCTCGTCTCGTCTCGTCTCGTCTCGTCTCGTCTCGTCTCGTCTCGTCTCGTCTCGTCTCGTCTCGTCTCGTCTCGTCTCGTCTCGTCTCGTCTCGTCTCGTCTCGTCTCGTCTCGTCTCGTCTCGTCTCGTCTCGTCTCGTCTCGTCTCGTCTCGTCTCGTCTCGTCTCGTCTCGTCTCGTCTCGTCTCGTCTCGTCTCGTCTCGTCTCGTCTCGTCTCGTCTCGTCTCGTCTCGTCTCGTCTCGTCTCGTCTCGTCTCGTCTCGTCTCGTCTCGTCTCGTCTCGTCTCGTCTCGTCTCGTCTCGTCTCGTCTCGTCTCGTCTCGTCTCGTCTCGTCTCGTCTCGTCTCGTCTCGTCTCGTCTCGTCTCGTCTCGTCTCGTCTCGTCTCGTCTCGTCTCGTCTCGTCTCGTCTCGTCTCGTCTCGTCTCGTCTCGTCTCGTCTCGTCTCGTCTCGTCTCGTCTCGTCTCGTCTCGTCTCGTCTCGTCTCGTCTCGTCTCGTCTCGACGAGACGAGAGTGAAATTTTTTCTCGAGACAAGTCACGAGACGAGACGAGAGAAGACCGTTTCTCGTCGAGAAATTTCTCGAATTTTCTCGTTTGTTAGAACACTGAATTTTAGGTATTAGACCAGTGCTGAAGCCTTTGAAAATGGTGAAAAGTGAAACAAAATAATAGTAGGATGAAACCCATTGGAAAAGGAAGAGAATAGAACAAAAATGAAAGGAAAAATAAATTACGGGCGATCCGAGGTCGGCAAGGGTGGGAGGGGGGGTTTTAAGGGTAGAAAACGATTTATCTCGATTTCCGGCAAAACTGCAAGTCCTATGGAAAAACGTTAAATTGCAAAGTTGTAGGTAATAAAAAGATCTAGAACTTTTGTTTTTACACTTTTTTCATATAACCTCAAAAATGTATGTGAAAAATTCAAATAACCAAGTTTTTTGTTTTTTATTTTTATCTTTTACAAAATTTTTTTTTTATCCATGAAATTTGGTGAAAACTTACCTTTTTATGTCCTAAACACACTGTAATTTTTTTGATTTAAAATATTTATTTTTTAACCTTATTTTGACTTAATATCGAAAAAACACCCTAATTTTCAATCGAAAATTCTCACGTCAAAATATCTGCTTTTTTAAAAAACTCGGTAGGTTTTTTGTTCGTTGAAATCTCTACTTTCTGATGGTGTTAAAAAATATATACATTACTATGGTAAATGTTCTCAAAAAAATGCAAAGAAACGAAAAAAACTTGAATCCGAATTTTTTTTTAGATCAACATGTACAATTTTGAGCTATTTATTAAAATGTATACTTTAATTACTCGAAAAACGTAAGATTCCATGTTACATTGATAAAAAAAAGTATAAATTTTAATAAATAGCTGAAAATTGTACATATTGATCTAAAAAAAAATTTCTGATTCGAGTTTTCTTCATTTCTTTGCATTTTTTTGAGAACATTTACCATAGTAATGTATATTTTTTTAACATCATCAAAAAGTAGAGATTTCAACGAACAAAAAGCCCACCGACTTTTTTAAAAAAGCAGATATTTTGACGTGAGAATTTTCGATTGATTAGGGTGTTTTTTCGATATTAAGTCAAAATAAGGTTAAAAAATGAATATTTTAAATCAAAAAAATTACAGTGTGTTTAGGACATGAAAAGGTAAGTTTTCACCAAATTTCGTGGATAAAAAATTTTTTTTGTAAAAGATAAAAATAAAAAACCAAAAACTTGGTTATTTGAATTTTTCACATAAATTTTGAGGTTATGTGAAAAAAGTGTATATACAAAAGTTGTAGATCTTTTTATTACCTACAACTTTGCGATTTAACGTTTTTTCACAGGTCTTGTAGTTTTACCGGAAATCGAGATAAATCGTTTTCTACCTTTAAACCCCCCCCCTCCCCCCCCCCTCCCCCCCTTCCCGACCTCGGATCGCCCGTAATTTATTTTTCCTTTAATTTTTGTTATATTCTCTTCCTTTTCCAATGGGTTTCATCCTACTATTATTTTTTTTTGGTTTCAAAAATTATCGACCCTGGTCTATAATTTTTTTTTGGTTTCAAAAATTATCGACCCTGGTCTATATCTCCTAATATATAGACAGAAAAATAATGTGTTTAACGTTCTCACTCTATCGTGTTGTGAAGGCATTTACCTTAAAACAGATATTCAAGAGAACAGAATCAAATTGTCTAGCCTCTTTCTTCTGTCTACGGTTAGTAGTTGACATTTTTAAATAATTAACCAATTCGATTGAAAACACAATATCGAAAAGGACCCCAGTCAAATTTCATTCACAAGGCGAAAGGCGATAGATTTTGACTAAATTTAACAATTTTGTATCAAAAATTCGAAATTCGCCAAAAACTTCTCACACAAAAATCATTAATAAAAGTGCGAATTTCATTTCATATCTCTCTTACCAGTTTTAATATTTGACAATACTTTCATAACACCCTGTATATGAACCGAAACTTTATTCTCAAATCATAGATAAAGACAACGGAGGGCCATGAAACTAGTGTTATTGAAACAATAGCATTAAGTTAATAGTCTCAATTATGACATTAGTAAATAAATTAAAAATAAAAAGTCTAATATAATAGGTAAAGTGACATTCAGTACGAATGATTCAAGTGTATGCCTTATTTCGCCTCATTTTATTACACAGGTCTCAGACATAAATTTGGCTATTGAAAATTATTATTAAGTGCGATAAATGATACTTTTCCGCACGAGGTGGCAGTTGCACGAACGGCTCGAAGCAAGTCCGGGCATGCCACTAAGTGAGTGTGGAAACGGAACTTTTCGCACATGTTACTTACAATATTTTTCCTAATTGCGTAAAATTAAGCTTGTTCGTAATAAATTTTTGTATTTTTTGGGTAAAAGGAGCAAAAAATAAAGTGAATTTTTAAATTTTGATATGTCAAATAGAGCATTTTCGGAAATACTTCTTTAAGTTCTTTCTCTTGCACTTTCTATTAATGTAATAAAAAAATTAAGGTTTTTCCCCGGATGACATTATGGGCTGATCCCTTTATTTAGTCGAATATTTTCCAAACTATTGCAGTTAATTATGCCCCGAATTATGCCAAAAAAAAATAATAAAAGAAGGGTAGTTCCATTATGAATCAATTATTATTATTATAAATCGTTCTCTATTCTGTATCTTTTACCACCCCGTATATTTTGGACTGAAAATACCTCGGTGCCAAGCCTATTACATTACGTGAATTATGTCTTATGGCCGCTTGCAATATTTTGTTGATCTAAGAAAAATAGTTTCTAAGTCACATGACTAACAAACCGACTTATATTAAACCCTTCTGCTAGACGACCAGATACTTTTAAATGTTTACCCCCTTTAAGATTCGTATAAAAAAATATTTTTTATAATTCCCTACTCACGAGAAAAAACGAGACGAGACGAGACAATGGCACTCTCGAGCGAGAAAAACGCGTTTCTCGTCGAGACGAGATAAAAAAAAATTCTCGCCTCACGAGACGAGACGAGAATGGGCCAATTCTCGTCTCGTCTCGTCTCGCGGCATCACTACCCCAGATTAGTAGTGGACCGTAATGAGCCCAAACACCGAGTTATGAATTGCGTTTTTGTGCTTTTTGTTACATTAATTACGTTTTCAAAATAAAGAAAAGTAGGGTTTCCACCAACAGAAAAATTGTATCCCTGGCTAAACTGATGCTTTTAACTTTATGTTAGCCTACACACAAGTTTAGGAATGTAACTGTATCATAACCAACAAATTCTATAAAAACCGTATTTGGGTCTTCGTACCTTACGTTAAGTCAAAAACTGTTAAATTAGAGTTTCCATTGACAGAAAAATTAAGTCCCTGGCTAAATTGAAGCTTTTAACTTTATGTTAGCCCACATACAAGTTTAGAAATAATGTAACTATATCATACCCAACAAATTTCATAAAAACCACTTTTGGGTATACGTACCTTATGTAAGTCAAAAGCTGTTAAAGTAGGGTTTCCATTGGCAGAAAAATTAAATCCCTGGTTATATTGAAATTTTTAACTTTATGTTAGCCGACATACAAGTTTAGAAATGTAACCGTTTCATAACCAACAAATTCTAGAAAAACCATATTGGGGTCTACGTACCTTAATATGGGGATTTCCTTGACAGTAAATGTAATATCTGACTGAATTCAATTAGTTTATGTTGAACTGCAGGTATGGTATTTTACCTATAGGTATAATCTGGAGAAATAAAACCAAAAAAATTCTGTTGTAAATTGTAAGTATGAGTGACAGGATCCTATTTAAAGTTGCGTTTCAGTTAATTTAGCATTTTAAGGTTTGGATAATTATAATATTATAAAGTTTTTAAATCTATTTTCACACTTTATCTTTAAACCATATAAAAATTCATGTTTATTATTACCTACCATAAAATATAATATTAAAAAAAAAGTTTCAAAATAAATTATTATTATTATTTGGCAGCGGTAGAACCGATGCCACTATTGCATCAATTGTTTTAGAAGGTATCACATGGATAATTTTCAGGCCTCGGTGCCAGTACCCCTGTACTGTTAATTAATAATAATAAAGGGTTAACGGCATTCGGGCAATTTGGCATCGGCATACCTAACGATCTAATGAAACCTAACTGTTTATGCAAAATACAATCCGCATATTTGTGAAGATTAATTCTTTTCGAATTTTATTTTACTACCACTGTTTAATCTGTATTCGTCTAAGCACTCAAAATGTCCTGGTCTCATTCATGGTTTAAGTTTTTAATTTTTAAGAATCTTTTACATTCCTGGTATTAGTGGCACTTGGGCCTTTTGGCGCTGATGATGGTACTCTCTAGTACCGAAACAAGTACACCACATTAATCTGACCTTTTTTAATAAATTTGTGGAGACGACTGTGGGTTTTTTCCCTATATGTTTATTTTTAAGTTGTTAATTAAATAATTGCTGAAAATGCGGTTTTTGTATATTAAAATATATTTTTCCCGGTAGGGCCCACCCACACCTTTGGGCCCACAGATCCTAAATCCAGCCACGAGAATTGTATAAAATTACGCATTACAAATACAGGAGCATTGAAGACTATCGGTTGACCGTAATCTATACCACAGTTTCATACAAAATAATGAATTCAACATTCACCCTCCTTGATGTGTATCCGTATCCCTCTTACTGCAGCTTTATCCTCGATAAGAAATGGTTATTTCAAGACGCACGTGCTTAATAACCACAAAAGTCCCCTTCAGATTGCAGTCAACAATAAGAATAGCCCAAGTTTGCACAGGGTGTTACTGGAATAGTAGAAAATATTAATGTTTTAAATCCGAAGAATGGTTGTCGTTAGGGCTACTAACCGTAGGTACTCTTTAAAGGGTACAGGTACTCTTTTTGAGGTCCTAAATTTGTGTAAGTACTCTTATTTTTTATTCAATCCTCTCAAAGGCACAATTTTTCATAGTATTATGGGATACAGTAAAACAAAGTTGAACTTGTAAATTTCCACTAATTTACTAGAAAAATGACATGTTTCGCTAACACTATAGCTTCGTCAGATGACAATGATTTAATAAAGTTGAGAATTAAAAATTGAAAGAGTGCAATAAAATTAAATTATTAAAGATGTAAATAAAACAGTGGAAGGAGTATAATAGCGGGAAAATTCAACAAAGGGTTTAAAAAATGAAATTAGGTACAATAAGGGCAATTTACAAAATCTTAAGTCAGTACCTATATGGTCAACAGAATAAATTTAACAAAGGTAAATTATTTAAATCTAATTGATAATAAAGTGACAGGTCCGTATTTTTAAGTTTATTTATTTCCATACATTCGAATAAATTTAGTTTTAATGCTTTGTTTTCTGTATGTAAGATTTTAAAGAAGGATCTAAATTACGTTGATTATCAAGTAAATGATTAGCATAGTTTGAGTCGGTTTTGTTTGTTAAAAAACTGTTATAATGTTCCTGCATTCTTTTGTTAAAATGTCTACCCGTTTGGCCAATGTATGTTTTAGGACAATCTTTGCATTTTAATTTATAGACGCCTGATTTTTTGTTTTTATCGCTTTTAATTTTATTGTTTTTGATACATTTACCTAAGGAGTTGTTAGTTTTATATGACAAAAATTTCCAATTTCTTTGCTAGGTTGTCCAAAGAAAGTGACAAGTTTAAATTTGTCAGAGTTTTTTTTTGCTTTTAGGAAAAACTTAGTTAATAGCCTTTTTATAAGTTTTCTTTTTACGAAGCAAGATATAAAAACAATTTAATAGACAAGGAAAGAATATTTTTAGTTGCTTAATCCGAAAAAAATATAAAAATTACCAAAAACTCAGTAGCGTCTTATTTTTTGCCAATATTATTTGTTAAGGCGCCCCCTGAGACGTCACTGGACGTAATAATTTAGCGCGCGTTTTATCACTAAAATTATCATTACCATAATTAAATTAAAATCTGCTAAAGGATATTAAAAATATTTATAATTAAAATACATTACTTACTCGTTAAAATTATTTTAAAAAAAAACCTAACCCCAAATATCTCCGTTCATGTTGGTTTTATCAAACATTTTTATGGGACCTAATTTAATCAAAAACTAATTATCTTTAAGAACCATAACATTTGAAAGTTCCTGCCATCGAAAAAATTCTTTGCGCCGAGGCGCCACCTACCTCTTGTATTATTCAAACACATTTTTTACACAGTTGTGAAGCCAATCATAGAGGGTAGAAACTTGCGTTTACAGAATTTATATGTCACTTTTAGTTTTCGAAATAATTGGCCTGGAAGTTTTATTGAAACACCCTGTATATCATAAAAATATAAATTATAAAAACAAACAATAGTTACAAATATTACAAAATAGTTGTATAAAAGTTTCGACTAGCCTACAAAAATACGGCCATGTTACTCCAACCTATAGAAAACGTAATATTATATGTTTACACGTGAAATGCATTTAAATTGTTTTATTCATAAAATAATTTCTACTAAAAAACCAAATTATCAATATGAAAAAATTCAATTTAAAATTACCCACAATAAAAAACACAAGAAATGAAAATACTTTGAAAATACCAATACACCGTAAAGAAAAATATAAAACTTCTTTTAAATATAATAGTTCGATAATACATATATATAACAATATAGAATCTGACATAAAAAAAACTAAACTATTCCGCGTTTAATAGTAGTACACGTTTTATAAAGCATCATTTTATAGCACGCGTCCATGTTAAAAAACGAGTCGCTTGCGGCGAGTTTTATAACGGGGCAAGTGCTTAAAACTGCTGTATATAACACGTACCTTATACTATTTTTTCTAATTTGTAGTTTATTCAATAAAAAACACATATTTAAAAAGAAAATAAATCCTTCAAATTTTGTAAATTTTTATGTCTAAATTTTATGTTGGTAATAATATTTTTATCATAGTAGCCTCTGGACAACAAAAATTATTTTGCGAACTGTCATTTTTTGATTTATTGACCCATTTTCACCGCGAGATTCTAAGTTAATTTAGCGATATGTGATTTGAAATTGGACGGAATACGTTGTGTGATCCTTGTACATTCGGTACATATACAGAGCGTTCGGAAATTCGGGCGATTATGCTACTTTTTTTCGAATTTCAAAAGACGTGATTTTACGTCACGGCATTGCAATTTAGTATAGGAAAGATGGAAAATTCAAATAAAGTTGAAGTTAAAATCGACATTGGGATTGAATTTTGGATAGGATTTGGCAGAAAATGATAGCCTGAAGCATCTACATAAGATTGATTTATAGATTTATGCAACCAACATACATGACCGTTATCCACACAGAATAAAAAAGTATGTTATCATTTTTCTGTGTGTTATCAAGCTATTTTTCCTCTGCGAAAAATGGGTTTTCTCGTAAATCACAAAGGCCGCGCAAGTCAATGAAATAAAACATTTAAATATTACCAACATCAAATAAAGAAAAAACGCGTATCGAAATAGCTTCATTACGATAGGCAAATGCGTATCGTAATAGATTTGTTATGATACAAAATTAGAAAAAAGTCATTTTAAAAAACATTATCTTAGGGTCGGATTGGACGATGGATTAATTGTTAATCAAAATCCTACCTTTTGGTGCCAACTAGTATAACCAAAATAATAGTATATTAAAGTACACGTTTTATAAAGCATTATATTATAGCACTGGTCCATGTAAAAAAACGAGCCGCTTGCGGCGAGTTTTTTAAGGGGACAAGTGCTATAATGGCTTTTAAAACATGTGCTTTATACTACTTTTTCTATTTTGTCGTTTTTTTTAAATAAATAAACACGTATTTAAAAAGAAAACAAACCCTTCAAAATTTATAAATTTTTATGTCCAAAATTTATGTTGGTAACACTGTTACAATTTTTTTATCAAGCTTGCCATGAAAATAAATAAATTTTAAATTGTGTCAGTCAAATTGCTACGAAATTTGTGTTTTAAATTTTCATTTATATTAAGAAAATATTATGGAGCAAGATAATTTCAGTTTTACTCCCCCCGAGTTAAGGGATATTGCACATAAATCTATCAATCAAATTTTTCTTGCTTTGCTTGAAATATAGAAAATATAATTTGGTTCAATAAGTGATAAAACCGTACAATTCTAAAATATATGTTATTTCTGCGCGTGCAATGAGAGTTATGTCAAATAACTTTTGTTAAATTATTTCATCCCGATTGAAATATTGTCAGATAATAGTCGACATAGTAGCTGAAGTAAACAAATAAATCAGCTGACTGTATGCCGGGGGGAAATTCGTCAGCTGATGTGTTTTAATAGACGAGCGGAACTCACAGCTACATATCGCGACACATTTCACTGCATCAGCTGACGGTTTTTTCACCGACATATACACAGCTGACGATTTTTTTTATTCAAAGAATTATGTAAACTATCATCTGACAAATTTTCAATCGGGATGAAATCGGGAAAAATCCCGGAAAATGTATGAAAAGGACTATGAGACGTTCACAAGTTGGTGTAATATAAAGGGCGTTTGTAAGATTTCTGAAAATGATTTACTAGCTTATTTCGAGGAAAAAAGTAAAACCAAAATGTCATTGACCCTGTGGTCCTTATACTCAACATTAAGAGCTTGTATTAATATTGACAAGAACATAGATTATTGTTTAAAAAAAATCCCAAAAAGTCTCTTGTATTAGACTTAGATGATATTAATAAGTTTATAACTGGGGCTGATAATAGCAGTTATTTAGGATTAAAAGTAAGTAGTATTTACATCACATATTTATATGCATTTTGTTTTGTACAATTTTACAGGTTTTATAAAAAAAAAATTTTCCCAATAAAGTTGGAGAACAGACATTTTTAAATTACACCAATTTCTATTCTATTGTATGAACAGTAGGTAGACAGCTATCCCAATACAATAGTAGTAACTATGTAAATTCTAGGTTGCTTTACTTATGAGGTACCTATAATGGAGCATGCCGGAGAGAAGAACTGACAAATATGGATGTAAAAGACATTCACTTTAAGGTTGCTTCTATTACAGTACACATTTCCAAAACTCAAACACGTGTACCAAGAATGTTTCTTATAATAGATCAATTATGGATTAATTTGATTATACAATATTTTGATTTACGTCCTAAAAATCTTACATCAAGATTTTTCTTACATATAGAAATGGGCATTGTATAAACTCACCTGTAGGTATAAATATAATGGGAAAAGCTCCTAGCCTTATTGCAAAATACCTGTGCAAACCAAATCCAGAATAGGAAAGAAAGAAAAACTAAAAGTCTTCTTCCACAAAGTTTAATTGAATGAAACAATCAAAGGTCTCTACATGTTTCGAACGTAGAAACGTTCATCATCAGGAGACAGAAAATAACATTAAAAAGTGCTGATGGTTTTAGCAAAAGAGAAAATGGTGAAGGACCTTAATGGAGCTTTCGTGAAAATAAAAATTGATGTGCAAAGCCACATAATATGGAGAAAATATTAAACTTTAAACATACTAGGTATGTAAGAAGTCGGGAAAGGGGTCTAGACCAACCCTATAAACTGGGAAAGAAGAAAATAAAACCTTTCTATAAAGAAAGTATTAAAAAATTAAAATTTGTTTAATAAAACATTTTGGATAAATGTCAGAGACATAGAAAAAGTAAATTGGTAGTAATTAACATACTTAGTGCAATCTGTAAAAGATAGAAATTAAAATTAAAATCAAAGAATAAAGTAGAAAACTTTTTGAAATCTATTTTCTTGGATAAAAGTTAGTAGGTACTTACGAAAATTGCGTTTTGAATTGTCCTTTGGGGTACTGAGGTTTAAGGCTCAGTAACCCCGCAAGAGGTTAATTTAAGTTTTATTAAATAAATATGTTCAACTTTCGATTTTATTTAATAAAACTTAAATTAACCTCTTGCGGGGTTACTGAGCCTTAAACCTCAGTACCCCAAAGGACAATTCAAAACGCAATTTTCGTAAGTACCTACTAACTTTTATCCAAGAAAATAGATTTCAAAAAGTTTTCTACTTTATTCTTTGATTTTAATTTTAATTTCTATCTTTTACAGATTGCACTAAGTATGTTAATTACTACCAATTTACTTTTTCTATGTCTCTGACATTTATCCAAAATGTTTTATTAAACAAATTTTAATTTTTTAATACTTTCTTTATAGAAAGGTTTTATTTTCTTCTTTCCCAGTTTATAGGGTTGGTCTAGACCCCTTTCCCGACTTCTTACATACCTAGTATGTTTAAAGTTTAATATTTTCTCCATATTATGTGGCTTTGCACATCAATTTTTATTTTCACGAAAGCTCCATTAAGGTCCTTCACCATTTTCTCTTTTGCTAAAACCATCAGCACTTTTTAATGTTATTTTCTGTCTCCTGATGATGAACGTTTCTACGTTCGAAACATGTAGAGACCTTTGATTGTTTCATTCAATTAAACTTTGTGGAGGAAGACTTTTAGTTTTTCTTTCTTTCCTATACTATAACTCCACTTTGAGCATGGACTACTTTTTCAAATCAAATCCAGAATGTTTTACTGGCCACTGTTTTAGACGGTCTAGTGTCACCGAGCTGGCCAACAAGTTAAGCGATTTGGTTACCATTAAAAGGCGCGGGGGATAGAAGTCTTAAGCCGGGGCTGAAGGCTATATTGAAGGTTCTTTAAAAGCGAAAATGGATGTAGCGCAGAGACTTTCTTCTAGTTTAACACCTTCATTAATAGATAATATTGATAATACTGCTACACCCTTACCTGGAACATCAAGATCGACAATTGAAGATGTAGAAACTGCTTTTCAACCAAGCCTTATTAAAAATGGATTGGATTCTGGGGTCAGCTATCACAAAGTTTCGCATACTATGTCTTTAAAAAATACTCAAACTATGCCTGAATTTAAGGTTAACGCGTCCGACACAAGTACAGTGACATTAAATGTTTATAACAACTGCACTATAAACAATGCCTAATTAACATTATGTAGTTGGAATTTGTATTTTTGAGTTTATAATTGATATTTTTTGCAAAATAGTTCTCCGTCAATAAAGTTATTATTTAATATGTGTTTTTTAATGAACTAAAACAATACATACAGATTTGTAGATCTAGGCAACCAAACATACATACGTGGGTTCGTGTAGTATTTTGCACATTTGGACTAAAAAATATTAGTTATCTAGAATGCTATGCTAAACGGTGAAAAAAAAAACATGTCATGCCCACCTTTAAATAATAAAATTTGGAGTTCGAAATAGATATAATTTCGAACTCGCTAGCGCGTTCGAAATAGATCTGTTTCGAGACAAAATTAGAAAAATACTTTTATTATTATTATTATTATTAGTAGTAAGTAGTAAAAACTGTGCTGGATTTACTGGAGTTATTCCACGTTACAAACCCATTGTTATTGGTCGTTCAAAGATTAATTTAAAATAGGCGGTATTTCGCTTGCAAAGCTGCGTATATTCAGTCTACCTTAGAAATAAATAGACTACAGTGCATCCAATCCCCTTAAGGTACAGGGAGAGCACAGAGTACCTTATTCTTTGTTTCACTAAGCGCTTAATAGCATGAACATGTAAGTAGCTTTAGAAAATCAAGTTCCCCGATTCCAGTCGTAAAAGGTCGTCTTTAAAAGAAATAAATTAAGGGGTTAAAACGAGAGAATCCTGTTTTGACGTTCTCGTGCCCGAAATAAAAAAGGGTCAAGCAGCTGCATCCGCATTTAACGCACGTGCACCGTAATGACATTTGGCTCTGATGGCTCCAACCCCGCAAGAATATTCTTGAGTCGTTTTAAACTTTCAGACCACATATTTTTTTTGTATACCTATCTTTGGTTTTTAGGTTTTTAACAGGTTGCTAATTTTCTGACATTTTTTTTATGCCTTATGTACCGGGTGGTCAAATAAGCGAGGACGTCGGCTTTATCTCAGAAACCATTAATCGTACAACTTTCGGAAAGATTTTTTTATGAGTAAAGTGGTCAAGAGAAATTGCTGGAAATTATTTTTAAGTTCTCCATTTCGCCGCAAGGGGGCACAATTAAAAATTGTTTTTTTAAATTCTAAATTTCTCCGAAAATTCCCATATTAAGGTATAACTCTGATTACATCATTGGAAAGCTTAGAGTCTTAGACAATTCTGCATCATTTTGGTTTAAGGCTCATTGGCGTACCGACCTTAATAAGATTGGGAGAAGCTATTGAAAGTGTAAACATTAAAATCACTGTAACTTCTAAACGACTTATCCGATTTTACTAAATTTAAGCTTGTTTGCAAGGGAAAAATAAGTATCTTCAATTGTCGTATCCAATAGTACACGATAGTGTTTAATAAAGTTGCTAGAGGGCGCAATTTGTAATAACAACAGATTTTTCGATTTTATCCCGAAAATTCAAATCATACGGTATAACTATGACATCATAATCGAAACGAAGATGAAATTTGCAAGAAAAGATGTGAAGATTGCAGTTCGATATCTTTGTTCGTTTCAGAGTTATTGCCAAAACAATAATTTTTAATACAAATTGCGCCCTCTAGCAATTTTATTAGAAAATATCGTATACCATTAGATACGACAATTGAAGGTACTTCCAAACAAGCTTAAATTTAGTAAAATCGGATAAGTCGTTTAGAAGTTACAGCGATTTTAATGTTTACACTTTCAATAGCTTCTCCCACTCTTATCAAATGAAAGTGTAAACATTAAAATCGCTGTAACTTCTAAACGACTTAACCGATTTTACTAAATTTAAGCTTGTTTGGAAGAAAAAGGTAAGTACCTTCAATTGTCGTATCCAATGGTACAAGAAGGAAATAACTTTATATTTTAGCAAGATAACTGCCCTGTGCTGTGCATACTGCAAGAAATATTACTGGTTTAGACAAAAAATGTCTGCCTTGTTGCTCAAGAAGTCCTGATTTAAATCTAATGGAAAATGTTTGGGGATTGATGGTAAAAAAAAAGTACAAAATAAATTTTAAACCACAGAATGAAATAGAGTTATTTGATAAAATAGAAGAAATTTGGGAATTAAACCAGAAGTAATATTTTGTCAATGCCAAGAAGATTACTACTAGTGTTCGAATCCAATGACACAGCAATTAAATAAATATTAGTATTTTGTTTGTTGTTTGTTAATAAATGTACCCTTTTTGGCTTTATACTTTTGTAGTTTTCCTGGTATAATTTTATAATTTTCTTATTTCGCGGCTGTAATTTAAACACAAACATATTTAGAAATTACCATTATTATTTATGGTAAAAATTCGACAAAAGGGATTAATCAGCATTGTATTAGTACTAATGAAAATCCGGTAAAAGAGTGGTGTAATTAAAACATAAATTTATTATTAGAATATGCGTTTTTTTTTATTGTTTAGTATTTTTGTTGGTCTAGTGTAATTTATTGTTTTATTAAATAAACATAAAATGTGTAAGCTCTTTAAATTGAGCCCTCTTTTATAAATGTCGTAAAAATATATAGGGCGTTCCAATAAAAAAAGCACAACTTCTTAATTGCTTGTGTCCATGTGAAAAACCATACAGGGGCCATCAAGGAATGATGAAAATTTGGCAAATAATTAGAAAACTATTAAGGATAACTATAACATATGGGATATCTTTAAAGAACTATTTTAATCCCCTTTTAAATGACGTAAAAATAAATGTCATTCCATAAAAAAAAAAATTTGGTTTACAACCACTTTTTGAGACACCTGTATAATATTTGTTAATAAAGCCAATAAAATATACTTTAGTACCTAAAACCTGGTAATAAAATTAATTTTCTATCTCTAATATTAAAAAAGTGAAAGGGCGGTCAAAATATAGCCAACGATCCTGTACAGTGTATACCGAAGAAAATTTATAGGGTTAGAAATGTTAACTCCATGTTATAAAATCGCAACAAAATGGAGAGAGAAAAAAGAGAGAGTTATTCAGTCCTTGCCCAGACTTCCTCAAGTTCTTTACCTGGCTCACCGTTTTCTGTCCTTGCGACAGACGAGCTAAGCTGCCGCTGAACGAACAAAGAAGGAAGTTTTCCGAGGAAACAACTATTGGCTTTAACTAAGCTCACCAAAAGCCGACCCAGTCCGAACCCTTGAAGGGAGGTTCGTGAGTGTGGAGACTGAAATCTTCTATGACGATGATGAAGAACGCCAGCTGTCAGACGATAGATCATCCATAGGCGCAGACCCTTTGCGGGCCGCGGCCTCAGGATGGTCGCGCGTCTCTGATGAGTCCCAGTAGGACGAAACAGCATAAGGATTGAGATGTTTAATGATGGTGTAATGGCATCCCATTGAAAGGGATGGACACACTCTGGGGAACGGTATAAACCATAACCCTCCGACCCGGTTGTCAGGCCGAGGTGGTGTGTCTAATAGACGACGGGGGTCCCAGCGTGGAAACCCCCTGACGCTGCCATTGACGGCTGAACTTTAGGCAATGGCGGTTAACACCGGCGACCTCGACAGTTGTCCGTGGCTTGATTACATCTTGTTGTTTAAACATTCCTTGCCTCACTTAGAATTAAATGTGAGGTCATCCTTGTTTCTGATTCTGAATGCTCATCAGTGATCTGGCTTGGCAATGTGACACGTTCGATGTCCAGTTAAATATGACCATGTGAAGCAAGATTGCTAATTTACAGTTTCACCGGGGCGCTGGGGCGCTGTACACTATGGCGAATAAAGCTCGAAATACGTTCGGTATAGTACCTGAAAGTAAAAAATACTCTTACTCTTTAAAAACTTTATAGACAGTCGGTACCGGTTCATATACTAGTGGTTATTTAATACTAGGTTTATAAATACTATAAATACTAGGTTAAACAGTGTAACAGGCACATTTAAAAAATTGTACCCGTTAGTGACTATTCCACACTCATACCTTTTACTAAAGACCTGTTACAGGTATTTTGAAACATCCCTACTTTCGTCTGATCCCAGCCTTACTGATGAGCCAAACGCGTCTGGTGATGGTTCTGACGAAACGAAAGGAACCAAAAAACTTTTGAATATGTGGAAGGTTTTTGTAAAGTCCTTTTACAAACATCCTGTATATAAATGCAAAGTGAACTTTACAGACTTTTTGTTTTAGCTTTCGTAGGCAAGAAATATAATACTTCAAACACGTTAATTCGTTGGAAAAAACTGCCACCCTCACGTTAATCTAAATTAGAATTATTATATTTATCTACAGGAGCACACAATCCCTTTAACCGGCTGGGTCCATCCCGGTTTTTACGGCTGGTTTTGATTTAATAGACTGGAATGACGACACGAACGGTAGCTTAAAATAACAAAAAAACGTTGGTGGTTGTTGTTTTATTAAACACACATACATCAATAAAAGTTTTAAAATAAAGGGTGCAATGACTCCAATTTTTCTGTTTTTGAGGCAAGAAATTTTTGTTGTACCTACTGGCAAAAGAAAATATAATGAAGTTTTTTAAGTGTTAAATATTTTACCTGATAAATGTTTGTGAGTTCTTTCCCCTTAACAACGCCACTCCAGTTTGAAATCGCAGAAGATTCCAAACGTGACCAGAGACGGACTGATTCTGGAAAATGTGGCGGGCTATATAAGAGCAAAGGCGCCGATTAAAGAAGAAACATAATCTTGTATCATAATAATTTAATATTGTATAATAGTTTCTACTCGTTCTTCCATAGGATTTCCAAATTAAATTGAATTCGAAAAAAAATAGACACAATTGATGACAAAACCAACCACGATTTAATCGTTGCAACTTTTATTGAGGACATCGATATATATCCAAATTTGGATATTTATTTATATTTTTAATTATTTTTAAATTATTTCGTCAGTTTTCTGTAAAGATATACAGGGTGATTCACGGTGGATGGAACGTTAGACGTTTCTGACGAACCAGTAAAGGAATCGTTCTGAAAATTTGGTCATTTACATAAACGGACACGCCCTACCTATCTAATATATTTTTAACAATACAGTGTGCCGCTTCCACACAAAAATAATAACCACTTCGACATTTTAAATGGAACACCCTATATATTATTAAGTTTTTAAATTTTACATAAAATTATAATTATTTTTTAATAAAAGCATTATTAGTCTATGCTTAATGGTTTCCGAGATATTGTCTCTTGAAAAATGACATTTTTGAACTTTGACAGCTTCTAGCTTTTTAACTGTACGTCTGAGAGCAAAACGGCTTACATGTCCCTATCTTCGATTTGTATTATCTTTCCAAAAGTAACAACTTCCGGTCAAACCGGAAGTATTACATTTCCTACATCCGGTTTAACCGGAAATTGACACTTTTGGAAAGATAACAAAAATCGAAGATAGGGACATGTAAGCCGTTTGGCTCTCAGACGTACAGTTAAAAAGCTAGAAGCTGTCAAAGTTCAAAAATGTAATTTTTCAAGAGACAATATCTCGGAAACCATTAAGCATAGACTAATAATGCTTTTATTAAAAAATAATTATAATTTTATGTAGAATTTGAAAACTTAATAATATATAGGGTATTCCATTTAAAATATCGAAGTGGCTATTATTTTTGTGTGAAAGCGGCAACACTGTATTGTTAAAAATATTTTAGATAGGGAGAGCGTGTCCGTTTATGTACGCGACCAAATTTTCAGAACGATTCCTTTACTGGTTCGTTAGAAACGTCTAATGTTCCATCCACCGTGAATCACCCTGTATTTTAAAAATTCAAAAACACCTAATTTAATATAAACATGTTATAAACCTGTAAATTTGTATTTCAATTCTATTCAATGATAGTTGCTATCACAATAACAAGTTTTTTTAGCACTCCTATATGTTAGGAATGTAAAATGTAGGTAAAAAATACAAGTTTATGAATACATCATATATTTTTGCTTTTAACTATGGTTTAACTTAAAACCCAGAATTACTAGGCTTGTTAATTAAATCAAAATGAACCCGAACTGGATTTTTTTTATTTTTGGCATTGTAAAATTTTTATTTCATAAAACAAACAGCAAAATATTGCCCCGTTTAATCAAAAGTCGGAACTAAATAAAAATGCCATGCGGCAAAGGACAAAAAAAGCGTGTTCGATTCGCGGGTTTAGATCGATCCGGATCGATCTATCTGATTCCCACTGATCTGATTTGTGTTCGATTGGTAAATGACCGCATGGTCAAAGTGATCTGAACTGATTTTTAAAATCAGATCGATCCAAATCTCTGTGCCAATCGAACACGCCTCAGGTGGTCAACGTCTCGGAAACATGGGGAATTACCGCATCGTAAGCAGCATAATACGCAGTTGCTGGCTCAGCGGCAGCGGGGCCATATTTTTATACTGATGAATAGAATTTTAGAAAAAAACGGTCCACTACTAATCTGGGGATATTACTATGTCCCAATATCAGCTGATCGATGACAAATTTCTGCTGTCATCTGTTTTAAAACGAGAGAATTCGTGCCGATTTCTACAGTGACCGGCAGAAAGTGCGCAGCATATGGTAAAGTTTTTTATCTTTAAGTTTAAAAAAATAATTTTATTTTAGATAGGTTCTGCATGTTCTCAAACCAAAATAACACCCATTAAATCCGGTAAAAGTCTTATGGTATACGAGGTTGGATCAAAAATTTGAAATTCCGCTAAGAGTAAAGTACCTCCATCTTTCATTTTAGAATATTTTTTTACTTAGAATTATTGTTTTAATTTCAAAGTTATACCCAAATTCCAAATTTCGCTTATTTTGGACAAAAAAATGGATTTAATAGTGTTTGCTGAATAACCCTGTATAAAAAATAAATGGCAACCAACAGTACGAAAATAAGATTTTCTGCAGACTTTGTTAGAGATAACCGTCGATCATAAGTCCGATTAGTTTGTTTTCGTAATATTGTGGCTTTTTAAAATAAAAACTTAAAAATATTAAATATTTTTGCTGCACACCGTATTTTATTTTCTGAGGGAACAAGTTAATTTCATCTAACTGATATTTTTTGATTTACATTGACTTAAAGCGCATCCTAAATAGTTTTTTATACATTAAACTACGCATAGAAAGTTTCCTTTTGATTTATAAATAAAAAATTTTTAATTTAAAATACATTTTGAACGGATTTTATTCGTCACGCAAAATAAGGAAACTTTCTATGCATACTTCAATGTATAAAAAACTATTTAGGAGATACTTTAAGTCAATGTAAATTAAAAAATATCAGTTAGATGAAATTAATTTGTTCCCTCAGAAAATAAAATACGGTGTGCAGCAAAAATATTTAATTTTTTTATGTTTTTATTTTAAAAAGCCATAATATTAAGAAAACACGCTAATCGGACTTATGATCAACGGTAATCTCTAACAAAGCCTGCAGAAAATCTTATTTTCGTACTGTTAGGTTGCCATTTATTTTTTATGCAGGGTTATTCAGAAAATACGATTAAATCCATTTTTTTGTCCAGAATAAGCGAAATTTGAAATTTGGGTATAACTTTGAAATTAAAACAATAATTCTTAGTAAAAAAATATTCTAAAATGAAAGATAGAGGTACTTTACTCTTACCGGAATTTCAAATTTTTGATCCTACCTCGTATACCATAAGACTTTTACCGGATTTAATGAGTGTTATTTTGGGTTGAAAACATGCAGAACCTATCTAAAATAAAATTAATTTTCTAAACTTAAAGATAAAAAAACTTTCCCATATGCTGCGCACTTTCTGCCGGTCACTGTATAAGGGTTGTATGCAAAGTTGTTGTATTTACTTCAATCTGATTTAAATTTATTTTTAACATGGTATATCCTACCAAAATATTATTTAAAGCGAGAATAAAAGATAATCTGGATTAAGGACGGGTATACCGGGTGTCCAAGGAAGGTGGTTCGCCCCTCTAACTTTTTTGTTTTTCAAGATAATAAAATAAAATTCGGGGGATTTGTATACGACATAAAACGGCATTTTTTGACAGGTGACTCAACATTATGGAACTTCGGTTTAACCGGAAGTGACATACATATTTTAAATGGGACACCTGCTATATTTTTACTTTTTTTGACTCCATATGACATTCTAAATACAACGATGTGTCACTTGTCACTTTTTGTCACTAAGAATATATTTTTCTTCCAAATTTATTGTTTTATCTAGAGGGCTATGAATACCTTAAAATCACTTATTTCAGTTCTATAATCTTGGGAAAAATACAATTTTACTATTTTTGGTCCAATGCTATGTGCTATGTAAAATTTAATCTTTAAAGTTTATAACTCATTTTTTTTTAAATGGCAACATGGCGGCTCGTCGGGTTAAGAAAAAAGAGGATTATAATACGATTATTTTGATACCATACACTAACTTTAAAAAGTTAACTTTCCTAAAATGAATTATCTTTTGAGAATAAATTTAGATTTAAATGCATCAAGTAGCCTGTGAACAGCAAAACTGATAAAGCAAAATCATGCCTTGAAGAAAATTGACATTCCGACAGCTTCTGACAAAGTAAATTAGTTTGTTGTTTAAAAAACATGAAAAATACTAGTTTCACAAGGAGTGAAAAAGTTGATATGTTATTATTGTCAGGCTCATTTCGCATTTTCGTAAGTTTTGGGTACCTAATAGTGCCGGGTTAGATGGCGCCGATTAAAATATCTTTGTGCGTAAAGTCGTGCAGCATCGGTTGAATTATTTCTACATTCTCCAAACACTAATAACATATCAACTTTTTCACTCCTTGTAAAACTATTATTTTCCATGTTTTTTAAACAACAAACTAATTTACTTTGGCAGAAGCAGGCTGTTGGCATTTCAATTTTCTTCAAGGCAAGATTTTGTTTTATCAGTTTTGCTAGTCACAGGGCTACTTGATGCATTTAAATCTAAATTTATTCTCAAAAGATGCTTGATTTTAGGGAAGTTCTAAGTTAACTTTTTAAAGTTTTTTAATGGCAGCTTTTCTAAAACCTAATAGTGTATGGTATCAAAATAATCGTAATAATATCCTCTTTTTTCTTAACCCGACGAGCCGCTATGATGCCATTTAAAAAAAATAGGTTATACAACTTTAAAGATTAAATTTTACATAGCACATAGCATTGGACCAAAAATAGTAAAATTGTATTTTTCCCAAGATTAAAGAACTGAAATAATTGATTTTAAGGTATTCATAGCCCTCTAGATAAAACAATAAATTTGGAAAAAAAATATTTTCTTGGTGACAAAAAGTGACAAGTGATACATCGTTGTATTAAGAATGTCATATGGAGTCAAAAAAAGTAAAAATATACCAGGTGTCCCATTTAAAAATCGAAAGTTTATGTCACTTCCGGTTAAACCGAAAGTTCCATAATGTTGAGTCACCTGTCAAAAAATGCAGTTTTATGTCTTATACAAATCCCCCGAATTTTATTTTATTATCTTGAAAAACAAAAAAGTTAGAGGGGCGAGCCACCTTCCGTGGACACCCGGTATGTTCGGGTTTGTTCGGATACCGATGTAAGAAAATTTCAGGGTCTATGTAACGCAATTGGTAAAGCTTTCGGCTGGTAATCAAGAGGTTCTAGGTTCGATTCCGCTGGGTATAAAACATTTTCAATTTTAAAAACTTTGTTTGCAAACCGCTAATCATTTTTTTAGGTATAAAAGAATTTACGTTTGTAAAAAAAAGGGGGGGGGTGTTCAATATTTATTAAGCATGTTTAAAAGTTGGAGACAATAATAATGTTGCTTCAATGACAGAAGAGTTTTGGACCTGCATTGCCTTTATTTGTTTTAAATCATAACGTTTTAACTGATATGAATGTTAATTTTATTTATTATCCTTCACCCAACCAGGAACTTTGACTAAAGAGCTTAACTCACGTTTTTACAAAATGGTGAATGCGCCTTAACATAGAATTTACTTCTATTTAAAAATATAGTTAATACCATAGAAGTCAAATGTACTATTGAGTTCAGAAAGAAGTAGGACATCGATTGTGTAATAATTGTGCATAATCCCCGAAAGTTCATAAAAAAGTAGGACAAGCTATTGACTGTGTTCAAATTATAACAGACTAACCTTTTTATTTATTGGGCTAGACTTAAACGTGTCATATTTATAAATTTTATTACCATTTTTTCTTCGTTTCATTAAAAAATAACAAGTCTAACTTAATTCAAACACTTTATTGTACACAATAATTAATAAATAAAAGAAAATTACACACCTATTTAATATTTCGTATTCGCTCCATTTTTTTGTAAAAGCTCATTTAGTCTAAGTATTGGGTATCGATAAGTATAGACCTCCCACAAAATCACTTAACTCGTTCCACGTTTCTTCAATAAATGAAACAAGTTCATTTCTGTTAACTGGTCTGAAATTTGCTTTATACATTTTTCGTGTCATTAGACCCCACACGTTTTCTATTATAATAATATCGGCAATTTTTGAAGGCCACGGCAATGTTTCCACGACTTCTCTGGAACCAATCTTTGGCCATACCCGCTCTGTGAACCGGACAGTTGTCGTATTGGAAAATAAAGCTCTGATCAGGGATACACTAGGCATGATAATATATTCCAAAATTGTCGTGTAAGTGACTGCATTAAACCTTTCATTTACAATCCACTTGATTTACAACACACTTGAAGTCCATGATAACTCACCCAGGCCCACACATTCACCAAAAATCTCCCAGATCTTTCGGAATTACTGATAAAATTTTCGGTATATCTTGTATTGCGAGGTCTGTTTACTCTAATATGTCCGTTGAACGTAGACTTAAAAACTTTTTCGTCAGTAAAGGCTACTCTATTCCAGTCTGGCCGCAAAATATTATTTAAGGCAATATTAATTCGTGTCTGTTTGTGTTCTTCCCCTAATTTCATTTTTTGGCGACAACATAATTTTTTAAATGGGATTCTTTTACCCTACGGCAACCTGTATTCCACAAGCCCATTGTCATGTTTTTGCGTTGTTTTTCTTGGTCTTCCAGGAGGCTTTTTCTTATCCAAAGTTCCATTCGCTTCCCATCTGTACTTAATATTTTCTACAGTTTTTTTTTGCTACGGCATTATAGCAGCAACGTCTCGTATAGGTATTCCGTCATTTAAAAACACAATTATTTGAGTCCTTTGAATATTGTCAAGCCTAGGCATTATGCTTCGAATCAAGTAAAATATATTTTATTAAATTTTAAAAAAGGATGTCAGTGAGTCAGTGTCATGTCAAACTTTTGATGTTTTTTAAAAGCCTGGTTTACATAGGACAATAATCCGTGTCCTACTTCTTTCTGAACTCAACTAGCCGCGTTCGGCAATTACCTCAGACCGCTTGGATTGATCTGAATCGTTCGTTTATGACATCTGAATGAAGGGGAAATAAATCTCAACAGTTCGGCAATTAAAATCGGAGCGCTCTGAGGATAGGTAATCTTTTTGCTCGGAGAATTTTGACCGACGAAAGCGATTAATCTCAGCTAAATTTGTGAGGTTAACTTCGATGTTTATGTTTAAAATTTTGGTAATTTGACTGAAAATATGAAGGAAGTGGAACTGTGTGATGTTGAAAAACAAAAACCATATTGGTGACGGAAGAAAATTACAAAGAAACTGCATTTAATTTATTAAGCAAGTCTTCAAACGTAGTTGCGAAAATCTGCTGTCTGAACTGATGGTGATGTGCAAATCGGGGTACCGTTTCTTCGTCAAAACCGTCTACATTTTCCAAAATCTTGACATCTTCCTCATTATCGTCTTCAAACATTAGTTGATAGCCTCCTTCAATTAGGGCCAATACAACACGAGGAATACCTACTCATTTTTAGTAACTTTAATACAAAAAGGGAAAAAAATAGGTTAGGTTTCTTGGATCAAAACAAAACAAAATGACATTTTTTACTTTGACAGAGGTTAGCTGTTAGGTATCGTTCGTTTATCGCAAAATTCTCCGACCGATCCGAGGTCACGTGACAAAATATCCATCGCACCGAATTCAGTAACTGTACAAAAATTACTTCTAAAAACTATTTCAAATTAAATAAATATATCTTTGTTTAGAGGGTTTCGCAACTGAAAGCGATGGTAAACTCTTAGCATAGGTACAGATTCTTTTTTAACTAAACTGTCGATAGCTGTGAGAATCCAAAGCTCCCCCAATAACATTTAAACGCCCTTGCTGTATCTCTCCCGCTTTTACTGGTGGTTTGATTTATTAGGTTTAACACTTTAGGGGAAGCTTGTAATGGAATTACCGAAAAGTTTTTACGATTTTATCCGGAGAATACGCAGTGGTATCAGTAAGGAAATGTTAAGTTGTCAGTAATAACTATTGGTGAAATTGGTTGGTATTGGGGCTAAATTGTGAAAAAAAATTCTTATACAGGGTGATTCACGGTGGATGGAACAGGCGCGTATTTAAGGGGGGGTAATGGGGGTAGTTACCCCCCCCCATCCCAAAAAATAAGCACTGACAAATCAGTAAAAAAGGCGTAACACCCAAAAAATTTTCGCCTGCGGCGCTACTTACTATTCCTTTTTTCTGCTTCAAAACCACGTCACATCGTTGAAAAAAGGGCGTGGCGCCTAATAAATTTTCGCCTGCGGCGCTGTTTTATTACCTTACCCCCCCCCCCCCCCCCCATAACTGACAGCTGAATACGCGCCTGGATGGAACGTTAGACGTTTCTGACGAACCAGTAAAGGAATCGTTCTGAAAATTTGGTCGCGTACATAAACGTACATAAACGTACATGCTCTACCAACCTAAAATATTTTTAACAATACAGTGTTGCCGCTTCCACACAAAAATAATAGTAATTTCGATTTTTTAAATGCAACACCATATATTTTATTTTATTTTCGAATCTCCGATTACTTTCCTTACAATTTTTATTAACTCTACTCTATACTTATCTCTTACCGTTTCTAAGATATAAATTAATTTCCGTTTTTTTGTCCGAAAACGTCACTTTTAAAAATGCTGATAATATTGAACTCTAAAACAGTGAAATCCTGAAATTTGGTAAATAGTTAACTAACCCTGTATATTATTACGGATTTGAAAAGCGGCTAAAATTTCGCTTAATTCTTGTATATCATACCTGTACCTAACTAACCACATTTTTGACGTATTAAACATAATTTGTAAAAATTTTTATACAATTAAATTTTTATTCGGTTATTAGTAAGTTAGCCATGACAAAAACTGATGCTTACGTATGTTACTATGGTTATCGTTTTGACATTTCATTAAGTTTAGATACAAGATAGAAATACACTTTAAAGTCATGATGGAAGAAAACTATACAAATACAAATGCAGTTCTTATGAATTTATTTATTTTATTTGGACAATGTGTGTTTGCATTAACATGCAAAAAACATTAAAACTAAATTTTTCTTGAAATCCATGCAGTCAATACCCGCATATTAAAGTGTTTTGATGTAAACGGCCAGCGTCTTGAACATTTGTTAAAATAGCATTTTATTAGTTATAATTTTAGTAGTCTTTTATTATTTGACTACCTAGTTAACATTTAATAAATTTGTTTTGGATCCTTATGAATTTTCTAAGATTCATTGGCGGTAAATTAGAGTACATTTCGTTAAACTTTATACATGTCCAGGCGATAATTCTATCACATTGTCCAAATAAAATAAATAAATTCATAAAAACTGCATTTGTATAGTTTTCTTCCATGACATTAAAGTATATTTCTATCTTGTATTTAAACTTAATGAAATGTCAAAACGATAACCATAGTAACATAAGTAAACATTAGTTTTTGTCATGGCTAACTTACTAATAACCGAATAAAAATTGAATTGTATAGAAAATTTTACAAATCGAGCTTAATACGTCAAAAAAATGGTTAAACCAGTTAGTTAGGTACAGGTATGATATACAAGAATGAAGTGAAATTTTAGCAGCTTTTCAAATCCGTTATAATATACAGGGTGTTACATTTAAAAAAAAGGACTTATGGTCACTTTTTCAAGTTACAAGAAGTGTATTTTTCAACCACCCTGTATATTGCAACTAAGATTTTGGACTAGGGCAAAGAGCCCTATGGTATTAGTTAACTATTTACCAAATTTCAGGGTTTCAGTGTTTTTGAGTTCAAAATTATCAGCATTTTTAAAAGTGACGTTTTCGGACAAAAAAAAACGGATCCCCAGTAAGTACCTTGACTTGAGGTTAAGGTTGAAATTATGAAATAAAAACGACATTTGACACTTTGACAGAAATTTCAATAAACATGGCAGTTTGGTATGCAGAAAGGCACTTTAATCAATAATTGAAATAAGAGTTTTCAAGAAATTGAAATTAAGTCAAGTGACCCTCTAAATTTCAATAATTGGTATGCACTAAGGGAAAAAATTGAAATAAATTCAAGTCAAGATTGAAAAAAGTCAAGAATTCTAACGTGAACGAAAACTTGCCCGGTAGCGAACTTGAAATTATGTCAATCAAATATAAATCAATATTTTTGACAAAACTTCTAACAGTTTTTTCTCAAGATTCGTCAAAATCTCGACTATGGGAATTCCTCCTCCAGTAAGTTCACGTTCCTTTACCCCACTAAGCAAAAAAACATCTTAAGTATGGAACATTTATGTTTTCTCGTTTCATTGTTACGTTTTTTATTTTGTGTCAATAACAGCGCCTGCTACATCCTATACCCGTTATATGTCCTTCAACACAACAAAATCGTTGTTACGTTAAAAAGATAACGTTTTGGTCATGAAACTTAAACAGCTCTCTTACGTATTTTGCATTAGTTTAGTTTGCATTATTACGAACGTACTATTTTCGTTATGTAGTCAACGTAAAAAAGAGGATATTATGGAGCATTAGATAGATGGTTTTTACGAACGTACTATTTTCGTTATGTAGTCAACGTAAAAAAGAGGATGTTACGGAGCATTAAATAGATGGTTTTGTTTAGTAAATACAGTGCTGTTACATTTGTGTTATTTCATGTGGTACGAAAACTACATTACTTTTTTTTCAATATGCCACCATGAATTTTATAGCATTTTGAATTCTAAGTATAAATCCATGAAAAGTAGCTCTTTGTGTCATTTCCCACACTTCACACTTTAACTGGCTATCCTTTAATATAGCTCAATTTGAAGAAACCACTTTAACAGTAACTATAAATAAGTGTTGTTTTATTACTGTAAGTAAAACACTTTTTTACTTAAATTCCACTTTTTATTGACAATACGACATGTTTCACTGCACTGCAGCTTCGTCAGGTAACGTATATTGTCAATAAAAAGTGGAATTTAAGTAAAAAGGTGTTTTACTTACAGTAATAAAACAAAATTATTTCCACCAAGTAACGACCAATAATATTAAAGTATAAATAAGTGTATTAATTTCAAAAATGCTAACTTCGGTGCAAACGTTAAACTGGTTTCAGGAATATATATGCCAGCGATTTTTCTCCAAGATATGTACCTACCAGGAATAGCCTGTCAAAGTGTACAAAATGTAACAGGTATTGAGTTTGTTCACATATCATTAAGTGAAAGAAAAAACTAATTCACTCCTATACAGTTATTTATTATACATATATATATAAAACTTTAGGAATTCTTATTGGGTTGTTTTGTCGGCTTGCACCTAAAAAAAATATCTCATAATAATGTTTGTCCAAGGTAGCAGGCTTTTATTAAATGTGGTAATGTTTCATGAGTGGGGGTTACTTTAAATAAAGAATTGCAGTATGTTAAAACTTAAACAATACAATCATCTTTTTGGTCACCAGGCCCAGATATCAATGTTTATTTTTGACAAATTCAACTAAATAGATACCTATTATTCAGGTCATACATTTATTACAAATTTAATGGATTAAGAGCTGACTTACTTATTCAATAAGTTAAAATTTTATCAACAATTATGATACAAGCATCTGCTTCACGTTAAGAGGGTATCGGATGAATATACGGTGGTCCCTGAATAATTGTTAACGCCCATGCTTTTGATACTTAGTAGAAAATAATCTATATCTTTTATGCTCAACACGTCATTTAGGAAGCATAACTAGCAATTGCAAAAATGAATAAAAAAAAACCTATTGGGCCAGTGTTCATTTTATTAAATCACTGATAAGCAAGAAATGAAAAAATGGGAAACACGTTTTATACAACAATGAATAAGAACATTTAGTACTTACCCCACCTGACACAGTCACCTTTTTCGACCATGTTTACAATTACTCTGTACTGCTCACCCGTTTTTTTTTGGTGGCATCTATGATAACAAGCAAAAATTATGAATATGTTTTTGTGCAGCACGAAAACATTTTATCTATTATCAAATCAGCTTGGTAAAACGGAGCTGATGGGTCACTACAGGAAATCTGCTTTATTATTATTTAATTAGAGGGTCTCAAATATCCTTATTGTTTTACATTTTTTATTAATATTTATAAAACCCATGTAAAACTTACCTTTCTTGTTTTTTTTTGGTTTTAACTTTAAACTTTAAATAATTCACAAACAAAAAATACACACAAAAATAAATCGAAGACCAAAATTCTGAGGTTATCTAGACAAACATTCTTATTTTAATTAATTAGCATTTAAAAAACAATGTTACCAAATCTCAACTTGACATTCATTTCAATAAATTTTCATTTCAATAATCTTTAATCAAGTGTCGATAGTGCATACCAATTTATTCCAATATTGAAATGAAAGTCAATGTTTATTGAAATAATTTCAACATAGACTTTAAAGTCAATGTACTTACTGCATAGGGCTGATTGACTCTGCACAATTATATAACCGCACCAGTTTATTTTTCATAGCGTGTACCTTTTTTGTTGATATTTATCCATTAAATATAATAGAGAACTAGACAACTATTAATTTATTATTCTCTTTTCATAATTATATAATCAATTTTATTCCTTTTTAATCCATCTAAATATACCCACTAAATAACAAGGCGCCAGGTGTTCCCACTTGAAGGCACTAACGACCATAATGATTCAGATTTTTTTAGTTACCCCAAATGTTTCGACGAGTTAAGTAATTTCCGTCATTCCGTCCCTTGCTATGGGTAACATAAAAAATAAATAAACATAATGCTTCTACCATACAGTGTTGCCATTACATATTAATAAACAAATTTTGATTAAAAACTAAAATCAAATAAACTTAGCTGATAACAAGATTACATATAGGTCTATGCACTCTTTGATGGTAAAAGCAACGCTACATCTGGCCACGCCATTAGGGCGTTTTGAGTGGTTCAACATCGGGGCGGGAAGTAACAGGGGTGAGGGGATCCCACGTCTAGTATGTACTTTTTTATTAAATTAAAGACAACAGTCAAAAAATTACGACAATGAACTTTAAAGCATAGTGTAGTAATCAAAAATAATTGGCAAATGCTTTTGCCGGCATTTTTCTCGCCAATATAATATAAGTAGGTACCGGGGTATTCACGTTATTCCGGTTATTCGACATATTATTATGTATGACAGATTATTATGGTAGCTAAATTATTTGTTTTGGATAAGATTTGAGGTACATTTTTATAATCAAAATAAAAAAAATTTCAGTTCAGTACCTACTTAAACCTTCAGAGTCTTTGAAATAATAATTCATTGTTTGTGAAGATGTAGGTATATACAGGGTGTCTCAAAACTCAGTATCAAGATTTTAGGGGCGTATTTGCCAGGTCAAAATAAGCCTTTTTTTCCTATAAGCATGTGTCCGCAAACGCTTCGTCACCGATCTACAGAGTGTTAAATTTTCAAAAAATTTTTATTTTTTCCTTCATAGCTCTTTTAGTTTTTGAGATATTAAGATAAAATTTAAAACATAGATTACGCTTTAGGGCTTACATCATCTAGTATACCGAGTGATTGTAAGAATCTACAGGGAGATATTTTTTCAGGGGTCATGCTCCCTTTTCTCCGCATAAACTTTTTTATAGTGCGCTGCTGGCGGATTCTGAAATATGCAGTACATTCTTTGTTTTGTTTATAAACTTTTTATCTCTTATAATTTTCATGCATCTAAGATCGTTATCGAGAAAAAAATTTAAACAAATTTTTGTAATTCGCCATATTTAATTGAAATTTTACAATGAAACAATAAAAAAAAAACAAGTGGGCTTTGACTGCTATTTTCATTTTGACGTTTACGCTTATTTTGAAGCATTTGACATTATTTAAAAGTTGGTTTATGCATTTGACATTATTTAAAAGTTGGTTTATAACTTATCGTATATTTTTTGATTTGTTTAACATTAAAATGGAAAATGGACCATATTCATTTGAACATCTGGCTGACATCCATTTCGTTTATGGTCTGGCTAATGGTAACGGGCTTAATGCTCAGAGGTTGTACGCGCTAAGATTTCCTAATCGCCGGCTTCCCAACTACAGAACTTTTATAAATTCCCATCAACACCTTCGGGAATACGGCAGATTTCAGACTCCAATGCACGATACTGGTAGACCAAGACAAGCACGCAACCCAGCAGTTGATGAAGAGATTTTAAATGTTATCGACGAAAACCCTGGTATGAGTACTCGACAAATAGCACGGCATTTGGATGTTTCCCGTTCAACTGTCTGGAGGGTTTTACACGAAAACATGCTATACCCATATCATATTCAGCGCGTCCAAGGTTTGCTTCCTCGAGACTTTCCACAGCGCTTGCAGTTCTCCAGATGGATACTGCGCAAGTGTACTGTGGATCCTGAATTTTTATCTCGTATCCTTTTTACCGACGAGGCTCAATTTACACGCGACGGAGTAGTGAATTACCACAATGTTCATATTTGGGCACTAGAAAATCCACACATGATCAGAGAATCTCGACACCAGGAACAGTTTAGCGTAAACATATGGACAGGAATAGTAGGAGATACTTTAATTGGTCCTTTTATTTTACCGCGAATTTTAAATGGTGACACATATTTAAACTTCCTACAGAATGAATTGCCTGCATTAATGGAGGATGTGCCTTTACACGTTCGTCAACAAATGTGGTTTATGCACGATGGGGCCCCCCCTCATTTTCGAGTCACCGTCCGCGATTATTTAGACACAGTGTTTCCCAATCGGTGGATTGGCAGAGCAGGTCCAATTGCTTGGCCCCCACGGTCCCCAGATTGCAACTCGCTGGACTTCTTTTTATGGGGGCATGTAAAGAGTCTAGTTTATGATGCAGGACCAGTGCCTTCCATCGAAGTTCTAACTGGACGAATTATGGATGCCTTTCAAACGGTAAGAAACAATCCCGGAATATTAGAACGCGTACGGCAGTCTATGAGAAGAAGAGTAGAGGGTTGTATCGCAGAAAGAGGAGGGCATTTCCAGCATCTTTTATAAAAAGTCAAAGTTGATTAAGTTTCTTATTTTTGAGGTAATGTTTAAATAATCTTATAACAAATAAGTATAGCGTCTTTTGTTTTCATTGTGGTATTTATTCCCCCCTGTTGTTATAAATGTTAATTAAATGTAGCTAATTACAAAAATTTGTTTACATTTTTTTCTCGATAACGATCTTAGATGCATAAAAATTATAAGAGATAAAAAAGTTTATAAACAAAACAAAGAATGTACTGCATATTTCAGAATCCGCCAGCAGCGCACTATAAAAAAGTTTATGCGGAGAAAAGGGAGCATGACCCCTGAAAAAATATCTCCCTGTAGATTCTTACAATCACTCGGTATACTAGATGATGTAAGCCCTAAAGCGTAATCTATGTTTTAAATGTTATCTTAATATCTCAAAAACTAAAAGAGCTATGAAGGAAAAAATAAAATTTTTTTGAAAATTTAACACTCTGTAGATCGGTGACGAAGCGTTTGCAGACACATGCTTATAGGAAAAAAAAGGCTTATTTTGACCTGGCAAATACGCCCCTAAAATCTTGATACTGAGTTTTGAGACACCCTGTAGAGTTAACTTTCCTTAATACAAAGCCTTTCGACAGAGGACAACGACATTTGACATGAACAGCTGATCTGGTTTCGTCGTCAAAGTTCCCAGATCAGCAGTGGGCAGTGGGCCTTAGCAAGCTCACGAGTCAGGTTGCGTCATATTATTTTCCTCCGATTTTGGTGTTTTTTAAGTGTTTCTGTGGCTCTTTTTGTGTAATGTGTGTGTTTTAAATATTTTACTTTTGGGTTTTACATATTTCAGAGACAGATTTTTTTGGTGTTTATTATTTAAGTTTAATAGTGGGTAGGTACCTACTAACATCATTTTGGTTAACTTATCTATTATGAAATCAATAAAGTGCCTATAGTTAAACCATTTACTTATATTATATAGGATCTGATAGGCAAAGAGCAACAGGAGATAGTAGACTTGGAAAATATGTCATTAAGAACGCACGGTTAATTTTCAATAAATATGTTTCGTTATGAAAGATGGTTATTTAAATGTTTCTTTCCATCTAGTATTTAAACGCAATTATCTCAAAAACCAATTACTGAAATATAGAGATAAATGAAGAACGTATAAAAGATCCCTCTTCCATAATTTGAAGTAAAGCGGTCATAATATATGCGATAATAATTATTTATCAAACTCATATTGTGTAGCTAGCGTTCTCTAGGAGATATCTTAAAACTCAATTGGATTCATATCCGCTTAACATCAAATCATCGCCAATTTTATAAAGTAAATATTTACTTGGATCACCCTGTATCTCTTTAATCGTATAAGAAATGAAATTAAATGACACCCCAAGTAGCATTTTTAGACACATTACGGTAAATGTGTCTAAACTATTGTTTCTGTTTCCGACACAAATTGGAAATTGTTGGCAACATGTATGGAAATATTTTCGAAACGTATACATATTAAATGGCGCATTAGTACGTGTTTCCAAGTGGTTGGTACGGGCTGTGACTTTCGCTGTTTCGACGCAAAATCGAAACTTTTATCGAAAATGTTTCGAAATTTTTTCAGAAATGTTTGGAACATGTTTCCATAAATGTGTCGAGTGAGAGTTCATTTTTCAAAGAGGGCGCTGAGCGTTGAAATTGTAAATTGTCAAAATGGAAACATTATTGAAACAAATAATTAGATAATAATATATAATATCTATCTCTCTGCAGGTTGTAAAATAAAAGAAAGTAAACAATATGATGACAGCATAATTTCGCCATAATGAATTTGTCACCAGAATATTTTCTATAAGTGATACATTTTTTTCGTATGGTGTATTGCAGAGGAGATCCAAAAATCGTTGACGAAATACATTTTATCGTGCAATTTAGTAATTTAGCTTTAAATTCTTAAGACGCTTCCGGTATATTGACATTTACACACAAAATAAATACTTTGTCAAAAAATAAAATCCTAAATATTTTTAAAATTTTACTTAATTCTTCTTTCAATTGATTAAGCTAGCAAAATGGAACTAATGTAACCACTTTTTTACATTTCAAATGACGCAGGAAGTTAATTAAAGTCCATTTTAATAATATAAAAATGAATTTGTCAAAATGGCCGCCAGAAAGCGAGAATTATTCTGGTCTAAAATGGAGTCGACACACAATTTCTAGTATTTGGTTTCTATAATGTTTCGATAATCGTGTAGCTATAATTCATAGAAAATGTGTCGAAACATGAAGAATGTTTCGATATTGTACCGAAACCATGCGAAACAAACGTCGCTAAAGTAAAAAATGCACAGTCCCGTCAAGAGGAAGGTTAAGCTTAGAAGCATAAAACTTCTGTATACCGTCACGGTATACACTACCACTTTCTGTGACATATAACCTACAAAATTGGTTTGTACTTTGTTGAACGTTTAATAAAACTTACTTCTAACTTATTCCTAAGTAAAACCTCGAAGAATGTTTAAACTGTTGTTTTCTTCCCATATTAACAAAACAAAAATGTACAATTTATAGGTTATAATCGAGGTTATAATAATTGGCCGGGTGCGGTAGTGTAAAGGTTTCTTGCAGTTTCGAAAATTATTTTCTGCGCAAGTTTCGTAATTAAATGGATATCACTGTTTGGTAAATATTTCAAAGCAGAAGAATACCAATTTGTTTTGAATCACTTAATTCGAAAATGTGTCGCTACAATTTGGGAGCACATGTGTCTAAACACAATTTCATAATATTATATAAAAATGTTTCGAAAAATTTTCTTTTGTGCGTTTCCTAAATGTATCGACACTGTAGTTTGGAAAGTATTTCGAAACTAACAGTTCTTAATCGTTTCTAGTAACTAAATTCGAAAATGTGTCACAAAAGTTTCGAAACACATGTGTCTCCACACAATCTAAATAATTTTAATCGAAAATGTTTCGAAACGTTTCTCAGCAAAGAATTTGTGTCCAATTTGTGTCTATAATTGCTACTTGGGACATTTTCAAGTCCACTATCTCCTGTCGCTGTATAGCCTTTTAGTTACGGGACACCCAATATAATATATCCATATATAAAATTCCCACAAAACTTACTACAAAAATGGTTCTCAATATTGTGTTTTAATTAGATGTGCACCACAAAGCTTACACCTCGCAAAAAATGTATTACTTTTTTCCTTGTGTAATAAATGCCTATATAAATACCTATTTTGCTTTATATAAACAAATAATACTAAAAGAAATAAATGTTGTTTTTTTTTCTTTTAGTTTTATAATGTTTTTCACTTTCTTATTTTGGTAGGTACGGATTTATCAAGATTTTATTTTATAAATAATAAAATTAGTACCTATGTACGCTGTATCTTTACAAAATATTAAGACTCCCTTACAAAATTTAACATATGGTGAAGGTAAAAGAACTTAGTCCGGTTCTGTTTCTGCAGCCAACCGCTTTACGTAAAATATACCAGATTTCAAGAGGGTGCCATTAATGACAGGTGATGCGGCGAGTTTTTAGATTAATTTGACTTTACTAAAAATGATTTAATGATTAAATTCTTAACATAAATTTTCTGTTTTCAAATCAAATTCATACTGGAGTCTACTAACTGTTTAGGTTTTGGGGCCCGATATCCCGGTCAGGGGGCACTATAGAAATAAAATTACAGGTTGGTCCAACGAAAACTTAACACCTCGATTTTCCTGCTTTAAACTGAAAATGTGGAAAATCGTTCGGACCCGTCGATTTTTTGCGTATATTGTCAATCTTGTTACTTCAAGCCCCTAGGAGGGAGGGGGATAAAATCTAAATCTTAAATAGATACCCCTATTTTTGGATTCTGCATAAATGCAGATGTAAGAAATAGTACTTCCGGTTTAACCGGAAATTTAGACTATTGGAAAGATAATAAAAATCGAAGATAGGGACATGTAAGCCGTTTTGCTCTAAGACGTACAGTTAGAAATCTAGAAGCTGTCAAAAATGTCATTTTTCAAGAGTCAATATCTCGGAAACTGTTAAGTAGAGACTAATAATGCTTTTATTAAAATGTTCAGAATTTTATTCAGAATCCAAAAAAATTATATAAAATAGGGGTATCCATTTAAGATTTAGATTTTACCCCCCCCCCTCCACCTAGGGACTTGAAGTAACAAGATTGACAATATACGCAAAAGATGTCCCCCTCGAAATAAAAATCGACGGGTCCGAGCGATTTTCCACATTTTCATTTTAAAGCAGGAATATCGAGGTGTTAAGTTTTCGTTGGACCACCCTGTATTTGAAACAATGCACTTATTTAATGTCCCCCCTACAGGCTCCATAGAGTTTGCCCCATACTTAGATGAGATGTTATGGCACACACAATTCTATCTGACTCGTGGATACTATTCACTCTACTAAATACTAACGGGGCGAAATACGACTCTACACTAAACCAGAAAAGTATTGAATTTCACAAATCAGCTGGTCGACGTCAGGTCTCGAATGTCAATTGTCGAAAATACAGTTATACCTACGTCTGTCTACTTTATCCTCAAGTTTATCATTATGTTTCTAAAATAAATGTAATGCCAGAAATTGTATGGTAAGAGGCCAACAATACAAAAAAACTGTAAGTATATTAAGAATTTTTACTTTATAATTAAGCAATAGATACAAATTAAAAACGTCATTCAATTATTTATTCCCGTCCTTATTTTCTCAGTCTTAATTGCCCAACTCCCTTGGTTTATAAGTTCTGTTCTCGAATTTAATCGAAACGTCTTGGGCTCTCATGTTGGGTGTCAAGAATTGCTGAAGGGTATCGACGCCATTTCTGGGCATTCTGTCAAACGGATACCCCATAGAACGACGATCTGGATACAGTTTGTCTTTTACGCCGCAATAAGAATAAGCGTCGTTGCATTGGCCTTCGATGGTTTGGTTCACCTGAAAAGAAGAAAGAAATGATTACTTTTATATTTCCAAGGTATAAAAATTATGATAATAGATTTCTTTACTACCGTGCGAGCAAACATTACCTGCATCAAAGAGGGCCTTGCATCTAAGGACTTAATGCTTAGCCGTAGAGCTTAATACCTGTTGGGTGTCAGTAACTACCTGAATTAACAATCAATCAGTTATTCCGTCATCTGTGACAGTCGTTACAAGTAATTTGATTCATCGCTAATTTTTCCAATTTCTTGAACAATTCAGACAATGGGCATTACGGAACAGCACAAAACATTCATGGTTGAAGCGTATTTTCGAAACGGGGTTAGAGTAAATGGTGAGTGGCAATATAATCCGGGTTTGTGCATGGACAATTTTGAAAAGAACCGTGGCTGTATTTAGGGAAACAAGTTCTATACAACACAAAAAAGGAGCAGAAAGACCATCTGTAAGAACAGAAGAACTTGTTGCAAACGTTCGTGAAATAATGCAAAATACGCCAACAAATTGTATAAGATGCCTGTCCCAAGAAGTGGAAAGATCTTATGGAACATGCAGGACTATTCTTAAGAAGCAGCTAAATGTATTTATTTATAAAGTGCAAGTATTCCATTTCACATTTCTCCAGAGATGCTGCTCAACACTTTCGAAAATATGAAGAGACGTGTGAATTTATGCTTGGAGCATGGCGGTGGCCAATTTCAGCAATTTATGTACCAATTATTTTTCTTTTTCTTTCTGTAGGTATATTATTACTTTGTTAATTTTGTAAACAACAAAAATAAATTTGTATTTTATTACTCATTAGTTTGGCATATCATGTCATAATATGAATTTGACAAAATTTTAACCTAGATTTGGTTAGATATATATATATCGTCCCCATATCATTGTGATCTAAACCAAGCCATACCTACGTTTTTTAATCCAAGCCCTCTTTGATGTAAATAATTTTTGCTCGCACGGTATATTGTTCCTGTAGTAAGCGTAATATAATCATGCCTAATATGTCAGAAGCAATAGTAGGGGTCATATTTGTACATATATCCTCTATATTATGTTTTTATTCCTCGGCCATCGCTTTATGTTAGTTTATGTTTTTAATCTACATGGGAAATAATTGATACTTACCATATCATCATCAATATTCGATATCATGACAAATAATTGACAATTGAGACCCTCGGGACTTCCCTTGGGAATCAAAAGATTGGCGGGCCAGCCGCACCCGCAGAAATTGAATTGGGCCAACGTGTCTCCCCCTTGGGGTCTTGAATTATCCAAATCTCGGTAGGTCCTTTCAAATGGAATCGTTACAGATGAAGCGGATGAGTTGCGGGTTATGGTGTTGGGTCCCTGTTTAACTAAAACGGAAAAGAAACGAAAATTGTATTACCAACTTTCGACGGGTTCTAAAGGTAATTTGATGATTTCCCTTAAACCCATCGGTCACCGAGGGTTGCCATGGAGATGAGTACTATGGTCACGGTATGGATGTGGCATCTATATTGTTATCTTAAGAACGGGCATGATGAACCCTAAACTGGTATAATCACAAATCATTAAAACTAAACCAGAAAAATAGAAATTAGGCGAGAAGAAAACGTGTTTCAAGACAGTTCGTCGCTCGCATCACGTAGGGGCCTATCTCGATTTTTGTCAAAAATGAGTTATACACATATAAAGTCAGGGACTGCCTTAACGTTATCACAAACTGGCGTATCTCTATAATACATGTTTTTTGTTTTATAGGATTATTATAGTCAGGCCTATCTTAAATTATCGATAAAAATACTTTTACGTAAAGACCAAACTTAAGATTGGCCCCTATGCTATATTTTTTGTATGGGTCTTACTGGGCGAATCTCAACATATTCCTTTACGTTATAAAATATTTTTAAAGGATGAACAGTACTTTGCAGATAGGCCTTGTTAATTTATTATTTATTGCAATTTTATTTAACACATAAAAGACAATTCGTAAAAAATAAAATAAATACCAATCCCATTTTTAATTTGTTATACCTCTAGAGAATAAATAATTAAATATTACACTAGCTGTTTTAAATTCTTTTGAAGTTATATGTTTAGAATTTTTTTTAACGTTTTTATAAAATAAAGATGTTTAAAGTTTAAAAATTTCGCTCCCTTTTCTTTGAAAACAACATGTTTTATTAATATCACAGGGGCCTATCTGATTTCATGTACAAAGCAGAATTTATTATTGTTTTTACGAAGGGGCCTATCTTGATTATCATTTATTTTTTACAAAACCCGTAAAACTTCATTAAAAATTATTATGTCTCATCATTCTAGATTGATTTATCTAGGAAACTGTAAAAAAATAAACCTTAATAAAAAATTCTTGTCAATACTGTATCCAAAATAAGCAATATTGATTTCTTTAAATCGCTCTACTGAAAAACTACAAAAACCAAGTTAGGCCCCTACGTGATGCGAGCGACAAGTTGTTTCAGTCATATTTCTAAAAAAGTTATAAAAACATACGCCATCAAATTCTAGCAGCTTTCATAGTTTGTTATGTTTATTTAATTTGTATGTGGATACTATAGAGGGTGTTGGAAACACTACTAAAGGACTGTAATTGTACACTAATGTATCAAAGTAACGAAAAGATATTTCATATTTCATAGTCACAGTCAACTCCCTAGTTTTATATCTTTTATAAAGCAATAAGACACTTTTAAATTTGAATTAAAGGGTTTTATTTCAAAATAATAAGTTCAGCAGAAGTTTAAATATTTATTGAAGTAAGATCAAACCGATTTCAACGTGTTGTCATGATTTGACAAGCTAAACTAACCTTACGTCAAATTATTTAGTTGAACTCCATGCCGCTGACTTTAAGACGCCACCTGAGGTGGATCCCACCCCTCGTAGACGTCCCCCCCCCCCTCACCCTGGATCCGTCAAAGTGCCTTTATGAACAGGCTAGTATATGCTGTATCAGGGATAAAAACAGCGGCTTTATACTAGACTGAAATTTTTGATTTAGAATTTTAAACAACTTTTAGGAATCCGTACATGGGAACTCAGGCACCTATAATAATCAGTGGCGGCTTCTCCACAGGAGCACTGGAGCACGTGCACCCCCATACTCCATAAATAATTATCCCATAAAGAAAAAATAATGTTCATTTAAATTTATCTTCTTTTAATATATGATACCGTCATATAAGTTAGAACCCTCCTATTTTAACGTACCGTTAAACAATCGAACGAAAGGTAGTGTAATAGCTCTCGCCAAGCCAGTGCTGGATTTACCATTAGGCTGAGTAGGCTCAAGCCTAGGGCGGCAGATTTTAGGGGGCGGCAAATTTGGCCCAAAATTTTTTTTTTATCTTACAGAAATAAATGGTACAATCTTTATTCATGGTCGACGGGTAGTATTTTTTTAAATAAACTTTATTGTTGGCCGTGTCTGTTAATGGGGATAAAAAAAGGTAGTTGGAACTTTACTGGCTTTGCAGAAAGAAATTTCATTTTCAATAAAATAAGTAGGTAATCACAAATTTTTAAAATATTTATTAAAAATTATTGACCAAATTTGGGCGTGGTTTTAAAAAAATTTCGCCTGCGGCGCATTTCGCCTGCAGCGGGCTTTTTCTTTCCCGAACACTTCACCTGTTTTACAACTCACGAGCCGTCACTGGTATAGGGGCGCAGGCCCGGTTCCAGCGCCCGGGCAACCCGGGCAGACGCCGGGGGCGCAAAGTCCAAGGGGCGCAAATATTGCCAAAGGTAAAACAAATGAGCCTCTGTATAACCTTCAATGTATAATATACTATGTAAAAGATAAGGGCGCCCAAGTATTTTTGATGGTATAAGTATACATATACCTATATATACCGGGTATCCACGGAAGGTGGCTCGCCCCTCTAACTTTTTTGTTTTTCAAGATAATAAAATAAAATTCGGGGGATTTCTATACGACATAAAACTGCATTTTTTGACAGGTGACTTAACATTATGGAACTTCCGGTTTAACCGGAAGTGACATAAACTTTCGATTTTTAAATGGGACACCTGGAATGTTTTTACTTTTTTTGACTCCATATGACATTCTAAATACAACGATGTGTCACTTGTCACTTTTTGTCACCAAGAAATAATTGTTTTTCCAAATTTATTGTTTTATCTAGAGGGCTATGAATACCTTAAAATCACTTATTTCAGTTCTTTAATCTTGGGAAAAATAGAATTTTACTATTTTTGGTCCAATGCTATGTGCTATGTAAAATTTAACTCATTTTTTTTAAATGGCAACATGGTGGCTCGTCGGGTTAAGAAAAGAGATTATTTTATTACAATTATTTTGATACCATACACTATTAGGTATTAGAAAAGCTGCCATTAAAAAACTTTAAAAAGTTAACTTAGAACTTTCCTAAAATGAAGCATCTTTTGAGAATAAATTTAGATTTAAATGCATCAAGTAGCCTATGACCAACAAAACCGATAAAACAAAACCATGCCTTGAAGAAAATTGAAATGCCAACAGCTTCTGCCAAAGTAACTTAGTTTGTTATTTAAAAAACATGGAAAATAATAGTTTTACAAGGAGTGGAAAAGTTGATATGTTATTAGTGTTTGGAGAATGATTGATAATAATTCAACCGATGCTGCACGACTTTACGCACAAAGATATTTTAATCGGCGTCATCCAACCCGGCACTATTAGGTATTTACCCAAAACTGGTTCCGAAAATGCGAAATAAGCCTGACAATAATAACATAGCAACTTTTTCACTCCTTGAAAAACTATTATTTTCCATGTTTTTTAACCAACAAACTAATTTACTTTGGTAGAAACTGTTTGGCATTTCAATTATCTTCAAGGCATGATTTTATTTTATCAGCTTTACTGGTCACAGGCTACTTGATGCATTTAAATCTAAATTTATTCTCAAAAGATGCTTCATTTTAGGAAAGTTCTAAGTTAACATTTTAAAGTTTTTTAATGGCAGCTTTTCTAAAATCTTATAGTGTGTGGTATCAAAATAATCGTAATAAAATACTCCTTTTTCTTAACCTGACGAGCCACCATGTTGTCATTTTAAAAAAATGAGTTATACAACTTTAAAGATTAAATTTTACATGGCACATAGCATTGGACCAAAAATAGAACAATTGTTTTTTCCCAAGATTAAAGAACTGAAATAAGTGATTTTAAGGTATTCATAGCCCTCTAGGTAAAACAATAAATTTGGAAAAAAAATATTTTCTTGGTGACAAAAAGTGACAAGTGACACATCGTTGTATTTAGGATGTCATATGGAGTCAAAAAAAGTAAAAATATACCAGGTGTCCCATTTAAAAATCGAAAGTTTATGTCACTTCCATAATGTTGAGTCACCTGTCAAAAAATGCAGTTTTATGTCGTATACAAATGTCCCGAATTTTATTTCATTATCTTGACTAACAAAAAAGTTAGAGGGGCGAGCCACCTTTCGTGGACACCCGGTATATTCAGGAAAAAAATATGAAATAAAAATTTCGAGGGCGCTAAATAAGACCCTTGCCCGGGGCGCCAGGAGGTCCAGAACCGGGCCTGAGGGGCGGCAAAACTTGAATAGCCTACTAGCGGCAAATTTGTAAATCCGTCACTGCGCCAAGCCGGTTGTCAAGAGCGACGATGTAGCGCGTAGGAATTCTAAAGTCGCACGTGCGTTAAAGTAGGCGGGGTTTCTGCTGTCCCTCTATGCATCTTGTACTAGTAGGTGTGGTGGGGGAAAGCGCGATTCTAATAGGAAAACTCGCACGATTCAAATGTGCGCCGTTGAGTCCATTGCGTGTTTAATTACTGTATGAATTTATTATTTGGAGTTTTCCCTTATATTTTTGTTATTATTTTGGGGTAGTAAAGACTTATTTTAATAAAAATGAACAGTGTTACTGCCATAACAACTATGAATGTGGAATATTTGACAAACAAGTTTAGCTCATTAAGTATTGAGCAAAAAATTGAAATTAACATTGAGAGAAGACCTAAACCCGAAATTAACTTGACACAGACCACAAAGTGTACATCTATAGGGACTTTATTGATATTGATAAGTTTAATGCAAATAAAAACAGAAGAATGAACTTTACTTTTAAACAATGTACACACTAATGAAAAATAAATTTTTATTTTATTTTTATTTTTATTTTTTTTATCTTATTTCATTTTCAATAAAATAAGTAGGTAATCATAAATTTTTAAAATATTTACTAAAAATTATTGGCCAAATTTGGGCGTGGTCTTAACAATTTTTCGCCTGCTTCGCATTCCGTCTGCAGCGGGCTTTTAGTGCACCCCCAAGTTAACAAGTCACGAACCGCCGCTGATAATAATGTGACCGCTTGATGAGGTGTAATAAGTGATGACGCACAGGTGTTTGGTTTGAGAACACTAACAAAGATGTAAACCGGACCTTGTCCAAATTGAAGACCTTGGTGCAAGAACCGGACAAGTCCATATTTTATAAGTTTCGGGAAATTGAAAAAAACTTTCTATTTTTGGATATTTATAAGAAACAAATAGCATACATGTTTTTTTTTGTAGGTATATAGAATAAAATTGATAGGGAAACATTAAAAAACAATATTATAAAAAAACATAAGAGCTAGAATTTTTTTAAATTTGGACTTGTTCGATTTTTGCACCAAAAATACTATAAAAAATAAGTAACAACGTAAATGATAACTTTGAAGAGCTTTATTTCAAAAACTAAAAACTCTCAATAAATCACAGCAGTAACTGAATAAATAAACCTATTGCCAGCGAGAACCTGACTGTTCCGCATATTCCCCCACCCAGCCAAGTCCCTACGCTTTGTGAAGCTTTTGGTGAAAATACTGGACAAGTCCTGGACTTAGCTGTTTCTTGCACCCAAGAATGCCAGCGGCCCAGTCCTAAAGATATATATTATATATTAACGTTGCATTCCTTTGGACTTGGCTGATTCTTGTACCAATCAATCGGCGATATTTTAATACATAGGTACATTTTAACGGAAATCGTCATTTCGACCAAAAATGGACTTGTCCGGTTCTTGCACAAAGGTCTTCAATTATAAACTGCGTTTTTTCCACTCGACTTTTTACAAGGAACCTTCAAATTTTATAAGGTTTATGGTTTACTTACGGTTTACTTTAAATTTATCTAGCTCAATAAACATGTGTCTTTGATCCCTGTACAGCCACGGATTGCCCCTCTCGTCGAATTTCGGTGCCAAAAAGATACGACAAGTTCCCTCGCGGGCCTGATTGCTAGTGACTTGGATATTGTAAGTAAAGGGCCTATGTTGGAGGTGAGTAAATCTGAAAAAATTAAATTGCGTTTTCAAGAAACTGGCAAGAAAGATGTTAATAAAGTGGATGCACACATTTACTAACAGAATTAAATTTTAAAAAAAGTAACCCTTGTATAACTACGAATAAGAATACATAGGTAGGTACTTCCTGAACTCGTATCGCCATTTTCTTGCCTTAAGACTTCACCTTTCGGAGATCAAAACTAAAACATCGACGTTGGAGATATATCTAGTTTTTATGATAATGGCATTGTTTTTAAATAGAAAGTTTTATTTGCCCATCATTGTTTAATAATCTGAGTTATATAATATACCGGTAGGTTATGTTTTGCTTACCTAACAAAAACTGATCCACGAGGCTGGAAGTCCATACCCCTAGATAGATCTACATCAGATTGTTGCCAAAAAGTTTGTAACACATTTGCTTGTCCATTTTGAACATCAACTTGAATGCTATCAACTGTTACTCCAGGATTGTCCAACTGAAAAGGTTCCATTAAATTAGTGTTGTAGAAAGATAATGATGGGATCTATATGTCACCAAACTTATGTAACTCTGCAGCCGATACAAGAAAATTAATTCAAATAAATAATTTGTGGTAATTATTATTAACCGAGTTATTAACAAAATCTTTATGGGTTTCCCAAATAGCCCTTCATCCATTATTATTGCTTTTTAAAAATAACAATATCTTATCTAATGGACACAAACTGCTTTCACTGTGTCAGCACGGATTCACTAAAGATCTCAGTACCGAAACAGCCCTCTCTTCTTATGTCAATTCCATTGTGGAGAACCTGGATCAGGGCTTGTTTGTGTCAGGTTTGTTTGTGGGCTTTTGATTGTGTTAACCATGCTCTATTATTAGAGAAATTGCATCGTCATGGTATTAGACGTGTTACCCTTAATCTAATAAAATCTTACTGAAATGACCGGTACCAATCTGTGAAAGTTAATTAGGCTAAAGGATCCACTAAGCTGATTTCACGGGGTGTTCCCCAAGGGTCAAACTTAGGACCTTTTTTCTATATTGCCTATGCGAATGATTTAAGTCCTTATATCACCACAGAAAAAATTAGGGATGTCTGCTATGCAGGCGATACTAACATCATAATAATTGCAGACGATCGGTTGATATACTGAGAGACGAATGCGAGAATGTTTACAGTCACGTACAGCTGTGGGCTGATAAGAATTTTCTAAAACTGAATAAAGAAAAACGGTATCGCTTTGCTTTACATTAGCAAGACGAAACACCGAAAGTGATTTTAAGTTGTTTGAGGGATCTCTGGACGAACTTGGGTGTCAGAAAAATACGAAGATGTTGGGGGTGTGGATTGATTATAAGCTTAAATGGGGATTCTATGTGGACAACTTATGCTGAAGATTGCGCAGCACCTGCTATGGACTACACTTTTTGTCTGAGCAGTGTGGCTTGCCTACTCTTATGTCACTATATTTTTCTTATTTTCATAGCCACCTTAGATACAATATATTGTGCTGGGGTAATAGTAGTCAGATAAACAGGGGTTTTCTGCTTCAAAAGTTTGCGATTAGGATATTGTGTAGAATTCAACGTCGGGAAACCTGTAAACTGGCTTTTAGGCAGAATAAAATTCTTACAGTTTTCGACATATATACCAGTGTATCCAATAAAGTATGCAACATATGGGAAAGTTTTTTTATCACCGATTTCTCAGAAAATGTTATTCTTTATAAAAGTTGGTGCATTCCTTAAAACTATAAATGCATATTTCATTAATTCACCTGCGGATAATAGTAGGGGAGCAAATGCAATTTTTTCGAAATGGCCTTAAGAGTAAAGTACCTTAATTATTAGAAATACAGCATAATTTTATATGGAAATGTTTTTGCAAATTAAAAACTTAGTCTAAATACGAAATTTGAGTTAGGTGTGTCAATTTTTAATTTTTTTTATATGCATCTCTTTAAAATAGGATTTTGGACTTCAGCATACTGGGTGAAAATGACAAATAGGGGAGGGGTGGGCAAGTTGACATACCTAAGGTTTAATCAAAAATATCTTAGAAAAAACCAAGACTTATTTGTAATAACTGTAAGCAAAATAAAACAGTTGTTATATGTCTTTAACCTACATATATAACGAAACGAAATATAAACTCCTTGTACAAACAATACCACTTTAACAAAAATAATACAAAAATCCATCTTGCCCTACCCTATAGGGCAAGTTGACATACGAAAATAAGTATGTATAAATATAAAATATTAGTTAATATAAATCACAAATAAATTGTTTTGATTTTTTGGATAGGCCGGCACACTCAGCGTGAGCCCATTGGCGACACTTCTAGTCTAAAATATTTTCAGTGCGGGCAAGATGACATACTCGGTATGAAGGTATGCCATCCTGCCCGACAATGAACGTAAATTTAAAAAAATTAAAAAATGGGTTTTAAAATAAAATCTAACCAAGATTGATCGCGAAATGAATAGTTGAAAACTAAATTTATTAAACAAAATTAAAAAATATAAGAAAAACAGTCAAGTAATTTTTTTATAATCTTTATCAAAGTATACTTACATTAAAACGAAATCGTAAATTACTTAAAATCGTTAATATTTCTAACACCGCGAAAAACTTCCACCCACAAACACCTCTAAGTGGACACTGCCAACGAGCGAACTTGTTTAAGCATGCTAAATGCTCGGATGACGCTGGAGTTTCCATGGAAGGGCTACTGTGTCATCTTGCCCACCTATGTCAACTTGCCCATCTCTCCCCTAATCTATTAATTATTTCCAGTTATATGAATAGAGTTGGAATAGAATGGAAAAGTTTTTTATTAATCATAATCATATAGACATATAGGTACTCGTGATTATTGTTTGCTGATATAATATGGTCATAATAGTATAATAGAGATGTTCATTAAATTAGTTTTACCTGAGCTTCGGTGTATCTTGGAAGAGTGCCTTTGAACTCCTGGAAGATATCATCAACAAAACCATGCCAACGATAGAAAATTGGATCTCTCATGGCAGTAGCCCCGTCCCCGATAACTCCAAAAGATTCCTAAAATATTAAGCAATTTTAACAATATGTTTTAAATGTAAACGGATAATTTTGAAAGAATACATTTTTTGTTAGTTCCTCCCAATACCGGAAATAACTAGGTAAAACATAATATACCTATTGCCAACATCATTAAGCATAATACATTATCTTTTGTGTTTTTAGAAATTATATTTTATATTTTATTTTAACCGGGTATATTATCAATCTTCTATGAATGCTTAGCGAAATATTAATCGGAAAGTGATGGTAATATGCTGTTTTCTGTTACTTGAGGCCTGTTCGATACGCTGGTTTAGATCGTTACGGATCAATCTAACTGGTTCTAACTGATCTGACCTGTGTTTGACTGGCAAATAATTCTCCCACTACCGTCAAAGTGATCCCAAGTAAACCTGGGAAATTGCAGAATCACCAAAATCAGATAAGTTGTTTGTTATGTTTACTTTATGGTTTTAGAGGTTATAATTCCATTCTGTCCCTGTTTTTAGATTTTCGTTGGGTATTTATTAGTATTCTTTGATTTTGTCTTTTTTCAAGAAAATTGACTGTGATGTAGAAGTAGAAATGGATGAATTACGTCTTTTTGAACAAAAATAATATTTCCTGTACGTGAATGAGAAGAGTGGAAATAAAATATGTTAAAAATGCTTTACTTTAGTCCCCCGCTTTATAAAATACTGCTACGCTACTACTCGACTAATTTTTGAACATGAAATGAGGTTAAGTTAAAAGCGACACCCAGACGAACAACTGACATAAGAATCGGTGACTGAAGGTTGGAGACAATGATATATTTCTTGAATGATGAAAGAGTTTTGGACTTCCATTGTCTTTGTTTGTTTTATATCACAACGTTTCAACTGGTAAGTATCACCAGTCGTCTCCAGACTAAATAAGTAAAATAGCTACTGGACTATTTATACTAGCTAGGTGCACTAAAGCATAACTGAGGTGGGTGCAGTCATGAGTTCAATTGGCACGCGATCTTATCCTAAGATTACATCTATCTAACAAAGGTTTCCAGATATTTCTTATGTCTAATGATGGTTTACAATATCAGCCTGGGTTCTGGTGAATAGCATGCAGCAGCTTCCTTCAACTTTTTTTCCTCCAGTGTGGTTCCTTATGTATGATTTCAGCTTCTGACCACATGATATGGTGACCATGTTTCCAGGCATGGTCATCTGCACCTGACTTTTCGGTCTCTCCTTTTAACGTATTGTTTTTGTTGGATAGATGTAATCTTATAGGATAAGATCGCGTGCCAATTGAACGCATGACTGCACCCACCTCAGTTATGCTTTAGTGCACCCAGCTAGTATAAATAGTCGTGTTGATACTTTACTTATTTAGTATTCACCTGAAGACGACTGAAGTTACTTACCAGTTGAAACGTTGTGATTTAAAATAAATAAAGACAATGGAAGTCCAAAACTCTTTCATCATTCATAAGAATCCGTGTTTCACCTTGGATCACTCAACTTATTTTTAAGATCAGATCGATCCAAATCACTTTCCCAATCGAATACGGCTCTGATCACCCCCTTGTTGTTTTTATTTCTCGGTGGTTGAAGTGTAGGAGCAATAACAAGGTTACCAGGAAGTTCATAAACGAAAGCTATAGTTTTTATTAATTAGTTCTACTTACCAAATGTCTATGATCTGGGTCATGAATGTAGGAAAGCATTATGTGGCCAGTGTTATGGAGATCTCCGTAATATTCACGATTTGGTGACAATATACTGGATTCTACCATATTTCCCAATACATCAATACCTTCGTTTTCGGTCAGTTGAATCATTTGACCACTCCTCTGCAATAAATTAAATCTGTTTAATAAATTGCCATCGCAATTATGTTCTAGTAGAAGTTATTAGTTTTGAACACAGGCATCTAAAAAAAATTTTTAGATGCCTGTGGTTTTGACCGATGGTCTTCCTATAGAATAGAGATGCAAATACAAACTGTGTTCAGTCGTGTTACATATACCACTTCTGGCATTTGTATATCAATAAATACCGTCTTACAGCAACATTAGATATGTATGTATTAATTATACCGTGCGAGCAAAAATTATTTGCATCAAAAAAGGGCCTTGCTTCTAAGGACGTAATGCTTATCGGTAGAGCTTAATAGTGTTTAATAGAAATCTTTCATATTCTGTGAACACACATCTGAGATAAATTACTCGTGAAACAAAAATCTCAAGAGATTTTAGTCTCCTACCTGTTGGGTGTCAGTAACTACCTGAATTAGTTATTCCGTCATCTTTGACAGTCGTTACAAGTAATTTGATTCATCGCTAATTTTTCCAATTTCTTGAACACTTCACACAATGGGCTTTACGGAATAGTACAAAACATTCATGGTTGAAAGCGTATTTTCTAAACGGGGTTAGAGTAAATGGTGAGTGGCAATCCGGGTTTGTGCATGGACGATTTTCACGAAAATTTTCCTAACTTTGCTTTTATTGCTGGGGATTTTTATCATTGCCTGAAGAGAACCGTGGCTGTGTTTAGGGTAACAGGTTCTACACAACACAAAAAAGGAGCAGGAAGACCATTTGTAAGAACAGAAGAACTTGTTGCAAACGTTCGTGAAATAATGCAAAATACGCCAACAAATTGTATAAGACGCCTGTCCCAAGAAGTGGGAAGATCTTCTGGAACATGCAGGACTATTCTTAAGAAGGAAAAAGAAAGGATTATCCAAGAATGTGGTAACATTTCTCCAAAGATACTGGTCAACACTTTCGAAAATATGAAGAGACGTATGAATTTATGCTTGAAGCATAGCGGTGGCCAATTTCAGCAATTTATGTACCTATAATTATTTTTCTTTTTCTTTCTGTATATTCTTACTTTGTTAATTTTGTAAACAAGAAAAAAAAATTTGTATTTGTCTAGGTACTTATTTTATTACTCATTAGTTTGGCATATCATGTCATAATATGAATTTGACAAAATTTTAACCTAGATTTGGTTAGATATATCATCTCCATATCATTGTGATCTAAGCCAAGCCCTACGTTTTTTAATCCAAGCCCTCTTTGATGCAAATAAGTTTTGCTCGCATATTCAAAAAAGAAAAAGTATAAAAAATTGTAGAAAAATAATCCAAGCCCGTATGGACTTCATGCCTTGATTTGCAATTTATAAAAGACAAAATACCTTCAGACTTACAATTCGCATTGCTTAAAACATCTTAGTTTTCAGTGATGTGAAAAATGTCAGTTTATAATGATTACTTACATCTCTAACCAGTCCAGAATGAATGGCTTCGTAGATTCTATCTCTCCATCTTTTCATATCGTCAACATCAAGTACAATTCCATCTACCTCTCGCTTAAGGTTCTGGAGTTTTTGATTTTGCACTCTGGCTGGCCAAGCCCTGCTGGCAACCAAGCTATCCAGCTTGGGGAAGTAGGCTTCTTTAATGGGACCATCCCAATCGATAAAACGTTCAGTACGCTTCATGTTGTTGCTGAGACGTTCGAAGTTGTATCTGCATAGAAATAATAATATTTCATTACCTACAAGTTCATTAAGAAGTGGAGATTCAAAATTTGCAACGCAAATGTCTCAAGAAAAATATAAATATGTGTTAGACGCATAGACAATTTACCTTTAGATACGTGCAGCTTATCTCCTGCGCAAACAAAAGTTACGTTTTATGGTTGAAAAAATACGTCCGAGCGCATGCATGACTCGCCGGTCAGCTGCCTTTCCTCTGGACACCTTCGTGCATATGCACAAACCTCGTGTTATCGGCCTGTCCTACTTTACCGACATGCTCAAAATACCCTCCAGAACCGGCTCGGCCGCCATTTTTGTTGTTGTGTTTTAAGGTTTCTCTGTCGATTCCTTGTAGTTTTCTTTGCTATCGTAGCTTCTGGGTGTTTAATATTTACGGATTTCTAGTTTTTGTGTAGTTTAGTGAATTGTGTTTGTTTTATTAGTGACTAGGATTGGAATATAAACAATGACTAGAAACAGCCGTTGTATGATTTTATTATGCCCAAATAGTGGTAAAATACCGGGTATTTTGTATTTTCGGGTCGTGTTCTCGGGCAAAAACTTTTTCAAATTCTTGAACAAGAAATTGTGCTTGAAAATGTTTTACACGTACCTATCCAAGTTTTTGACAAAATTTAAAAATCAATACAATTAAGTTATATATACCAACTAATATTTAACTGGTTATTATTTTGCTGGTTTTGTTTGTTTTTTTATATTCGATTTTATAAGTTTAATTGACTTCCTCTTCCCTTTCGAACTAAAAACACGACAACAAATTTTAAAAACAAAACCTTAAAAACAATTTTCTATCCTTAAGCTAGGGCTACATGGAAGAGTGAGCTCTGTATGTATGCAAATACACCTTTGCTTAAATGTAGTCCTTTTTTTCAACTAACAGTAAGTTCATTCATGTGTTTTCTTTAAATTTATATGTTCATCCTTATAGATGCTGTTTTGTTGAAAATAAATAAATAAATAAAATCTGATAGGTTTGCTACTACTAAAAATGCCAGAAATCACTACCTTTTTTCCCAACTTGATCAACAACTCAGTAGAAATTTCAATTTTTTAGGAAGAATTTAAATTTTAAAGCCCGGACCTGTCTATTTTCCCATTCGTCAAACGATAATGTTGCAGAGCGCATGTCTAATAGTGTCTAGGTTTGTTTACATGCGCGAGGCCATAAAACTGCCACTGTGTTAGACGAAATACGGCTTTATAGTATGAACACCAAACATCCGAAAAAGCTACAAGGTAGCATAATATACGTCATGTAAATAAAAATATTTAAATACAGTAGAAATTTGACAAAAATTACACGTTGTCTTTCGTTAAGTGTATAATGAGTTTCCATTGAGTAAAGGCCTTCATAACATTAAAAATGTATACTTGAAGGTTTTTTCAGATGGTTATTAAAAAATTTAGCCAATCTTATTTCGTGGCCTTATAAACAAAATAAGAAAAAACTGAACTGCGGCACCGGTAAAGAAATTACTGACATTAGGTTTTAAGATCATGATTCATGATGGTCATGGGACTGCAGTTACCCCCTCCCCCTTATGGGAGGCTTTTTAAATTACCTCGACATAATCTGTTGATGCATGTAGTAAAATAATTCTCCTCTCCTGTCCTTGGCTACAACAACCCTTGCAGCTTCGAATGGATAAACCAAATGCCAATGCCAATGATGAAGATTAAGACCCACATCTTCTCTGAAATATGCGAGGCGATGTTCTTCTTCCAAGTCCGATGCTGTGTAATCTTTGGGTACTTCAATTGGCATCTATAATAACAGTAAAGATAGATAAATATTAAAAATGGGTACCTATATTAGATTTTTATAAAAGAAAACTAATATTTTTCAGTTACAATTTTTTAAATTTGTTCTAACGAAAATATTTGTTTGATGAAATCCTTACTATTCCTTACCCTAGATCCTTCGGGAACAACATTCGCATCTTCACGAGCTTTGGTAAAGACCTTGCTATCAAGGTACTTATCCGGGAATGAATGGATGACAGAAGGAAGATCTAGATCTTGAGTATCATCTCTGTGAAGTAGGGCAACAGAAAGAGAGTAGTTGAACAGGTAGGGATTGACACGGTCTCTTGCGTATACAGCTACAGCCAAAAGGTCGTCAACGTTACGTACACCTGTTAAAGCGATAGAAATAAATGGTTAATTGAAAAATAAAACAGCCGACTGGACCGGGAAGATAAATAAAGGAAAAGAGAAAAAGAAAATGTAACTTATATTTATAAAAATGTAACATATCATTGCCAATATTATTTATACCGTGCGAGCAAGAATTATTTGCATCAAAGAGGGCCATATGCATCTAAGGACGTAATGCTTAGCCGTAGAGCTTAATACCTGTTGGGTGTCAGTAACTACCTGAATTAACAATCAATAAGTTATTTTGTCATCATGACGCTAATTTTTCCAATTTGTTGAACAATTCACATAATGGGCTTTACGAAACAGCACAAAACATTCATGGTTGAAGCGTTTTGTGTATGGACGATTTTCACGAACATTTTCCTAAAGCTGCTTTTATTGCTGGGGATTTTTACCATTGCCTGAAAAGAACTGTGGCTGTTTAGGGCAACAGGGTCTATACAACACAAAAAAGGAGCAGGAAGACCATCTGTAAAAACAGAAGAACTTGTTGCAAACGTTCGTGAAATAATGCAAAATACGCCAACAAATTGTATAAGACGCCTGTCCCAAGAAGTGGGAAAATCTTATGTAACATGCAGGACTATTCTTAAGAAGCAGCTAAATTTATTTCCTTATAAAGTGCAAGTACCTATTCCAAGAAATACAAGCCGCAGATTTTGAATGACGCAGGAATTACTCTCAATGGTTTACCCAAAATTTATTGGAAAGAAATGATTTAATAGACCTGACTTTTTTTCGGATGAAGCCTGGTTCCAGTGCTGTGTTGATCAGAGTAGTTATTTTTATGCTTTTTGCATACGAAGAAGAAAGAAAGATATATTCTGGAGCTGGCAGAGCAAGGCAGATGTTAGTCAGCCGGTTATCGTTTTGGTTACTTTCGTGTTTTGTGCAATTACGAAACCTTTCATGTTAAAACAAACACATATTCTCTTGAATTCTTAGGACAGATGACATCTAGATAGACTTGAAAATATCGTGTTACCAGTAAAAAATTTTGTGTTTATTTCAGTTCTGAAAATCGACGTGCCTACTTTCAAGGATTTTAAGGTAAATTGTGGCAATTTTAGTGGTTTCAAAAAACTGCTTTTTTTGAAGGTTCTGTGCATTTATTTAAAAAAAAAACACCGGCATACTATTTGTCAATGCCTCCCTGAACACTAAACAGCCCTTCCAAAATTAGATACTAATTACTTTCTTTTTATACTAATTGCAAGGGTCCGGAAGAAGTTACCCCTGCCCTGCATTCAAATCATTTATAGGTCTTTTATACATGATTGACCTCGAAAACTGTGCCCTTAAAATGCAATGTTACTTTATGTAAAAATCATAATCTTCCAAGATTTAAATAGAATCAATCAGAATGAAATTCTTCACTATTTCGCGTCCCGGCATTGTCGTTTTCTATGAGATGCCATAATAATAAAGGGCGTTCGCCATCGAGTCAGGAAATATTTTATAAATTTATTTATTATTACTTGGCATGGGTTGGAATCAGTGGCGTAGATATGGGGGGGGTCCAGGGGGTCTGGACCCCCCCCAGAGATAGTAAGACAATATCACGATACGTAAGTTAAACAATTAACAATCAACATATTCAAAGCCACAAAGAAAAAGGATTGTTGAAAAAAAGAAAATTATCTCCTTTTAATTCCATTAGTGCTTATCAAAATAAAAACGCCAAAACGCTCGCGTTACGTTATACAGTGTCCGCAAGAAAGTCCGCATCAAATGGGATTTTTTTTTTATTATTAGGTATAGGTAAAAATTGAAAAGGCAGTTCGTTTTTGCTTACCTAAAAACCAAAAATGACGTATACTGAAGCAGCTGCACGACTTGCGTTACCTGTCAAATATGATATTTTTAATAAAATAGGTTCAAAAATGCCATTATTTATCAAAATATCGAAAAACTTTATTTGAGAAAGTTGTTTATTTAGGCATTTTTAGTCTCTGTACGAAATTTTGACAGTCTAATACAATTTTTATTTTTGGCCAGGTTCTTGAAAATTTTGATCAACCCTCGTAGATTAACTTTTATACATCGAAGTAAAACCATTTGCCTTTACTTAATTTGTAATCTTAATGCAATTTTGTGTAAAGTTTTTGTTTCCTATTATTTGTTTTGCTTCAAAAACTGAAATTGTTATTGATTAGTATGTAATGTTTGCTTGATGCAAAGTTTATCTAATTACATCAGTTTTGCCAAAACAGACGTTTCTCATTTTTCTTAAGTTAGTAAACAGATGTACAAAAAGAAAATATTGGAAGCTTTCGTTGAAATTTTACTTAATGCCTAAATAATCAACTTTTTCGAATAAAGTTTTTCGATATTTTGTTAAATCAGGGCATTTTTGAACCTATTTTATTAAAAATGTAAAATTTGACAGGTAACGCAAGTCGTGCAGCTGCTTCAGTATACGTCATTTTTGGTTTTTAGGTAAGCAAAAACGAACTGCCTTTTCAATTTTTACCTATACCTAATAATAAAAAAAAAATCCCATTTGATGCGGACTTTCTTGCGGACACTGTATAAGAAATGGGTATATTTTTTAAAAAATCTATCCATTTCAAAATAACAGGGAAAACTTTGTTGAATTGATACTTTAAAGCTACATTTTTGAGAGCTCAAAACAAAATTTTAGGGTGTGGCACCCCAAAAATTTTTCGCCTCCGGCGGTGCGCCTCCAGCGGGGAAATAGCCCGAGACCCCCCCCAGAATGAAAAGCTATCTACGCCACTGGTTGGAATCCCACCCTTTATGCAGAAAATTTCCTCGGTGTGCACACAACGACTCCCAGAGTTTTATTGCGATCGGATAAATCGTATAGGAATTCATAAAGAAACAATAACATTTATTTACAGGGTCCTACAAATTCGTGTGAATACATGGGGATCTCAAAAACGGTAAGAAATAGGAGCATAATTAAATTGGGGCACATTTACGTATAAATAACTTGTTGAAAGAAAAAATTATTAATCTTTTAAAAAAAACAACCTAAAAATTCTGTTTTGTTTTTAATTTTTTTAGCCTTAATTTTTGACTTAAGAAAACAAGAAACACTTTTTTATAGCCCTTTTATATGTTTATGTTATGTTATGTATGTTAAAGACAATTTGTGAATGTTTCGGGAAAGAAAAGTGAAAACTGCGGATTGGGTTGTGGTGTACCACAGGGAACTGTACTTTTACCGCTGTTATTTAATATTTACATTAATGGTATACTTTTGTTGTTGATGGAGGGGAACATTTTTGTTTTGCTGATGACGCCGGGGTAATAGTTAGTGGAGATGACTGAAACTCTGTAAAAAATACCGCAGAAACAGCGCTGCGGAGAATTAAGAGGTGGTTAGACTGTAGCCTACTATAGTCGGCTTCCACTTAACTAGGCGCGTTATGAACTTATCATAGAGAAACTTATATAGTGTTGTCTTGCTCAAACCAAGGCTAAAACGGCATTATAAAGATATCCGTTATATAAACGCGATAAACCTATTGGTTATTTATGAATCTGAGAGAGAAGCACATCTAATTTTCAGTAATCATCAAAATGTTTCGAAGAACACTACCGTATTATATAATGTCGTGAATAAGCTCCCTAGTTTTGGCAAATGTGTCATTATTGTGACATAAAATGTCGAGTACAAATCGGTTTCCAGGTTTTCTGCATCCCCAGGCAAAAGAAATGGTTCTCAATTTAATAGATTATTTTAAAAATGAAGGAGAAAAGGCTACTGAAACCGGCGAGTTATTAAATCCCAAGTCTATTAAAGAGAAAGTATCAGAAGCACTAAAACTAAGTTTAAGATCAATACAGAGGATTGTTCAGGAAAGTAGTAGAAATATACCAATGAAGAAAACGCAACGACGATCAAGGAAAACGAAGATTGAAACTTTACAGGAAGGTAAACAAATGGATGTAAGTAATGTTATATAGGTACGACTTATATGCATCACAAGTCGATATAACGCTTTCAGCTCTGAAAGATGCTTTGAAGGAACGAGGTGTTTTGGATATATATAGGTCTCAGGTCATTGTCAGCGCTCATTAAAAGCTTAGGATTTCGTTATAGAAAGGACAGCAACAGAAGATATTTGTGCGAACTACCAAGAATTGCAAGCGAACGAGTAAAGTTTCTGAAAAAATATGTTGAAAATTAATTATGAATCAAAGTTTAGAAAAGCATTTTTTTAGATGAAACTTGGGTATTTTCGAATGGAAGTGGGTCTAAATCATGGCAAGACGACTCAGTGAAATCAGTAAAACGAAAAAAAGGTTGTGGTTCGGGGAAACGTTACATAGTATTACATGATTTACATGCTGGCTAATCTCCTGGTTTTATAAATACATCAGTTTAGTTAAAATAAATGTACACAAAAATATTCAAAATTATATGTGGTTGAGTTGGAGTAGCCCTGTTAGCTAGACTTCGCCACTCTGAGTTTGGTCAATTTCTTTTCTTTTCTCAGCTATGTACATATTTTTTGCTAATAAAAGTCTTTATTATTATTATTATTATTATTATTATTATTATATAAGTACAATGTAAAATGCAGACAAATTCTGATGTTCTAATTTTTATTTATTAAACAATCACCCCTATTTACGGACCAACATTTGATCCCCAAGGGTGGTCGCTAGTCAGAGGTTTTACTGTACGTATATTGTTTATCTAATTTTCCATCAATTTAGTTATTAAATTTTTAAAATATAAAACTATTTTGTCAACCGTGTGCAACAACACGAACGCACCCCTGGAAAATTAATTTTGGAACGAGACCCGTCACTGTTATTATGTAATTTTTATTATGACTGATAGTTTCAGGTTAATTGTTAACCTATTAACATTCAATTTTATGGAAAATCAGCTGTCCATATGCCGCCATATTGGTTTTTATATTTTGAAACATTTTTAAACCTCTGATTCAACTGATTTGATTCAGGAGGTCACGTGCGCCTAGTTAACTGGAAGCTGACTATATCACTTAATTTTGAAAAGACTAAGTTTCTGGCTTTCTCTCTTTCTTCTCAATCGCTGCCAGATTTCCAGAGTCTCAAATTGCATAACTCGCAATGTACTTTTGGTTTGAATGTTAATTTGGTGTGCAAGTGTGATAAGTATTTAGGAGTTTTTATTGATGAAACGTTTCAATGGAAAAAGCATGTTAGTTATGTCACACAAAAAATAAAAAAATAAATTTATAAATTCTATGAATAATTACGCAACATTTTAATATTAAAAACATTAAGGATGGTTTACTATGCTCTTGTAGAGTCAATTATTAATTATTATGGTATTGGGGTGGTGCTGCCACCACAATCATGGCTAAACTTTAAATTGCACAAAAGTGGATTATTAAGGTAGGTAGGTAAGTAATGCTTTTAAGGAATAAAAGGAATCCAACTGAATTAGTATATAAGGACAGCAATTTATTGTGTCCTAATCAGCTATAAAGTCAGTAATCAGATTTTTGTTAAAAACCTTGTATTATAGAGAAACCATAAATCATGGAAAGAATACTAGAAATGTAGCACAAAATAATTTGGTCAGGGGAAACCCAAAACATCTGATATGCCAAAATCATATCTATTGTGTCGGTCCTAAAATATTTAATAGCTTACCGCAGGAATTTAAAGAAAAGCCATATCACAGAACAAAGAGGGATATAACAAAGTGGATTATTGACAGTAAATTTACAATTAATTATATTATTTAATCTATAAACTTGTCATATCTGGCTGGTCAACAGGGTTTGTCAAGCTGGATGTCTTGGGTATTATTGTATTGTTTTGTATTTATTTTGTGTTTAGTATTATTTTGTCTAGTATTATTTATTTCTGTTGAATTATCTTGCGTTAGAGAGTTGTTTTACTTTTGTTATTAATAATAGATTACCCTAAAACCTCAAGAATATTTAATTATATAATAAGGATGAAGATGCACACACGCTATTTTAAATACCATTGTGCTTCTAAATTTTTAGCAATAATGAGGTATAGTTTGTAGTTTATAATAATTAGAATAAGTTCTAAGTTGTATTATTTTATAATTGCTGAATAAATAAATAATTTTTTTAAATACGGTCCTGGAATTTTAAATACAGTTTTAGGTTTTAGGCACTTGAAAATTAGCAATTATCTTTCGTCAAATTAATAAACTCCAAAATTCGAACAAACCCGCCAATAAGATTTTTCTATGTAATTATAAAAAAATTATTATAAAATGTATGTTATGTTACCTAAAAAGATATCAATAAGCCTTCCAGCTATCTTGCGATGTTTCGGGATAAAAAGAGAAAAGTTTTCGTCCCTGGCCAGTTCCATCACTTCTCCAAGAGGAGGAATCGAGATGCGGCTAACTGGAATTCTTTCATTGGCTTCTTCGCCGAAACGACTTTGTACTTGAGTTCCAACGGGCTTGTATTTATCACTCTACAACAAATAATATAGAAGTAATTTTAAGCAAAAATAAATATTATACAGGACGAATATTCTAACTGAAAAAAAAATCGGTAATAAAAAAATTCATCCATTCCTTAGAAAAATACATGTTCATTTGAAAACTTCCCACCTCGATTTTCCTGCTTTAATATGAAAACGTGAAAAATCGCTCGGACCCGTCGATTTTTATTTTGAGGGGGACATCTTTTGCGTATATTGTCAATCTTGTTACTTCAAGCCCCTAGGAGGAAGGGGGGGGGTTAAGATCTAAATCTTAACTGGATACCCCAATTTTATATAATTTTTTTGGATTCTGCATAAAATTCTGAACATTTTTTAATAAAAGCATTATTAGTCAGTCTATACTTAACAGTTTCCGAGATATTGACTCTTGAAAAATTACATTTTTGAATTTTGACAGCGTCTAGCTTTCTAACTGTACGTCTTAGAGCAAAACGGCTTACATGTCCCTATCTTCGATTTTTATTATCTTTCCAATGGTGTCAACTTCCGGTCAAACCGGAAGTACTATATTTCTTACATCCGGTTTAACCGAAAGTTCACACTATTGGAAAGATAATAAAAATCGAAGATAGGGACATGTAAGCCGTTTTGCTCTAAGACGTACAGTTAGAAAGCTAGACGCTGTCAAAGTTCAAAAATGTCATTTTTCAAAAGTCAATATCTCGGAAACTGTTAGGTATAGACTAATAATGCTTTTATTAAAAAATAATCAGAATTTTATGCAGAATCAAAAAAAATTATATAAAATTGGGGTATCCATTTAAGATTTAGATCTTACCCCCCCCCCCCTAGGGGCTTGAAGTAACAAGATTGACAATATACGCAAAAGATGTCCCCCTCGAAATAAAAATTGACGGGTCCGAGCGATTTTCCACATTTTCATTTTAAAGCAGGAAAATCGAGGTGGGAAGTTTTCAAATGAACACCCTGTATATAAAACTAAATTGACGTGTCCGAGCGTTTTCCCCAAAAGTTACAGGTTAAGGGTATATTAATAATTTTATTCTGGACTTCTGGGCAACCGTGTATAACATATCCAAATAAACAAATAAATAATATAGGAGTTCCTCAAAGAAGTATACTAGGTCCAATATTATTTATTTTATACATGAACGATATGCCTTTAATTTCAAAAATGTGTAGGTAAGTTACAAATGTTTGCTCATGACACCTTAATTTACATTACTGTTTAAATATTTTTGATGGTCGAAATACTCTTAATTCTCAGATAAATATATTATTAAATTGGCAAAAGTAAATAAACTAAAATTACATATTTCAAAAACTAAATGTGTGGTTATGGGTAATAATTAAAATTGTCAAAATACAGTTTTAAATAGGTATTAAGGGTAATTATTGATTCAAAATGTAATTCTTAATTATTTTGAAAGATATCAAAGATTGCCGGAAAAGTAGGTACCTATTTTAAAAGAATAAGCTCTAATTTAAAATTGTTTTCTAAAAAAACTATGTTTAATACTATTATATTAGCACATTTTCTTTATTGTTCTTCTATTTTATATTGTGCTAGTGAGGACATATTTGATAAATTACAAATTTTACAAAATAAGGAAATGCGAATTATTTTAAATTTGAACAATAGTATACAAAAATAAATTTTATATAAAAAAATGTAGATTGGTTGAATCTGAGAAATTTAATTATTTTTATTTAATATGTATCTTTATACAGAAAATAAAAAATAATTTATTGCCTAATTGTTTAAAAAATGTTTGTTCTTTTAATTAAATTTAAATTTTTATGTGGATAGAGCGTCTAAAACATTAGCCTATAAGTATATTTTTCATAAAGGTTTGAAAGAATATAATAATTTGAAAAATTGTATTAAATCTCAAATATCATTAAAACTATTTTAAAAAACTTTAAAATTACATTTAATTAAAAAACAAAATGATACGTAATATCTGATACAATTTGCAAAATGTTTGACTTTTCTGCCTGTTTTTGTTAAAAGAAGGTTGCGTTTTAGAACTTAAAAATAAATCTATGAAAGTTGTAGCTTTTTGCTAAATAAAACATATGTTACTACTACAACTATTTCTAGTGTAATATTTTTAACCTAATCTATTTAAACATTATAACTCTAATATTTCAAGACCAATTCGGGTCCCGTTAACAAATAAAAAAGCAAAAAAAAAATTATCTAAAAATTTCAACCATTATGTATTTGCCATCAATACATCCGAATTAGTTAAGAACAGCACCTACATAATATTCAGTATTGGTTTTTGAACGTTAGAGTTATATTTTTACTTTGATATAAGGTTTTTGCAAAGCCCTATTTTAAATATAATATATCTTTTTACTGTTACTATTCTCATACTTTTTTTCGCAGCAGAAACTACTTATCACATCATTATTGCCATAGAATGTTACTTTTATATCGTTCAATTTGGTTACCCTGCTAAGGCCTGAGCAGTGGGCACCGGGCCGAAATTTTAATATACCGTAGCTAGTGTGCGGGACACCTTAGGCGGTTCTCCACCTTATAACCCCACAGTAGGCAACAAAATAAAAAAAGCGCCGCAGGCAAGGTTTTTTTTGGTGCTACGTCCAAATTAATCCAATTGGGTTGCTTTTGGCGGCAAAATTTATCAAAAACTTTATTTCACGGTATATAGGTGTCTATATTTCTGTGCAATTAAATATTACAAGTGACGTCAACACTTGACAGTTGGTGACATTACTGACATATGGTATTTAATAGTCAAATAGTCAAATTTTGGTCCTATAGATTGCCCAAAACCCGGATCCGATATCACTTTTCGTTCGCCTGTAATTAAGCCGTTCCGGAGCATTTGCCTAACCCTGTATAAAAAATATGCCGCTAGTAACAAGGCAAAAATGCTGAATTTCTATCCCCTGAGTGCTTAGGAAAAAAAACACCCTTTAAATTTAAATAACTGTGCAGAAAAAAAAACATGATTTACTATAAAAAAAAATGTTCCTTACCAAATACTCTGGAGGAACATCAAAAGCTTTCTTTTCATTGCCCTTGGGCATGAAAACGGGCTCTTTTGGACGGTCAAAGAGCAAAAGAAGGTTCTTCTTGTCAGTCATGATAATTTTTTTTTCGAAACAACAAACTTTAACTAACTACTAAAAGGTATTGTAGCGTTCCCTAACAAAACTTAGGTAATGTGTTAAGGCACTGACTTTCGAATGCTTTTATACAAAAATGTGAGATAAGCTTATCCAGTTCTCATCCAAGCAGAGATGTTTTGTTTTTACCGAATTGTTTTGGTGATTGTGGTCTTGGTAGTTAAGCGATATCAATGCGGTATGGGAACCGTGGTAAGCAAGAATATGTAATGGTTTAATACAATGGCTGTGAAGGGCCATAGCAGTCTTGAAAAATATTTTAAATTTCCAATTATTATATCGTAATTTTCACTTATTATTTCCACTATTCCACTTATATCGTGCGAGCAAAAATTATTTGCATCAAAGAGGGCTTGGATTAAAAAACGTAGGGCTTGGTTTAGATCACAATGATATGGGGACGATATATCTAACCAAATCTAGGTTAAAATTTTGTCAAATTCATAATATGACATGATATGCCAAACGAATAAGTAATAAAATAAGTAGACAAATACAAATTTATTTTTGTTGTTTATAAAATTAACAAAGTAAGAATATACAGAAAAAAAAGAAGATAATTACATAAATTGCTGAAATTGGCTACCGCCATGCTCCAAGCATAAATTCGCACGTCTCTTCATATTTTCGAAAGTGTTGACCAGCATCTCTGGAGAAATGTTCCCACATTCATGGACAATCCTTTCTTGTAATTGTTCTAAATTTGCAACTGGTGATCGTCCATGCACAAACCCGGCCTGTATTGCCACTCACCATTTACTCTAACCCCGTTTCGAAAATACGCTTCAACCATGAATGTGTTGTGCTGTTCCATAAAGCCCATTGTGTGAATTGTTCAAGAAATTGGAAAAATTAGCGATGAATCAAATTACTTGTAACGACTGTCAAAGATGACGGAATAACTGATTGATGGTTACTTCAGGTAGTTACTGACACCCAACAGGTATTAAGCTCTACGGCTAAGCATTACGTCCTTAGATGCAAGGCCCTCTTTGATGCAAATAATTTTTGCTCGCACGGTATTCCTTACACAGGAAATTTCATCTATGGAGTGCATCAGGCACGTAAATAGCTTTTCTTTTTGAGAGGGGTACCTACTCCCACACACTGGCGTACCTAGGATTTAATCTTGGTTGGGTGGGGGAAGTATAGACAGATACCACAGAACGCTCTACAGATTAAGACAAATGACCATGGACCACACCCAAATTTTGCTAACATAATTAAATTTTAATGAATTATCACTTATAAACGAAAAAAATTAACACAATAATGAATATAATTTTTTTTGAGTCGTTTATTGAAGAGAAAACACTAGTGATGCATTCGCCATTTTATTTTCTTAACAATATTTCGTATATTTTTTGTTTTCTTTAAAAAGTGGTTAAATACTTTTTGAGTAGATATCAATTACCTTTTTTCAAGTTAAACAAAAATTATTTGATAAAATGAATAAAAGCAAAAGTATCAGGTACCTATGTCTATGTACAGGGTTATCCAACCAAGACTAGACAAGGCGATTTTTTGACTTTTCCTGTACTTTTATAAAAAGAACTGAAATAGCCATCTTAAGTCATTTTCTCCCGCGAATTCGAATATCTTCAGCAAAAAACAATTGAACATCAAACAAAAGTACTAGGGGTCACTTTGATATTTTTTTAAATGGGATGCCGTATTTTTAATGAGCTTATCCGATTTCTCATATAAATTTGTATCTAAAATGTTGGATTTTTAATTCAAAAACGCCTTTTTTCTTCAGTTTTAAATTCGGAAAATGTTCGTCTACCGTACGATTAATACCTGATAGATGGATACCCGTTTCACCTGTTCACCCTTTAACCTGCTTTAAAGCGTCCGTCAGTTAGACAAAATAATCAAATATCAAATTTCTATATTTTCACGAATTAATTACAAATTTAGTAGTTTTTGCAAATCTATTATTGCTTACGTATAAAAAAAGTATGACATATTAGAAAAAACTATAAACTAAAGTGAATAACTTTAATCAAACAAAATAAATTTGTAATTAATTCGTGAAAAATATATAGAAATTTGACACTTGATTATTTTGTCTAACTGACGGACGCTTTAAAGCAGGTTAAAGGAAGAACAGGTGAAACGGGTATACATCTATCAGGTATTAATCGTACGGTAGACGAACATTTTCCGAGTTTAAAACTGAAGAAAAAAGGCGTTTTTGAATTAAAAATCCAACATTTTAGATCAAAATTTATATGAGAAATCGGATAAGCTCATTAAAAATACGGCATCCCATTTTAAAAAATATCAAAGTGACCCCTAGTACTTTTGTTTGATGTTCAATTGTTTTTTGCTGAAGATATTCGAATTCGCGGGAGAAAATGACTTGAGATGGCTATTTCAGTTTTTTTATAAAAGTACAGGAAAAGTCAAAAAATCGCCTTGTCTAGTCTTGGTTGGATAACCCTGTACCTATTAAATTAAGTGTAAGTAACAGGTTACTAACAGGCTGATTACCCCCTAGCTACGCCGGTGCTCCCCACATAAAAATTGCTATTATTCTTTATAAAACATTTAAAAATTCAGCATAGTGATAATCGGGTTAATTTAAGCATTAATTTGATGACACAAACTTAGCTCTGGGGGGAAGAACTGTCCCCCAGAACCCCCCCCCCCTTATCTACGTGCCTGACTGAGTGGATATTTTCAATAAGTTATGCAATAAGCAAGCAATAATGAACTGAATAATTGCTGAGTATTAAAAGAAACTATAATAATATCAGATCTCTGTCTTATCGTGCGGGTCTTACGATTTAACCAAAATCCTTTACCAAATATGTTAAAATCCGAACTCTTATCAATGGTAAAGTCTCTTAAATCACCCAAAATATACGCTGCAGATGAAATATTGCGTGAATATGGCCATATGAGGTTCTTCGACTGCCGCCATTTCATTGCCAGTTTAATGCGATAGAATTAATATGGGCTGGGGCAAAATCTTTTTACGAAAAACATGTCAGTGATGGTCTTAAATCTATGCAAGTAGAGATAGTTTGGCAAGATTCCTTGGATCATATTACGCAGGAGTACTGGAAGAAATCGGTAGAACATACAGAAAAATTAATAAGGAATTGGTGGGATTGAGAACAAGTATTAGATGTCGAAGTAGAGCCGATAATCATTGCTCTATTCGAGGACAACTCAGATGACAAGGACTTTTCAGAGTTTCTAAGTTTTTTTGTCTATAATTATAAACGCTTTTCTTTGTTTACATTTTTTAGTATTCTTTGGTATTATAATTATGCTTTCTTTCATGGACAATTTTCTGTACAATCCCTAAATTGATTACCAGTACTTTTGCTACTATTTTCTACTTATTTAGTTGGCAAATTACCCTTCTTCTTTTTATTTCTTGAAATAGTTAATCGGATTAAATTCAATTTTATTTTTAGGTTAGGTAATTTTATTGCTAAAATAATTTACCCTGTTTACTATTGTCGTTTTTAATAAATAGATTTAGTAGATATACTATTTACAGGGATGGTGAACCAATGGCCCGCGACCTAAAATTTTAGGCACGCCAACGATCACAAAGTTTACTATGAATTATTATATTACGAATTTGACCGCGCGTCTATGGCATCATTAAACATTTCTTCAGAAAAAATGGCACGTTAATACATAAAGGTTCACCACCCCTGCACTATTATGTACATAATTGTTGAAAAAATAATATTATATGTATCTTCACGACAGTTAAAATAATAAAACTATGTTTCTTTTCTCCGGGTATATTGATACCTACATAATCTCACAACATTTTGATAAGCTCTGGAATTTTCGAATAATTGATTCATATGATCGGTGACCTTTGGACCCGCATGATAAGACCAGATTTGACTATACCTAAATTTTTCAATATGACTCAAGAGTTACCGTTTTTACAGTAGCTCTACCGTTTTGATAGTCTATCTACCATTCTACCGCAGTGGCACGTAATTCTACCGTAAAATTGAAAGCAGTTAAAAAAATTGACCTAATCGATCGATTTATGAATGGCGATTCAGCGATCATCATCTAAGGAATGTTTTACTTTAGAATTTTCTAACAAGCTGCTATAATACCACAATAGCAGCATGTATAAAAAATCAGAGGAATATTCTGAAGGTATGATTCGGAATAAAGAATATATATTTTTTTCTAAGAAACTCGTTTTTTAAAATGTATATTTAATTTTGTATCAGTGTGTTATATTTTATTTTTCAATTATATTAGTTTTTAATTAGCAGTTAGGAAACAAATTAATGTGTTAATTTGTTTAGTATATACTTAGTTATTTTTTGTTAAGCCTTATCCCATGTTAATTAATACCTCAGGGGCGGATCCAGAACTTTACTAAGAGATTAGGAAGGGGTGGGGGCACATGTTTAGGAGTGAATACAATAATGTTATATTAATGAAAAATGTTACTCTAAAACAAGTGCATTTAGGCAAGAGAACAAATAGAAACCTCTGAATAACATTATACAAAACGTAACTTCTATGTACTGGCTAGAGGTGTTACAAAATACCGGTCACAGGTGTGAAACAGTCAATAACAGGTACAAAATTTGAAAGTGACCTGTTACCTAGTATTTATCTTTACGAATATTGGATGTTATTCCGATATCTGGAAACGGGGTTAGAGTAAATTGTGAGTGGCCTGAAAAGAACCGTTGCTGTGTTTAGGGAAACAGGGTCTATACAACACAAAAAAGAAGCAGGAAGATCATCTGTAAGAACAGAAGAACTTATTGCAAACGTTCGTGAAATAATGCAAAATAAGCCAACAAATTATATAAGACGCCTGTCCCAAGAAGTGGGAAGATCTTATGGAACATGCAGGACTATTCTTAAGAAGCAGCTAAATTTATTTTCTTATAAAGTGCAAGTATTCCAAGAAATACAAGCCGCAGATTTTGAAAGACGCAGGAATTACGTGAAGTGACGTGTGAATTTATGCTTGGAGCGTGGCGGTAGCCAATTTCAGCAATTTATGTAATTATTTTTCTTTTTCTTTCTGTATATTCTTACTTTGTTAATTTTGTAAACAACAAAAATAAATTTGTATTTGTCTACTTATTTTATTACTCATTAGTTTGGCATATCATGTCATAATATGAATTTGACAAAATTTTAACCTAGATTTGGTTAGATATATCGTCCCCATATCATTGTGATCTAAACCCACGTTTTTAATCCAAGCCCTCTTTGATGCAAATAATTTTTGTTCGCACGGTAGCATATTAAGGACATTGTCTTAAATAACAACATAAAATAAAGTGTATTTGTCGATATTCCAAAGAACAATATAGAAAAATTTCAAAGCCTTGATTTCTGCCCAATTTGATCGTTTGTTTATAAACAAATCTGCAAGGGACGACACAATTCTTTCACTTGCATTTTTAGTCCAAGAAAAGTCCAAAAACTGATTTTAGTCATTTTGAAACGCGCTAAAGGATTAAAACAAACTGATCAACTTAACCCCGGATAACACACCGACCTAACCTAACATCCAACCTACAATAAATAACAATAACTTAATTATAATAAAATAGTATATTAACGTACACGTTTTATAAAGCATCATTTGATAGCACGCGTCCATGTTTAAAAACGATACGCAAATGCGTATCGTAATGGACTTGTTATAATACCAAATTAGAAAAATATGTTTTAATACAGGCTGTCTCACGGTAATTGTCCATCAAAATATTCCGGAAAGTAACGAATTTGATTCCTGCAAAGTTGAATAATAGGGTTTCCGGAGACGCTCTCCTCAAATGAAATAACAGAGACCATATTATGCGACTTTCAGAAGTTGTCTCAAAGTCGCTTATTTTAAATGGAGCACCCTAAATAATATTTCTTTTGTGTTTTTTTTCTCCTTTTTCAATAACTTTTATTAAAAGGTTTTGTATCGTACTCTAACCGTTTAAAAAATTAGTTTTTCTCAAATTTTGACTAGGGGAGCGGGGGGGGGCGTATTGCGAACACTTAATTAGGACCTAAGTAACAACATATTATTAAATTCAGTTAAAAATCCCATTACAAGATCGGTAATATCGAACAAAATAAACAGTTACAACAAAATGGGTAAAAAATATTAATGCTATGTACAAAAATCACAAGTATAATTTTCTGGTGTTTTGGCCCCACTGCACAGCATACCTCCCTAGCTGACACGTTGATACAACATTTCATTTTTTCCATATTCACTACATATTAAACATGAACGTATTAACTGAAGTGGCGTTAAACCATAGAACTTTTTGGCTAAAGCTAAAAAGTATTCAGGAATCTCCTCATTAAATATTGTTCTTGTTCCCATTCTTGCTTTATAATATTCCCCATTTTGGACCCTGTTTTGAAGAGTGATTACAGGTACATGAGAGCGTCTTACTGAGGCTCTAAGTTCATCGCCATTTTCAACAGCATTTATTGCAGATTTTATATGTTCCCTGTAACCAAGACCATTTGTCAGTCTTTTTCTATATTTACTCGGCATCTGCAAACATATATTATAATTAGTTTAACAAATAAATTATACCATTAAATTATCATTTCAATGCATGTCGGGTAATGCTGAACATCTGCAGGGTATATAATACCCAACACTAATGTGTTCGGTATTGCCCGAATCGTACAATAAAAAAATTTTAGGTTTTAATTTTAAAAACACTCAAGTATTTAAAACAAAACGCATATCAATAGGTGAATAATACCCTACCACACGTAATTGCTGCAAATATTTTCAAAAATGCATATTGGTATTGTGTACTGACCTTAACGTATTTCACTTCAAAATAATTACCAAACTGAAAATTTCACAAATCGCCATATCTTTGTCAACGATTCCTGTAGAATATTATGCGGCAGAGCTGCGAAGTAGAATATAGGTTGCTTTCAAACTATATTACCTGCAAGAGTCCATAGATGTCGCCATGAAATCCTAAACGGGTGTTCGGTATTCCCCGCTGTTCGTCATTACCCGCCGCTCCCCTATTCATAGAGTGTCGCCTAAAATGGAATACCTATATTTTCAAAGAAATAACAGAGGGAAACTCGAACTTCTGGTTGTGTTTCACTATTGTGCTCAATAATGAAATGGAATGTTAGATACAGTGAAAAAGTAATGATTTTTTATCTTTATAAACAAATTTAAAAAATCCTCATCAACATCTACGTTGTTGTTTCCTATCTATGTCACTATAACTAACTAAAATTTAACCTTATTTACGATTTTTCCCAAAAACCCCTACTACAACCTTAATTTTTGGCAAAAAGGCAATGAGAAGCAAAGTATTAATTGCAACTAACAATGACACGCGTTCGTACAACAATTTTTTTCTCAGAAGCGAATATAGTAAGATAAAATAACTTTCGATAAAAGTTATTGGAAATAAAGAAAGGAATACAAAAAATATATTATATAAGGGTGCTCCATTTAAAGTTTGAGACAACTTCCGGTATAACCGAAAGTCACATATATGGGCCATTGTTACTTCATTTGAACACAGCGTCTCCAAAAAACCCATTATCCAAATTTGCAGGATTAAAAAAGGCAACTCTCAAGAATATTTCAATTAACGATCACCGCGAGACACCCTGTACATGTATAACTTTTTGTGAATAATTATTATAATACAAAATGTAATCTATGTTTTGATTTTGAGAAACGTTTGATTATATTTTTTGTGTCAATATTTTTTTAAATGTAAATGTAGAAGGAATCCGCCACTGTAATACCTTTACCTATTATTAAATACCCCGGCCATGCTCCGTTGAATAATGAACGTTCCCTTGGGAACCCCCCTTCCATTTAAGTTCAAGGTCCCCCTTTTAGGGCATGCACTACAGGCGCGGATCTGGGTCAAAATCTGGGGGGGGGGGGGGGTAATTGAATCTCAGAGGTATATTTTTTTAAAATATAGTTATATAACCCATATCTTTTAAAGGTACTTATATTTTTAGTGTCAAATTGTCTAATAACACACTACAGGCCTGCATGAAATTTGTGATTACGTGATTTTTGTTTGTTGAGCTCAGTTTTTATATAGAAATAACTAATTAAAATACAATTGGTCTCTATCACCCACAGATTTTTTTTTAGCAAAAAAAAAAGAAAAAATATAAAAAAACTTATAATAGGCGTTTTAATACATTTTAAAATGAATGTATTACTTCAAATTCTAAATGATTGATGAATAAAAAATGATTTTCTGTGGTGCTACAAACCTTCCGACTGGAGACTTTTTATCGACCTTAAAAAGGAGCTTTAAAGCTGTTCTTTTACATAATGACAATGTTTTTGCTTCTGTTTCGGTCGGCCATATAGTTAATGAAAATCACAACTGGGAAGTGTGTGAAGATCTAAAAATTTGAATTCTTCTCTTAGGTGAGCAGTCTGGATTTACTAAATTTCCATGTTTCCTGTGCGAGTGGGCTAGCAGGAATCGAGAACAGCATTGGATAAAAAGAGACTGGTCACAAAGAGAGACTTTAACACCTGGAAACAAAAATGTAATTCGCGAAAGTCTTATTGACCCTCAAAAAGTTTTACTTCCACAACTTCACATAAAACTTGGACGTATGAAACAATTTGTTAAGGCATTAAACAAAGAAGGAAATTGTTTTAAATATTTGTGTAAAACATTTCCGGCTCTGTCAGAGGCAAAATTAAATGAGGGAATCTTTGTAGGGCCGCAGATTAGCAGCTTGATGAAAGATACAGAATTTGAAAAGGTAATGGAAGATAAGGAAAAACACGCATGGAATGCTTTTAAAGAAGTTGAACATAAATTACTTCTATGTTGAGATCGTTGAAAATATGCTGGAAAATTTCAGGAATTTCAGAATATGAGCATAAAAATTCACTTTTTACATTCCCATTTGGACTAATTCCCGGAAAATCTTGGGGACGCGGGTGAAGAGCAAGGTGAAAGATTTCATCAATATATTAAAGAGATGGAAAAAAGATACCAGGAGCGCTGGGACACAAAAATGATAGCCGATTTCTGTTGGACATTGAGAAGAGATCTTCCTTTAGCTGAAACAGAAAATAACCAATAGAAGCTCTTCTGAAAAAAAAACGTTTTTTGAAGAAGCGTAATGAATAAATAACCATTTATAATAGTTTATATGTGTATATTTTTGTATTTTTTTCCTTAATATAATAATATTAAAAAACTAGCTTATAAATGAAATAAATCGTGTTTTTCTATATTATTGGATTTTACCGATTTGAAAAATAACCTTACGTGATATAAAAAAAACTGAAAGCAGATTTCAAATCAGTGCTACCCAATTACTAGAAAACGGTTAAAATTTTTAAATCAACTTTCAAAGTGTTAAAAAATGCAGGCCTGTGTAATTATTGAAAAACAAACAAACCATTACATTTATACATTAACGAAACATTATTTTATTATATTAGGTACTATAGGTAGGTACCTAACAACAACCTACCTACAACCTACATCAAAATTTACAGGAACTTATAAAAAGAGAATAAAAGAAACATAATATTAATCAAATACTTAGTAAAAACAGATTTATAAAATTAAATCTATTAAACGATTTTTGAGGTCAGCAAACCGATCAATGAACTTTCAACATCGATGACAATATCGCGGTTAATGTGCACCACCAAAGCCAGACCAGACAGTCTTTCTTGAGCCATATTGCTTCTGGTCCTCTTAAGAGCAGAAAATGACCTTTCGCAAGATGCAACATTTGCTGGAAGAGTAAGTAACAGAATAAATAATTTAACCAGAAGAGGAAAAAACTCTTTACTTTCGTCACATTTCCTAAACAAAAATTCGATGGGAGAATCTTGATTTATCTCTGCATTTGATAATCTCCACAGGTCAGTTTCTGCTCTTAAACGTTGAAACAACATCTCTGGATCCACAAATGGCTCAAGAAGAGAGCACAAATTATTGATCGACTCGTCGTCGTCGTTGGGTCTTACAGTATGTAGATTTTCCAGAATTTTGAGGTCAAAAGTTAAAAAAAAATCCTCATTAAATCTAAACTGTGTGTCTTCTATGCTATGATCTATAATCGGTATGGGTATATACCTATGTCGAAATTCTGTAATAATCTTCAGAATTGTCAGCAGGTACGTTAACTCTGTGAATTTGCATATTTGCTCTCCGAGGCATAGTTAGAGTGATGGCTGCAGCATTGTGCAATTCCGTATTTTTTTTAAAAACATTTAAAAAATGTTCAGCGGCGTTTAGTCGTTTCTCCTTTAGTTGGCTAATAACATTGTTTAACATATTTTTAGCAAAAACTCTAATAAGGCTTTTCGTTTGAAATATTTGACTTATGTTAAGGGTTTAGGATCCAGGGGGGGTGATAATTACCCCCCCCCCTACCCTCCCCCGAAATCCGCGCTTGATGCACTATTATCGCAATATTTATGGTAGGAAATCGGACATTGGAACTGCTTCTTATATTATAGGTGACTATGATGAAAATGTTGTAATGCGAATTATCCCCTTTAGGGGCACGCGCAATCCGCCTGCAAAATATGAACTTCCTAGGCCTTATGGTTTTCGCGATATTTTTGACGGAAAATCGGACCTCGAAATTGCTTATTATTATAATAGGTGATTCTGTTTCATTTCCATATTTCAAAAAATTTTTTTTTCAAAGGGTAGTACGAAAACACCGCGGAAAATCCACTTAAAATAAACTCCAGTAGGTATAACAACAGGAAGCTTATTATCGAAGATTTTATTTTTTTTATTTATCATTAAAATACTCCCAAAGTTTCTACAATAACAAGAAATTGCGGTTAGCGTTACAATTTTATAGATAGATCTTATTTAATCTTATTTACTTGCGGTAACTCGGAGCCTCGCATGCCATAATAGAATAAATATTAGGTAGGTAAAGTCTGTTCAATGACCGCTGACCGTTATTCTCCATATTTGCGGTACGTAATAAATTAATTGAGTCAGTTTGACTTACCGGTGGTAAAGGTTATGATTTTTTTTAGGCTTAATCTACATAAAGACGGGCATGTGAACAAGTAAAATACAAGCGCGTTTTTTCAAATTTTTAATTATTATTTTTACACTGTTAATGAAGTCAGAAATAAGTAGTTTATTCAGAGTAAAAGGTATCATGGGATGAAACATTTTGTTTTTGAAAATCAGTATGAAATTTTTAATTAATTTAAATTTACTGAAAAATAAATAACTAACTATAGAATTTATAAAATTTTAAATTGAATCATATATTTTTCTATCTAGTGCATCAATCTATAAATTTTGGTTCAAATATTTACATCTTTTTATAAAATCATAAAAAAGAAAATATAAGCAATAAAATATTACAACACAACAAAATACAGTTTTTTAATAATTAAAATAAATCATCTCCGCAAGGATCATCATCATCAGATTGGTCCAAGTTAATAATAAGGAAAAAGTATCTGAAGCATCATTAAATCTTTCCCGTTCCCACACATCATTTATAATTTTATGAGTGTGTGTTACATAATTTTTCCATTTTTCCACTGTTACATTTTCTATGGCTTCATTCCACAGACCCAAAACTACGTCATTTGTTACAGGATGTCTTATTTCATAATAGCGCTTACATTACGACCAAACCATTTCAATTGGATTAAAGTGGCAATGATATGGAGCAAATCTTTCCAGATGACCCGTTGCATTGAATATCACACTACATAAGAATGACTGATGTCCGAGAAAAGTTGACAACCCAGTTTTAGACGTCTTGGAGGTGGTTTGGCCGCCGTTGTAGAGATAAGAGTCTGCAGGGCGAACCAAAATTTCTTATTTTCCTATTTCCATATTTTTTACATTTGGCAACGTTGCTCATATTAACAGGAGGCGATATAGAGGAACAAATTCCGTCGAAGAGGTATATTGGCAACCGGTTTGTTCGTTGTCACTCAGAGCATTTTTTTTTTAATTTTATTTTTATTAAATATTATTAGATAATATTAGTGGAAAATAATTTTATGAGTGTGTGTTACATAATTTTTCCATTTTTCCACTGTTACATTTTCTATGGCTTCATTCCACAGACCCAAAACTACGTCATTTGTTACAGGATGTCTTATTTCATAATAGCGCTTACATTACGACCAAACCATTTCAATTGGATTAAAGTGGCAATGATATGGAGCAAATCTTTCCAGATGACCCGTTGCATTGAATATCACACTACATAAGAATGACTGATGTCCGAGAAAAGTTGACAACCCAGTTTTAGACGTCTTGGAGGTGGTTTGGCCGCCGTTGTAGAGATAAGAGTCTGCATGGCGAACCAAAATTTCTTATTTTCCTATTTCCATATTTTTTACAGTTGGCAACGTTGCTCATATTAACAGGAGGCGATATAGAGGAACAAATTCCGTCGAAGAGGTATATTGGCAACCGGTTTGTTCGTTGTCACCCAGAGCATTTTTTTTTTAATTTTATTTTTATTAAATATTATTAGATAATATTAGTGGAAAATAATTTTATGAGTGTGTGTTACATAATTTTTCCATTTTTCCACTGTTACATTTTCTATGGCTTCATTCCACAGACCCAAAACTACGTCATTTGTTACAGGATGTCTTATTTCATAATAGCGCTTACATTACGACCAAACCATTTCAATTGGATTAAAGTGGCAATGATATGGAGCAAATCTTTCCAGATGACCAGTTGCATTGAATATCACACTACATAAGAATGACGGATGTCCGAGAAAAGTTGACAACCCAGTTTTAGACGTCTTGGAGGTGGTTTGGCCGCCGTTGTAGAGATAAGAGTCTGCAGGGCGAACCAAAATTTCTTATTTTTCTATTTCCATATTTTTTACATTTGGCAACGTTGCTCATATTAACAGGAGGCGATATAGAGGAACAAATTCCGTCGAAGAGGTATATTGGCAACCGGTTTGTTCGTTGTCATCCAGAGCATTTTTTTAAAATTTTATTTTTATTAAATATTATTAGATAATATTAGTGGAAAATAATTTTATGAGTGTGTGTTACATAATTTTTCCATTTTTCCACTGTTACATTTTCTATGGCTTCATTCCACAGACCCAAAACTACGTCATTTGTTACAGGATGTCTTATTTCATAATAGCGCTTACATGACGACCAAACCATTTCAATTGGATTAAAGTGGCAATGATATGGAGCAAATCTTTCCAGATGACCAGTTGCATTGAATATCACACTACATAAGAATGACGGATATCCGAGAAAAGTTGACAACCCAGTTTTAGACGTCTTGGAGGTGGTTTGGCCGCCGTTGTAGAGATAAGAGTCTGCAGGGCGAACCAAAATTTCTTATTTTTCTATTTCCATATTTTTTACATTTGGCAACGTTGCTCATATTAACAGGAGGCGATATAGAGGAACAAATTCCGTCGAAGAGGTATATTGGCAACCGGTTTGTTCGTTGTCACCTAGAGCATTTTTTTTAAATTTTATTTTTATTAAATATTATTAGATAATATTAGTGGAAAATAATTTTATGAGTGTGTGTTACATAATTTTTCCATTTTTCCACTGTTACATTTTCTATGGCTTCATTCCACAGACCCAAAACTACCTCATTTGTTACAGGATGTCTTATTTCATAATAGCGCTTACATTACGACCAAGCCATTTCAATTGGATTAAAGTGGCAATGATATGGAGCAAATCTTTCCAGATGACCAGTTGCATTGAATATCACACTACATAAGAATGACGGATGTCCGAGAAAAGTTGACAACCCAGTTTTAGACGTCTTGGAGGTGGTTTGGCCGCCGTTGTAGAGATAAGAGTCTGCAGGGCGAACCAAAATTTCTTATTTTTCTATTTCCATATTTTTTACATTTGGCAACGTTGCTCATATTAACAGGAGGCGATATAGAGGAACAAATTCCGTCGAAGAGGTATATTGGCAACCGGTTTGTTCGTTGTTACCCAGAGCATTTTTTTTTAATTTTATTTTTATTAAATAATATTAGTGGAAAAAATTGAATTAAAAAAATGCTCTGGGTAACAATGAACAAACCGGTTGCCAATATACCTTTTCGACGGAATTAAAAAATATGGAAATAGGAAAATAAGAAATTTTGGTTCGCCCTGCAGACTCTTGTATTGTGGAGTTGATCGTAACTCTAACCTTAAATCTGTCGTTATAATGCAGCGCCTCGGCAACAGATGTCTCAAATTCACGGATGTGATGTCGTAGTGTTGCCGCATATCGTATTTTATTGGAATGTTTAAAGATATAAGCATTTTTAACAGACAATAAAATAGGAGGTTCTCAATTCCAGCCGAATGTATGTCTTTGATAATAATATGTACCTGGTTGTCAAATAAGCGAGGACGTCGGCTTTATCTCGGAAACCATTAATCGTACAACTTTCGGAAAGATTTTTTCATGAGTAAAATGGTCAAGAGAAATTGCTGGAAATTACTTTTAAGTTCCTCATTTCGCCGCAAGGGGGCACAATTAAAAATTGTTTTTTTTAATTCTAAATTTCTCCGAAAATTTACATATTAAAGTATAACTCTGAGTACATCATTGGAAAGCTTAGACAATTCTGCATCATTTTGGTTTAAGGCTCATTGGCGTACCGACCTTGATAAGAGTGGGAGAAGCTATTGAAAGTGTAAACATTAAAATCGCTGTAACTTTTAAACGACTTTTTCGATTTTACTAAATTTAAGCTTGTGGAAGGGAAAAATAAGTATCTTCAATTGCCGTATCCAACAGTACACGATAGTATTTAATAAAATTGCTAGAGGGCACAATTTGTTAATAACAATAACAGTTTTTTTCGATTTTATCCCGAAAATTCAAACCATACGGTATAACTATGACATAATAATCGAAAAGTAGATGAAATTTGCAAGAAAGGTGAAGACCGCAGTTCGATATCTTTGTTCGTTTCAGAGTTATTGCCAAAACAATAATTTTTAATACAAATTGCGCCCTCTAGCAATTTTATTAGAAACTATCTTGTACCATTGGATACGACAATTATTTCACGTGTACGTAAGTACGTGAAATCAAGTTTTACGATAAGCTATAAAAATAAATTTAAAAAACTCATGCAGCAAGTCAAACAGACAGGCGGCAACAATGTTTTAATTTAGCAGTAAAAAAAGGCTAGTCGCTTTCTTGTTGGTGAACTCATTGTGCCATCTATGAAGTTAACGTAGCAGATTTAGGCAATCGGCTCATATGGCCTTCTTATAGTTTGATATTCAATGCCCGTTGTAACTATGGAGAACTATAGGGTAGGAGGCCGATCGACAATGGCAGCATTTTCAAATTCTGTCCCGGTTTTTTGGTTAGTTCGCTACTGGCCGATAGATGACTCTCGCGTCCGAAGTGGGCTGATGTTGTCTTCTTCTTCTTCGTTTTTAATGTGGAAAACCTAGATCCTCCATAGTTTTTAGCTTTTACTTAAGCCCTTTATTTTTCTGTGCTTTTACTTTTGACAATTGACATTTTATTTTTCGAAATAACAAATAATGTTTGAAGGCAAGACAAGACAAATAACGTTGTATTGTAATTAATTTCCATATTTATAATAAATAATGGTACAATTTATAAAAGTAGAGTTTGCTTTGTGTCGGGGTGTAAGACAGAATCTTTTTCAGAGAGAAAACGCAGCCAAATAAGTCTCTTTCTAGCTCCAAAGGTATAGCTAGAATGTTTAATACCCTGTATTTTAAAAACCAAGCATCGTTGGAACTTTATACAGGCCGAGTTTACTAATAAGTATAACAAAGTAAGTGTAAATTCATATAAAAGTCCTTATTTGTTCCTTAAAGAACTAATTTAAATAAAAATAGTTATTGCGTCCATAAGAAACCATTATTTGATAGCCCACTTCGAACACGCGCGCCATCTTACAGCGACTCGTAAAGCTGAATTACCGATGCTAATTTGGGACCGAATCCAATGCATTGCGATCGGCCTCCTACCTCAAGTCCTCCATAGTTGTAACGTTTGGGTGAAATTTGCTACTTCACTATTATCCAGTTCTGATCCTTCATTGCAAATGGTGAAACCGGAATTTGTCTTTGTTCTAACCATGCAATAAAGAATTTTTTTGACCAACTTGCATTTGGAATTTTTTCAATTAGCCAAGAATGATAAATGGCGTTATTCATGATGATAAGCGACGGTTCTTCCAAGCTTAGTAATTATTTTTCTTAAAACCATTTCTCAAAGTTTTCACTATTCATCGAATCATGATAATCACCAGATTTCAGGCCAGACGTGAATTCAAATTTGCATTATTTATAAATTCATTTTCTGAACCAGTATGTAGAATAATGTACGGTACAACATTTTGATGATTTTTTTTAATCGTATGAAGAGTATTATCTTGCCAACTTCGCCTAAATGCCCCTTTACTTTATATCCAGGTTTCACCCAGAAAAACAGGTTTTAAGGGAAATTGAGAGTTGCCGTTATTCTTAAATTCTCTTAAAAACTCTACTCGTTTTTGGGCTATATGGGGTTGCTCTATTAAAAAACGCCAGTTTGATACAGTAGGTATACATTTACTCCATTTAAATTTTTATTTTTTTAAACAGTCCGCTAATGAACCAGTGGATATTGCAACACCATCAATGCAATGCTTTTTAGCGTGTATTTTTTTTTTGCGCAAAAAAATTATTAAAATTAAACTTTTTTAAAACTATCGATAGTACAAAGTACAATCGATGTAGTGTTGGGATCACTCGAGTGAAAAATAACCTATCACTCGGTTTTTTCAATCACTCGAATAATTCGGTAATCATCGGTATAATCATTCGAGTGACGAAAATTCGGTATTTATTTTCCAACGACCCGTATTATACCAATCACTCATTGCGGCTAAACAAAGTAGTTTACGGAAGTGGCGACCGGCTTTTTGCCTGAATAGGTCACTCGCAGTGATTATTTATTATATCGGTTATATCGGTTTTTTACTACTTCACGGAACTGGCGACCTTTTTTTTTTTTTTTAGAAGTCAACAGTGTTGTTCGACGAACTACCGCCCACCATATTTCCATAATACCCATAATATAGGAAAACCGGTTTTCATTCGGTTTTTAAAATCACTTGAATTCTCGGTAGTTTTTTTATAAAGTCGGTTAAAATAACTCGGTTTTTCCCATCATCGATGATATAGATATTCAGCGTTGCCAAATTTTTGGGACAAACAAATGGTACGAACCAAGAAATTTCATGGTATTTTTAAGAAATAACGGTACTTCTTGAAAAAACATAAAAACCTATGTATTTCCCTCTTATTTCCTCTACCAGAGTACTAAAAATAAAAGGTCGACGGCAGTACAGGGCCAAATATCAACACTGAAAAAAAAGTCTGTTTCATCCCAAATAAATGATGTATTTGCTTTATTTTTGTTAGCCACAAATAATCTTTATTTAGCTCAAACAAATATTGTTTGCAACAAATAAATTGAATTATTTGACTTTTATTTCATATTTGTTTGGTATGATATATACTTTTGTGTGGCAATGGATGTTCGCGATTGGCTAGTTGGCCATAACATGGGACATCTGTGGCCCTCCTTCGAAAGTAAGATTTTAATTTTAATGTTTATTACTTAAAAAAGACAGATAAAACATATTATATACAATAATAATTACTAAATCATGAATGCCATGGAGAAATGCCCATTTAAAAACGTTTCAATTATTTTTGTATATAATAGAAAAAGTTAACAAATTTGTCTTTGCCATAATATTATATTATTTTATAAACATGCATATCGTTATTGTATTGATTTCTGTTTTCAATATACCTAATTATTAATATTCATGTTGTATACCATCAAGATGGCCGCGAAAGCGTCTCTTGCAGCCCCTTTGTGTAAAATTATTCATTTGCCTTAAATATTTATTTGCGTGAAATAAATAAAATTTAAAGCAAATAAATATTTATTTGCTTTAAATAAATAAATATTTCGGGAAAACAATTATTTATTTATAACCATTTTTGATTGTTTGTGATAAATTTAATTTATTTCCCTCAAACAAGATGTTATTTTACAGGAACATTTAGTTATTGCAGTAAATATGGATGTTTAAGGAGAATAAGGCTCTCGTAGGCGCAGACCGAGTTTAATAACTGTCATGTTAATTACAGTTTTGTTTTGTTTTCTTATATAGTTATGTTATTTTTCGTAACAATAAACAGAATATATATAAAAACTTTGGTATGATTTATTTCTTTTTGCAGCTCCTCTTCTAAATAGTTTGGGAGATTATACCCTATTTTAATTATTTAATTTAAATACCTTATTCTACATTTTAAAAAATTTTACTTCTACATTTAAAAATTTTACGTCCATTAAAGCTCCATTAAGGTTCTAATTTTCTCTTTTGCTAACAACATCAGCATAAAATAGATTTCTGTCTCCTGATGATGAACGTTTCTACGTTCGAAACATGTAGAGACCTTTCGAACTAGAATTTTATTCTATTAAATTTTGTGGAGGAAGACTTTGTGTTTTTCTTTCCTTTTTATACTTTCAACTCCACTTTAAGTATGGACTATTTCTTCAAATTAAATACCTTATTGTTTCTTACAAATATAGTTTTTACCAAAAAATATTTAATAATAATTATATTATATATTATTATGTTCCATAGTAAATAATTATTTATTTATAGGAAACAATAAGTTATTTAAATTAAATGCCAAAAAGCACACATCCTTTTTTCGAAATTATTTGAACAGAATAAATGTTTATTTTATAGAAATAAATATAAAGTATAATAAACAATTCGTGATTTGGATTAAATAAATGTGTTGCCGATTTAAATAAATTATTATTTGGACAGAATAAATATTTGTTTAATAGAAATAAATATAAAGGATAATATACAATTCGTGATTTGGATTAAATAAATGTGTTGCCGATTTAAATAAATTATTATTTGGACAGAATAAATATTTATTTAATAGAAATAAATACATATTTGTTGGTTACCTACAGGGTGGCCCTTTAGTGTGGCAAAGTACAATAGCTCCGTTACTATTTCAAATACATTAAAAATATTAATACAAAAGTTGAAGGGCAGTAAGTGACTTATAACGTAAAATTATTTTTAACTCTATAGGGTGACTCAAAAAAGCGGAACAAGAAAAAATGTACTTTTTTCAAATGGAACACCCTGTATATTTTTTCATTTTTAAATTCTACATAGAATTATAATTATTTTTTAACTTTCTAACAGTACGTCTTAGAGCAAAACGGCTTACATGTCCCTATCTTCAATTTTTATTATCTTCCCAAAAAAATCAACTTCCAGTTAAACCGGAACAACTATATTTCCTGCTTTCGAGTAACATCCGGTTTAACCGGAAGTTGATTTTTTTGGGAAGATAATAAAAATTAAAGATAGGGACATGTAAGCCGTTTTGCTCTAAGACGTACTGTTAGAAAGCTAGAAGCTGTCAAAGTTCAAAAATGTCACTTTTCAAGAGTCAATATCTCGGAAACTATAAAGTATAGACTAATAATGTATTTAATAAAAAATAATTATAATTTTATGTGGAATTTAAAAATGAAAAAATATACAGGGTGTTCCATTTGAAAAAAGTACATTTTTTATTGTTCCACTTTTTTGAGCCACCCTATAGAGTTAAAAATAATTTTACGTTATAAGTCACTTACTGCCCTTCAACTTTTGTATTAATATTTTTAATGTATTTGAAATAGTAACGGAGCTATTGTACTTTGCCACACTAAAGGGCCACCCTGTACATATATTGCTTTGTGCTAAATAACGGAATTATTTTATTTAAATAATATTTATTTGAATATCATATATTTCCCTCTCAAAAGTCAAATAATTTTGGACAAAATTTCAAATAATTATTTGTTCAGGCCATAGGGAACAAATATTTGTTTCGGCGAACTCCATTTTTGTTTAGATCAAATAAATTATTTTTTCAGTGAATGATTTAGTGAGTATTATCCTTATTTCCTCTATATCAAAGAACAAAAAAAAAAAAAGTTCAACGGAGTAGTACAGTTCAAAAAACATAGATACGAAAAGAATGGAGGGATCCAAAATAATGGTATTTTTGTTACTTTTAAGGTACGGGTACATCATGACGAAATAATGGTACAGTGTTGCCGCTGGCTTCTTTTTTATTGGGGTAGACTACAGCCAGAGAGAGGGGTAGAACTGGGTCGGTTCGGGGTAGCTTAGTTAAAATTTGAAAGTTAACAATTCGACATATTTTTTGGCGTAACGACAAATATTTTGTAAAACCGAATTCAACGAGACACATAAACAAAGTGAAAAATTAAATGAATTTTCAATTATCATTTTAATATGAGCACCTAGATGGCGCTGGTGTCAAAAAAGAATTAATTTTGTAATAAATCTGAGTTCGTAGAGCATAATTATCTATGAAGTTGGTAGATGGCAGAGCGATAGTAAAAGTATGAATAAATGAGGCAACTCTCAGCAATGAATTGATTGATAATTTGTTTTCACGATAAATTAAAACGTGTATTTTATTAGTGTAATAAATACAAAATAAATTTGCTTTCGTAGTTCTTATCACAAACCCTTAAACGAGAAAAAAATATATTTTTATTAAAAGCTCCATTTAAGTTGCAAAGAAATTACGTACCTATCCATTGCTTCATAAAAAATCAGCACAAGGATCTCAAATTACAGATCTAGTATGTAATGTCACAGTAGGAATTTCCTTTAGGTAATAAAAAACTTAAAACACAAACCAACTGATTAACTTATAAAATAAAAGTATGGTCACTAGCAGTGGCGGATTTAAGGAATGGCTAAATGGACATTAGCCGCCTGGGCCCTTAGAAAGAATGGTCAAAGGGCCCCCGGCCCTTTGTACTCCACATTCTCAAGTAGAACGTAAAATCACTAAATTAATTCGTTTCTTAAATTTGGCAACATTGGCAACATTGGCAACTCTGGTACTTCTGGTAGCTACAGTCGCATGCTGCATCTATACCTGAACTGGTTAAACCCGCTCCCGCTTGTTGTAAATCTAATCAAAGGTAAGTTAAACTTGTAAAATTACTTATATACCTACCTATTTAAGACCGTAGACAAAAATTGCGTTAATTATTTTATTGGCTAGAAAACAATGATTATTTGGGGCAGAAAATGTTTTTGTTATTAAACTAATACCCTTGGATGTACCCACATGCTATGTTAGATGCATGCGCTGTTGCCAAGTTAACGATAAAACTGGTTTTTAATAATTTAAGAGTATTTCTCCAAAATTTTGGTAGCATGTGACACATCGTTTAAATGGTAATTCAAAGAGAAATAATTTTATGTACAAATCCAAGATGGCCGCCATAGGAAATAACAAAGTTACTGTGGGTAACTCACAAACAAAAGACAATCTGCATTTTCTTTTTGTACAGAAATGTTCTTCCCTAAAAAGTGTCTTAAGAATGTAACACTTTGGGATATGTCAAATTAACCGTTAAGCCCCTATTTTAAAAAATCGAAATGCGCCATTTTTAGTTTTTCTTTAATAAGTGAAAAACTACAAAACTGTTAATAATTTTGAAAAAGGATTCGAGATCGGCATTAAATTCTCTAAAATATTCCTCATTTAACCCACTTCCTATCTCATCTATTAGGCGAGATACCCATTTAGAGACTTGAATTTCGGACACACTGTATAGGTATTACTGCATTTGTTGTTTTTTGTCAGATAAAACTAGCATGCTATACTAAGCCTTGTGCCTTGTGGTTCCAAAACCGATGGAATTAGAAAGCTGATTTTTGTATAGGTTATGGTTTAATACTTTATTGTCTTAACCAGTTTAAAGCGGGGTTTTATCACTTAATTTATTTAATGTACCGAACAACTGGGCCCTTCTTAGGAAATCGCCGCCTGGGCTTTTTTCCTTAAATCCGCCACTAGACACTAACCCATACAAACTTAACCGCTAAAACGCATCCTGAATAGTGTTGGGATCACTCGAGTGAAAAATAACCGATAACTCGGTTTTTTCAATAACTTGAATTATTCGATTATCTTTGGAAATCATTCGAGTGACGAACATATGGTTTTTATTTTCCAACGCGTCTCCAAAGTTGCTGCCAGCATGTCAATCACTCACTGCGGCCAGAGCCATCTTCTAGCGAGTCAGCGAGTGGCTACACCGAGTGGTTTCGGTTATTGGCGATATATTTCAAATTAAATACTGCATTACGGCATTACGGGTTACCTGTGTATATATGATTTATTATTTAGATTTAAATACTGCATTACGGGTTGCCTGCGTAGGATAATAGGATTTAATAATGAAATTGATGTTTAGTGGTGAGTATTCAGTATTCATAAATATACCATGAGTTATGCAATATCGTGACATCTCAAGATTCTCAAGGTCAAGAATTCAAGTTGTTAAATTGTGAGTGGGAACTGGGAACCATACCATGCCACAAAATAAAAAATCCAAAAATATATCCGCCAAAATTTGGCTGCCAAATTTAATAATCCGCAAAAAATCAATCGATTAACAACACCGAGTCAGTTATTCCCAATACAAATGCTGTATATCAACTTATCAACATAAACGATCAACCGCCAATGTTAATATTTTAATTTTAAAATTGAGTGAAAAAAAATCGATTATCATTCGGTTCTTTAAATCACTCGAATACTCGGTAGTCGATTATTAAAATAAGTCGATTTTTCCCATCACTAATCCTGAACACGTACTTCCCGGGCGGGCTGGCGGCTGGCTGGTTTGTTCCAATTAGCACCTGGCGCAGTTTGGGAAGCGTTATAGTAGGTTAGAATAATAATAATAATAATAATAAATGTCTTTATTGTAATTAAGGACAAAATTACAAAAGGCGAAGTTGAAGCTAGGCTTCCTCACTTAACCTAACATTATAACTAATAACATGGTAGTAATATTTGACAGTAGTTATGATACTTATAGGTTGAAAAAATTACGTAATAAGTAATGATAGTAACAGATTTTACAGTTAAATCCTATTAACTTTAACGTGGGCATGTGAAGGGCATTGAGAGGCAGTAAAACTGGACTGATCTAATATGTGTCAGAACATATTTGATGGACAAGAGGACGAATGGCATTTTTAAATGTGTGAATTGGCGCAGATTTTAAATTAACTGGAACTTTGTTGTATATTAAAGACACCTGATAACTAAATGATCTTTCAAATAGTGTGGTTTTGTGTGACGGAGGAGTAATTGTGGATTTAAGTCTGGGGTCGAGGTCATGAGAGTCATATCTAAATTTTATTTTTTGATATAGATATTCTGGACATTTTTTAACGATTATTTTGTTATACAGTGCTAGGCAATGAAGCATTCTTCTTTCACTCATATTCAACCATCCAATTTCATTCATCTTAGCACACCCCTCTATCATACTTTCTAATTCCCCCTATCATACGTACACAGCAGTTTTGAATCATTTGTATTCGTTTGGCATCCCTTTCTAAAAGACATGGACCATACAGTGTATCGCAGAATGTAAATTGTGATAAGACCAGACTATCACATAACGATTTTTTGAGGTGTGTATTTAAAATGTGCCTTTGGTTAAAAATAAGCTTTAAGTTGGTAAAAGCTTTCTTTATGCAGTTATTGATATGCTCAGTAAATCTTAGGTTAACATCTAGCAGCAGTCCAAGGTTTCTCGCATTGGGTGAACATGACAAGGTTTGACCACCAAAGTCAACGCGAAGGATATTTCGATATTGCTCCCTACTCTGTGCATGACCAAACAGAAGTAACTGGCATTTTTTTGGATTTAGTTCGAGACAATGCTGTGTAGATATTCTTAACAGAAGATCAAGGTCAGCTGCTAATCTGTCAATTGCCTCAAAAATGTTTTCAGGGCAAAAGGAGATGTATAATTGGGTATCATCCGCATAAAGGTGCACAGTGGCGAACCTCAGTTTCTCAATTAGTTGAGAGGTATATAGAGTAAAAAGTAAGGGGCCAAGAATAGATCCCTGAGGAACACCACATGATACATCCATAAATCCTGAAAGATTCGAGTTAAGTTTAACAGATTGTGACCTTCCGGTAAGGTAACTCTCAATTAGTTGGCAAGCATTGTTTTCAAAACCAAGAAACTTTAAAATAGCCAAGAGGAGCTTATGATTTAATTTGTCAAAGGCCTTAGAATAGTCAAGCAGAACCAAGGCAGTAAGTTCACCACGATCGGCTGCTACTAGAATGTCATCAGTGACCTTTAAAAGAGCTGTGGTGCAACTATGATCCTTACGAAAGCCAGACTGGACAGTCGGTAATAAATTATATGTTTGGATATGCTTACGAATCTGATTCTCCAGCACTTTTTCCAAGACCTTTGACAGAGTGGGAAGAATACTTATAGGTCTGAGGTCCTTAATCTCATTGGGGGCAGGAACTTTAGGAATCGGAAGAAGAAAAGAGCTTTTCCAAATTTCCGGGAATGTGGACGTCTCTATGCAAGAATTGACAATATGTAAAATAAAAGGTAGTATATGTGGACAGCAACGGCATAGCATAGATAATCCGATTCCATCAGTACCTAAAGCTTGAGATCTTATGGAGAAGAGAGCGGTTTGAACTTCCTCAAGGGTTGCAAGTGTGAATTGAAAAGCACCAGTATTTTCCTTAATATTTTGTGAATAATAGTTTAACGTTTCAGGATCAGGGGTTGAAGATATCGCAGCATTAATAAAAAATTTATTAATGTCATCCACGTCGCTAATGTGTTCAGGAATAGGTTTCGCATCTCTTGAGTAAACACCGAGTTCCCTAAGTAACTTCCATTTATTTTTTTGTGTATTGTCAGTTAGATTATACTCAAGATAAGCTCTTTTTTCATACAGAATCGCGTTAGTAACCTGATTGCGAAGCTGCCGATAGTGTTCCCAATTTTCTGGGATTTCTCTTTTCTTAAATTTAGACAAAGCCCTATCACGGAGTTTCATAAGAGACTTAATCCTAGCAGTAATCCACGGAGCCCTTTTTTTTGTAATACGAGCATTCCTAACTGGAGCATGTTTGTTAAATAAATCCAATATATACGAATTAAATACTCTAAGCTTTTCATTGACATTCCGTATATGTAGAATATTATAAAAAGGCACATTAAGAAGATCTCCATGGAATTCCTCCTGGTCAAAATGTTTAAAGTCCCTATAAGTAATAAAAGTAGGTTTCGGTTTTAAGACCTTTATATGTAATTGGCATTTGACAAGAAAGTGATCCGAAGTATCGAAAGAAGAGTCGATACCACTGTTCAATAAGAGATCAGTATTAGAGCAAATGATGAGATCTATAAGGGTTGCGCTAACACGTCCCCGCCTGGTAGGTTCATTAATAACCTGAGTTAGATTATATGCATGCAGCAGGGAGACAAACTGTTGGGTGTATAGAGTCAAGATTAGAAATGTTAATGTTAAAGTCACCCAGGCAAACAAAATTTGCACACATTAGTAGACAGCCAGAAATATTACATTCAAACTCATCCAAAAATTGATTTATGTTGTTATTGCTAGGTGGTCTATAGGTGACACCCACAATGGATTTTACAGAATTAACAGCAAATTCAATCCACATCTGTTCAGCAAAGTCAGATTTAAGATTGTTTAAAATAGAAAACTGAATTGTATTACGTATATACTGTCCTTCTCTTCTATACGTCAAAAATATGCGACAGAACCCGGTTACACGGCCAGCTGGCGACAACAGCGCTAATTTGCCCTGATGGCCGGCGGGCACACTAACACCCCTGTCTCTCTCTTCTTTCTCTTTCTACTGTGTTGCGAAATCGTCCATTTAAGCTTCACCGGGGTGCTCGCCATTATAAAATAAAATGAGATAATGGCTGACAAAGTTTATGAAAGAGTTTGTTTAACTTGATCTTTTCTATTAATATTGTTCATGAACACGAGCCTGTTTACATTTCATTCTGCTAAAGGTAAGTTTGCTAACTTTGATTAATTATTTTTATTATTTATACAACTCCAAATCATAACATATTATTATAACTGAACAAAATGTGCCAACACTTGTTTGATTATTTTCTCCTAAATTTTGGTAAATCTATAAATACCTACGCATATTTTAATTACTAAACCCTACGATACTAATTTAAATCTTGCTGATTCTTGCTTACTATGTATGTATATTATACGATCTATTTTTTTGATCTTTTTTAAACCTTTTGTAGATTCTCTGCCTACTAAACTTAAGTGGAAATAATTTTATTTTAACCCACTCGGAAGTGTTTTTTCCATGATCTGATCATTGGTTTTTTTACATTGTGGTATTTTTGTTTTAGATCAGCTGTTCGTTATGTGAAAGAATGAATTTTGGAGACAATAAGATTTTGTCTTCACCTTAAGGTTAGCTATAAAAAGTTTTTACCCAGGCCTTTCCGCTTTTCCAGGCTGACAATGGAAATATGTATTCTTATTCAAAATACACATTGCTTAGAAAGCTTAAGTAGAGAATGAATGAAAAGTCAGTTAACGAGGAACTCGATCAGCAGATTACGAGAAATTATAATACAGACTCAAATGGTAATTATTGTGATTTCCATTTAATATTTTAATAAAATTATGTCATGTGCATTTTTGAGTTTTATTTTTTATTTTCTTCGAGGCTAGACCAACAACAATATAGAGTATTTTCTTTTAAAGTGATATTTAGTCGAAAAGGTTATTCAGAATGCTGCTATTTGATTTTTACTACATATAAAATCAACTAACGGGATTTTGAATAGTTTTTTTGGCTTAAATATTACTTTAAAATATTTCGCCAGAAAAAAATAACAAAAACTATAGGCGTTTAAACGTCCCGCCTCTAGCCTCGAGGTTCCAACCAGACCCAATGGTGCGCTCTTTTTGACAATTTTGCTTCGACCAATTAACATGCTTGTTTGTCTTCTTCCTGGTGTAAGTATTCGTTGCTGTCCACTCTCTGTTACCCACAGCCACAGGTCACAGCAACGAATACTTAGGCTGAATCCACATACATCCGTGATACGCATCCGTTGTGTACCACATGATTAATCTGAACCAATGAAATTTTAGAGCCCTAAAATTTCATTGGTTCAGATTAATCATGTGGTACATAACGGATGCGTATCACGGATGTTTGTGGATCCGGCCTTACACCAGGAAGAAGACAAACAAGCATGTTAATTGGTCGAAGCAAAAATGTCATTATGGAAATGTCAAAAAGAGCGCCACCATCGGGTCTGGCTGGAACCTCGAGGCGGGACGTTTAAACGCCCATAGTTTTGTTATTTTTTTCTGGCGAAATATTTTAAAGTAATATTTAAGCCAAAAAAACTATTCAAAATCCCGTTAGTTGATTTTATATGTAGTAAAAATCAAATAGCAGCATTCTGAATAACCTTTTCGACTAAATATCACTTTAAAATAAAATACTCTATATTGTTGTTGGTCTAGCCTCGAAGAAAATAAAAAATAAAACTCAAAAATGCACATGACATAATTTTATTAAAATATTAAATGAAAATCACAATAATTACCATTTGAGTATGTCTTATAATTTCTCGTAATCTGCTGATCGAGTTCCTCGATAACTGGGTTTTCATTCATTCTCTACTTAAAGCTTTCTAAGCAATGTGTAGGTATTTTGAATAAGAATACATATTTCCATTGTCAGCCTGGAAAAGCGGAAAGGCCTGGGTTAAAACTTTTTATAGCTAAACCTTAGGGTGAAGACAAAATCTTGTCTCCAAAATTCATTCTTTCACATAACGAACAGCTGATCTAAAACAAAAATACCACAATGTAAAAAAACCAATGATCAGATCATGGAAAAAACACTTCCGAGTGGGTTAAAATAAAATTACTTCCACTTGAGTTTAGTAGGCAGAGAATCTACAAAAGGTTTAAAAAAGATCAAAAAAATAGATCGTATAATATACATACATATAGTAAGCAAGAATCAGCAAGATTTAAATTAGTATCGTAGGGTTTAGTAATTAAAATATGCGTATTTATAGATTTACCAAAATTTAGGAGAAAATAATTAAACAAGTGTTGGCACATTTTGGTTAATATTCAGTTTATGTTATGGTTTTGATTTGTATAATCATAGAAATAATTAATCAAAGTTAGCAGAATGAAATGTAAACAGGCTCGTGTTCATGAACAATATTAATAGAAAAGATCAAGTTAATAAGTTAAACAAACTCTTTCATAAACTTTGTCAGCCATTATCATTTTATTTTATAAAGGCGAGGTTGGGCTGGGCCGGCTGGGCGATTCCATTATTTGTGGCCGAGTCCAAGAAGACACTGAACGTTTAAAAATAATTTAATGGCTCGGGTAGTTTGTAGCATGGATCTGTCTCTGTCTGCATCAAGTTACCTTCGCTATATATAAAGAGAGACAAGTATAGCTCGAGCGAAGAAAGGTCGCTTTTCTTAGTAAACACATTCAGTTTAAACAAATAACGACGTAGGAGTTATATTAACTCATAAATGATGAGGACCTTAGACAAGGATAGACGACAAGGATGGGAACGGTAAACGTAGGGCGGTTCTATTGACAATTGTCTGGCATGTGACGTCACATGTTTCCATTCCGCCAATCTTTGTCTCACCGGGCTGGGTCACAGTGCCACCACAGAACTCCAATAAAGCCGACAGTTGTTCGATTCACTCAGTAAACCTGCAAGATGGCCGACATGTCATATGACAAAAGTCATTGAAAATGCAAAAATTTAAGGCATTTTTTCTTGTTCAGCGTATTTGATGAATGTTTTATAAACCGTATTCTTTCTTGACGTCATCGCTCAAAAGTATCACGAAAATACAAGTTTTTAAAAACAAAAACACGATTTGTTGAAATGATATAGAGGGTTATGTTCTATGTTTGTAGCAACGAAATAAGAATACAAAGGAAGTAGGGTATGGTAGATTGACAGTTGTCCGGGATGGGGTCTGATGGCGGCAACATTTGACGCACGCGCGTTTCCGGTTTACCTGTGGCGTATCATTAAAAAGGTAATAACAAAATGATTAATGAAATTTTATTTGGACGAAAAAAATAAAAAAAAATATTTAGATTCATATATAGCTATAAGATACGTTAAGGTTGGTGTAATAAAACAATACAACTATTTCTTTTAATTATTTATTTAAAGATGGTAAGGGAGGTGAAAGGGTCCTTAATGTAAATATCTGGTTAAATAACTAAAAAACACCTGTTATTATACATTAAAAAAAAATTGCAGAAAACAAATTGTTTCAGATAATCGGCAAAATTATTGCCAAAACGTCTACGTTAAAAAATAAAATTTTAAAAAAACCTTTCTTTCTTCATGAACCAAATCACAAGAAAATAATAAAATATAATATAATATAGTCCTGTTTATTATAATATGTACCTAAATAATATTAATGAGATTTCTAGTATACAAGAAAATTGTCAAATGACAAACTATGCAGATAATACAAACATTTTATTTATTTGTAGTATCAACAACTTAAGAAGTTAATTATAGATACATAAACCCCATTTCTAAAAGCTATCCTAAGCTATAATAAATATTCAATTAGCATTTGCTCAAGCAGTTCATTCCTTAATTTTTGATAGTTTAAATTATATATGTCAATGTCTCCACAATATTTACTAAAGTAGAGCACAGTCTTATAAGTGGTGAGTTTTTGTATAGATTTGTCCTCGGTGTAAGAATATAAAATACATGTGCGGATCTAGTATTGACTAAGCCTATTCTAAACGGAAGCAGTCCTAAGAACTCTTTATTATCTATTTTGTCTCTAATTATTTTATATAAGAAAATAATTCTTGCTTCTATACACAATAGTCTTAAAGAAGGGATATTAAACAAATTACACAAAAGCCCTTGATCTGTACCTCTTGGCAGATAAACTAAAAATGACTTGTAGTACAAAAATTTTAAAAATTTACGCTGAATAGATTTTGAAAGAGCAATCTTATTGGCATACTGAGGATCCCAAATAGTGCATGCATACTAAAGTTTTGTAACTACCAGGGATTTATATAAAGTTATTATGGCGTTAACATTTTTAAAGTATTTACAAGTTCTTATAATAAATCCTAGCATATAAAGACCATGAGCTTCTCGAGCAACATATTTAACAATTTATGATTGAAGTAAATAATTATTGGTTTTCTAAAGATAAACTGATATTAAATAAATCAAAGACAGTTATCACCTTGTTTAAGACTAACCCATACACTTTGGAGAATCCGGAAACAGTAACCATTAATGATTGTCATATAAGATTAAAGGAATATACTAAAATCTTAGGTGTGTTGTTGGATAGTAAAATGTCCTGGAAGAGCCATATCCTAGAAGAGCCATGTCCAATATATGTTGTAACCAGAAGGTGTTCCAGTTAGATTCACAGTAGAATAATTATCTTCAGGCAGGTTTTGACAGGGTGTCTTATAAGATATTGCATAGGAACGTACCTGCTAAAAAAATATAAGTTTTTTAATTATTTGTTTGGCACCTTTACCAAATGACACAAAAGTAACTATAACGTAATACTAAGGGTATGGTCCGAATATCACCACCAGTAACCACTGTTAACCGCGACAAATGACAGATCAACCGTAAAAATCCGGTTATATTCGGGACGAAAAATCACCATGTTCATTAAAAGCATAACCTTTATTTTTGAAAAGTCCATGACAGAGTGATAATTTACAGGAATGCTAAATACACTTACTTCTTATAATTTGATTGAGATTGATTCTCTGAAAAACTTAATAAATTACCAACCAACGGCCAAACATTTTGAAATTAAATTCATAACAAAACAAAATATTTCATAATAATGACAAGTGACAGGAGGAACCGCTTGTAACCGGGCGTTTAAGTCGGTGAGCATTTTGACATTTGGGTGACGTGATATCCGAAAACCGTGTTCCAAAATAAACCTATTTTTTGGTTGCCGCTATCATTTGGTTAATTACGGAACGCTAAACCACGACACTAGTTACTTTCGGACCATACCCTAACTCTCTTTGTAAATTTTTTTTTATATTTTGATATGAATTTCTTTAAATGATAGAAGGTTTGGGACTTGCTTTGAATTTATTTTTTTAATCAATGGTATCTCCAGTCGTCCTCAGGTGAATATTGAGAAAACGTTTCTATCATTCTAGAAACATCATTGTCTTCAGTCTTTAAATATGAATTTCTTTGTTTATCGTACCTACACTCCCATATTTTATTACATTCTTTATCCATGGGTTTAAAATTTTAAAAGTAGATTAAACCAATAAAACATCTAAAAACTTTTATCGATACATAATTTATGAAAAAGTGACAAAGCAGCTTCCTCAGAAGCATAAATAATGCAGAATTATTTGTATTCATATTCTTAAGTACCTACCTACCTACATATTTTCCAATATATTATGTAATGACCCGATACAATAGTTTCAAAACTTACATTTTTTAACCTGGCTACTTCAAAAGTAGGCACTACTGCAGTTGGGACCAATCTAACTTTCAATCTTGAAGTTCTGTCAAAGCAATCTTCAGGAAAATGCTTCTAGCAAAGAACTGTATTTCGTGTAGGATCCCAATCCCTTTGGTTTACAATTTTCAACCACGCCTTTTTTCTTAGGTATTTATTTGGAAAACTAAAAACCAATAAGTATTTTTAATTTGCTTTTTTGTAGAAATGTCTGGTGACCCAGTCGATTAATAAATAAATAATATTTTTCTGGTTTTATAAGACGAACGCCCATGAATGACATGCGAGGTTCGGAGGTTATGTGTATTTTGATATTAAATTAAAATATATTTTTTTTCTATACAGATTAAAAAAGTTTATATATATATCTAAACATAAACTTACCGATGAAATGTAATGCCCAGTTTTTTACTTCATAGCGTTTGGGAGCACCCACAAGCAGCACAACTAACCATATTTAAAGCTTTGTAATTAACCCAGAATAACAACTAATTAAAATGTTTTAATCGCTGTCCAGCGCTAAAAGTATACTCCACTGTCACACTAAAGTAATTAAAGTTTACTAGTATTCGTTAAATATGGTTGTTAACTAATTAAAATGCAAAATAACTCAAAAACGGCCAAGAAAGCAGAAATCACAGCTCGACCTGTCAACCACGGTCAAACACCAAAACAAACATGGAGTCATATTGTGGTGTCTCAAAATGGCCGACTTCCGTCGGTCGGTTTGTTAGGCGGTTTATGCAAAATCCTACTTCCTTTGTATTCTTATTTCGTTGGTTTGTAGTTTATAAAAAGGGAAGATATAGGTAGATATTTTGGTGTGGTAGTTACCGTTTTTTGGGAGATGAGTAGAAAAAATAAATTATTGGAGCTTGTCATATCTCGATTTTTAACTCCGCCCATAGGCGCTGTTTTAAACCGTGGTCCGGGATATTTTTAAAAGCAATGAAATACGCGACGCAAGTGACGTCATCGTTTAGCAAGAAAACGATATATTTTAAATACGGTTTAAAACCGCTTCACAACAAAAAATGGCTTTTATTTTATTTAGCTGGAACATCGAATTGAGAATACAAAGGAAGTAGGATTTTGCATAAACCGCCTTACAACGCAACCGACGGAAGTCGGCCATTTTGAACCCCCATCTAATGTCTAAATATGACTCCATGTTTGTTTTGGTGGTTGACCGTGGTTGACACTAGTTGACAGGTCGAGCTGTGATTTCTGCTTTCTTTGCTGTTTTTGAGTTAATTTCCATTTTAATTAGTTAAGAACCATATTTAACGAATTCTAGTAAACTTATAATTACTTTAGTGCGACAGTGGAGTATACTTTTAGCGCTGGACAGCGATTAAAACGGATTAATTGTTTGGTATTATGGGTTAATGAAAAAGCTATAAATATGGTTAATTGTGCTGCTTGTGGGTGCTCCCAAACGCTAGAAAGTAAAAAACTGGGCATTACATTTCATTGGTAAGTTTATGTTTAGATATATAAACTTTTTTAATCTGTAGAGAAAAAAAAATGTAAATATTCAATTTAATATCAAAATACACATAACCTCCAAACCTCGCATGTCATTCGTCATTCATGGGCGTTCGTGTTATAAAACCAGAAAAATAATATTTATTTATTAATCGACTGGGTTACCCCATTTCTACAGAAAAGCAAATTAAAAATACTTATTGGTTTTTAGTTTTCCACATAATTATCCAAGAAAAAAGGCATGGTTGAAAATTGTAAACCGAAGTGATTGGGATCCTATATGAAATAGAGTTCTTTGCTCCGAGCATTTTTCTGAAGATTGGGTTGACAGAACTTCAAGATTGAAAGTTAGATTGGTCCCAACTGCAGTAGTGCCTACTTTTGAAGTAGCCAGGTGAAAAAATGTAAGTTTTGAAACTATTGTATCAGGTCATTACATAATATTGGAAAATATGTAGGTAGGTAGAATTAAGAATATGAATACAAATAATTCTGGATTATTTGTGCTTCTGAGGAAGCTGCTTTGTCACTTTTTCATAAATTATGTAGGTATCGATAAAAGTTTTTAGATGATTTATTGGTTTAATCTATTTTTAAAATTTTAAAGCCATGGATAAAGAATGTTATAAAATATGGATGGTAGTATAGGTACGATAAACAAAGAAATTCATATTTAAAGATTGAAGACAATGATGTTTCTAGAATGATAGAAACGTTTTCCTAATATTCACCTGAGGACGACTGGAGATACCATTGATTAAAAAAAATAAATTCAAAGCAAGTCCCAAACCTTCTATCATTCAAAGAAATTCATATCAAAATATAAAAAAAAAATTACAAAGAGAGGTTGTATCACGTTATAGGTACTTTTGTGTCATTTGGTAAAGGTGCCAAACAGTGATAATTAAAAAACTTATATTTTTTTGGCAGGTACGTTCCTATGCAATATCTTATAAGGCACCATGTCAAAACCTGCCTGAAGATAATTATCCTACTGTGAATCTAAATGGAACACCTTCTGGTTACAACATATATTGGAAATGGCTCTTCCAGGACATGGCTCTTCCAGAACATTTTACTATCCAACAACACGCCGAAGATTTTAGTATCTTCCTTTAATGTTATATGACAATCATTAATGGTTACGGTTTCCGGATTCTCCCAAGTGTATCGGTTAGTCTTAAACAAGGTGATAACGGTCTTTGATTTATTTAATATCAGTTTGTCTTTAGAAAACCAATAATTATTTACTTCAATCATAATTGTTAAATATGTTGCTTGAGAAGCTCATGGTCTTTATATGCTAGGATTTATTATAAGAACTTGTAGATACTTTAAAAATGTTAACGCCATAATAACTTTATATTAATCCCTGGTACCTAGTTACAAAACTTTAGTATGCATGAACTATTTGGGATCCTCAGTATGCCAATAAGATTGCTCTTTTAAAATATATTCAGCGTACATTTAAAAAAATTTTGTACTACAAGTCATTTTCAGTTTATCTGCCAAGAGGTACAGATCAAGGGCTTTTGTGTAATTTGTTTAATTTCCCTTCTTTAACACTATTGCATATAGAAGCAAGAATTATTTTCTTATATAAAATAATTAGAAACAAAATAGATAATAAAGAGTTCTTAGGACTGCTTCTGTTTAGAATAGGCTTAGTCAATACTAGATCCGCACATGTATTTTATATTCCTACACCGAGGACAAATCTATACAAAAACTCACCACCTATAAGACTGTGCTCTATTTTAATAAATATTGTGGAGACATTGACATAATATATAATTTAAACTATGGAAAATTAAAATTAAGGAATTAACTGCTTAGGCAAATGCTAATTGAATATTTATTATAGCTTAGGATAGCTTTTAGAAATAGGGTTTATGTATCTATAATTAACTTGTTAAGTTGTTGATACTAGAAATAAATAAAATGTTTGTATTATCTGCATTTGACAATTTTCTTGTATACTAGAAATCTCATTAATATTATTTAGGTACATATAATAAACAGGACTATATTATATTATATTTTATTATTTTCTTGTGATTTGGTTCATGAAGAAATAGTAAGGTTTTTTAAAATTTTATTTTTTAACGTAGATGTTTTGGCAATAATTTTGCCTTCATCAGTATTTATTATCTGAAACAATTTGTTTCCTGCAATTTTTTTTTAATGTATAATAAAAGGTGTTTTTTAGTTATTTAACCAGATATTTACATTAAGGACCCTTTCACCTCCGTTACCTTATTTAAATAAATAATTAAAAGAAATAGTTGTATTGTTTTATTACACCAACCTTAACGTATCTTATAGGTATATATGAATCTAAATATTTTTTCTATTTTCTTCGTCAAATAAAATTTCATTAATCATTTTATTATTACCATTTTAATGATACGCCACAGGTGGACCGGAAACGCGCATGCGTCAAATGTTGCCGCCATCGGCCCCCATCCCGGACAACTGTCAATCTACAATACCCTACTTCCTTTGTATTCTTTATTCGTAGAGCTGGAATATGACTTTTGTCATATGACATGTCGGCCATCTTGCAGGTTTACTAATAGCGTTTTCGATTTACTGTTCTCGCGCTCTCTGAGAGTGCCCTCCCCGAGATTTGCGTGTTCGGTTATCAAAATCCACTGCTCTCACTCGGAGTAGCACGTTCGATTTACAAATTTGGTTACTCTGAATCCGTTTGAGAGTGCTCTTTTTCGATCTGAAATTCTTTACAGAGTAGAGAGGCAGCGCTTGCGCAGAACTGCAAACCACCACCATTTTCTATTCGTTTGTTGTGTTTTCTGTGTTTGTTTTTCGTCTAGTTCGATAATTATTGTATATAATATGTCATAAACGCGCTCAAGTAGATTTAAATTTAAAAATTAACTGTTTATTTTTGTATGTTGACATATGTCAAATTTTCAAGCGCAATCACGTTCAATTTACACTCCGTCCGAGGGCAACCGCCTTCGGTTCGGAGTGACAGCAAATCTCGGGCCGATCAATGACGTCACAGAGCGCTCTCGGAGTTGTAAACCGAAAACGCTATAAGTGAATCGACTCTACCCTCGCTACAGAATACATGTTTTTGCACAGTGTTTTTGTACCCATAGAAAAAAGAAACAACCTTGGTTTCTTTTTTCTATGTTTGTACCCTCCGCCATACTCGCCAATGGTATTGCCACAGAGAATTGATAGGTATACTTTGTCGCTGCTGGATATTATTTAATTAATACCAAGGACTTCTCAGTTTCAAAGGAGTAGAAAGAAACGACATTTCATTACATTTTACTCCCTTCTCCTGAAATCTCAAAAAGCGTTGATTCAGATCGTATTTACGCTGGGTAAACACCACAGACCTGGGGTAAACACTCCTTAGCCTATAACACCCATCTTTCTATTCCTAATTATTCTACCGTTGGTCACCTTGGGACTTTTCACCACAGAGGAAGAAAGTAAGAAGCAGTGTCACCAATATTATATTTGCTTTTACCCTACTTATTTATTCAGGCGTGAATACATGTGTTGGCATTTTGCCTGTCAAAAATTTGATCTAAAAAAAAAAAGAAAAAAATTTGCTGAAGTTACAGACAACTTGTTTTATTATTCTTGTAATTTTTAATTAACAATAAATAATATTAAAAGGAAATGAACGAAACTGTGCTCTGATCCTTGACCTACCTACATATTTATGAAGTTTTTTTTAATAAGGAACTGATTATTTTCTTCTAAACTTCAAATCGAAAACTAAAATGCCTTTATTTGGAAAATCACAAAAGGGCCCCGCTGAAGTAGTAAAGGCATTGAAAGAAGCAGTGAATTCGCTGGAAAAGGGCGATAAGAAGGCTGAGAAGGCCCAAGAGGATGTGTCGAAGAACTTGGTACTGATAAAAAATATGTTATATGGTACCTCTGAATCAGAACCACAAACGGATATAATAGTTGCCCAGCTGGCTCAAGAACTTTACAACAGTAACCTATTACTGATGTTAATACAAAATTTAAATAGAATAGATTTTGAAGGAAAAAAGGATGTCGCACAAGTATTTAATAACATTTTAAGAAGGCAAATTGGCACTAGATCTCCTACCGTTGAATATATTTGTACTAAGCCTGAAATTTTATTTACGCTTATGAGTGGGTTAGTATAGTTAGTAATTATCATTTTATTTTATTTTTATACCAATAGAACGTTTTAAATATGGCTATTAAATTAGGTAGAGCCAGCCCATTTATCTTTGTGTATTACAAGGTTACGACTCAAATTTCAGGCATATCCATAACATATGGGAATTTCCCATGTATTTGTCAGTTTGGTATGCTTCATATTTGTATGTAAATAGGATTCTTTATGTCTTAAAATAGGAAATTATAATTATTACTTTGTAGTATACTTATTGTAGGTGTACCTTACAAAACCTTATAGTACCCGATGTACTTTCTATATGAAACCACTTGTAGTTATTTAGTTTTGTGTAACATAATGATAGGTGAGATTCTGTTATTTTGTTATGGTAAAGTGTTCTGTGGTCTTTTAAAATTAGACCCACTACTAAGGGGTGCTGCCAAAAAAAGTTACCATAACCATCAAGAAGCTGCTTTTGCTTAATTGAAATTTATACAGTCAGATTTCACTTTTTTTTTGTCAGGGGGTGGGAATCTACCTACATACTGTGATAGTTTTCCAGAACTTTTTTTTTGGGGGGTACCGTGGTTGTTTTTCAAATTAGAAAATTATAATAAATAAATAAAATAAAATAAATGTTTATTAACGGTTGCCATTTTAGAATACAAAACATCTACTGATACAATATATTATATAGATACATAAACAACTGCAACAGTAAATTTCAATATAATGAATTTATCTTGAACAATAAATTAAGTAGTCTAAGTTTTTACAATAAAAATATTATAACTTTTAGCTATGAACATCAGGAAATAGCCCTAAATTGTGGAACCATGTTAAGAGAGTGTGCAAGATATGAAGCTTTAGCAAAGATCATGTTATATTCCGAGGAATTTTATAATTTTTTTCGATACGTTGAGGTTTCTACATTTGATATTGCTTCAGATGCATTTTCCACTTTTAAGGTAAGAAAGCACTATAAATACCAGCACCCTCGCCTCGCCAGCATCCTTCTTAATATATAAGTAGTATATTTAAATATATGGCAATACCTACATTAAGAGTAATCTATCATGGGATGCCCACATTGATAAAATCATATCCAAAATATCACCAATGTTAGGGGCAATAAAAAGATGTTTGCATCTATTAAATAACAAAGTAAGAAAATTCTTATACAATAGCTTTGTAGAAGCTCACTTAAAATATCTTCTCCCTTGCTGGGGAAATGCTTCAAAAACACAGCTAGAAAAAATCCAAAGACTACAGAATAAAGCAATAAAGAAAATCCTCGAGAAAATCCATGCCCTAAATCACTTCACACCTCGCATAGAACCGAGGGGTTCCTCAAGTTAAACAATTTGTACACCTACTGCGGCAATACCTTGTAATTCCAAAAATATTGCCGTAATCCCAATAGTATTACAGTATTCCCAATACTATTGCCGTTATCCCAATAGAATTGCTGTAATCCCAAAAGTATTGCCGCATTTCCTATAATATTGCTGCATTTCCTATAATATGGCCGCATTTCCTAATAATATCGCCATAATCCCCATAGTATTTCCTCATTTTGCCATAATCCCGATAGGTATTTCCGAGTATTGCTGTATTCCCGATCGGTACTTCAAAGTATTGCTGTATTCTCAGTATTATTTGTTGTATTTTCATATTCTCGATAGTAGTTGCTGTGTTGCACAGTTTGTTATTTAACACCATTTAACTACCATTTACAGAAGTAAAATATTAAAGCCTTGATCCAATTTAAGCTATTAATATGCAGGGTGTTAGGGAAATGACTTAATATATTTAAATGGATAACTCCTTGGGTGTCCTAGAGGAGCATTCTATACTTTTTTTTATTATTTGACCGTCTAAAATTGTGGCTAAACCCCCCCCAAAATCAACGAATTTGCAGTACGCCCATGCATGGGATCCTAACATGATCGGTACAACGCTGCCACTTAGCAGGCATCAACTAAGCGCCGCGCATTTTTATTAAATTTGGCAACATCGCTACAAATCGAGCCCGCATTTTAAATATTGAGTTTAATATTTAATTTTCTGTTTTTCTGTTTGTCCAAAACGGCGGCAGTTGGAGAAAACTTAAAAAAAATTTATAGACCATTTAAGAGAATTTTCACAAATAAAAAATCATAACTTTTCCAAGATTATATTTTATTAAAAATAGAAAATAGCATCAGGTAGGTAATATAACATTGTAAGATTTCAAAAATCCATAATTAGCAAAAACAAAAAATTCTTTCACAGAAAAAAATAATAAATTATAGAAAATGTCATACTTTTCTAGTGGTTGACCACCAAGATCCCATTGTTGGACCAAATTTTGGCCAGTAATTGACCAATAAGGTTTTTTTAAATAAAACAACAGTTTCTTTGAAAACAAAGTAAAGTATTATTAAAGGTTACATAATAAGGATATATAACTCCTTGGGTGTCCTAGAGGAGCATTCTATACTTTTTTTTTATTATTTGACCGTCTAAAATTGTTGCTAAACCCCCCCAAAATCAACGAATTTGCAGTACGCCCATGCATGGGATCCTAACATGATCGGTACAACGCTGCCACTTATCAGGCATCAACTAAGCGCCACGCATTTTTATTAAATTTGGCAACATCACCACAAATCGAGCCCGCATTTTAAATATTGAGTTTAATATTTAATTTTCTGTTTGTCCAAAACGGCGGCAGTTGGAGAAAACTTTAAAAAAACTTATAGACCATTTAAGAAAATTTTCAGAAATAAAAAATCATAACTTTTCAAAGATTATATTTTATTGAAAATAGAAAATAGCATCATGTAGGTAATATAACATTGTAAGATTTCAAAAATCCATAATTAGCAAAAACAAAAAATTCTTTCACAGAAAAAAACAATAAATTATAGAAAATGTCATACTTTTCTAGTGGTTGACCACCAAGATCCCATTGTTGGACCAAATTTTGGCCAGTAATTGAGCAATAAGGTTTTTTTAAATAAAACAACAGTTTCACTGAGGTTTAAGGCTCAGTAACCCCGCAAGAGGTTAATTTAAGTTCTATTAAATAAAATCGAAAAAACCTCAGTACCCCAAAGGACAATTCAAAACGCAATTTTCATTGCACTAAGTATGTTAATTACTACCAATTTACTTTTTCTATGTCTCTGACATTTATCCAAAATGTTTTATTTAAACAAATTTTAATTTTTTTAACACTTTCTTTATGAAAAGGTCTTATTTTCTTCTTTCCCAGTTTATAGGGTTGGTCTATACCCCTTTTCCCGACTTCTTACATACCTAGTATGTTTTAAAGTTTAATATTTTCTCCATATTATGTGGCTTTGCACATCAATTTTTATTTTCACGAAAGCTCCATTAAGGTCCTTCACCATTTTCTCTTTTGCTAAAACCATCAGCACTTTTTAATGTTATTTTCTGTCTCCTGATGATGAACGTTTCTACGTTCGAAACATGTAGAGACCTTTGATTGTTTCATTCAATTAAACTTTGTGGAGGAAGACTTTTAGTTTTTCTTTCTTTCCTATACTATAACTCCACTTTAAGCATGGACTACTTTTTCAAATTAAACTATAAGTATTATAGGCCCTGGCGCCAGTATCTATGTACTGATTAAGGGTCAGAAATAAACAGAGTAATAAAAAAAAAAGTAGGTACCTACTTCAATTATATTCTGCTTTAAAAAACTATTATTATACACAACACTGCCTCTTTGCATTCTTTATTTCATGGCATCTGCTACATTTTTACTTGCCTCAGCTCTTATTAAATATTTTCAAAAACTTGACAATTTATACAAAAAAAAAGTTTTGTACCTACCTACTAGATTTCATGGAAATTTAAAAAGTAATTCTCGAGGTAATTCTGCTTAAGTGATTAAGTATAAAAAAAACTGTAAATTTTAAAAATATTGCTTCAAATAAATTATGTTTACTTAAATACATACACTAACATGAAAATGGAATTAACTTTTTAAACTTCATTATAATTTTTTGTCTTTTTCAAAAAAAAAAACATATTCGTAGTGTTAAGTGTGGTGTAAGACATATTTTGTGTACAAATAGTTACTTACCCTTCCATGTTTTGTGGGGTACTGGGGTAACAATTATTGGATAGTATTTTATTGTGATATCTTCATAAGACTATGACTAATTTTATCCTTATAATGTCTTACAGACATATTAAAAAAAATATTTTATTAAACTTTTAAATAACCCTGGACACCTTCTTTTTAGAAGGGTTTTTTCTTCTTCCCCAGTTTATTTGGTTGGTTTAGACCCCCCTTACTGACTTTTTCACATACCTACTCGGTGTGTTTTAACTATTCACAATTTTCTTCATATTATGTCACTTCTAATAAAAGCTCCATTAAGGTTTTACACCATTTTCTCTTCTGCTAAAACCATCAGCATGAAATAAATTTTCTGTCTCCGGATGATGAACGTTTCTGCGTTAGATACACGTAGAGAGACCCATAAAAAAAATTTTATTCTATTAAATTTTGTGGAGGAAAACTTTTAGTTTTTTTCTTTCTTTCCCATACTTTCAACTCCACTTCAAGGATGGACTATTTCTTCAAATTATTAGATCAATTTATTATAAATACCGTATGAACAAATAAACCAAGATAAAACTAATAATAAAATACAAACATTCACAAGGACACAAAGACAACTAAACTCATTTTTACAATATACAGTGTGTGTTTAAAGTCTGGAAACGGCTTAATAACATCACAATTTACTGGCCGATTTAAACCAAATTTGGTACAGTTGTGTAAGAGGATCTAACGCACCGAATGACGATATTGGCGTTGTTGCCAGCTTTTTAGTTTGTCTGGAATTCGAACGAATTTTATATTTTTAAATATAACACCCAGTATATTTTTACATTTTTAAATTCCACATAAAATTATAATTATTTTTTATTAACTGCATTATTAGTCTATACGTCATAGTTTCCGAGATATTGACTCTCGAAAAGTGACATTTTTGAACTTTGACAGCTTATAACTTTCTAACAGTACGTTTTAGAGCAAAACGGCTTACATGTCCCTATCTTCAATTTTTATTATCTTTCCAAAAAATCAACTTCCAGTTAAACCGGAACAACTATATTTCCTGCTTTCGAGTTACATCCGGTTTAACCGGAAGTTGATTTTTTTGGGAAGATAATAAAAATTGAAGATAGGGACATGCAAGCCGTTTTGCCCTAAGACGTACTGCTAGTAAGTTATAAGCTGTCAAAGTTCAAAAATGTCACTTTTCGAGAGTCAATATCTCGGAAACTATGAAGTATAGACTAATAATGCATTTAATAAAAAATAATTATAATTTTATGTGGAATTTAAAAATGTAAAAATATACTGGGTGTTATATTTAAAAATATAAAATTCGTTCGAATTCCAGACAAACTAAAAAGCTGGCAACAACGCCAATATCGTCATTCGGTGCGTTAGATCCTCTTACACAACTGTACCAAATTTGGTTTAAATCGGCCAGTAAATTGTGATGTTATTAAGCCGTTTCCAGACTTTATACACACACTGTATAAACAGCCTACATAAAAATATTGAATTCACAGTCGAAACCGAAACAAACAATTCAATAAACTTCTTAGACTTAAATATTTCCAAAACTAATCAAAAACACAAATTCTCCATTTATTACAAACCTTCCCACACAGATACGACAATACATTTCCCATAAATTGGCCGCTTACCATAGCATGATCCATAGACTGATCACCGTACCGATGGTCTCGGAAGATTATAACAAAGAACTTAACATTATTAAACAAATTGCTGTAAACAACGGATATTCCCCCAAAACAATAGACTCAAAAATAAATTAAACAAAAAAACTTTCTCACTAATTTATCCTAGGGTAAAGGACACACATAATATATATAAAACAATGACATATAGGAAACACTTCAGACAAGGTTAGCAACATTTTAAAGAGACAAAACATTAATATAGCTTTTAAAACAAACAACAATATAAGTAAATACATCAAAAATAATAAATACAAGACTGACAAAGAACAAAAATGCGTAGTTTATCAATTAAACTGTGATTCTTGTCAAAAAAGTTATATAGGACAAACAGGACGCACTTTTAAAGTTAGACTACAGGAACATAGAAGGGATTTTTTAAATAAAAAACAAAATTCAGCATACGCAACTAATCTACTATCAGAAAACCATACTTTTCAGGATAATTTTAAAATTTTACATGTCGAAAATAAAAGTATTTATTGGAATCTCTAGAAATTAATAAAATTAAAGAAGCAGGCAAAATTTTAAACGATCAATTAGATGTTAACAATTCACCCTTATTAAATTTGTTTTGAAATATTGTATTTTCCAACCATTTTTACTTAATTCCTATTGCTCAGTATTTATAGGTATACTTTATTACTCGGGTTTTTTCCAAAACCCGTAAGATAAGGAATGTTTAGATAATTAGTTCTTAGCAGGTAAATGCCTATACACCTACAACTTTGTTTGTCATTTCCATTTCGACATCTGACGAAGTAGCAGTGCTACAAAACATGTCATGTTTTTATTTTTATTAGTAATATAAAAATAAATAAACCAATTTTGTGAAGATTTGAAACCTTAACGTTGTTTCTTTTACGTATTTATTTAATATGGATCTTCATCAAGTAACGATCGACTCAATCACACATTTAAAACGAATAAACCTTATAAATCCTATCAACGTTATCATCGCAAAGCAAAATCGTTTAAACTCGAACCTAGCAACAAAATAGCACATTCTCGATATACTGCACACATACACTATAGTACAGTAAGCTCACCTATTCAAAATTGCATTCAACAATAAATTATACGTATACAAATCAAATATAGACGATAGCAGTGTCTATTAATTTGACATATGATTCAGGTTTTTAAAATCAACATATTGGTGTATCTGATATATAGGCAATGAAAGTATCCATTTTTTTATATTTATTTTAAAAAAGGGAAAATGGGTTACACTTTTAATTTCCGAAGGTATAATATTAAATAACTTGGGACATAAATAAATAAAAGTTCCTCTGCAAGATTGACTGTTCTGTCCGAGGTACAACATTTGAACGGCTGCTATATCTTGTGTTATAATCATGCTCTATCTGAAGCAACTCGTTTTTGAAAATAAATTGCCTGGAAATGCACGCTAAGAAGTAGAGTTACCGAATGTCAAATATACCACTCTCTGAATATAGAATATTGGAAGGATAAGTGAAAGGTTTTTTGAAAATAACTTTAAGAACCAATTTTTGGACAACTTCTATGAATCTTGTTTGCCGCGCTCCAAACAATAATTCCGTAAGTTAAATGGCTTTGTATTAGGTAGTAAAAAATTTGTAATTGCTTTGTATCTAAGACTTAAAAGATGTCTCATTTTGTATAGAATGAATCTTATTTTTTTTGACCGTACTGTTTATTTGGCTTTCCCACTTAAGGCTACTGTCAATTATGATGCCGAGATATTTTATTTTATTTAATATTTTGAATTTAATTTGGGAGTTGTTATTACACGTAATTTTAATAGTGGCATAAAAAGGAAGATACCTAGAGTAAGATGTTAAGGGAACACAAAACGTTTTATCAAAGTAAAGTGTAAGTAGTCTGCCACTTAACCAGTCATATGTATGTAGTTTTAATAGCTTTTTCGATTTTGTTTCGTAAGGAAGCCCAACTCACGTCATTATAAAGTACGGCAGTATCGTCAGCAAAACTTATAATATCTCCGGAAACCTCCAATAAAAACAGTTCGTTCAAATATATATTAAAAAGGATCGGTCCCAGGACAGTGCCTTGAGGTACTCCGTATTCTATAGTTTGTTGTCACTGACGCAGTTCTCTGAGAAAATCCGAAATAATCTCTGCAATGTTTCCTGGCAGACCCATTTCCAAGCAAAATAACAGTCCCGAATAGTGTTCGTAATTTGGAGAGTAAAATTAAGAAATGCAACTGCTTAGAGCAAAATAATGATGTACTCGATGGTGATAGAGCACAAGAAAATAATGGAATTATTCTCTTGTGCCAGGTAAGAGTCCGAATTCGTTCATTTTTTGCGTTTTTAGTTTTTTTTTATCCCATGTAAAAATAACATTTGCTATTTAAACTGTATGTACCTATAGTCCACTTTTACGTGCGTTACCGCATCAATAAATTGGCTTGCGATGTACCACCCTGTATAGAATGGTGGGAGCAATTATTTTAAAAGTTTTTAAAAATTTCAAATTTAACTTTAAAATGTCTTTATTCCAAACTAACTTCTACAGTTCATTACATGGAAAGTGACAATATAATATAGAAAATAATAACCATAAAAAAAATAACAATAAAAAAATGGAAGTTAATCCAATTTAATTCATTATTAAAATCAATTTAAAAAAAAAAAAAAAAAAAAAAAAAAAAAAAAAAAAAAAAAAAACAGTATAAATAATTTAATTTAGTAAATATCTCTTTAATTGTTTTTTAAAAATTGCCAATTTTTTAATTTTTCTGATATTTTTTGGAAGATTATTATATTTTATTATTCCGTCATATAAAAGCGATTTTTTTCCAAAATTACTTTTTACTGGTATAGTTTGATAATTTATACAATGTCTTGTGTTATGATCATGTAATGTTTTATTTTCCTGAAGTGTTATGTTTGATTTTTTTTCTTTTAAAATAATAGAGTGAATTAGAATACAAATTTTTAATTTATAAATGTTTTGAACGTGTAAATACCCTTTCGGTCTATATAGATTAACAGTTGGTTCTAAATGTGGTAATTTGTGTATACATTTAATAACTTTATTTTGCAATTTTTGTAATGGTTTTAAGTTTGATAAACAAGCAGATCCCCATGCAGAAGCTAAGTATTGTAATTTTGAATATATTAATGAAAAATATATATTTTTTAAATATTTCAAAGGAATAAAATACCTAGCTCTGTACAAAACAGATACCAAAGGAGATATCGAGTTGATAATATACTGGATATGGCATTTCCAATTTAAATTTTCATCTAAAACTAATCCTAAAAATTTTGTCGTTTTTGAATATTGAATATTTTCATTATTAAATGTTAAGGGGTTAATGATGGAATTTAATTTATTTTTAGTTATAAACATAAAAGAAGATTTTTTAAAATTTAACGTAAGTTTATTTGATTGAAGCCAAGAAAGAAGTATTTTTAAATCATTATTAATATCAAAATACATTTCTGCAAGAGTTTCAGCAAAATAAATAATTGTCGTATCATCTGCAAATAGCTTTATATTGCCCTTTAAGTTCAATTTGGAAACGGAATTAATGTAAATTAAGAATAATAACGGACCTAATATTGATCCTTGTGGAACTCCACATATTATTTCTTTTTCCGAACTTTTTCTTTCCCCAATTTGAACAAATTGTTTACGATAGCTTAAATAACTTTGAAGTAGTTTGTGTGTATTTCCCCTTATCCCAATACTGTATAATTTTCTTAATAAAATATTGTGGTTTACGGTGTCAAAAGCCTTACACAGATCTAAGGATAGTAAACAGCATTTTTTACTGCTGTCAACATTAGCTTGAATATTTGTTATGATATCTCCTACAGCTATTTCTGTATCCTTAGATCTGCGAAAACCATACTGGTTAGCAAAAAGTAAATTTTGGCTTTCTAGAAAGTCGCATAATTTATTATTTATTATTTTTTCTAATATTTTTGAAAATATTGGTAAAACAGATATTGGGCGATAATTGCTGCATTTATATCTTTTGTCACTTTTAAATACTGGAATTACTTTAGCAATTTTCATTTTTTCTGGAAAAATACCTGTTTCTAGAGATAATTTAGTTAAATGAAATAAAATTGGAGTAATTTCATTTTTTAAACACTTTACAATTTTAACCGATATATTGTCAAATCCATTTGCTTTTTTTGTCTCAAGGTCGTCAATAATTTGTTCTATTTCGTTTTGGGATATTTCCTCGGGATTTATAAAAAATGATTTTTCTTCTGTCTCCTCGATACATTTTTGGACTTGCGGAATTTTCTTAGCCAGTACTTGTCCTACGTTTACAAAATGATTGTTGATTTCTTCACATATAATTTGCTGATCTTCAACTTTATTTCCATTAATTTCAAGGTAATTAATCAATGGCTTGGCTTTCTTATGTCGATTTGTTAAAATTAAATTTAAATTTTCCCAGATTCTTTTTTGATTACTAGTGGAAAATTGTTCCTTGTAATAATTTTGTTTGGTTATCCTAATTTTTTTTTTTACGAATTTATTATAATTATCATAAATTTCTTTATAATATATACTGTTAGGATTCTTCTTTTTCTTGGCATAATGTTTATCACGACTTTTAATAAGTTTAGCTATTTCTTGTGTAAACCATTGTTCTGAATCTTCTTTTATTTTGATTGATTGCGTAAATGAACACTTTTCAAAAGTTTTTAAAATAGTATCATACAAATAATTTGGATCTTCAAATAAATGTATATTATTATTTATTAGCATCAGCTCAAGCTTTAATTTATCCATATTAAATTTTCTACAAAATATAGTTTTACTTTTTGCTTTTTTATTACTCGATAATATTTCCACGGGAACAGAAATAACTTGAACTTTATGATCACTTATAGAACTTGTTTCTAGTTGTATCTTTATTTTTTGATTTATATTAGTTATTGCATGATCTATTAACGTAGAGGTATTACCAGCATCTCTTGTGGCTATGAGTTTGTTACACAATTGATAACCATTGGTTGCATAAACATCTAGAAGTTTTTGAGTTTCATTATTTTTGTTAAGTACATTAATGTTTATATCACCAACAACAATACAGTCTTTACTTAATGTATTTAAATATTCCAATTTCTGGTCTAAAAAATTTAAAAGAAATTCATTTTTAGTTGATGGTGGTTTGTATATTCCACAAACCAATAGTTTTGGACATTTTATGCTTAAAGAAATATATGACAATTCATCAAGTTTAATTTTTTCCAAGACATCAAAGTTAATGTTTGACTCAACAAAAATTCCCAAACCACCTCCTCTTCTTAATCTACTAGCAAAGATGGAAGTAAAATTTTAAAAATTATAATATTTTTCTTCGGTTTTCTTAACCCATGTTTCGGCTATAATAATAATTTGAACATTTTGTTGAAGAGCTAAAATTTCAATTTCATCTATTTTGTTTTTCATTGATCTTGCATTTAAATATAAGATTTTCATGATTTATGTCTGGCAGTAATTGATTCGTTCTTTGACCTCTTTTATTTTTTCTTGATGTAATGGACAAATATTCCTCGGTGCTTCATGTTCTATACTGTAAGTTTTGTTATATTTTAGATTAAATAATTTACAATTATTACACGTGGGATTTTCTTGTTTACATTGCCAAAAAGAGTGATTTTCTGAACAAAAAGTACATACTTGAGATTTCTGGCAAAATTTCGTTTGATGGCCATAGCTACAACATTTATAACAGGTTTTAATATTAAAATCTTCTTTAAATTTACATCTATCCCATTCCAAATAAATATCTGTATTGACTAATTTAGCAAAAACGTCTCCACTTGTTTCCATATAAATTATATATTTTTTTGAGTAATTTGATCTTCTGGTGTGAGTAATTTTTATAATATCAGTCGTACTGATATAATTTAATGTCCTTAGTTTTTTTGTAAGTTCGTCTTCTGTGTATTCTTTTCGTGATCCAAAGAGTACTAATCTTGGTGACTTTAATTTTGATATTTTGATTGTATAATTTTGTTGAAGCTTTTTCTCAGATAATTCTTTAAGTTTTTCTATTTCTTCTTTGGAATTTGCTTTTATTACTAAACCTCCATTTTTTATTTCTTTTACGCCATGGATTAAAGCATTAACACTCGTTGGATTAACATATTTTTGAACTTCGGATTTGGTTTGTCGATAGGTTTGAATTTTCTTTGGTTTTATGACAACTACTGGCAGGTTTTGTGGTTTTATACTTTTTTTTTGGCGTTTGTAGTATATTTGCATACGATTGTTTATTGTCTTGTACTGTAACATCGTTTTTCTTAAGGAGTTCCAAAACCTGTTGAATATCTGATTCAAGTTTGTTAAATTTTGTGGCCATAATTACATTTTCAATGTTTTCTATTTTAGAGTTTAAATCTTCCATTTTTTTTAGAATCTCCTTTATAATTTCTTTAAGATACCTATATATTTTCATGTTTTATCTTATTAATATTTTCCTCTGTAGTTATATTATTACGTTTTACCTTAGTATCAATTTTATTTTCTTCTTGATTTGTTAAACACTTTGTACAATTCCATTGCTTTTTTTGCTTCTTTAATTCTAAAAGGTTATTTTTGGATAATAAAGAACAACTTAAACAAAACCACTTATTGCAACAAACGCAGCCAACAGAATAAGTACTTTTTGTGAATTTTGAGGTACAATTTGAACAATGGGAATCATTAATAATTTTTACTCCAGATGCGCCAGCTTCTTGTTTATCTTGGGAACAGATTCTAAATTCCTTCAAAAATTTATTATATTTCTCATCACTTGGGTATTTTAATGGTAAATATTCTTCATCAGATGCTTCTTCACTTTCAGAAACCTTTGTATTTATGTCACATCTTTCATTGTTAATGTCACAATTTGAAGTTGACATTGACGATTTTCCTCGTTTTTTGGATCCCAATTTTACCATTCTTCACTATACTTATGGGTCCTACCAACACTTGCTTAGGTTCTTCAGAATATTAGTTTTTCAATTCCGTCAAGATTTATATTTTATATTTAATTTTAAGTCTGTTATTTAATGATTTTGATGGGCAATTAACATACAGGAAAAAAACAAACTAAAAGGCTTTTATTATTCAATATTTTCACATGTCAAATAATTAACGTAACATAAGTAATATAATAGAACATAAATATAATACACATGTACATAGTTTTCTTGCGGAAGAGTCAGTTTTTGAAGTGAAAACTTCTTTAGGCGCGTTTAGCACTTTTTGTGGGCACTGAATTAAACTGAGCCGTCACGCGTCAGGCGTCAGACTCAGGTGTGCTACGCTCGAATTCAACTGCTATATTCAATCCGAACTGACCCGAACAAACCCGAATGAACGTTATATGAAAGAGCATGCCGCCATCGGTCGCATTCAGTATCAACGTGGAAACAGTCAGTGTGCGTTGTCTAGACACTTGTGTATTTGATATTGTTTATTTCACCTTGCTGAAGTTTTCACTTCTGTCGTGTGGTCTTAAGCACACACAATTTTTTTTGTAACTATCTCTACCTAGAACAGTCACTGGCAGCGCCGGCGGTGTTGACCCTTTGGTTAATTAAATTGACTTATTGTTCTACTTGGTTTGGTCAGTTCCGTGATTTCCTTACTGCCATGAGAGAATACTTTGTTTATGAAAAACTTAAAATGATTTTATTGCTGTTTATGTGTAAAAATTTTCTGAATTACTATTAACTGGAAAAATAATCCAAAAAACCAGTTGATATAAACAGGTACAGGGGTACACCGAAGGTAGCGCATTGCTTGCCGTTTTGGCTTGATGATTTTTGTGTGCGTGTCTTATTTGATTAGATGGAGCTTTAAAATTCCTATTTCAATTTTATATGATATGATTGCCGTTTTATGATGTTATATTTATTGAAATAAAATGGAAGTATGGAATATAAGGGTTTGTGTACGGAATTGTCATTATGCTTTATTTGGTGTCATGTTTTGTGTTAAGGTGTGACTGTTGTGGTTGGGTTTGGTAAAATTTTGTTGAAATGTACGTAGTCAAAAATGTATGGTGTTTGTGTAGCCTGGTGTAGATGACGAATTGGTGCATATATATTTTCTTTTAAAACTTGTCTTAATAGTTTATTTTGTAGCCTTTGTATTTTTCTAAAGTGCCAATCCGTCATACTACACCAGACCGGTGCAGCGTAAGTCAATGTCTTTTTAATAATTTGGTTGTAAATTATGAGTTTATTCTGCGGAGAAAGTGGCGAATTTTTATTTAATACATAGTTTATGTAAAATGTGTGTTATTGCTATGTATTTGGAAATATTTTATTTGTATTTTGTCTAAAAAGTAGTTTATCGTCCAGTATTACTCCTAAGTATTTTAGTGTGTCTGTTGGTTCAATTTGTCTTCCGTTTATTATAATATTTTGTTTTATTTTGGTATTAATCCTCTTTCTAGTTAATATACACTCACATTTGTTTTCGTTTATATCCAGCTTCCATTTTTTATACCAAGGTAAGTAATAGTATTGTTAAGTGGTTTGATATTAATTGTCTTGCGACATTAGCGTAAAAGGAACTGGCGTATAATAAGACATCGTCCACAGAAATGGCAAGATCAGTGTTATGAAAAAATGGAATATCTGCTGTATATAAGTTAAATAACAGAGCTGCTAAACTTGTGCCTTGTTGTAGGCCGTTAAGTTTTCAAATTAACATAATATTGTGAATAGTGCTGGCTTTTACTTGATGGAAATTCATTACAATTATTGCAATAAAGACTTTAGCCTAATTTCCACATAATATGTATTTTATAACCCGACGCGTTTCGCTACACTGTAGCTTTATCAAGCGATTTTTTTTTCTTGATAAAGCTACAGTGTAGCAAAACGCGTCGGGTTCTAAAATAAATATTATGTGGAAATTAGACTAAAGTCTTTATTGCAATAGATTAACAATATAACATATTTTTGCTAATATTAGTTCACAAACGTTACTTGTTATAAAAAAATTGGTTTGTTTGTCGTAAAAGTACAAGTACCTATTATTTACCCAAAATCCCATCTAATGCGTATTATTACGGTTCACTGATTTAATCTATATTAATATTAGTCACGGATTAGTATAAAATTGTTATTGACTTATGATATAAAGATTACATAATTATTATTGTTTATTGTGTGGTGCTATTGTTTAAAAAAAACTATCAAGTGCGCGTTGGGCTCTCTCGTAAGTTAGGCGGTGTTTAGGGAGGCAAGGGGTTCTGCCCCCTCTGAATTTTTAAATTCGTATTTTGGAATTGTAACCATATTTCTCAGATTAGGTTATATTTCCTTTACTCTTTTATTCTTTGATCACAAAATTAGGAGTTCGGATTTTTACATATTTGGTAAAGATGTTGGTTGTGTTTTTCAAGCCACTTATAAATACCTACCACTTTTTCGCCAAGATGAACTAGGTTTTTTATTTAAAATTCTTGAATGATATGATGCATTGTCTAATACAATTAAAGACGGCTCATCTAAATTTGGGATTGATTAAGCTTTTAGCCATTTTTCAAATATTTCGCAATTCATATTGTCGTGATAGTCAGAACTTTTTGATGTGGAAGAAAAAATTAAGCTTGCACCTGGAACACATCCTGTGACCGAACCGGCATGTAAAATAATGAACCGCTTTCCCGTGCCACGTCCCTTTTTTCTTTTCACGCTTTTCACAAAATCATCTTGTCAATATTTTGAACCACTTCCATTTGAATATATTCATGTTTCGTCTAAAAATACTAGTTTTCTAAATTTTGATTTGTAATTTTCCGTATATTTTTTTAAAAACTGAACACTATCTGTGGCTGCTCACATAAAAATCTCCGGTTACAGTCTTTTTATAGCGAAAACCCAACTTTTTTTTATTAATTTTGATAACGATTCAAGACCGATTTCCAAAACACCTCGAATTTTTAAATTTTCTTTTAAAACTGGAAGAGTTACATTGGTTTTTGATCTGTATAAATCATAAATTACGTTCCGAACTCCCATTTTAATATTTTCGCTCAAATCTTCAGTCTTTGGCTTTCTTCGTTTACATTTTTTAGTATTCTTCTGTATTATATAATGCTTTTTTTTATGCACAATTTTCTGCACAGTCCTTAAACTAATTCCCAGTGCTTTTGTTACGGTTTCCTGCATATTGGTTGGCGATTTTTCACTTTTTCTTTCATTCTCGATATAGTTTAACAAATTAAGCACCATTTTTTTGTGCTTGGTGATGCAAAAAACCAATAAATTGCTTTTTATCGTTTATATTGTCACATTAAATTAATTGTCAAAGTCACAAAACTGACATCTTTAAATCAAGACGAAGGTGGCAGGTACAAACTTTTGTGAATCGCTGAAAATTAAATAAAAAACATTACATATCCTTTTCTTTCATGTCAAAATTGCATATAAGTCTGTTATTTGTCTTACGGATTTTATTTGGATAGTATGATTAAACGCAATAAAAGAAAAGAAAAATTGAAAATATGTCTTTGTTAAATCGTAAAACCCGCACGATAAGACCGGATCTGACTAGTCATATTTATGTTGTAATAAAATATACCTACAGGGTGACTTTTTGGAAACTTACAATGGCTATATTTTCTAAACTAAAGAAGATATCAAAAAACCAAAAATGCCATTTCAACAAAAACGTGGGAGAATAAAAGTTTTGTTATTTTGCCGATTAGCCTCACCCACCCGAGCACCCACCCTTAAAGCTGGCACTGCCTCACATGTGACACTTCGCTTGAAAGTTTACCTTCCTTTCCTGCGATACCAAAGTCCAAAATTAATTAGATTTAAGACCGAAATACTGCAAAATTTATAGAAAAGGTTTTAAAACTGGCTTTAACAAACGTAAATGATAAAAAAATTATCCTAACCCTAAATAATTTTTTTTCATATGTTGCGCAGTTTTTGTATATAAAAAAGTTTAAAAAATATTATTCGATCACTAAGCAGTAACTACTGTGTGATACTTTGTTGTTGTCTTTGTTCAATTATGGTTCTGTTGTGTACGGTGACTATTTAAACGCTTTTAATAGATATCGTATACAAAAAGTTCAGAATGCTTCCTGTAGATATATTTTTGGTCGCACATTTAATTATGTTTCACCGTACATAGTACAACTTGATTTTCTTAATATGGAGAATCGGAGAAAAATGCTGTTTTTAACGTTTGTGCATCAAATAATAAAATCAAACAATCCACATTATCCTATTAGTCGATTTTAAAGATTTTTTAGACGACGGGATTGCCACTTTGTTAACGTTAGATCCCGCTCATTGTTTCACATTCCTCGACATCGGACTACTATGTTTTAGACATGCTTTTCTTATTGTTCCGTAAGTCTCTACAACAAACTTACATTTTTTCCATACAATTTAAGTGTTGTATCGTTCAAGAAGAACGTGAATTATTACTGACTCAGTCTTGACTGCTAGCCACTTGATTTAAACCTAGGGTATACTTTTTTATGTTCACATTGGAATTATATTAACGTGTATGTATACAGTGAGGACCTAAAGTCCGTCCCCCCCCCCCTCTAACTTCTAAACCGTTCGGTATATTTTAATGAAATTTTGAACGATAATATTTGAGCAAGTCTTGCACTTTTTGACATACCAATGACAGCTTTAAATGTCAAGATGACAGCTGGGTCCGCTTTTGGAATATTTTTTTAAATGGAACACCCTGTAAATTTTTAAATTCCACATAAAATTATAAATATTTTTTATTAAATGCATTATTAGTCTATACTTCATAGTTTCCGAGATATTGACTCTCGAAAAGTGACATTTTTGAACTTTGACAGCTTATAACCTTCTAACAGTACGTCTTAGAGCAAAACGGCTTACGTGTCCCTATCTTCAATTTTTATTATCTTACCAAAAAAATCAACTTCTGGTTAAACCGGATGTAACTCGAAAGCAGGAAATATAGTTGTTCCGGTTTAACTGGAAGTTGATTTTTTTGGGAAGATAATAAAAATTGAAGATAGGGACATGTAAGCCGTTTTGCTCTAAGACGTACTGTTAGAAGGTTATAAGCTGTCAAAGTTCAAAAATGTCACTTTTCGAGAGTCAATATCTCGGATACTATGAAGTATAGACTTAATAATGCATTTAATAAAAAATAATTTTAATTTTATGTGGAATTTAAAAATTTACAGGGTGTTCCATTTAAAAAAATATTCCAAAAGCGGACCCAGCTGTCATCTTGACATTTAAAGCTGTCATTGGTATGTCAAAAAGTGCAAGACTTGCTCAAATATTATCGTTCAAAATTTTATTAAAATAAACCGAACGGTTTAGAAGTTAGAGGGGGGGGGACGGACTTTAGGTCCTCACTGTATAATATAATATATGTGCGCTTCTATATTATGGTTAAATACACTATGATTGGATATTTATATTTCTATAGATTTTATATTGATGTTTTGATGTATTACTATATAGGGTAGTTAGGTGTAAGAATAGCAAATTCCCATGGTCTCTACTAAACTTCGCGCCTTGCTATGCTACATCATTGTTTATTATTATTAACTCTTAAAGAAGTTGAAATTTATTTAGAACGCCCGTTACACCCTTTTTATTCTCCCACACTCCATTTTTCTATCATGGTTTTGTTTGTTTTAGGAACTTTTGACAAGGCATAAAATTTTATGCGCTCGGTTTCTAGAAGATAATTATGACAAAGTTTTTAGCCACTACCAGAGACTGTTAAATTCCGAAAATTATGTTACAAGGCGTCAGAGTTTGAAGTTACTTGGAGAATTGCTACTGGATAGACATAATTTTGCAGTAAGTACTATTTTTACCACAACCTAATTTTTAATTCCATTTTTTGATTATAAAACTATTTGATCTGTAATAAATTCGTTATCTTATCGCCTTTAGCAAAGTAAGTAGTCCCAGCTGAATTTTATCTAGTTACTTTTCTCTTTGTCGGTGCATTTGATATATCCGCGAACTAGAAGATTCGGTTTTGTCATAATCTAAGCATGACGCCTGTGTTTGGTTAGCGATGAATAAGAGAGATGATGCGACGCGTTTGCATGGGGTGATTCAAGAAAACTGTCTTTGCTACTTTTTGGTTGAAAATATTGGATTCATATAATCGAACATTCGTTTCTGAACGTTATAATGAATGTTATATTTTGTAAAAAAAATGTTCGTCAGTGCTGGCCGGTTTCTTCATTCCGTGATACGGATTTATCTTTGATCTCCTAAAATTGCCTTGCTCGCTTGCCGTGCTTGGCCCGCAATTATCGTTTACTTACGTACATATTTAACACTTAATTTTATTCGGTACCACTTGATTTTCACAGCTTTGTTATTTTAAATAATGCCAATGCAATCCTTATGTACCAAGATTTTTAGCCGTTGGGAGGAAAAGAATATTTTCCTAAATACAAGTTAGTATTGACCAAATTGGTTGGATTGTTTTTTAGAGGTATTTAGCGAACAAATACACGCGCTACAAGAAAACCATAGCACCTAAGCATTTACCTAGCTATATAACAGATGTTAACTAGAAACAGATTTTTTTTTTCCATTGGTGGACGCAGGTACTGTTGAGTTCAGAAATAAGTAGGACATCGATTGTGTATTGTAAACCTACCCATAATCCCCGAAAGTTCATAAAAAGGTAGGACAATTAATTCAAACATTTTATTGTACACAATAATTAATTAAAAAAGAAACTTACACCTATTTAATATTTAGTAATCGCTCTATTTTTTTGTAAAAGCTCATTCAGTCTATTGGGTATCGATAAGTATATAATATAGACCTCTCACAAAATCAAGATCATCACTTAACTCGTTCCACGTTTTTTCAATAAACGAAACAAGTTCATTTCTGTTAGCTGGTCTGAAATTTGCTTTATAAATTTTTCGTGTCATTAGACCCCACACGTTTTCTATTATATTGATATCGGGACTTTTTGAAGGCCACGAAAAAGTTTCCACGTTATTTCTCTGGAACCAATCTTTGACCCGGGCTTTGACCATACCCGCGCTGTGAACCGGGAAGTTATCGTGTTGGAAAATAAAGCTCTGATCAGGGAAATGTTGCGATACACTAGGCATCATAATATATTCCAAAATGTTCTTGTAAGTGACTGCATTAAACCTTTCATTTACAATCCAACACACTCCAAGTCCATGATAACTCACCCATGCCCATACATTCACCGAAAATCTCCCTGATCTTTCGGAATTACTGATAACATTTTTAATATCTTGTATTGCGAGGTCTGTATACTAGTGTATACCCTGATATGTCCGTTAAAAAACTTTTTCGTCAGTAAAGACTACTCTATTCCAGTCTGGCCGCAAAATATTATTTAAAGCAAAAATAAATCGTGCCTGTTTGTGTTTTTCCCCTAATTTCATTTTTTTGGCGGCAACATAATTTTTTAAATGGGATTCTTTTACCCTACGACAACCTGTCGGTCTCGAACCAGGAAAATTTGTTTGCTGAATAGCAGCTCGCATTATTTGAAAGGGATTTTCCTTCAAGTATTGCACAAGACCATCATGTTTTTGCATTGTTTTTCTTGGTCTTACTCTTCCAGGAGACTTTTTCTTATCCAAAGTTCCACCCGCTTCCCATCTGTACTTAATATTTTCTACAGTTTTTGTTTGCTACGTGCATTATAGCGCGCAACGTCTCGTATAGGTATTCCGTCATTTAAAAACACAATTATTTGAGGCCTTTGAACGTTGTCAAGCCTAGGCATTATGCTTCGAATCAAAAACTACTTGTAAAATAGTTATTTATGTATCAAGGGAATTATAAGGATCTTAAATACCGAGGGCAAAGTTTACTTAGGGACAGCAATTGACCGAGGTAATTGAGACTCTTATAATTCCCGTGGTACATAGATAATTTTATTTCTGACTTATTTAAACTTTTGTTCATTTTTAAACCGGAATAAATGTTTCAATTTATTACCTTTCCGGTATATTTGAATCAGGTGCCGTCAATAATGACATTGACGTTGTAATGACATGAATAGAAAATAGTTATTTTAGCATTTCTTCTTTTATTTTACCTGTAAAAGGTAGAGGGAATTAGAGAATCTTTAATATCCCAAGGGAGTTATAACCCTCTTTATTGATAGCGTAACCATGATGATATAAACTTATAATATCCCGGTCAGAAATAAAATATATTTTTTGAAATTTAAAAAAGGATGTCAGTGTCATGTCAAACTTTTGATGTTTTTGAAAACCTGGTTTACATAGGATAAGAATCCGTGTCCTACTTCTTTCTGAACTCAAAGGTACAACTATGGAGAACTAGAGGGAGAGGGTAGGAGGCCGATCGCAATGGATTGGATTCGGTCCCAAATTAGCATCGGTAATTCAGCTTTACGAGTCGCCGTAAGATGGCGCTCATGTTCGAAGTGGGCTATCAAATAAATGGTTTCTTATGGACGCGATAACTATTTTTATTTAAATTAGTTCTTTAAGGAACAAATAAGGACTTTTATATGAATTTACACTTACTTTGTTATACTTATTAGTAAACTCGGCCTGTTTAAAGTTCCAACGATGCTTGGTTTTTAAAATACAGTGTATTAATATTAAACATTCTAACTACAGAGGGTTTCTGTAAAGTGAGCAACTAAACAACTATTGAAGCTAGAAATATACTTATTTGGCTGCGTTTCCCCTCTGAAGAAGATCCTGTCTTACACCCCGACACAAAGGAAACTCTACTTTTATAAATTTTACCATTATTCATTATAAATTATATGGAAATCAATAACAATACAACGTTATTTGTCTTGTCTTGTTTTCAAACCTTCAAACGTTATTTGTTATTTCGAAAAATAAAATGTCAATAAAATTGTCAAAAGTAAAAGTCCAAAACGAAGAAGAAGAAGACACCAGCCCACTTGCCAAGCGAGAGCATCTATCGGCCAACTAGCGAACTAACCAAAAAACCGAGACAGAAATTGAAAATGCTGCCATTGTCGATCGGCCTCCTACCACAAGAATAAATAACAATTGTTATTTATTCTTGTGCTCCTACCCTCTAGTTCTCCATATGTACAACATACTCGATGTAGTGGAAACGCACTGTTTGTTCGTGATCATGACTATGACTAACAGACTACTGGTTCATCTTAAATTCTTATTTATTTTTATTCACTGTATATAAAACTCAAAAACAATAGTAAGGTTATCCCAACCTTGGCATCTGAAAATTTCTGGACCCAAAACTGGGCCAAAAAGCAGGTAGTAGACGCGTCTACATACTATATTGTTGTCAAAGCGTGCGTAATATATATATATAGGTTTCTGATCAGAAGCTTATTAAAAAAGGTCCAAGCGTAGTGCAGAGTCGCATTTATTCCATCGCAAGAAATCAATATCGTAATCATCAAATATAATTTTTTTACTTTTAAAGCCAAAAAAGTTGTGGAGGCGTCATGTACTGCTTAGGGTTGAATTCTCAATGTCGTTCAATTTATTGCCAACCTATATCCTATTTCGCTTTGTTTTTTTAAGTTTATTATTTTTTTAACTAACATTTAAATAAAATCAGTATCGTCGACACATTACTTAGGTAATATCTGATATATTACAAAAATATCAATTTATTTCATTGCTAATTTTGGGAGAATTGTATACTGAAAGAACCATGAGTGACAATGACATAATAATGTTAAAAAAAATTTTAACCGATATTTTTCGATATACAAGTCTCCTAAAATAATTTATGAAATTTTTTGATATTTATTAAATGTCAATGATTACCTATAGAATATCAAGTCGATACTGATTTTCTTTAAATTTTGTATAAAAGCTAGAAATTATAAATAAATCTACGCGAAATAGGTTATAGGTTGGCAAGCATGTTGATACTCCTACCTTAAGGAGATTCTTACTTTCAAGAAAGATTTTTAAATAGGAATGATTGATCTAGTTATCCGATGTTATTGAAAAAATTAAATAATTACGCGTAGATATGTACAAATCTTTAAAAAAATCAAGAAAGAGCCCTTATTTTACATGCTCGTAAATTTCAAATAATTTGATGCATTGGAACTGCCACAATTCTTTTCTAAAAACTTATTGTTTTTGATGTAAAATCCGAGCGTCTACGCTTCTATTCTTCACATGCTTTCCTTCTTAAAACCAGAAATGCGAAGACTACCAAAAAGTAAGAATCCCGTTAACTAATCTAATAAAATCTTACCTGAATAACCGATACCAATTTGTGAAAGTTAATGAGGCTAAAGGAGCTACTAAGCTGATTTCACGGGGTGTTCCCCAAGGATCAAACTTGGGACCTTTTTTCTATATTGCCCATGCGAATGATTTAAGTCCTTATATCACCACAAAAAGTTAGAGATGTCTACTATGCAGACGATACTAACATCCTAATAATTGCAGACGATCGGACGATACTGAGAGATGAATGTGAGAATGTTTAGTCAAGTACAGCTGTGGGCTGATAAGAATTTTCTAAAACTGAATAAAGAAAAAACGGTATTGTTTTGCTTTACATTAGCAAGACGAAACACCGAAAGTGATTTTACGTTGTTTATGGCTGTTTGCATCGCTTGGATTAGATGCTACTTAATCTAAGGTTCACCTTATCTCCAGAATTTGGTTTGCACGCGTTGACTTTTTGCCTAAAGCTTGACTTTCAGTGGAACAAAGCTAAGCCCCAGAATTATTCGGCTTATCTTGGAAATCTAACCTTAAACCATTGAAAAAATAATATAACCTAAACGTCAGTCAAGTCCAAGTTAACCTTAACAGGAAAAATGGATTTATTAGAACTCATTGCTGATGACGATGAAGTCGACGAAATTAATTTGATTATTTTTGGTTTGCCTAGAAAAATGTACAACAGGGCTGATTATTTTAACAGTTTTGACCAAAAACCGTTTTTTATATAGGTTGATTTTGGATGACGAATGAAAATAAAACGACAAAACAATTAGGGGAGAAAAGATTCGGTGCAAAAGTTACTAAAAAAATTACCAGATTGACGCCGTTGTCAAACTTCTTGAAACCCTAGCTAGTTTTACGGGTATTGACCCGGTGCATTCCATTTTAATTTAAGGTGAGCTTAAGTATAAGGTTTGCCCTAGCTAATCTTTAACTTTAAGCAAGGCGGTGCAAACGGCCATGAGGGATCGCTGGACGAACTTGGGTGTCAGGAAAGTATGAAGATGTTAGGGGTGGGGATTGAATATAAACTTAAATGGGGATTCCATGTTGACAACTTATGTTCAAGATTACGCAGCACCTGCTATGGACTACACTTTTTGTCTGGGCAGTGTGGCTTGCCTATGGTATATTGTGCTGGGGTAATAGTAGTCAGATAAACAGGGTTTTTCTGCTTCAAAAGTTTGCGATTAGAATATTGTGTGGGCTTCAACGTCGGGAAACCTGTAAACTGGCTTTTAGGCAGAATAAAATTCTTACAGTTTTCGACATATATATACATGAAGTTTGCTCATATGTTTATAGAGATAAGCACACATTTGAGGGTTGCCGACTTAATCATAATTATAATTCTAGAGGTCACTTAAGATTGATGCCACCACCTCATCGCACAGCTACTTACCAGAAGAGTTTTTATTTTAACTGTTTTAGATTTTATAATGTCCTAGATAATAAGATAAAAGTGGCACCTAATATCAATGTTTTTAAGAGTAGACAAAAAGCTGCTGTTTCAAACAAACTGTTATAGTCTTAGTAAATTTTTCTTGTAGTTACTTCATTCGTCTGACTTTTTTCCAATTATTGTAGAAATTGGAGAAATAAACGATATTATTATTATTATTATTAACTCTTGTTGCAAAACAAAAGTACTAAGGTGTATTTCCCGGAAAGCAAATGACATAGTTTTACTTTAACAGTTCCATCCATGCATAATCGCCTAATTATCGATTTTATTATTTATTTTTAGGTAATGACCACGTATATATCAAATCCAGACAACCTAAAACTTATGATGAACATGTTAAAAGAGCGGTCTAGGAATATCCAGTTTGAGGCCTTCCACGTTTTTAAAGTAAGAACATTATACATTTAAAATTAATGCAAAGTGACTTTACATTGAAATCATAAACACTTAAAGGGGTACAAGGAAAGGAAGTGGGAAGGCAATGTTTCCTTAAGGCATCTATAAATCAGACCAAGGTAACCGACGTTACGGGACTCTACGCTGAAAGTTTGGTGAATGCGCTGACCAAAGAATATTATATTATTCCTCTTTTCAATTCCTAATATTAAAGTAACATTTTAAATATTTCTTAAATATAGGTGTTTAATACATTGGCGTACTATTATTTTTGAGAATGGGCTCTAAAATGTATCAATTAATATTAAAAATTTAATATTAAAAAATGCATAGAATAAAGAAAAATATATACAGGGTGTTATTTAAGTACGGGGCCAAACTCCAAGGGGTGCTTCTTTAAGTGATTTTAAGAAGAAAAGTTCATATAAACATGGGTACGAAAATGCATAGTTTTTACGATACAGGGTGTCAAACTTTTAAGAAAAAATTGGATGTTCGTAAATATCTCAATACTCTTTTATTCGATTTTGTTGAAATTTGGCAATTCTGTTTGTAATAACAAGAGGATAATGTAGTCTCAATTATATTAAAATTATTAAGTCCAGTGGCGTCACGGAAGACAGTCTAACTAATATTTTTGACAAAAAAAATGCGCGATACTGACTTTTTTTAAAATTATGTATTTTTTTAGAATTAAGCAACTACAAATACAACTCTTTTATCTCTTGAGTTTTTTTCATATCTGGCTTTGTTTTCGAGAAAAAAAATAAAAACCACTTGATTGCTTGTCCCCGGGAAAATAAGCGTAAAAAATTTAAACTACTTACCAAACTATTAAGCAATTAAAATTACACGAGTCCTCTTTTGAAATTTTTTTGCACAGAATAAAACTGGGTTCGATAAAAGAAATAAACATAAACAACTGCCTAACGGTATTTATTACTGCGATGTTTACTTATGTATTTAACAGAAAATAAGACGAAACCTATAATAGTTGCTGAAAATGCCCTCCTTCAACTTCAATGCAAGCATTGGCTCGTCTTAACATTGATTTCCGAACTCGTCGAAATATTCGCGGCGTATGTCTTATCTGATCACATGAATCCCGTATCCTTTGGGTTAGTTCTTCTTCAGTGTTGACTGGAGTTTTGTAAACGAGAGACTTTAAATGCCCCCAAAGGAAAAATCTAAAGAATTTAAATCCGGTGATCTGGGTGGCCATGCCTGTGGACCTGCGCGACCTATCCAGTTTTCTCCATAAGTTGCATTAAGAAATTGTCTTGCTACTATGCTAAAGTGGGGTGGAGCCCCATCGTGCATAAACCACATTGCTCTTCTTACTACCAGTGGGACATATTGTAAAAGTCCAGGTAAAATAAATTCCAAAAAATTACGATACTCTTGACCATTTAATCTCGGGGGTAAAAAATGAGGTCCAATGAGAAAATCACCTACAATACCAACCCAAACATTCACGGAAAACTGGTGTTGATAATTAATTTCTGTAACCGCATGGGGATTTTCTTCTGCCCAGACATGATTATTATGAAAGTTCATAATGGATTTTAATCCCGTATTCCACGGGCGAAGTTCTTGGTCGAGAAATTGTAGAAGCCAACCTCCAATTTATTTTCATGTTATAATTTTGTGACCAAGTTGGGAGAATAGGTAGGGATTTCTGGTGTTTTGATATAGTGCCTGCCAACCTATTAGATTTTGAGTTAGAAAATCGTTTTTAATGTTTTGTTTCTAAAATTTGTTTAAAAATTATTTGCGTCGTGTTTTTACAAATATATAATTTATAAATTTGGAACTTTCAGATTTGCCCTACATATTGGTAGCATTATCTAAATATGTGGAAAATTGGCACCTCCCGCCTCATCCGAATGTGACACACAGTTTTTTTTGTTACATTCAGCTTTATATAATATATATATACAGTGTGTCCACGGATGGACTTCACTATACTTGCGAAAATTTTTATTTTCAATTTTTCGAAAAAAGTCATCCGTCATAACTTCTTTTTCTTGTTGTATAAATACGATTCACGTTGAGAAACTTTGATTTTGATGGACAGGGTGCACAAAAAATGTAAAAATGTAGATTTTCAAAATTAAAAATTTCAAGTAAGCATCTTTCTGAAGAAATTAAAGTGCGTATTCACTTCACTGTCGACACTGTTGACAAATAAAAACAGCATTTTTGATATTATTATTCACAAAATGAGATAATGATTACCCACTTCTCAAAATAATACGCAGTTATTAAATCAAGACCTGAATCGAAAAACTTTATTCGACTTTTCGATTTTTCCTTCTAAGCTAATTCATTTTGATGCTTCAAAAAAGTTCGATTCAAAAATTTATAATTTTGAAATTCTACATTTGTACGTTTTTTGCGCACGCTGTACATTAAAATCAAAGTTTCTCAACGTGAATCGTTTTTATACAACAAGCAAAACAAATGATAAAGAATTACTTTTTTTCGAAAAACTAAAAATAATTTTTTTTACAAATATAGTGAAGTCCATCCGTGGACTCATTGTATACAATATAGAAGTTTACGGCTTAAATATCATTGTTTAGAGATCTCATATCTGATTCCCGTCGAAGCCGCTATATAATAACTAGACTGGGTACATATCGCTAATCGTCAGCCGAGAGTGCATCTAATATTAGTACTAAAAAGATTTACAAAAATTTACAATAAAAAAATACTTTTCTTATCTTTTTTTCTATTTACTATTGCTTTTTTTGCCTCACCTTCCTGCGGAACGTGAAGGGAAAACATATCGCCAAATTGTCATTATAACAACTGACCAAAACTACACAATGGTGCAAAATTTCCGTTTTCTCGTATATATAGGTAGTTTTCTGAGACGGCGCCGTATAGGTGCTCTTTAAACTCGCACACCTTTGTGCAATGTGGGATATACTTTCCATATTTGCTCTATAAAAATATGTAAGTATTCAATCGATTAAAACATAAGCAAAAAATTATTCTTACATGGAAGCTATCAATTATCAGCTAATAAATTTGTAGAAATATTATTGTGCCGAGCCCTTCGGGCACAGCACTGTTCTAGTTCGTTCGTTTAATTATACGAGAGCTGTCACTTTGACAGGTAAGTGTCATTTTTTTAAGCTTTTTTGTAGCGAGGGTTAAAGCTGTAAGAACTCGAAATTAAAAAATTTTCAGGTACCTAAATAAGAATGTTTTATACGATAGCTGTCAAATTTTGACAGGTAGGAGTCAGTTTTTTTTATCCTTTTCGTAGCGAGGGTTATCGCTGTAAAAATCCTAAAGTGAAAAATTTTTCAGATCCTAAATAACAAAGTTCTATACGACAGCTGTCATTTTGACAGGTAAATGTCAATTTTTTTAAAGCTTTTCTTGTATCTAGGATTAAAGCTGTAAGAATCCAAAATTTAAAAAAAATTCAGTAGTTGAATAACAAAGTTCTATATGACAGCTGTCAAATTTTGACAGGTAAGTTAAAAATTTTTTTTAGATTTTTCGTAGCGAGATTTATAGCTGTAAGAATCCTAAATGAAAAATTTTTCAGTTCCTAAATAACAAAGTTATATACGACAGCTGTCATTTTGACAGGTAAATTGCAAGTTTTTTTAAGCTTTTCTTGTATCTAGGATTATAGCTGTAAGAATTAGAAATTTTAAAAAAATTCAGTACCTAAATAACAAAGTTCTATACGACAGCTGTCAAATTTTGACAGGTAAGTTTAAATTTTTTTTTTAGATTTTTCGTAGCGAGATTTATAGCTGTAAGAATCCTAAATGAAAAATTTTTCAGTTCCTAAATAACAAAGTTATATACGACAGCTGTCATTTTGACAGGTAAATTGCAAGTCTTTTTTAAGCTTTTCTTGTATCTAGGATTATAGCTGTAAGAATTAGAAATTTAAAAAAAATTCAGTACCTAAATAACAAAGTTCTATACGACAGCTGTCAGATTTTGACAGGTAAGTTAACATTTTTTTTTTAGATTTTTCGTAGCGAGATTTATAGCTGTAAGAATCCTAAATGAAAAATTTTTCAGTTCCTAAATAACAAAGTTATATACGACAGCTGTCATTTTGCCAGGTAAATTGCAAGTTTTTTTTAAGCTTTTCTTGTATCTAGGATTATAGCTGTAAGAATTCGAAATTTAAAAAAAATTCAGTACCTAAATAACAAAGTTCTATACGACGGCTGTCAGATTTTGACAGGTAAGTGTCAATTTTTTTTTAGCTTTTTCGTAGCGACGGTTATAGCTGTAAGAATCCCAAATTTAAAAAAAAATTCAGTACCTAGATAACAGAGTTTTATACGATACCTGTCAGATTTTGAGAGGTAAGTGTCAATTTATTTTAACTTTTTTCGTAGCGAGGGTTAAAGCTGTAATAAAACTAAATTAAAAAATTTTTCAGTACCAAAATAACAAAGTTCTATACGACAGCTGTCAAATTACATATACTTAAATAGTAATTCTTATTTTTTATAATTTGCTACCATTTCTATGCTGTTTAGGTATAGAACAATATATTTGAAAAAAATAGTATTTGAGATGACCTAAACGAATATCCAAACCAAAAGTATATCGGACGCACCCAATTCGATTTATTAACGATCCAATATGACCCTACATTGATTTTAAAAAAATCAAAAAAATTACTTCCCAACTTTCGATCGCGTTCGCAAACAACAGTGTTTTGTAGCCCAACGTCATCTACATGTCGAAAAAGTTTAAATCGATTAAAATGATTTTTGCCACCTGTATCGCCCTACAACGAAAAAAAACATATTTTTTAACTTTGACTTTAATAACTTTTTTCCGGTACACCCTGTATATTTGAAATTATTCCCAGAACGTGCCCCGACTATTCCTCTCTACGTCCAGAAAGTTTGAATCGTTTTGCTCTAACCGTTTCCGAAAAAAAAATTCGCGAATATCGAAATGTCGAATAACCTTCTACCACGTGGCGACGGATTATCAATGTCGAAACGCCATCTTTAAAATCGAGATTACAACCATTTCTGAAACATTTTGGGCAAATATTTTGGTCAGTAAAATTAGAAGAAGGTTCAAGGTAGATATTCCACCCGATTTAAAATCTGGAAATGTTCTTATTATTCTAGCAAGTCACGCTGAAAACACCCATTTTTCGCCATTTTTGACAGCCGGATTTTTAGAATTAATAATTAATTTAGATACATCAATATCAAGGCACTCTTAGTCAAAAGTGAATGGTGTTAGAATTTGTAAATTTTGCCTGTTTCCGCACCCAAAAAAGCGACTTTTCTCAATTTTGCGAATATATTTTAATGATTTTGAATATGTAGAGGTGTTGCGAAGTAATCAGCGCATTTTTTGAGAAAAAAATAAAACGGTTTTGTTGAAAATTAAATAAGCTACAGTCGATATAGTAAAAAAAAAGCTGCCGTTTTTTCCGTATTAAAGATAAAGAAAGGAAAAAATATCTCTTAAATACAATCTGACGAGCTCTATCCGCTAACGTTTACAACGTTTCGATCAAAAGTCGTTTTCAGTACGAAAAAAAATAAAAACCGTGAAAAAATCAGGCCTAACTTTATAATTTCCACTTTCTTACAATTTTCGGCAATTTCCATTCCAGTTAGGTATAGAACGATATATTGGAAAAAGGTAGATTTTGAGATGGCCTAACCGATTATCCAAACCGAATGTCGATTGGATGCACCCAATTCGACTTATTAGCGATCCAAGAGGTACCATTTTCGACCAAATTTTGACTTTGAAAAAATCAAAAAAATTACTTCCAAACTTTCGATCGCGCTCACAAACAATAGGGTTCTGTAGCCCACGGTCGTCTACGCGTCGAAAAAGTTTAAATCGAAAAAACTAATTTTTGTTGCCTGTATCGAATGCCAACGAGATCCCGATATTTCTCGACTTTAAAAATTAATAACTTTTTTCCGGCACACCCTGTATATTTGAAATTTTCACACAACGTACCCCCACTATTCCTTTGTAAACCCAAAAAGTTTCAATTGTCCCACATTAACCGTTTCCGAGAAAAAAAATCGCAAATGTGAAAATGTCGAAACTGACGACGCCGCCGCCGACGCCGCCGACACGGACAACATACGCACATATTTCAAATGAAGCAGACGATATAGTGCAAAATTTTCGGGAAGCAGTCGGGGTTGCCGTGATTCCGCGTGAAGGCGACGAATAACATATCGCGTGTTCGCGCGATATGTAATAAGTTTATTTAAAATTTAATAATATAATAAATATGTTTATGTTGTCTTCTATAAACTTATTCTTCAATCCCCTGAAGCTGAGCTTGTTAGCTTATTACCTATAAAATTATTAATTTATAATTTTTAAGTAAAAAATATTACTTATGTAAATTATTCAGAACAATAATAATTAATTAATTAAAGCATTTCTAAAAATATTTTCAAATTGTGTGTTTTTAATATCCATGTTTTAATTTCGACTTTAAATTTTTTCAATGAAATCAATTTTTTTATTTTTGTTGGTAAATAATCGTTTAAATAAAAACATAAATATTTCAAATTTTTTTGTCCTATGGACTTATTTATTTTATGTTTTATGGTTATTTCATTTTTATGACGTGTATTATGATTATGGTTTTTAAATTGTATAAGGTTCTTATTTTTTAATATATATTTAGATGTTATAAATGTAAAGTTGCCTTATGTTCAACTTTTTCGTTTCTGAATATAATTCTTTTGAAGGATAAAGATAATCTGTATTAAATATAATTTTTAGAAACCTTTTTTGTAATATTTGTAATTTTTTAACTAAAGTTCTATTTATTATATGTCGACGATGCATCTGGAGAAACATAAATTTGGAGAATGTTTGACTTTTCTGTACCAATCAAATCTTGTTTCAGGTATTTGTAGCGAATCCAAATAAACCCAAACCGATCTTGGATATTTTACTCCGCAACCAAGAAAAATTGGTAGAATTCCTAATGAAGTTCCACACAGACAGAGCCGAGGACGAACAGTTTAATGATGAAAAGGCTTACCTAATTAGACAAATTAAAGAGCTTAAACCCTTACCGGGACACTAAGTATTCAATTAATATATTTTTTTTATAACTTTGATTCCTGTAATAATATTGTTGCTATATTTTGATTTTTATTATTAATACGACATGCTAAATGATTTTAATAAGAGACTGTAGAAGGTTTTGTTAGTTGTTGGACACTACCTTGGCTTAAATTAAAGAGTATTGATTCGTTGGTCAACAAAACATAGAACTTTTTTGTGCCTGAGGTAAGGTTGGTGTTTTATTATTGTTTATATCTAGAAAGTAGGAAATATTATTGATACGTTGCTTAAATCTTAAGATATTCTGGGTGCATTAAAAGAAAAGAAAAAAACAATATTTATAGCTTATACAGTGTGGTTGTTTAAGTGTGCAACATATGGGCATTTTTATTAACGATTTCTCAGAAAATTTTATTGTTGATAAAAGTTGGTTCATGTTCGATAATCATATTAGGTGCACTTGGAATGGTTGCAAGTCAAACGGCGTACAGGGTAGGCCAAAAAATATAAAACTTGTACAGTGTTATCAATTTAGTTTGTCCCACTTTTAAGAGCCTGTAACTTTTTTGTATTTTGAGTTAGCGAGCTCATTCAAAAAACAAGATGTACCATTTCTAGCCAAGTTTTTATGAGTGTTGTCAAAAATGACAGTAGATGTCACATGTCACATTTAAAAGCAAAAATTTAATTTTATTAAATGGGACACCCTGTATATTAGAGGCGCATTATATGGTCCTTTTTCTTCCGATTTCAAAAATATAACACACATATGCATTATTTTCTTCATTCATTTATATTTCAGTCTTTCATTTTCAGCATTATTAATCGTTTCGAATATTGAAGAAAAGTTATTTTGTATGTAAAAAGTAACTAACTTGAGATATTTTATTCGTTTTAATGTGTCGTGTTTCATTGATCATAATATAAGCTAACAACCAAAACAACTGCATAGCTATCTTGATGCTTTTTAACAATAATATATTTTTTCATATTTTTGTCAATGTTTGGTGGAATGAAGAAAATAATGCATATGTGTGTTATATTTTTGAAATCGGAAGAAAAGGGACCATCTAATGCGCCTCTAATATACAGGGTGTCCCATTAAAAAAATATACATTTTTGCTTTTAAATGTGACATGTGACACCTACTGTCATTTTTGACAACACTCATAAAAACTTGGCTAGAAATGGCACATCTTGTTTCTTGAATGAGCTCGCTAACTCAAAATACAAAAAAGTTACAGGCTCTTAAAAGTGGGACAAACTAAATTGATAACACTGTACAAGAATAAAGTTTTTTAATAAACATTTAAAATAAAAATTTTGCACTTTAAATGATAGTTTTTTAATTAGCATATTATTACTAATGTTTTATCTTTTTAAAAATCATCTTTAGGATATTTTAAAGTTGTGTTTAATATCGTTGCAACAAACATGAAGTTTGTGATTCCTTAATAAATTAAAAATTCAAATAAATTTTACAAATATGCTTGAATTTGAACAAAGATATTATGTAAAATTGATTTGATTTTAATTAATTTATGAAGGTCTTTATGGTGAATATAAAAAAAAAATTGGGAAATTATTAATGTTTTTAAAAAATATTTTTTTTTATTTTAGGTCACATTTTTGAATCTATGCATAACTTTTAATTCTAAACAACTTTTCTTAATAACATTTTGCTGAATTTTCTGAAATGGGGGTACTTTATTCTTGTACAATTTTTATATTTTTTGACCTACCCTGTACGCCGTTTGACTTGCAACCATTCTAAGTGCACCTAATATGATTATCGAACATGCACCAACTTTTATCAAAAATAAAATTTTCTGAAAAATCGGTAATAAAAAAATGCCCATAATATGTTGCACCTTTAAACAACCACACTGTATATGTATATTATGATACTCTTGAAACTTTACTTATATGCAAAGTTTCATTTGATGAGAAATTCACACCGCCTGTAGCGAAATTGGGGAGAAATTGTTAATTTTGTTGATTTAAGTTCTAAATATTGCATTAATATGACTTTTATACTTTTTGCATATTTTTTTCCTATTTTAGTCAACTTCTTTGACAGTAATGGCAATTTGTCGATCGTTAAAATTAATAAATACAATAACAACCACCGACGATCAAGCAGATAGTGATGGTGGTAAACTTTTTAATTAAGCACAAAAATTATTAAAATACTGAGTTTTTATGCCCCAAAGTATGTAAGTGATAGACTGGATTTAGGAACTTCAACTTTTTATACAAACTTTACGCATTTTATATCATTTTCCTCACGACTAATGCTCTTAGATCTTGTTAAAGTAACTTCACTCTTTAAGGAGATTTTATAAAATTGTTATTAGCTATAAGTAGGGGAACTTAAGTCAGTCCGAGGACAAAAGTCTGATAAGATTAACAAGGGGGCCAAAAACCAGCAATATGTATGTATGTTGTCGTAACTGTCATCAGTTTCGACATTTTCACATTTGCGATTTTTTTTTTCGGAAACGGTTGAAGTGGGACGATTGAAACTCTTTGGTTTTAGAAAGGAATAGTGGGGGTACGTTGTGTGAAAATTTCGAATATACAGGGTGTATCGAAAAAAAGTTATTAAACCCTGAAGTCGAAAAATATCGGATTCTCGTTGGCACTCGATACAGGCCGCAAAAATTATTTTTTCGATTTAAACTCTTTCGACGTGTAGACGACCGTCGGCTACAGAAGCCTATTGTTTGTGAGCGCGATCGAAAGTTTGGAAGTAATTTTTTTGATTTTTTCTAAGTCGAAAAAGGTACCTATTGGATCGCTAATAAGTCGAACTGGGTGCATCCGATCGACATTCGATTTGGATAATCTTTCAGGTCATCATAAAAAAAATTATGGGGTGATTTTTTTTAGAGCTGTTTTTGTTTATTAGTTATTTTGGAGTTGTTTTAAAACAACTAGGTAATGTTATATTGGAAGTGACTGGATTACATTAACCCTCCATTGTGGCTCACACATTTAAAAAAAGTATTACAGACATTATAATAGCATGTAATATAGCAACCTCTGTCTGCAATATGGTCGCCATGGATCCCAGACTGATTATTTTGGGATTTTCGCCATATTATTCCGTCTCCAATAGCTTCAGTGAACAAACAACTAAAAACAGTTTCAAAGCAACTAGAAAAAGCTTTAAAACACCGAAAAAATAGCTCCAAAAAAACTAAAAACATTAAAACTGAAAACTAATTTTAAAAAGATCACGCTCTTTAATGTGGCACATTTAGCAAGATTTCGGCACCCATGTTAATTTTCTTTTGTCCTCTGAGTGACAAAAGTTCCTGTATAAGCTTACAATCTACAATTTGTTAGCTAACGCTAACATGCAATCTAGTTAAAAGTCCGTTACCGATTTCCAAGAAATACATTTTCTACTAAAATACTGTCTTAATCTTTAAGGTAGAAACGATATTCAGGCACAAAAATGTTGTTGACCAGTATGTTACGATTTTAGTCGATCAAACACATAGTTTAGAATTTTATTTTTATTAGACTTTGTTATATATTTTTGTCTTTTACCTGTTTTAATATTAAATTGATATAATATTGTATTTTATTTTTGGCTGAGTTTTCCATTGCTTAATGAAGGCAGCCATTAAAATAGCTTTTTATTCAATGATGATTAAGCAATGAAAACAAACCCTAATAAACCAACTGTCGTTAAAAGGGTATTATTTATATAGTTCTCAAGTATTGAAAATAAAAATTAATTGTATTGTTTATACTTGTGTTTTTTTTTTGGAAGGTTGAATTGAAACAGCATAATTGGACGTAAAGTATAAAATTTATTAGAAATATATTAATAACAGTAATGTCAATAAGATTGTACATCATTCCCCTTAACTATCATCGAATTAAATAAAATTTAACATCTTAGAAGGTACAAAATCTCTACAAGTTCTACAAACGTAACCGTTTAATATCTTCTGATTTAAAATCGCTCCTGAAACAAAAAATGCCATGATAGTTATAAGATTATTAGGTAAGTATAATTAACTAAAGAACATCAACTTTGCCATACAGTGTCACCAGTAAAGTCCGCATTATATGGGATTTTTTTTATTCATAGCTTTATTCAAAATTTGACTTTGGCATCAAGTTCTGCTTCGATCGAGATGAAAATTAAGCAAATAAAATAGTAGTCACGTAATTCGCATTGTCTGTCAAGTTTGAATTTTTTCCAAAAAATAATTCAAAAGGGGTTATTTTTGAAAATATCGAAAAAAGTTATTAGAAAAAGTTTTTAAATGCAGTTTCTAGCCCACATGCAAAATTTCAGCTGCATAAGATAATTTTGATTTTTTACCTATATTTTGTAAATTGCACTTTTGCAAAATAAGACTCAACGCAACCTACATAAAACTTCTCAGTTTTGACAAGGCTTTATTTCAGATACATTTTCTTTAAAGTAGCGCCATATTAAATGTGTGTTTTTCTACAAAATCAAAATTGGGCTATTAAAATTTGGTCGCATGTGATGCAAAGTTGATTTGTTTTTGACCCTGTATAAGGTAACTTCATAAAATAAGTACTTTTGAAAACGTAGTTTGTGTCTGAGAGTGATACACCTTAATATTAAGACAAAAATGAACACAGTATATTCAGTAAAGTGTTTTTTACGTGGAAAACAACGTAAAGTTTATCTATTTTCAATGATTTAATTTAAAACCCCTATATTATAATTTATTATTACTTTCAGACACAAACTAAGTTTTCAAAAATACTTATTTTATGAAGTTACCTTATACAGGGTCAAAAAAAAACTTTGCATCATATGCGACCAAATTGTAATAGCCCAATTTTGATTTTGTAGAAAAACACATTTAATATGGCGCTACTTTAAAGAAAATGTATCTGAAATAAAGCCTTGTCAAAACTGAGAAGTTTTATGTAGGTTGCGTTGAGTCTTATTTTGCAAAAGTGCAATTTACAAAATATAGGTAAAAATCAAAATTATCTTATGCAGCTGAAATTTTGCATGTGGGCTACAAACTGCATTTAAAAAAACTTTTTCTAATAACTTTTTGCGATATTTTCAGAAATAACCCCACTTTTGAATTATTTTTTGGAAAAAATTAAAATTTGACAGATAATGCGAATCGCGTGACTACTATTTTTTTGCTTAATTTTCATCTCGATCGAAGCAGAACTTGATGCCAAAGTCAAATTTTGAATAAAGCTATTAATAAACAAAATCCCATATGATGCGGACTTTACTGGTGACACTGTATACTGTATATCGGGTGGTTATCTATGAAGGGCTGCCGCGCCCGGTTATATCTCAGAAACTAGTAATCAACAACAATCAAGCAATCATAGGCCATGCATTTCATAAAAGTACTTTTGCGCCCAGCTGACATCTTGCTGTTTATAGAGGACATTCCATCATATGAGATTTCTATGAACACCCACTTGTAAAATGAAAATCCTAGCACTAAACCAGTTACTTAAATTTACAGACGTGGTATACTATCGTGTAATATTGTTTTGTTATAAAACGTTTAAATCTCGTTACTATTTTCACAATAACCTAACTTTTTTTTCATTCTAATGTCACAATGGGTTTTTTCACTAAATTTTGATTTTTACCCTATCACATGAGACTGCTGATGCGCTCGCCAGGGAGCATGGCTGTCGAACCAGCAGAGGATACTGTGGCTAGACCACTGAGATCAGTCAAACAGGTGATAGCTCGCAGTGGCGGATTTGAAGGTGAAGCAAGTGAGGCGACGCCTCACCTGGAAATTCGACGCGCCCGAAATATTTTATTTTTAAATTTCCTTTTTCCAAACTTTTTCTGTGTCTAAATAATCTATGCTATTTAAAATAAAAATGGTATAATTTATAATTTGTAAATAATAAAATTGAAACGTCAGCGGAATGCTACAACTAAACAATACAAATCGTCCATTCCGCTCCATAGAAAGTCTATGATCCGCTACAATATCTCTCGCCTCAAGCAGCTAGACAAGGAAAAAGAACCCGGCGCGGCGGTCGGGGTTGCTGGTTGGTTGAAATTCGTCGGGATGAGGCGACGTCGGGTTAAGCTTAACAAAACCGATCATCCACGATCTCATATCAGTGATGAAAGCATGTGACGTAAGAGCGACGACCACAGCCTGGCATATATTATTGGGACAAATCCAACCAATTTAAGTTAATAAGTGCAAAGTCTGAACCCCGATAATAAAATAAAGTATGTATCGGGTTTCTAAGAAATAGAACTAAAAGAAACCAGGAATATAGGATAGGATAGGCAGTTAAGCTTGACTTGTAAGACGTAATAGTGCATTATTTATCCGTGTATTTTGTATGAAAACAACTTTTATTAAATGTAATTATTCGTAAATAGTTGTTATTTATTATATTCTTCCTACACATTAGTGTATTAAACGTCTGGTTATCGGTGTTGTCTAAGGGACTTAGTGGTAATAACTATTAATTATAATGGATAAATATCCAGAGCATGACATTATTTTGTCTCAAAAAGTGACACCATTTTCAAGACGTAATGATCCGGAAAGAAGAGACATACTTAAGGTTGAATTCTCAACGTCATTCAATCTATTGCCAACCTATAACCTATTTCGCGTTGATTTTTTGAGTTTATTATTTTAATAACTAACATTTAAAGAAAATCAATATCGTCGGTACATTATTTAGGTAGTATCTGATATATTACAAAAATATCAAGTTATTTCATTGCTAATTTTGGGAGAATTGTATAGTGAAAGAACAATGAGTGACAATGACATTATAATGTTAAAAAAAATCTTACCCGATATTTTTCGCTATACAATTCTCCCAAAATATGTTATGAAATTCCTTGATATTTATTAAATATGTCAACTATTACCTATAGAATATCAAGTCGATACTGATTTTCTTTAAATTTTGTATAAAAGCTAGAAAACATAAATAAATCTACGCGAAATAGGTTATAGGTTGGCAAACATGTTGATACTCCTACCTGAACAATGGCAGACTGGATCCAAATTTAAAGGAGTTGACAAAAGATCAAAGATTAGGTAAATCAAATGGGGTAATTTGGAGGTAGATTTTTATAATAATTAAATATTCTTAAAATATCTAATAGCTTAACAGTTTTTATTATTACCCAATAGCTATTTATACAATAAGTTGCGAAATGAGTGTCTTTTAGGCACGCGACGTGAAATTGTTCAACGAGGCAAAGCCGAGTAGGACAACACGTCAAAGTGACTAAAAGGCATTGTTTCGTAACGAATTGTATACAATATTTTTTCTACTGAGGTTTTATGATAAAAAAAAATTAATTTTACTAACATTTTATTACCTATGTTTCATTGACACTTGCCAAAAAATATTAAATTATACCTAGTCTGTGGTTACGTTTTAATTGTAAATAATTACCTGCGTTACTTTTAAGCACGTTGCTCCTGGTAACGTGCTTAAACGTTTTTTAAGCACGCTGCGCTTAAAAGGAGGTTATTAAAAAACCATAATGACAATCGAAAAGAGGTTATTATAAAACGTCAGTAGAAAAATATATTTATTTAAATTTCTCGTTTAAATCTATCGCAATCGCACACGTCTACTTTAGCACTACTTACCTCTAAAATATTCCTGTACTTAAATAGTGATCAACTATTTAAATTATTAAGCTAGAAAACATAAATAAATCTACGCGAAATAGGTTATAGGTTGCAAGCATGTTGATACTCCCACCTTAAGACCTAAACCCGAAATTAACTTGACACAGATCACAAAGTGTCAAAATTTATTGTTATTGATAAGTTTGCTGCAAATAAAAACAGAAGATTGGACTTTACTTTTAAACAATGTACCCACTAATGAAAATTAAATTGGCCTTTTTTTTAAATTTCATTTTCAATAAAATAAGTAGGTAAGTAATCATAAATTTTTAAAATATTTACTAAAAATTATTGACCAAATTTGGGCGTGGTCTTAAAAAAATTTCGCCTGCGGCGCATTACGCCTACGGCGGGCTTTTAGTGCACCCCAAGTTTACGATTTTGGTGCCGTCCCTGTAATTCGCCTCACCTATGATAACACCCCAGATCCGCCACTGATAGATCGGATAGCTAAACAACTTGCGCAAAGCAGATGGACAGAGCTGAAAACTTGTAGAATCTCCAGGCAATTGTGGCCCCTACTTGACGGCAGGAAATCCGCATCGTTATTACAGCACAGTCTGAAGGACCTAAGAAATATCAATGCACTGCCGTAGTCACCGGATATTGCCTGTTCGGTAGACACGCCGAACTTATGCAAATACCAGCTAACGATTTCTACAGAAGTTGCAGAGATGAAGGAGAAGAGGAAAGTATTCCGCATTTCTTGTGTGAATGACCCGGCCTCGCGAGAAGAAGGTTTAATGCCCTGGGCGAACCATTCTTGGGTCGACTCACTAAGTTTATTAACACCAGTAGCTGGTTTGAATGACCTGTCAAGATTCTTCTACGGTCTACGTCGCGTTAACCATCAGGAAGCTGATGCGGATAGGTTCCGCGGAACATATGTGATACCACAACGGTCCTAACAGGACTACGTGTGACTGTTTGGACAATGCCAGAGATCTGCCACTCTAACCTACCCTATTACATGGAAAAAAAAATTTTCTACGGTTTCAGTTTTTAAAATTTTCAATTATTTACGAGAAAATAATTAAACAAGATACGGTCTTTAATAAAAAACAAGGGAATACGAATATTTAAAGATAATAAAAAGCAGGTACTCCAAAATTGGAAACCCAAAAAGGAGGAACATTAAAAGTAATCGCTAAAATAGATGCGAGTACACAGTTCCGTATATAAAAAGAAAACGACAAATAATGTAAAATCAAAAATGCGAACCACAGACCAAATACAATTCTATAATTTGTCATTATAAAAGTCTCCCAACTCGTAGTAAGCTCTCTCCACCAAAAGCTCTTTCAAAGAGCTCTTAAACAAAACGAGCGTAGGACGAGCCCTGATAAACATAGGAAGGTGCTATAAATATTCCTTCTTTCAAAAATGACCGACCTCCTTACTAAAGCTGAAGAAGGTATCGGCAGATGAAGAAGTACTTGTAAAGCTTAATTACAAAATAAAAACGATAATTCGATACTCCTGAATTTAAATAAAATAACCATTTTAAAACAAAATAAAACTTAGACTAAAAAACATTGTTTTTTTTAGATGTAACCCTCTTCTTAAGGATGAACGATACGTATAAATAACTAACCTTAAATTCAAAATACTTTTAATTTCTGTCGGAGTTAGTCTCCAAGTTATCGCACCATCAGCGCTTCCCCAATAGTCATTTATTTCATCAATCTGATCAAAATTCAGTATGGTCGCTGTCTGCGTCAGTCTAGCAAATTGATCTCTGACTGACCAATATGTGCCTGTTGTAATGTATCCTGCTAATGATCTTACTTCTTTGTCCAATACCAATCCTCCTAGCTAAAATTTTTAACAAATGTTGGCGAAACCATATTGAGTATTTGAATATTTAAAAGTAGTTTATGATTGTCTACAAAATTTACCAGTTTACAATATTCTTGAAAAAATTTAAAAAAAAACTGGTTAGACATATATTGCTGTAATAATTGGGGTCGCAAGTGAATATGGGTGTTAATGTTTAACTTTATTGATTTCAAAGTTACTGAACTTCATTCACGGTACTTATGCTTTTACATAATTTAAAAAATAATAATTTGTAGCTCAATAACGGTTCACAGACATGTAACATATAAGGAGATCAAATTGTTTACATTTTGTACCGATCAGAAATCATTTTTAACAGAAATTAATGATGATAAATTTCTGCTGATTGCCCTAGATTTACCGCCTCTTTGAAAACGAAGTTATATTAATTATATTAGATGCATAAAGTATGTAACTATGGTGTTCCTCAAGGAACAATTTTAGGACCATTATTTTTTAATATTTATATTAACGACTTATTTAGCATAAATTGCGATGGACAAATTCATAGTTTTGCAGATGATACTACAATTTTTTATACCGATACAAATTGGGACAACTTAAATAATAGAATTAAAAAATATTTTAAAATTATTATAAAAAATTGGTTTGATAACAATTTGTTAACAATTAATTTTAATAAAACAAATTATGTTCCTTTTACTTTAAACCTAAATAACCTACCACGAAATATGAATAGTATTCAAATAAATAAAGACATTCAAATTTTTAAAGTTAATAAAATAATATATTTGGGAATTATTTTTGACAGTAAGTAAATTAAATTGGAATTTTCACTTAGAATATTTAATTAAAAAATTAAGAAGTTCACTACCGATTTTTAAAAGCATTAAAAATTTTTTTAATGTAAGACATAATATGGAAATATTATATTACGCGTTAGTTAAAACTCGTTTAAATTACGGAATTTTAGGTTGGGGAGGAATAAATAGAACTTTAGTTAAAAAATTAAAAATATTATAAAAAAGGTTTCTAAAAATTATATTCAATAAAGTATTTATCCTTCAAAAGAATTATATTCAGAAACAAAAAAGTTGAACATAAGACAACTTTACAATTTAAAAACCCTAATCATAATAGGTACACGTCATAAAAATAAAATAACCATAAAATCTAAAATAAATAAGTCCATAGGACAAAAAAATTTCAAATATTTGTTTTTATTTAAACGATTATTTACAAACAAAAATTTTAAAACTGATTTCATTAAAAAAATTTAAAGTGGAAATAAAAACATGGATATTAAAAACAGACAATTTGAAAATGTTTTTAGAAATGCTTTAATTAATTAATATTGTTCTGAATAATTTATACAGTGAGGACCTAAAGTCCCCCCCCCCTCTAACTTCTAAACCGTTCGGTATATTTTAATGAAATTTTGAACGATAATATTTGAGCAAGTCTTGCACTTTTTGACATACCATGCTTTAAATGTCAAGATGACAGCTGGATCCGCTTTTGGAATATTTTTTTAAATGGAACACCCTGTATATTTTTACATTTTTAAATTCCACATAAAACTATAATTATTTTTTATTAAATACATTATTAGTCTATAGTCATTATAGTCATTCATAGTTTCCGAGATATTGACTCTCGAAAAGTGACATTTTTGAACTTTGACAGCTTATAACCCTCTAACAGTACGTCTTAGAGCAAAACGGCTTACATGTCCCTATCTTCAATTTTTATTATCTTCCCAAAAAAATCAACTTCCGGTTAAACCGGATGTAACTCGAAAGCAGAAAATATAGTTGTTCCGGTTTAACTGGAAGTTGATTTTTTTGGGAAGATAATAAAAATTGAAGATAGGGACATGTAAGCCGTTTTGCTCTAAGACGTACTGTTAGAAGGTTATAAGCTGTCAAAGTTCAAAAATGTCACTTTTCGAGAGTCAATATCTCGGAAACTATGAAGTATAGACTAATAATGCATTTAATAAAAAATAATTATAATTTTATGTGGAATTTAAAAATGTAAAAATATACAGGATAAATATTCCAAAAGCGGAACCAGCTGTCATCTTGACATTTAAAGCTGTCATTGGTATGTCAAAAAGTGCAAGACTTGCTCAAATATTATCGTTCAAAATTTCATTAAAATATACCAAACGGTTTAGAAGTTAGAGTGAGGGGGGGAAGGACTTTAGGTCCTCACTGTATAAGTATTTTTACATAAAAATTATAAATTAATAATTTTATTAAAGGTAATATTATATTTCTTCAAAAAAAAACTGCGCCTAACTATAAATTAACATTTTTACTTTAAAACTTAATTTTTAATGTCTATTTACGATTTATGATTTTACATACCAAAACAAAAAATAAGATTTGCCCCTAACAAGCTCGGCTTCAGGGGATTGAAGAATAAGTTTATAGAAGACAACATTAACATATTATTTATTATATTATTAAATTTTAAATAAACTTATTATTTATTAAGTATACATATTAGGTAAAAATAATATACTAAATATATATTGTGTTTTTTAAATTTTCCACTAGTCAAATTATTTATAGTTTCCTAATGATATCAAGTTATAATGCTTTAGGGAAATCACAACGAAAACGCTGTACGGACGTTTTTACTACGAGTGACGCAGAATTTTTGATATTCATTCATTATCTAATATTATAGTGTTTGTGAGCTGTTTAGATTAATTTTTAGTATTTTTCGACATTTTACAATGGTTCGCCAGTGTGTGATGTGCAAGAGACCCGACTATTCTAACCCTGGATTAATGTCTTGGCGGTAAGTGAGGTTATTCAGGTTCCGTTTTTATTACCCTAAAGGAAACGGTGAGTAAGCCAGTATTTTAAGTACATGTTGCAAAATATAATAATTATGTATTATTTTTGATCCTAAAACAACACATGCCAATGTAATGCAAGGATAACAGCGACATTTACAGCTTAAAGTGTTGCCATTTTTTCAAGGCTTTTAAAGCCATCTCTTTCTAACTTATCTGAAACTTCGGAAGTATGTCTGCTTGTAAACAAATTGTTTTTCATGGAATGTTTTATCTACTTATTTAGAGTTCACCCACCTATTGCTCTACAAAACTTATACTAAATAGACATAAATACTTACTCTATTAAACTGGCTTTTCATAATAACTTTTTCTAATCTTTGTGTCACTTCCGCCGTCAGTACTTGAATGAATTGATCATAATTATTTGAACTTAAAATTTCCTTAAATGACGATAGAAGCGTTTCTAAGTTCATAATCAAAGTTTGGACAAATGATTCACCAGCCTCGTAAGCAGATAGTTCATCCTAGAAAAAGTCGATTTAATAGCTCGAACTAAACTTCAAATAGTATTAATATACGAGGTGGAAAGTTTGCCATTACCGAGGATATCTTAATAGCCCCCCATACACCAACATATAAGTTGGACCGATTTGATCCGTTCGGATTTGGTCTGCGAGCTAGGTTCGGCACGTACCAAAACTCACGTCATTTTTGGGCAGCCGAATTTGGCTCGTCGACTTTATAAAATGACTTTTAGACATTTGTTAAGTATGGTTATATGCCTTATTTGACAAATTTTTGTTCATGTAATCTTTGCATTTTATTTGCCACAAACATGGATAACTTTGGTAAATGTTAATAAATTCCGTTATAAATTCTTTTGATAAGTAACGTGAATCGGCAGACATTATTTGTTATTATTATTATTTTAATTTAACCTCAAACCAAGTTGGAAGACTTGACACGCGTCCCAAATTAACCTAGCGAATCTACTGACGGGTTAAAACCGGCTGATTTCATCCGTGGCAGATATTACACGGCCCGATGAAGCTCGGCTCGCCACATACACGTAAAGTTTTATCGGCGTATTTGGCTCGCGCCATATTAAATTCGTTAAGTTATCCGCTGGTGTATGGGGGGGGGGGGCTAATGGATGGACACAAACGGGCCAGATATTTTTGGGGTAGGCATAGGATCAAGGTATTTATACAGTTTGTATCAGTCAAATGGAATCAATGCGATAATAAATACATGGGGGAGTGGCCGAAGAAACGCTCGGACAGGTCGATTGGTATTCCTAGTTGGGCATTTTTTTCAATAAAAGCTGTTTATACAGGGTGTGTCATGTAACAGTAGCCAATACCAACTTTCTTATTTTAAATACAACACCCTGTATATTATTCAATTTTTGGATTCTTCAGAAAATTTTAGACATATTTCATATACATACAATATCGTAAATATCCTATATCAATCTTCAACTGTTTTGGAAATATTAGTTGCGTTTCTTTTTATTGATATGAAATAAAAAAAAGGTATAAATAGTTTTGTTGACTTTTGTTAAAAACTCCTGACCTTAGCAAATTGTTGTCTGTCTGCATGACAGTAGTTGTCAGTGTTATAGTCGTTTGCATTTCGTTAACTGCATATCAGAAAAATGGTTTATTTAACAGAAATGCACAAAATAACAATTATACAGATGATTGGTTATGGAGATAAAACACACGACACAAACGGAAGTTGCTCGCTTATTTCATGAAAAATTTAATTTTATATTAAAATACGTACTTATTAGCTCATGGAAGACGATTTTGATACGAGAACGTATTTTTGTAAACAAATAATGGCAATGTTAGATAACAATGTGATACAATTAGAACATGTTTTATTTTCTGATGAGTGCACCTTTACACCTAACGGTCATGCTAATCGTCAGAATTTTCGCTATTGGTCTAGGGAAAATCCTCACTGGATTAGAGAAGAACATACGCAATATCCTGAAAAGATTAATGTTTGGGCAGGAATAGTTGGAGATAATATCATAGGTCCATTTTTCCTTAATGGCAATTTAAATGGCGATAATTATTTAGCACTGCTCCAAAATAATGTCTTGCCAACTTTGACAAACTTATAACCTGATCCAGCAAACCCACAACTTCCAGCGAATATGATATGGTTTCAGCAAGATGAAGCACCGCCCTATTATCAAATCAATGTTTGGCAGTACCTCAACAGAGTATTTCCAAATCGGTCGCTAGGGAGGCGAGGATCGATGGAATGGCCAGCACGATACCCTGATCTGAAGCCATTAGAGTTCTTCTTATGGGGTTTATGTCAAAAATATTGTATACAAAATTAAACTCCTTGACTTAGCTGACTTAAGAAGACGAGTGACGCTTGTTTTTTACATTATCAAGAAATTAACAGTATTACTTATTAGTTTTTGAGTGTGTTGTAAATTTCTGCAATAAATCTGAAAACACTTAATATTTCCGAAACAGTTGAAGATAGGTATAGGATATTGTGCATGAAATATGTTTAAAAGTTTCTGAAGAATCTAAAAATTGAATAATATACATTTAGTTAATAATTTAATTTAATAATTGCATTTAATATAAGATAATATCAATCTGACAATCTTTGTATCATGATGGATATAGGTGCATTCTTTCCCCGCTCCAACTGTAAATAATTCTTGTGTGAAATAACTCCTAAACCATGTAAAATATTAAAACGATACAAGAGACAAAAAGTAGGTATCGAAAAAGGACAAAAATTCATAAAAATAGTAATTTACGTTACAAGACCGGAAAGTAGTGTTTTTCAGGTCGAGACAAGCATTTCCAGGGCGAGCCGTAGGCGAGTCCTGGAAGCTTGGAGAGACCTGCACAACACTAATTTTCGGTTGCGTGAAGTACAATATTTTTTTTAAGACCGACACTTCGATATACTTACTTACATTAAATTATTTTATTTTATATTATTTTTAAATGCGTCGGTCGTATGACTTCTCGTAACGGGCTTTTGATTTTACTGGCAATATATCGTAAGTCGCTTTCCTTGCTGCTTCCAAAATTTCTTGTGAAATCTCATTTTCCGTGTCGGATAATTCAAAATCTGAATTCATATTGTTAAATTTGCGCACTCGCGAAACAAGTTTGACATAAACAACAAATTAAAAATCAACGAACTGTCACTCGACAATACATCGAAATGTTGTTGTTATAGTAACGAAATCAAGGTAGCTTGTATTATCAAAGAACCATTGGAAAAACAAAAAACAGGGACCGGAAAAATTCTAACGTCACTTTTCCAGTCTTGATCGACAAAACGTTATTTTCTGGACGAAAAATTGTCCAGAAAGTGTATATTTTCTGGTCGGTTTAAAAAAAAAGTTTTCCGGGGGTCGAGACGTTAAAAGGGTCACGGCCAGAGAATTCTAATGTTGAAAATGACATTTTCATAGGTACAAAAAAGTGTAATGAAATGTTTAAGCTAGATTCAGAAAACCTATAAATTGCAAGGTATATTGCGAAGGTAGGTTTTCCTGATTTTCCGAATTTTTATTTATAGTCACATTTAATTCAGCGACGTCATCAAGATTGATTAAATCCTCAAAAAAACCTTCCGACTCAATGCTTTCGTGAAAGTTTAATGGTTTTACGGGTACATTTTGAAATTCAACGCTGTATGAATTGTCTGACATATTATCATAATTTATTAAAGTATGATTTTTATTGCGAAGTTGGTTCATATTATCCCACTGTAATTCAGGGGTGTCAATGTCAAAAATCACGGTTTTTTGAGAAGACAAAACAGTGTTTGTCTGGGGCAGACCCACCTCCTCTCAAACGCTGCAATGAAGTTATTAAATGACATGATGCGTGAGATGGGAGTTTTAAACAACAATGTGTTTAAAAAGTTTTGGTTCTTAATTTCGAACTCTGAATGTTTATGTGCACTGGGTATTTTACTTTATGTAAAATTTTTATGCAAGAAAAATTACTAACACGGAGGGCTTTTAACAGGGTTAAGAAAAAGTCCTTTGTTTAGAGCTCTTATAACCTTTTTTACCTTTAAAATTTTAGTTATAATAAAACTAAAAATGAACAAGAACGTTATACTTTTTAAATGGCTGATTATTGAACAGAACCTTTACTTAGTCATTTTAAAAAAAAAATGTTTATATTTCGACAGTGAATGTCGCACCCAGTATAACGACTTTTGAAAATATTAAAATTTAAACTTTTTGCTCTTGCTTGCTGGAAAAGTTACGAACTTTAACGTTTGTGTGTGAAACACTTGTAAAAAATATTAATTAACTTTATAATGAATTTAATTCGGCTTTAGAATTTTTGACATAGAAAGTATTATTTTAAAGTTAAAATTCGTTTTTTACAAATCCAACAGCATTACAAGCGTTAAGTTTGGTTAAAATTAACAAGGCTTAAATGTTTTTGTGATAAAACGTATAGCTATCACTTTGTTTAAAGTTGCACTTTAAAAAATGTATTTTAAAAATTAACTATTCAGAAGCACTTCGTAAAATGTCTTTCTTACTTTATAAGTTAATGTTGTTGAAAAATGTCACTAATTGTGAAAAATCGAAAAGTTAAAGGTTTTGTGAACAGAACGTTGTTACGAAAAATTTAAATGTATTTTTGAAAATAAAAGTTTTTTGAGCTATCACGGGCGTTTTAGAAAGCAAACTTTCGATGAATGTTTTTCAAATGGAAACAGTGTTACTTTGATTCAAAGAAATTGTTGTTTTTTGTAAAATTTTAAGGCAGAGATTCTATACCTTACTTAGTGTACCAGCAATACCATAATTGACTGTATATCACCTTTCAGATCTGCGTTTTTGCGTAAACTCGAACCTATTTGAGTGGCCTGTACGAATTTCTTATAAATGAGTATTTATTTTGAGTGCGTACTCTACTCGCACTAACTTACAGCCCCAACCTTCGTAAGCAGATAGTATTGGGGTAATCCACGCTTTTAAGGCTCACAACAAATAGATTATACTTTTTTATTAAAAACTTTCCTAGCCCGTGACGACTGTAGATTTATTTTATTTAAAACAGATACTGTTTCACTAAGCCATACCTTCGGGATTTCGAGGTGAGAATCCCACGTCAGTAATGCTTAGACTGGCAATCCCTTTAAAATTATAAAGCGATTCGCGGTTGATATGACGCAACGACTGAAGAGGTTCTGTTACTGTTTTACTGTATGCAACAAATTTATAGTCCGCGAATCTGACGTCAAACGCCGCGACTCGGCTCGTTTTTTCCGCGGGCCCCAGCACACGGAAATGCAGCTTGCAATTCTAATTTTATTTTTGCGATTAAAACTTTATTTTTAAACTTAAAAATATTCTGATGACAGAATCTTGTGTGTGGCGTAAATACGCATCGATTGACGTATTTGGTTTTTTGCTAACTTTCTTAATTACTTAGTAATCGTTAATTATGTGTGAAAATTAAGTAAAATTCTCACTTTACAAGCGTAAAAACGCTCTGACGCTCGTGATTCGCCCAAACGCCGTTTTAGGGCGGAGCCTCACTTTCGGTGAACAAAACCGCGCGCAAATTTTCGCGGAGCTCAGTTGAAGCAAAGCATCGGAGCGTCTTCCTGCCGAAAATTTGAATTTCCAAAATAAAAATTATTTTCTAAAAATTTTTTGAAAAAATAAAAAAATTAAAAAGTATAAAAATACATTGTATACAACAGGTATGCAAACATTACACATTTGTCGACCTGTTTCTACGTAAATGGATAGTGATTTTATTCGTTGGAATAGGGCACCGTTAAATTAAATAAATTCCTTTCTATGCCGATATTAATTTTGCTCGTAGTGAGAGTGTGCGTAAATTGCCACCCTAAGTGAATATGCGTGGAACGCCAATTGCGACTGATACTACCTTAACAAATAAAAAAAAACCATGAATAAAGTTTATTCTATACACTAAACATACCTCGCTAAGTTGGTGGCTAACATTTAAAAAATTATCAACCCATGGATTGATCCTCGGTTTAATAGCCGTGGACCGCAACTGTTGAATTCCATAATCAATAATTTCACTCAGCCTAGCGCTAACTGAAGATATTCCAGACAGACAGCTTTCCAATTTCCCACGTTCGTTTGTGTTCATGTTGGGCCAAGCGTTTTCTATTTCCTTCATTATATTGTCGACTAGTGCCGTAACATATTCTGTACTGCTATCTGCGTTATTTAGGGCAACCTAAAAACATAAAAGAGCATTAAGTACCAATCCAAAGTCACTGCTTACTATGATGTGTCAATTTTAGCTTGAGAAATGATGCGTTTTGGAGATCATTTGGAAAGTATGGGTCCTTAACAGATGGCAACGCGGCTTGCGGAAATCTCCAAATTATCAAATGCTAAATCAAGGCAGCTGTTGTGGTATTACCACGAATACAAGATATAATTAAGTGAAACTTTGCAATAGGTTATTATACCGACGGTAAAGGACTAGCCAAAGATAATGCAAGGACAGTGGCTTACAGATAAAAACCTGTAGTACAAACCAGTCAATTAAAATTATTTTATTTTCCTTCTAAGAACTTACTATTGCTAATATTCTTCACATAACAGTAAAATCACACTGATATTACTTACAATAAATGCAGTTCGGGATTGTTCCGTATCTCCAGGCTGCAATCTTCCCTGCTGTATTGAATTATGGAGAACATTGTATGCTTGAGTTAGATCTAAGTACCCAGAGGGATATCCTTGTTTCAACCTTGCTTTTAAAATATCGCAATAGTCATTCTCTAAAACTCTACAGGCGTTGTTGATAGTTACGCAAATTCCGTCTAGGCTGCCCGTTGAAACTGAACGCCTGAAAATGTGGTAATTTATAAATACCTTTCATCCTGAAAATGTGTTATTGTATAATTAACTAGCGGTTGCCCGCCGCTTCGCTCGCGCAATTTAATTGTTATAAATTAGCTATCGAAACAAAGCAGCGGATACCGGTGGCCCACTCTCAACGCAGGATTCCATAGCATCTAAACTGTTCAACTTTTTAATATTTTTTAAAAACAGAGCTATAGGGAGGCATAGGGTCTACAATTTAAAATTATTTCAAATTATACAGGGTGTCTCAAATATGCAGGGTATATCAAACGTACTTTTTTTTAAATGGAACACCCTATATATTATGATATTTTTGGATTGGATGATCAATTCTAAGAATATTTTGTATAACATATAATAAGTTTAAATTTAACAGTTTTTTAGTTATTAACGATTTTTCAAAAATTTCGTGTTTGCAGCACGTAAAGAATATGCACCTGTCGGTAGTACATACTGACGGAAATAAATTCAATTTGGGTTATGGAATATGATTGTTCAGTAGCGTCTAAAGTATATTTTAAAAAACAAAAATATTTACCGAAGTCTTTTAAAATGCCTTTCTAAATGTAACAATTTTAAAAACGTAAGAATTCTTAAAAGTCTGTTATTTTAAATACATACCCTATTATTTTTTATGCCTAATCGAAAGACATTTTTAATACAATTCTAATTATACCTACCTTTTATAGTTTTCTCTGAAATAGCTATTTCTTCCTTTACTATATAAACTCGGTGTTTATTTTCTCATAGAGTGTCTTGAATACCGCACTGTGTCCGTACGACGCTCTGTTTCTAGAGTGCCATGGACACCCAACTATTCCTTTTATTAATCTTAAGTCATTTGAAGCGACTTTTTCAGTATTTGTAAATTTAAAAAAAATGTTTCTGTTGTTTTAAGTTTAAGCAATATCAATAATTTTATTCTTTAAAGAAAAACTTCAAATGACTTAACAATATTAAAATGAATAGTTGGATGTCCAGGGCACTCTAGAAAAAGAGCGTCGTACGGACACGGTGCGGTATTCAAGGCACTCTATGAGAAAATAAACACCGAGTTTATATGGTAAAGGAAGAAATAGCTATTTCAGAGAAAACTATAAAAGGTAGGTATAGGGAACCCTAGTATAATTAGAATTGTATTAAAAATGTCTTTCGATTAGGCGTAAAAAATAATAGGGTATGTATTTAAAATAAGACTTTTAAGAATTTTTACGTTTTTGAAATTGTTAGGTCGGTGACACACTGGAGAAATAAGTTTCATGAAACTTGTTGCTGAAACAAGTTATGTCAAACTTTTTTTTATGTCAATGTAAAATTTATATGCAAAACAATTTCGGGTCGCCTGTTTCGCAAACACAGTGTGTTCCGTCTCATTTAAATATATGGGTTGTGTGGTACTGAAACAAGTTTCCTGTTTCTTGCAACAAATTTCAAGAAACCTATTTCTCCAGTGTGTCACCCGCCGTACATTTAGAAAGGCATTTTAAAAGACTTCGGTAAATGTTTTTGTTTTTTAAAATATGCTTTAGACGCTACTGAACAATCATATTCCATAACCCAAATTTTATTTATTTCTGTCGGTCTGTACTACCGACAGGTGCATATTCTTTTCGTGCTGCAAACACGAAATTTTTGAAAAATCGTTAATAACTCAAAAACTGTTAAATTTAAACATATTATATGTTATACAAAATATTCTTAGAATTGATCATCCAATCCAAAAATATCATAATATATAGGGTGTTCCATTTAAAAAAAGTATGTTTGATATACCCTGACTATTTGAGATACCCTGTATAATTCAAAATAATTTTAAATTGTAAACCCAATGCCTCCCTATAACTCTGTTTTTAAAAAATATTAAAAAGTTGAACAGTTTAGATGCTATGGAATCCTGCGTTGAGAGTGGGCCACCCGGTATACTACCCAAGGGAACCTTTAATAGGTACCCAATTAATGATCTGCTACCTATAGATGAAACAATAACAAATGAACCTATTGACAAAATCGTATTTCATTCTGAAGTAACTCCTGTTACCAATTGCGCCTCTCCACGTATGCTCTTAAAAGTAAGTATTAAGACAATAATGATAGTAATAATACTAAACGTCTTTTATCAAGAACAAATAATCTACAATTTCAAAAATAGAAATAATATTTCATGATACCCATAATAAGAGCAAAGTAAGTTTAGTATTAATTAATTAGTAGCCATAGCGCTATTCTTACACTTAACTCTTAAAGTACTACCTATATATAAATTACGGCTATAATAATATTTTAAAAGTAATAATAACAACACTTATTTAATAATTTAACATATTCATCTCTAAAGCCATAAATTTACAGGTTTTACCTTTTTCCAGAAGAGAAAAAATATGACGTTATGTGGTAAATTTTAATCTTTGTCTAAAACCCATAGACATTTTCCTTAAAATTATGCAGTTTGGCAACGCAGAAGCGATCGCATTTCTATTGGTCCGAGGAGATCGTGACGTTTTTCATTTATAATTTCATTGTCGTTTGGTAGTTCTTTGAAAGTTGTTTGAAATTTTTCTCGGTTTATCGGTTTTGTGTAATAATAGCTGTGTTTTTATTGTTTTGTGATATTTTTTTAAATACTAATTATGGGTCGCAGGTGTGAAGTGTGCAAGAATGCGGAATATAATAAACAATTTCAACTTTCAAATTCACTCCATGGCCATGTCTCTTTTCTGCAACGATCTGGTACCAGATCATTGCTTTTCTGCATGTGTAAAATAATCTATGAAATATATTTTTATTATAAGCATGCCTGCAAATCCAGATAAGAGAATATTTGGTTTGCTCTCTTAGGATTCGATAAAAACAAGCCTTTGCCCAAGCAAATATGGTAATCTATATATATATAAAAATGAATGTTTGTCTGTATGTCCCGTATGCGTTCCTATACCATTTATCCGATTACGATGAAAATTTGGTGAGTTGTTGTGTGCAGGCCGAGGAAGGTTTCGGCATAAAAAAAAAGTGGCGCAACGGATGCTGGAATGCCGGGATGTCGGGATGCTGGATATTTGTGTAATGTTTTTCCTTCTAATTTATTTAAGTAAGTAGAGTAGCAACGCGCGCGGGTTATAGCTAGTTTTATGTATAAAATAAAAAGTTAATTAGGAATGTTAATGTCATTTTTCAAATGCTAATACCCCAAAACCTTTTCGATTTAGACGTTTGACCTATTATACAAAATACGTTTAGAATCAAAAAATGCAATTTCATAACCATTTTCTATTCAAAATAACAAAGTTGACATATACTTCCGGTATAAGGTATAACTGGAAGTGATAGGAAAAACCAATATTTCAGTTAAAGAGGGCACATCTAAAAATATAAAATGTCGAAGCTTTAAGAAAATATAAGTATTTTTCCCAAAAGTTGTAACGAACGCTTTTATTTATAACTATCCAAAGTTTCCCTTATAATAATTATTACAAACAGTAATTAACTTACGTTAAATTTTACTGCTCCCCGGACCCTTTTTCTATTATACAGGGTGTCCAGTTTTCGTGTGTTTTCATATACCAGCTCCCTTATTATAAAAGATAGAAAGATGGGGTTTGCGGCTTACTGTTCTATTTTTTTATGAAACTTTCATTGCCGTAAACAAAATTTTCATAGCCCTCTCAGTTTCTGACATACAGGGACATTTTCAAATTTTGTAATTTTTGACGCTCCCCTGTATCTCGATTATTTGAAAACTTATCAATAAGGTAAAAATGGATTGTTATATAGTTTTTTATTTTGAATTCAGTGGCGTAGTTAGTTTTTTTCTAAAAAGTTTTGTTTATGAGTTATGACCCAAACTTATATTTTTTTTAATGGGACACCCTATATATTATTTATTTTTCTTGTTCCTCTTTTTAAGAGCTTTTCAAAAATATATAATAGTCCATATTTTTTTCTTTTAAAAAGGGACAATTTTAATTTTTTTTGTAAAATTAATCATTTTTCGAATAGAGGGCTATGCCCGCAAATAAAAAAAACAAAACAACTGGATATCTACGAAAAATTTAAATATGTATCAAAAAGCTAATAATAGATAAAAAGAATTATGATTAAAACTTTTTTATTTTTATTATAAACATTAATGTTATCTAAATAACAAATGGTTTTGAAACTTACCTATTAAAATACAGTTCCGAGGCTGCGTTCGCGTCTTCATTAGCTCGGATAAAACAAACATACATATCGTGTTTTTCATAATTTTCATAATATCTATTATTTTTTGCCATGTTAAATAATTAAATGATTTTTCACAGAAATATCAAATAAACTAACAAAATCAAACAAATATCTTTAATATTTGACAATAATCCGTAATGGCACATTTACAAACCTTTGTTTTCTGTCATGTCTATTTATGATTGATCATGGCCTTCTGGATTCTAGATGAAAAATGATTAATTTTACAAAAAAAGTTAAAATTGTCCCTTTTTAAAAGAAAAAAATATGGACTATTATATATTTTTGAAAAGCTCTTAAAAAGAGGAACAAGAAAAATAAATAATATATAGGGTGTCCCATTAAAAAAAATATAAGTTTGGGTCATAACTTATTAACAAAACTTTTTAGAAAAAAACTAACTACGCCACTGAATTCAACATAAAAAACTATATAACAATCCATTTTTACCTTATTGATAAATTATCAAATAATCGAGATACAGGGGAGCGTCAAAAATGACAAAATTTGAAAATGTCCCTGTATGTCAGAAACTGAGAAGGCTCAGTTTCTGACATACAGGGACATTTTCAAATTTTGTCATTTTTGACGCTCCCCTGTATCTCGATTATTTGATAATTTATCAATAAGGTAAAAATGGATTGTTATATAGTTTTTTATGTTGAATTCAGTGGCGTAGTTAGTTTTTTTCTAAAAAGTTTTGTTAATAAGTTATGACCCAAACTTATATTTTTTTTAATGGGACACCCTATATATTATTTATTTTTCTTGTTCCTCTTTTTAAGAGCTTTTCAAAAATATATAATAGTCCATATTTTTTTCTTTTAAAAAGGGACAATTTTAACTTTTTTTGTAAAATTAATCATTTTTCATCTAGAATCCAGAAGGCCATGATCAATCATAAATAGACATGACAGAAAACAAAGGTTTGTAAATGTGCCATTACGGATTATTGTCAAATATTAAAGATATTTGTTTGATTTTGTTAGTTTATTTGATATTTCTGTGAAAAATCATTTAATTATTTAACATGGCAAAAAATAATAGATATTATGAAAATTATGAAAAACACGATATGTATGTTTGTTTTATCCGAGCTAATGAAGACGCGAACGCAGCCTCGGAACTGTATTTTAATAGGTAAGTTTCAAAACCATTTGTTATTTAGATAACATTAATGTTTATAATAAAAATAAAAAAGTTTTAATCATAATTCTTTTTATCTATTATTAGCTTTTTGATACATATTTAAATTTTTCGTAGATATCCAGTTGTTTTGTTTTTTTTATTTGCGGGCATAGCCCTCTATTCGAAAAATGATTAATTTTACAAAAAAAATTAAAATTGTCCCTTTTTAAAAGAAAAAAATATGGACTATTATATATTTTTGAAAAGCTCTTAAAAAGAGGAACAAGAAAAATAAATAATATATAGGGTGTCCCATTAAAAAAAATATAAGTTTGGGTCATAACTCATAAACAAAACTTTTTAGAAAAAAACTAACTAGGGAGCTGGTATATGAAAACACACGAAAACTGGACACCCTGTACATTAAACTTTACTGTTCTACAAACCCTTTTTTTCACAAACGTTAAAAAATATTTGTTTCAGATTGGATAATTATATTTTATTGGAAACCCTGAAACGAGACGCCGCTGGTAAGAAACCATGTGATAGCGCATAGTAACGAGATAAAATTCTAACGGCGGCAACGTAATTCCCTTTCCCGGCCCCCACTAAGCTCTTCTCCTCCTCTCTCCTACAAACGATTTTGTCAGCAGATTTAAATAGCGCTTATGAATGGCGTGTGGCATCTATAGGTAGCAAATCATTGTACCCAATTAAGAAGCTTTTTATTGTTGGGATATATTTTCAATAGGTTCAAATGTCAGTGCTGAATATGATAAATTAGGTTATAATGAAAAAGTTTTGTCTGTAGCATCTTTCATTGTTAACAAAATTATAAGGTACGGTGCGGTAAAGTGCGGCGAAACCCGCATATCTTTTTCTTCACTAACCTAATAAAAACATGGAAAATTTGACACTCTGTACCTACATGCTGTCTGCTGTTTTGTACATACTTATATAACTAACCTTATACATTTTCTAATAATAAAGAACGTATCATCAACCATACTCGATGTCTGTTGACCCAATTCTAATGAATCCATGTTAACAGCTTTGCCCACAGATTCTTCCATAAAATATTGTTCCAGTCTTAAATAATGCGATAAAAGATCGTGCTTAGACTGACACAACTCACTGTTGAGGAGCAGTTGATCAAGAGTTTTAGTTAACTTTTCTTTTTGTTCTGTTTCAGCAACACCAACCTGAATGTCGGCCTAGAATATATTCGAATTTTTTAATGTAACGTCCTAATGACATAATATATTTTTATTTCTTAACATACTTTTACTAAAACTACTTTTAAAAATAATTTGTTAAGTGACTATCGTTTTACACAGTAGCAAATTTTACGATAAATTTAAGCAGAAATTTGTTTACAACTAAATTTTAACGTGTTATACACACTAAACTTGGCAAATTTTATAAGAAAAATATTATAATATTTTCTATCAACGAAAAATATTATTGGCTAGCGGACTTTAAAGTATGAAAATACCTGCATTTTGCATCGAAGTACACAGGGATGCCAAAAACAATTAACTCCCTGGGGCCGATTAGACATTGACAATTATTTTGTCCTTGTTAGGAACTCATCAGAATGCTACAACCCGAAGCAACTCTACTGATAACACTGCAGCGCATTTAAACCCCGCTTAATAAAATAGCAAGTAATAAATAAGCCGCAACGCCATCACGTTGGAATCCAACTGCGTGTGCAAGTTAATTTTTTTGTTAATATAACAAATAAAAAAGGCTTTACAAACAAAAATATTTTAATTTAACTATTAGTAAACCACGTTACGTAATAATTATGTAACTTATTTGGGCCAGATTATGTTACATTTATGTAAAATAATTTATATCAAATTTACATACCATGAGTTACATAACACAGTTTACATCACTGTGCTATAAATTTAACATGCCCAAAGCATGACAGTACGGCAGATTTAAGTTAAATTTTACTTTCTTATGACCTTGTTGGTATTTTAAATTTACATAACCGAGTAAAGTATAGTTATATAAATTTTACATATATTTTACGTAATTGTGTTTACTGGGATGTTTGGCGGTTGGATTTGCTATTTCTCAATAGTCACGGTTCTACCCAGTTATTTCTCTTAAAACGCGTTTTTCGCTTTTTTAAGGATATTTGTATAAGTTACTAGTTACTGTATAATAGCCGAAAAGTTCATTAAATCGATATTTTCTAGAAGAAGTAGTCAGGTTTATATTTCACATCATATAAAATTATAAATTACTTTATTTACCGAAAAGCTAGGCTAGATATTATTTGACATTGACATTTAAAAATGCGTCAGTGGTCGTTAGCATGATTTTCTCAAAAATTGCTTCCAAATTTGTAAGTGCATACACATCGAAATTCCATGTAATTTTGTAAATATTTTTGTTATCAAATTTTACTAAAAAAATGTATCATAAATATTAGCACAAAATTTGTGTTAAAATTACGCTTCTTATGTAAAACGGCTCTATTTACAAAAACTTTATTTTATCACTTGAAATGACGTAAGCCAATAGAATGAACCATAGCCTTCTCGATTTTAAAGAAGTGTATAAGACAGTATAATATGTATACTAGTATGCTTATAAAGGCACTTTGACGGATCCAGGTGGCGGGCGTTGGAATAAACAACTGCCATGGCATGGTGTCCATGACATTTCAGAAAAAAAGCGTTGTGTACGCACAAGGTGCGGCGTCTAATGAGAAAATGAGCAATAAATGCGGTAAATGGAAAATTAATGCCTCCGCTGGGATTTGAACTCAGAACCTTGGTTTTTCAATGCTCAGTTTTCGATGCAGACGATAACCAACTGAAAAAGGAAGGTCAAAAGAAATAATTCCTTTTGATAGATTATAAAGTCATAAACAACTTTAACACACAAATTTAAAAATAAATTGTAAATTTTTACCGGGAAAATTTATACTTTTACAATTTTACAGATGTAATGCGGAATTCCCATTACTTACCGTAACTTTTCTCAGAATGAACTTAATGTAGATTTCACAGCGAAAATGCATTAAAGTTATTTCTCCTATCAGTATGTCCAAATCCTTAGGGTCGATTTTTTCTAGTTTACTAAAACTGGCACTTGAACTCATTCTTGACAATTCGGTAATTTGCTGTAAGACAATTCAAATTTTATTTGGTTTATTTGTAAAGAGCAAGAACAAATTCCGACAGTTTGTTGATATCCAGACGTCCCCGTAACCAATTAACTATTATTTATCGATTTTTCAGATATATATATATAAGGAACTTGCTCATATTTTTTTATTGCACAAATATGTTCAGCCATATTAAAAAATAACATAAATGCAAAATATTACGTCTTAAATATAACTCCCTAATTTTTTATAAATAGGTCTATCTGAGGGTCTATCCTATATATAAAACGAGTTCTATGGCGTTAGAAGTGCGCAAGTGTTTACGCATCGCAAGCGGAAGATACAGGATACAGGGTTTGTTCCGCATGGACAGGTTTGGCGGACTTATTTAGTCCCCTTGACCATACCACAGTACTACGTAGTGTTCTCTTGCTTTTTTAACTAAAAACACGACGACGAATCATTTTTAAAAAAATTTAAAATCAAACATTAAAAACGATTTTCTAACCTCAAAAGTAAAAAATTAAAACTCTTATTCCCCCCCATAAAACCTGTGTTATTGAAATAGCATAACTATGAAACGCTGGCTTAAACGGGGAATAGTTTTTTTCCCTAGAAAAAGTTGGCAACCATGTGAAATTATTATATTAACGCCAACCAGGGCGCAGGACATTTTTTTAACACAGAAAAGGGCTATAAGAATAATGTATAAAATGTAATTTCTGGAATCATGTCGAGGAGTATTTAGATCTAAGAGAATTTTTACCATCTATGCTTTATATTATATCCGAATTAATTTTGTTTGTATTTAAAAATAAGGAAAAAATGTTTGTACCGATTAACCGAAATTATAACACACGAACAAGATACATCTCTTACCCGATACACCATCTAACTTTGTTTGAAAAAAGTCCCTATTATATGGGCATTAAACTCTATAACAAATTAGATAATGGTATGAAAAGTATAACTTCTGAAAGACAATTCTTTTGGATCTTGAGCCCTACAGTTTGGATGAGTTTATTAATTCTTAGTATAAATGTGAATGTTTGTTATCTCTTATTTCGAGTAGGAATTGTGTGTATATACCTATATAGAAGCTTGAACCAACTTAAAAAAGTACTTTTTCATTTGCTGCTAAACCCAATATTTCCCAAGTTTCTTACCTAACTAGTCAGCAACGACTACCCCTTCAATTACCTATATAGATATATTTTTTTCTTTTGTGACGTCATTTCATCTTGTACTTGTTTGTACATTTAACTGTATAAACCTTGTATAACTTGAAATAAAGAAGAATAAATAAATAAATAAATAAATAAATAAACCAAAAAACGAGTCTTGCCTACCCATGGCGAGTCGGCGAGCCAATCTTCTTCATTTTTTCATATGTTTTATTCTTATAATTCTTTATTATCATACAAAATATACATTTTCAGTCCTTACAACATTCAAACAAAAATCTTTCTAACAATAATTATCACAGCTGTGAAATACTTGTTGTTCTTTATTATATTTATTTAAAGATATTTGTACCTAAGGTTTTTTAAAAGCTTGTTTGTACTCTTCCTATAAGGTCAGCAAGTATTCACTTTGTTATACATATTCAATTATTTTCAACTTATAAAATACCTAAAACTTACACAGAGATTCAAGAAAACCAAGAATGAGAACGCAACGTTTAGTCTGCAAATACAAATGGAACAAAAATCGATTAGAGCCTGAATAAATTTCTAATCTGCAAGAATTTGAACTTTGTCCACTATACAACTGTAGCACAGAATATATAGCTAGTAGCTATATATTCTGTGACTGTAGTTTTCTTCCCAATAAGTTACTACCCGATTATTACAGTCCCTTCCCGAACCTTTACATTTAGATGGCAACAGATTACTATACAGCTTTGGCACAAGATATCTAAAATGTCTTTGAATTGATGTATACTTAACATTAGGAATATTCAAACTACAAGAAGTTACAGATCTAGTATTGAATGGATGAGCAACAAGATCTCTAGTCAAACCTCTTTTCTTTGCGTACCTTAAGGTTGATAGTATAAATAATTGTCTTATTCTGAGAATCTTACTATTATTAAAAATTATCTCTGTACGTGTCAGGATTGAAGTATTTACCATAATGCATAATTTTAATAATATACTTTTGTGTAATGATTAGAGGTTTTAAGAGAGTCCTAATCTAAATCTAGCCTATTGGTGTAAACTTGTTCACGTGTGTATTGTGGTGTTTAATAATTTTGTTGAACAATTTATTATTTTTGTGATATTATATAAACTTTCAAAACAATAGATATTAACAATGTCACTGTGTTTAGTGCATCATTGTTTTAATTTAAATGTGAGTAAATGTGCGTGTATGTCTTTTACATTGAATCGTAATGTTATTGCCTATGACTACTCCTTAAATGGAACTAATTTGCAGCGGGTTAATCAACATACGGACCTCGGTGTGGTCTTTGACCCGACAATGTCTTTCTCCAGTCACATAATATCTAAAATTGATAGTGCACAAAAAATAGCAGGTTTTATCGTTAGGAACACCAAAGATTTTAGCATTGATGTTAGCTGGCATCTTTTTGATAGCCTAGTGTTGCCTGTTTTGGAGTACGGAAGCATAATTTGGTCCCCCCAGTATAACGTGTGGGTTACACTCATTGAAAGAGTGCAGAGAAAGTTTGTTACATGTATGTATTATAGGAAATACGGTATATATCCTCAGAAAGGGTGGCATAACGAATACCTTTTGGGTGTCTTTGGCGGGCTTTCATTGAATAAAAGAAGAATCAAAATTTTACTATGCACTTTGTTTAGAATTTTGAAAGGTGAAATCGACTGCCCCGGTATTCTTGGTAAACTACCATTCGCTGTCAATAGAGTCAACTCGCGAGCCTCAAATATTTTTTATCTGACCTATCCTCGAACAAACCTTTACAAAAATTCTCCAATTTACAAAATGTGCCACTTTTTTAATCTGCATGCATCAGATATTGATGTAGATACAACTAGTCTTGGTCAGTTCAAGGATTTGGTCGAGAGAAAACTGAGGACCAATTAACGGACGTAATATTGTGATGCTCAGTTGACTACCCACTTTTGTGGGGTTTTGATTCCTGTTCGCCTTATAGGCTTGCCTTATATTAGGGGAGCCCAACAGGGGATTTTGGGATTTACTCAAGCGCGGCAGATTAACATATGGGGGATACCTTGCACCCTGTTGAGTACCTCTGCCATGTCTAAGCCCTCTCGCGCGTGTACGGCAGCTGATCAGAATAGTAAAAAAAATCGATAGCTGGATTTACTCGAGCGCGTCAGATTAAGGTGTGGTGGGTTTATTACAAGCTAAAGAGTTTGCATTTCAATAATCTGACGATTTGAGCGTGACGTAAGAGAGTGGGAGGGTCACAAACTTGCAAAAAAAAAACGTCACATGGACATTCTCGAGCGCGGTCAATTTTTTTTTATTTTGAAGGAAATAATTCAAGGATAACGGGAAAAATATAATCTGCCGATTACCACAAGCCGAAGTAACAAAAATCGTCAATAAAGTTTATTAGCGCGTGCAGCTGCAGTGAAGCACTCCGCGCCTCAATGTCTCTTTCTTTATCACTCACTCTCTCGCATCGTCCCCACACTACTTTCCGTCAGCCATCACGCCATCACAGGCTGATCACAGCATTCGTGGGATTATATGTACAGGGTTATTATTTTAAATTTTAGTTTGTCCCACTTTTAAAAGCCTGTAACTTTTTTGTTTTTTGAGTTAGCGCGTTCACTCAAAAAGTAGGATGTAGAACTTTTGGCCAAGTATTTATGGGTTTTGTCAAAAATGACAGTAGGTGTAACATGTCACATTTAAAACCAAACATTTAATTTTTTTAAATGAGACACTCTGTATATTAGAAGCGCATTAGATGGTTCCGTTTCTTCCGATTTCAGAAATATAACACACTTATGCATTCTTCTCTTAATTCCATCAAAAATATGTAAAAATAATATTATTAAAAAGCATCAAGATAGTTGTTATGAAACCGTTTTGTTGCTATGGATTTTGTCTTTATTTATATCGCAGTCTGTCACTTTTATTGTTATTACTCGTTCCGAATTTCGGGATTTTTTTAATTTTTCGGAAAATTTTTAAAATTTAAGAAAAAAAAATCATGAAATTTTTTTTTAAACGGTCAGATTAACAAAATCCCTCAAAATAATCGTCAGATTATGAATCAGCACGACCAGGACACCAAGCTGAACCGTCTGTATGAAAATCTGACGCACTCGAGTATGTCAAAATAGCGTTTTTTTTTTTGCATTTTCGAAAAGTCGCCACGAGCTTGCGTCACATCCGAATCGTCAGTCTATTGAATGGGAGCTTCCTTAGAGATCCCTTTACATTCCCTCTGAATATCTGACACGCTCGACAAAATTTTTTTTTTCCGCATTTTTAACCCTTCCGTACCGCCGCCCCCACCATCAAAACAGGCAGATTAATGTACCTCCGTCATGAGAGTCACGTGGGGCATATACACTATTAACATCTGACGCGCTCAAGTATATCCATGTGACTGTTTTTTTCTACATTTTTGAAAGCCTGTAGTAACTCCCCCCACCGGTGAAAGGGTACACATGATATGACATTTTTTCCTTTCTACCATCCAACCTTCAAGATCCAATAGGTCCCCACGACGCTCGAGTAAATCCCCATTTAGCATTGTGGGCTCCCCTACTATTATGTTGTATTTTTGTTTTTCTTGTGTAATTTTTTTTTTGTTATATTTACCTACTAGCTGTAAGATGTATCTGTAATTGGCACTAGTGCTGTTGATACTTATAAATAAATAAATAAATAAATAAATAGGGAGAAAAGGGCGGCAGAGGATAACTCTTTCAACAGGTAATGAATCTTAATATGTGCGTTGTTGTATTAAGATTATACATGGTGTTTCAATAAAAACTCCCAGGTCAATTATTTCGAAAACTAAAGGTGACATGTAAATTCTGTAAACGCCAGTTTTTAGCCTCTATGATTGGCTTCACAACTGTGTAAAAAATGTGTTTGAATAATACAAGATGTAGGTGGCGCCACGGTGCAAAGCATTTTTTTGATGACAGGAACTTTTAAATGTTGTGGTTCTTAAAGATAATTAATTTTTGATCAAATTATGTCCCATAAAAATTTTTGATACATCCAACGTGAAAGGAGATATTTGGGGTTAAGTTTTTTTTAAAATAATTTTAACGGGTATTTTAATTATAAATATTTTTAATATCAGTTAGCAGATTTTAATTTAATTTTGGTAATGGTAAATTTAGTGATAAAACGCTTGTGTAGCGCTAAATTATTACGTCTAGTGACGTCTCAGGGGGCGTCATAACAAATAATATTGGCAAAAAATAAGACGCCACTGAGTTTTTGATAATTTTTATATTTTTTTCGGATTAAGCAACTAAAAATATCCTCTTCTTGTCTGTTAAACTGTTTTCATATCTTGCTTCGTTTTCGAGAAATAAAAATAAAAACAATTTTATTGCATATCTCTGGAAAACAAGTATTTTAAATTATTTTAGTATTGCAGTTCTGAAGCCATAGCAAATCGGTAAACCTACATACTTCCTTATCAATTTATAAATGTCCTTAATTATTTTCTCACTGTCCACAAAACTACTTACTTGTATTTTCTTTTGTATCTGCCTAGTTTTACCCCATTCAAGCACTATCCGTTTACTTTGTTTATCACACTCCTTCTGTAAAATAGTCACTGCTGACAGCAATCTTCCTGGACCGTAGTAAGTTTCGAGTAATGGTTGATGTGTATCAATAACCCTTGCTAATCCTTCAAATAATAGTATTAGAGTATCTGCGTAAATAATACTGTGACGCTTGTCAGCTAGCGGTGTACTTATTGCTGACTTTAGGTTTTTGTCAGCTGTGAGGGCTATTTTAGTTCGGAGGTAGGTGCAAAATTCTCTGATACCTAAAAAATGGATTTTTATACAGTTCCAGGTCTTTATTATTAGCTATAACCGAGGCTAAAACGATTTCCATAATGAGCTTCCTTTTTTTTTATGGGATATAAATTGGAACACATTGTTTTATTCTCGGTTTTATTTTAAGATTCTATATTTTATTAAATTATTACCTTCCTCATGCATTCCTAATAATGGAAATATTTTGAAAAACCTTTCAACAGAGCCTAAATCTTCATTATTTACGGCTTCGGTAAACTTATGCTCAACAATAGCTCTTAGTTGAGCAGCGGCTTCTTGTAAAGTTCTCACAGATTTCAGCATATTTGACACATTATTCATGTCATTTGCAGTTCTTTTTAATAATGACTGATCCATAGACAAAAACCTGTGAACGTGCGCAGCCCCTTTTTCATAATCTAGATCTAGAATAGCCTGTTGGACACCTTGGGAACATATTTCTAAATCTATTAAATCATTAACCCGTAATAAGCATTCATCCACATGACCCTATAAAGAACAACAAAGTGCTAAATGAGAAATATTTAAAAAAGTAAATAGAAACAAACAAAAAACAACAATAAAAAAATATTAATTACCTATTTAAAAATATGTAATTCAGACAGTTAAACCCGAGGGGTTAATAACTACCACCTAAAATTTGTACCATAAAATGCCACGTTTTTTAAAAAATACTACCGAAAATAATGCATTAAATAGTGGTAGCCAAAAGTAAAAAAAGAAACACTATTATTTCTGGCCCTTATTGCTCGCCTATTGTTCCTCCCTGAAACAACCAGCATTTCGCGGCATTGCCCCATTTTGTAATTTCTCAAGTGATTGTGGAACTTATTATTAGATGATAGGAATATTTTAAATATAGATATTATTATTCTTCAATTATTAGATTTGCTTTATTTTACAATACATTACAGGCTATAATATAGTAATAAGTAATAAAACACTTATAAAAAAAAGTAATAAGTACATAAACTAATAAGGTTTTGGCATTGCGAAAGTGTAGAAAATGTACTAAGTATGAACCTATGAAGGTATGTTATTATAAAATAAAAACTTATTAATATTTTAACTCCTACTACTTAATATAGGTAGGCACAAGGAACATAATACATAATATTATAAACTAAAGTTTTTTATTCTTACCCTAGCAGAATCCAGCTGACGAATTTTACTACTTATTTTTTCAGAACTATCAGAAATATCATTAACTGTAGAAACGAGTTCTTCAGCTTCATGTTTCATTACTTTAAGTGTGGGAATCAATCTTGACAGTCCCTTTATTTTGTCCTCTATGAATGTTTGTTGATTTAACATAGAATTCAGGTCCCCAATAAGACTTTCCTTGGAGAAACAAATAAATAATAGAATGAAAAGGATGTGATACATCAATACTTAATTGTTAAATATTATTATATGGGACCTACCTCTTCTAGTTTTAATTTTTCTAATTCCTGTTGACATTGTGTTTGTATATCCGTGTACAATATATTTGTATCTGTTGACGACATTATTTAAAATTTTAATTTTTCTTGGCTGACGACGTCAAGGTCAAATCAAATCTGAATGTGAGGTTAAAAAAAACACAGAAAAGAAAGGAGTCGTGAAGAGAATAACAAATTCGGTAGTCGAACCTATAACAAAATTTATCCGAAATAAAATTGATTATGGGAGGTTCATAGACTCGCGATTATACTTATTCTCTAACGTCATTTTTTTTTGAAAATCTTAACTTTACTATAACTGACTATCCAGACCAGAAGGAAGAAAGTTTGTTATTAGCCTATTTACATTAGATGCAACGTTACGACTGCCTGCAACTTCATGCGAATGCGATGCAATTAAATGGTCGTTGTTAATGAGTAAAATTGCACCTAATATGTAAACAGGCGTTAGTCATGTTATGATTTTGTCCTAACGAGAGAAAATATAAATCCTAACTTAATTGTGCCTATTACACACTTTAAATGCTACACAACGATTTCATCTATATATAACCAAAAAAATAAAGATATATAGTGTCCGCGAAAGTAATAAAAACAATCATCTGCTTAGCTAGCAGATTATTGAATTAAAAAGTGTATATTGTGGCATATCGGACAAGAAGTGCGTAACTGTTTTTTTATATTGGAATATAGACTATATAACTGGCTCAACGCACGGCGAAATAACCTAATACGGTCATATTTTATTTGAGCGTTCACATTCTTTTATTGTCATTAATCGTATTTGAAATGTGAATAGACTTTTAGTCTACACGGGCATAAATATGACAGTGTAAGTGTAGATGCGAAATTCGAATTGCGAAATTTATTCTCATATTGGCTGATTTCTAATTAAATTTAGTGAATCGGCCAATGAGAATAATATTCGCAATTCGCATCTTGAAACTATAGCTTTAGCTTTCTAGCTTAACAAGGGCAAAGAATTGAATTTTTTTTGTTTTCGTGTAAAGTTGGCGCCCAATTCCCACGATTTCCCACTTCCGATGTCCGGTAACAATTTTTTTTTGTATGAAAATATTTATACCGGATCCAAACCAGAGAACTACCTACCAAGGGTAGTTCTCTGATCCAAACTATACAAAAAATTACGTAAAAAGGAAAAGGTGAATTGATTTATTTTTAATAGATTTGTAGCTTATAAGGATTTTTTTTTATTGATACCCTATTTCGCTTATTTAAAGTACGCCTCAGCGTGTTTAAATCCCACTTTCAAAAACGCGCGTGTTTTAAAGTTACCATGGCAACATCAACAACCCGTGAAACGTAAAGTCTAAATATGTCAACTTTTGAATTATTGATTTGACAGAATTACCTTTTAACGTCAAATAAAATATTTTTTTAAGCAATAGACAACCAATGTCAACGGTGACAACAATGAATCTTATGTGACAGATTGGAAGGTATTTTTTGTTGCCTCATTTTCATGACAACGACAGATATCACATCGCTAATTCGACCATTTCACTTACTTACTAAGTTATTATTTCCATTTTTTGTAATATAAATACCAATAAAAAAAATAATGTAAAGTATTCGTGGATAACTGGTCTTTAAAACACTTGCTCTATTTCAAGCACTCCGGCTGCGCCGTCGTGCTTGCAAAATCGCGCGTGTTTTAAAGACCTTAATATCCACTTATACTTTAATATACTGTCACGAAGTTTCTCTTCGTAGGGGTCGTAGCGGTAGAGAAAGGAAAGTCTGGATTCTAAAAAATGGTCGTCTATTGTCTCTTCTTGATTATTACCCTAGTAGGGAAACCAGCATGTCTGTAACTTGTTCGGGCAATGGGCTAACGTGTTATTAGGCGCGTCACTTGACGATGGTCAAGGCTAGTCACCTATCGTAGAACTGAAGACTAAGTGCGGCACTTGACGATGGTCAAGGATAGTCACTTATTGATGGTTTGATCGAGCGGCAGGCTTCGATGCCGTTGCTTGAGTTGGCCCAGTTTATATACACAAATAAGTGCTGAGATTGCAATGCACTTGACCCTGAATAGCGCACAGTGGGTTGCAATCTCAACAACGCACAGTGGTCGAGTATCCTAAATATACCGGACCACTGTGAGTTTTAGTTGACAATACTAATAAATTTTTGTTTTAAATCGGCACTGCGATACCAAAGTAACAACAAAAATCACGAAAAGGTTAAGAAACACACGATGTCGGACACAACTTATACGACATCGTATCGATTGTTATCACAGACAAGGGAAAACTCTCACTCACGGAAAAATATTCAAAAAGAATTTGGCGTCAAATATGTAGGTTAGGTTAGGTTAGGTTAGAGTGGCAGACCTCTGGAATTGACCAAACAGTCACACGTAGTCCTATAGGACCGTTGTGATACCACACATGTTCCGCGGAATCTATTGAATCAGCTTCCTGATGGTTAACACGATCGTAGAAGAATCTTGACAGCTCATTCAAACCAGCCACTGCTGTTAATAAACTTAGTAAGTCGACCCAGTTGCAGGCTGCTCACTTCCTCCAGATCATTAAAAAATGGTTCACCCAGTGCATTGAACCTTCTTCTCGCACAAGAAATGCTGAATACTTTCCTCTTCTTCCTCATCTCTGCAACTTCTGCAGAAGTCGTTAGTTGGTATTCGCATACGTTCAACGTGTCTACCGAACAAGCAATGTCCAGTGATTACGGCAGTGATGTTTCTTAGGTCCTTCCGACTGTGCTGTAATAGCGCTGCGGTTTTCCTGTTATCAAGTAGGGGCCACAATTGCCTGGAGATGCTACAAGTTGTAAGTCCTGTCCATCTGCTTTGCGCAAGTTGTTTAGCTGCTCGATCTATCTCTTCTTTGACTGATCCCAGTGGTCTAGCCACAGTATTCTCTGCTAGTTCGGCAGACATGCTTGCGCCCTCCCTGGCGAGCGCATCAGCATTCTCGTTGCCATATATGTTGCTGTGTCCAGGAACCCAACACAAGGTGATTCGATGTTGAGCACCAAGTGTGCAGAGATTGTTGCGACAGCGCCTTACGAATTTTGACTTAGTGCTGCTGGAGCAAATTGCCTTTATTGCTGCTTGACTGTCTATATAGATAGCTATAGACGCAGGTCCTCTCAAGCCAGGGTGATCCCGCAGGGTACTGACTGCTTTATCCACTGCAAAAATTTCTGCCTGGAAAATGCTGCAGTAGTCAGGGAGTCTGTATGACCTCTGTATTGGCATGCTCTCGGAGAAGATGCCAGCTCCCTCCCCAACGTCCATTTTTGAACCGTCTGTGAAGATCGAGTGATCCGATCCGCCTCCATTGTTACTTGATTGCCTTCCCATTCTTCCCTACCCGGAATGAGCATAGAAAAGCCCCTTCCAAAGTCTGGCAGCGAAACAGTGTAATCGGTCGGCTCTCGCAAATTTTGGTCTGGATATATCCTTAGTATGCTGCTGTGTCCGTAGTTGGCACTGGTCCAGCATTTCGACTCTTTTAGTCGTAGAGCACTTTTTGCAGCCACACTTTTTCCGTAAATATCCACGGGTATAAGATGCAGCATCACTTCCAGTGCCGCTGTCGGTGCTGAGTGAAGGGCACCGGTCACTCCTAAACAAGCTGCCCGTTGTACCTTCGTCAGTTTTTTCATGTTTATTGCTTTTTCCAAAGCAGTCCACCAGACCAGGACCCCGTAGGTAAGTATAGGTCTTACAATGGCTGTATAGATCCAGTGTACTATGTGAGGTTTAAGTCCCCACTTCTTACCAATAGCTTTTTGCAGGCATAGAACGCAACTGACGCCTTTTTGACTCGTTCTTGTAAGTTCATGCCCCAGTTAAGCTTGGAGTCGAGTATCAATCCTAGATACTTTGCTTTTTCTTTCAGCACTAAAGTACTGTTGTCCAGGACTGGGAGCCTGAAGTTCTCAATCACCCTTCTGCGTGTGAATAGAACCAGCTCCGTTTTTTCTTGGTTGACTTTCAAACCACATTTCGCAGCCCACCGTTCGAGTTTTCGTAGCGCTGTTTCTGTTAGTTCGCTGATGGTATTTAAATATTTGCCCGACACAAGTATAACTAAATCGTCGGCAATCGTAGGTATCAATTTAAACCAAAAAAATTTCTGTGCTTTGTGTATCAAGACCATGACACCCTATCATTTCTCTGCGGTGATCGAAAATTCTGTTACTCGAATGCATAGTAAGTGCCAAAAATGTAAAGGTAGTGAAGTACAGAGAAATGGAAGTTTAATTTAAAGTTTAATTTTGATAATTCACCTTTTTCCAGATGAGCATTTTAAAAGTTCATGGCCAAGGGAAAACGGAAAACCGTTGAACCAACCTTTTTGCATGTAAGCGTTTAGTGTTATAAGTATATCTAATTTTTTTAATTTGTATTATTTATTATTTGATTTTTTGGTTTAATTTTGACTAAGTATCCCGCTATAAATAAAAAATAATAATAAAAGCTTTGACCTTGCCAAACTAACATTGCCAAAAACAGCCATAGCCGTGCAAGGTGCAAGTGCAATATTATTACATATTTTGAATTTTGATAAAAGTAATTAAGTGCCCTTGATGGCACGCGGCATAAAATTTTGGGCACGCCACCGATCACAAAGTTTTGCACTATGAATTATTACGAATTTGACGGCACGTCTATGGCCTCATTAAACATTTCTTTAGAAAAAACTGAACGTTAATACATAAAGGTTCGCCATCCCTGTACTATTATGTAGGGTAGAGTGGGGCAGGTTCGGACATGGGGCACCTCCGGACGATTTTAATTTACCGCCTTCCAAACCGAAACGTGATTCGGTCGGTATTTTAACAGTTGGTAGTAAACCCTTTATTTTTCTGTGGTTGGTAGCAGTGTTTATTTCACGCCGTGTCGCGAAATGCGGCGAAATTTTAAGCCGGTAGTTAACGTTTAAAAGTTACTATCAAAAATAATAAACAGTGGCCTCAAGTAAGTACTAATATGTTCATCTATTCGTAAGCTTTTGCACTATTTGGTGTTGCAATTTTTTGATTTTAAAGTGGCATACGAAAAAGTATAATATTTTTACAGCACATAACCTATATTTCAAGCATCGGCAACGGCATTATTTTTAGATTTATTAGGTTGTTTATATTTCGTGCATGTGGGGTATATCCGGACAGTATAGTGTGGGGTACATTCGGACTGTCCGGAGGTGCCCCACTTATTATTTATTTACAACTCAACGAAGATGTAACAGCAATGATGCGTTCAATAATTAATGAAATTGTGAATGAAGCAACAAAGCCATCCATCAATATTGTTTCGATGCACATCTTGAAGCCGTCAGATATAAAACCGTTTCCAAAAGCACTGCCTCGAAAAACCAACAGAAAATCTCGTGTTGGAAAATCAAGAATGTACACTGTACAGGGTCTTCCAACGAGGACTGAACAGGGGCTCATTTTTGAGCTTCTTTGTATTTAAAGAAAAATCCAAAATAGCCAATCGATGTACTTTTTCCTGCAGAATTCAAAAATGAAACCAAACATTTATTTGAACCAGAAACAAAAGAGTTACGATATGGATAAGGTGTTTTTTAAATGGAACATAGCTTTTTTTATACGATTTTTGGAACGAGTGATTTTTTTTTGTCCGTTCTGATTAAAATATTTAATATTGTGACAGCTATTTTTATTAAATTTTAATGTTTTATCCAGTATAATTAAACTTTAACCTGTTTGAAACATACACTAGGTAATAAAGGTATAATTACCTTTAAATCCTTCTCCTATATTTAAAACTGGAACGCAGTCGGTCGCGTTTTATCAAAGCGTAAATCGGAACCTAGTCCATGCCGTTTTCATCCAAATCCAGTGGCCATGCAATGTGCCATGTATGTTTTATTTGGAGAGGAGGAAAGTTGGTCCCGAAAAGTATCTGATCTCATGTTTTCAAACTGTTGCTTTCGTGGCGTCTTTTTAATTATTTCTAGGATATGTTTGTGACACTAGGAAGATTTTGATTATTGTGATAAACAGGGTGTCTCTAAAAGGCGCGGAAAAATGCTACCACAAATTCCTGCGGCTTAAATATGCGACGATCTAACCGAACTTACCTCCATCCTCCTGCCTGTCCAAAAGTGAATGATTTCGGAGATACAGAGTGTCAAACGTTCAATTTGATTTTAGTTTTTCATAAATAATTTTTTTAATAATTGGTGTACTTATTGTCACAATATTCGGCTACTTAGGGGGGGTTTTGTGGGATGAAAAATTAAAAATCTGTTCTCATTTTTATTGTAAAATTTAGACGGCGCCACCTGCGGTACCTTGCACACATTTAAGACGAAATAAATTTTTTAAGCCATGCACTCTGCATTAAACTTTTAAATACATATTCTTATTCTCCAACGTCTTTTACCTAAAAAAGGTATTCGTGGTAAGAGTTGATTTAAGCAGCCGTTTTTGATATATCTAGATTTAAAAAATTCTGTCAGTAAAAACTGACTGGTGTCCAATTGAATCTAAAAAACAATTCAGGTATAAGTTTGAATGGTCAAACAATTTTTGCATTTCTTTTCGTCATGGTTTTTGGATATTGCCAAGGAAATGGTTTAGAATCTTGCAGAGTATTCAGTGAAAGACTCGGTGAAAGATTTCCGAATCGCCACTTACCAAACCATAAAACATTCGCGACCTGTTGAAATACTTCTTCGTGAAAGGGGTAGGTTTGCGCCTGTTTCTATTAATTATGGTCGTGCAGACTCGTGCACGTACGGTAAGAACTCCAGAGGTTAAGGAAGATAATCTAAATAGAATTGAAGAAAATCCTAAACACAGTAGCAAACGATTGAGCTTAGAGCTAGGGGTATATGAACAATTTCATGTTCAACGGGAACAAGATCTTTACCGCATGATTTTGAACCACGCCTAGCTTTTTACCGGTTTATACAAGAACACAAAAATGAAGATAGGAACTTTACACGCAGAATTTTATTTACAGGTGAAGCCTGTTTCACGCGGAGTGGCACAATGAACATGTCTATGCTGAAGAAAATCCTCATGCGACTAAAGTTGAAAGTAGGTACCCCATTATCAGCATGAGCTTAAAATCAAATGTGTGGGCAGGAATCATAGACACTTTAATAAAATTGGTCCTGTCATTTTACCACTTCGACTATAAAAGGTGAAAATTATTTGGAACATCTGCGAAACAAATTACCAAACTTATTAGATTCCTGCCCTGGAAACTTCGAAGAGGAATGTGGTTTATGCATGGCGGTGCTCCTCCACATTTTTCGTTAAACGTACGTAATTGATGTTTGAACGAACAGTATCCAAAAAGATGGATAGGTAGAGGCAATGATGCAACAAACCCGCAAATTGGCCCTCTCGATCCTTTGATATTACCCCAATGGATTACTTTTATGGGGAACTCTGAAAACCCTTGTGTCTTCTAGGCAAGTAGATACAAAAGATGAATTAAGGGGGCGGGGCGGGGCGTATTCGAACTGGTATATTGCCGCTTTGAGAAATGATGACGAAATGCTCCAAAGAGTTCAATTTAATTCTTTAAAACGTATATCTTTGTACACGCGAAAATGGAGGTCATTTTGTAAATTTGTTAAAAGCATTTTTTTAAAATTAAATTAAATAATTTTTTTGACGATAAATCTCTTTACCAGAGAATAAAATTATAGCAACACGTTTAGTTTAACGCCTTCGCTTCAAATTGTGTTCAATTAATAATAACTACCTAAACCATCAAAATTTTGTAAAATTTAATTTCAGTTTCACTCTGTTACTCTCAATCTATATACCTATTATTGATTAAACTTGAGAATTTCGGGGGAGGGAAGCTAAGTATTATCGGATATCTAAATTAGCTCAATACTAACCCCTTAAAATTTTTCGCTCTTATTTGGTATAGTATTACACAATAATGTTCATTTGTTTTCCAACATATATACTGTTATTTTAGTTTTAACCCAATAATACTATCTTAACATAGTATAAAACAAAGTCGCTATATAGGGTCCACCGGGGTAATTGTAAACAGGGGTAATTGTAAACAGTACCTAAAACCAGTTTAAATTTACCGCCAAACTAAAACGGCGCGAATCTTTGTGAAGGACGTTTCCCCTACCACTAGTATTCAAGAGATCAGGTTGTTTTAACGAGTTTGTTGGGATTGATACAGGTGTTTCCTGAACCTCTGCAAAAATATTAATTTTTCAATTAGCACAAGCGTTAAAAAGTGTATGTGTAAAATTAACTATCAAGGTAAGTGGGACTTTAATAATTTTTTATGTTATTTTAGGTATTGTTTTCTCTTTATTTACCGGTTTTAAAGGTTTCATTTTTGTTAGAAAGGTAATGGAAGAGTGTTTACATTTACCCCAGATATTTTGCTATATGGGGCAAAAGTAAACATTCTTTTGGGGTAAATATAAATACGCATTTAGACGTTTTTTTTTAATTTTAGATGCCTCGAACTTATGGTCGCAAGACAAACGGGCCAGCATATACAAAAATGTCATGAAACCCTCTAAAATACCTCAAAAAGAAAATAATCAATGCAACCACTATCATACTGAGACTTGTACTTCTGCATGCCCATCAAATATTTCTTTAGAAACAAACCTTGACATGAATATTGTTCCATCTATGAGTACTTCAGAGACATCGTTAAAGAAATTATTTTTTAAATCTCCAGAAAAAAAAAAACTACTACTATTATTGAAGGCACACAATCACCCGCAAAAAAGATAGTAATACCAAGATTGAAACAACTCAGTTATGGGGAAGTGCTAACTACAGCAGACGTTTTAAAAAGGCTAAAAGAAGCAGAACAGAAAAAGTTAGGACAGACCAAAAAAGAAAAACCAAAGAATTACACTGCACCACCGAAGACAACAGAAAGAGCAAAGAAGCGACTGAATATGCCTGAAAAAAAAGGAAATATTAAAAAAAAAGACAGAAGAAAAACTCCGATAGTTCCTCAAGTGACGATGAATCCTTTAAAAGTGATTGAGAGGGCCCCTGGGATGAAGATTTGACCAAAAATGAAAAAAATATAACTCTGAAGGACACTCCCTTATCAGATCTGAAAAATGGCGACTTTGTTCTTGTGAAATTTATAGGGGGTAAAAGAAATACCACTATACATAGATATGTATGTGCTGTAGAGAATGTTCAAGGAAGTGACATGAAGTAGTAGCCCTCAAATCTATTAACGAAACGTACCAAAATTTTGCCATTAACCAAAGCGATGTTAGTTTTGTCTCTCAAGAGCAAATATTAGGGGTTCTACCTGTTCCCATAATTAAAATGAAAGGGGAAAGAATATTTTATCATTTTGAAAATAAAGTTCCTTGTATTCATTCATAAAATGCTTTTACCTTAATTAAGATTTTGTTCTTATTTTTTGTTTAACGCCTACTTACTTGTTAATAATGTTAATGTTAATTTGTTTTTTTGCCTAATATTTAACAGTATTAATTACAATAAATTTTGTAATAATGTAGACATAGGTATTTATAAATAAACGTTGAAATATTTTTAAATAGAGTCTTTTTAATTTCTTTTTTTTATAATTTTGGGGTAAATGTAAACATGGGTTTATATTAACAAAAAATGATCCACCAGTTTATAAGGCTATTGTTTACAAATACCCCTTTAAAAAATGCATTTTCTTAAAGCGAGTTTGGGATAGGTGTTTACATTTACCCCAGAGTGGCCGGGGTAAAGGTAAACATTGACAGATAATTTTTGACATTTTTTAAAATGAGTTTTAGATTTTTCTTTTCAGTATTATTCTTTATTTTAGTAAAGTTAAAGGTCTAAATAATGCCCCAAAAATTATTTTGTGGGTAATTTTAGAACTTTAAAGCCATAATTTACAGATAAAATTGAAAAAATATTAAACTTCCAAAATCGTTTACAATTACCCCGATGGACCCTATCCTGTTCATGTCCCATTATGTGCGTAAATCTTTAAAACTACGCAACGGATTTTGAAGCGGTTTTTTTAATAGATAGAGTGATTCAAGGGGAAGGTTTTTATGTATAATACATGCATAATATTATAGAGAAACACTGATAAATTAGAGTAGGGAGAACGAACGACCCAACCTAACCGGTCCCCGGCCCGTTCAACGATCGATCCGAAGCCGGAATAGACGAAGACAGACTATGTTTTATGCATGGAAATTGTGGACGGGCCGGCAAACGGTTAAGTTTGAGGTTCGCCTTATTATCTCACGTCGTATATAATGACGGGCTGCAACGCACACGGGTACACGCTAGTTGTTTTATAAAAGATAAGATGATAATCCGCTTCTTAATTTAATTTTATATTAAATTATTGTTCTGTGCAGCTAGCATTGGAGATACCTATACAAATACGTATATAGTTCTTTAAAAAACCAATGATATTACGCCCAAAAGCTAAAAAAAGACATGCATATATAAGCTATTTAAAAAGTGACTCTCCCGACAATGAGCCTAATGAATTAAAATGTAGCGATTGCTTTTTCTTATAAAATCGAAGTAATTTCTTGAAAGCCAATAAAAAAAAAACTAAAGTAATTGCTTTTGCGTCCAGCAATCGCTTAAAAGTGCAGGAATTGCTCTAGTCAATGCTTTTTCTTAAAAAATAGAAGCGATTGCTATAGTTTGCTTAAAATTTGCTGAATAAATTAAGGAATTGCTTTTTCTAGTGTAGCAATTGCTTTCAACTTTTTAAGGTAGGTCGACCCCTGCATCGTTTGCTTGGTAGCAGTCAACTTTAGTACTCCGCGCATACACGTGCGTTGCTCTTAATTTGTGTCTTCAATTATGGCTGAATATATGAAGGTCTGTAAAAGAAAAATCCACAGTGTGCGTAAAAATTGCAGATACGATGATTTCAGAAAGTTATATCGATTTGACTGTGAAAATGTTGAGTGGTTGGCAAATTATTTTTTGACTGATATTGGTAAAAGGCGAGAGAGTGCACTGTCGCCTTTAAATAAGATTAAAGTCTTTCTGCGGAAATTGTCGGATCCGCGGGCTTTTAAAATTCTGAGGTGAAGAACTCGATGTTTACCAAACTACTCTGTCTGTTAGACATTCCTGTAATGGATGCAGTTTTGGAGAAGGTCAATATTTTTATTAAATTTTCTACAAGTGCTGAAGCTGTTGTGAAAGCTTTAGTTATGTTCCTTCAATTTGTGAACGAATATCAATTGCTTTTTAATTTCTTCATCACTATACTACCACTTTCCTCATTTTCACTGAAATCTGCCATATCCAAATATAAGTTTCCTATTTTCCACAAAAACGTAACATATTTATTGTACTAAATAAATATAGACCAATGTATTTACGTCAACTCTTTTTCAAATTAGGCACCAAACTGAACATGAAATCTATAATCTGAACAAAGTGGATAAGCCACGTCCACATCAATTGCTTGAAAATTTTATTCATCTCCAGATCTAGCAGCAATTGCTTTTACTTATAGCATCTGGCTAGTCAAGCAATTGCTTTTATTAAAAAGTAGTTGCTTCAAGTACGTAATTGCTTAATTTGTATTCATTAGGCTCAATTTCACTGCGCGGGCCGGGCCCGTGGCGCAACTAGATAAAGGCATTTGGGGGGGCTTAAGCCCTAGCTCTTAAGATGGAGTTGATTTGAGGATAAATCAGATTTTTAAGAAACTAAGTTGGCAAGTTAATTTGGCAAGTTAATGATATCCTCAAAATGGACATGTTAACTTTTAGACTTAACTAATAAAACATATTTTTTTATTAGATACACATACTACACTTAACACCTAATTACATTTTTAAAAGTTTAAAAAACTCTTAAAACTAATATACTCGAGACATTTTTCTATCTTTTAAAGCATATTTATCTACTACTTTATCTAAATCTATTTTTATTTCTCTCTCGATAAACAATACTGCAAGCGCTGAAAATCTGTCTTGCGACATGGTTAACCTTAACCACTTTAAAATCAATCTTATTACTGAAAATGATCTTTCGCATGTTGCTGTTGATACTGGCAATGTTATGACAATTTTAAAAAGTGTATAAAGAGAAGGGTACTTACATTTCTGAATGCAACTCTTTTTTAAAATTGTCATAATTTAGTTCTTTATTAGCTCTAATCATGACATTTCTCAATACAGTCATCTCTGCTTTTACAGTATTTTTTGTAAGATTGAAATGTTCAAAATAATGGTCAATAAATGAAATGGAACCATTAAAGTCCCGTTTAAAAAAGTGGTCCACTGTCCTTGCTATAATAAGACTTTCGTTTGAAAATCTTGTTTTTAAAAATCCTAGAATATAATCTACAATTCTATAAAAACAGTTGCTCGCCAGTATTTAACTACATTTGGAATATCTCCACCTTCCATGGCTCCTAATGTAGAATTTGTTACATAATCTTTGAGTATTGAAGAAATTTGCTTCTTGCTTTTGGACGTTGGGGGGTGGAGTCTAATTAGCATCGGTTGCAAACTCTATAATTTTTTTATGAATACCTTCATATGTTTGGTCTGTTCTCATGTTTTCTAAAGTCATTATAACTCCTTCCACCACCAGAGCTTTATTGCCCGCGTGTACAATTTAAGATAGAGCGTTGCCATTTTTTTGGTTAAAAACCCAGCGCGACACGGGCAATCAAGTATGATTACGATTAGTTACAATTTTTTATTTTTCTACGATACAGCAATCGGTTTAGGGGGGCTAATTTCGAATTTGGGGGGGCTAAGCCCCCCCCTAATTGGGCCTGACGAAATTGGAACGGCTAGATATCTTATACCATCCGTTTATTGTACCATGTCTGTATAAATACCTCAATGATCATCATTGGTATCCATACCCTCTCCAATAGGCGCCAATGTTAACTTGTCTAAACGCTCAACTTTCCGGCGTTTTATTTTAAAATTCTGGATACTGCCTACATCGGGTTCCTCAATTCATATTTATGCCGACTCAATATTAAACGTATCTCGCAGGACACGCGGGTATGCAACCACCTTTACAAGTAAACCATCAACCCATAATAAAATTACTGTTACGCGTTACCTGTCCACGAACGTCGCCACAGTCGCGCGCTACACGCAGGTAATTAAAGGTAACAGCACTTGATTTTTGTGACTGTGCGGTAAAGAGACGTGACTGACCTCCAATAAAAAAGTGTTAAGTGTCACAAGATACTAGGACTAAAGTGCGGAAAATAACATTTTCTATAATGTGCAGGATTTACTGAAAGAAAAATTTATTATTTTTACAGGTAGGTCATTTATAAACGTTTGTTTGGATCGGTAAAATGTTAAGATATAAGAATCCGCCTTGTTGTTACACGTAGCTGGTTTGTTGGTTTTATTACCCATTTTATTTTTAATTATTTCTGAAACTTGATAACATATGATAACAATAAAAAATAAATATGTGCTAATCGTAGCGGCAATTTATATCCTTATCCATTAATTTCCTTTACCGGTTGTAAAACAATGATAAAAAATAGTCAAACAGGTCAAGTCGGCTAACTTATTATGTCCTTGTGAAGACATTCTTCAGGAGCGGATACCGGTATACGATCAGATTACTGGTCACTATAGTCAGCCGTGGTCAAGTGCATATGCAAGAAATTAGTCACTTATTGACTTTGATTTATTTATCTCAACTTATCGAAATAAGGGTTTAAATTTAGGTACCTCGGTTACCCTGGGCTAATACGAAATTCTTTGGTTTTTTTCATTACCAACTTCAATAATACTTACTTCTCCAAAATAATCCTAGTCGCCCGCTATAGTTTCGGTACCTATCGGTACCTAATCTTATTTTATTTCTGCATGTATTTACTGGCTAAAAAGTTATCTTACATAACGATACCTCACGTTTATGGGCAGGTCCATGAAAGTATGTAGTGAGTAGATGATATATTCATTCAGCAGATCTACTAAACACAAGTAAATAAACAATTGTCTTTTGTTATAGGTAATTTAATTTGAATATACAATACTTGTTATATATTTTTCTTACTATAAAATGTTTACCCACGATTTAAAAGACTCATATTCAGGCGAATACATTTTTCTTTCCAACAAACCAAAAATCTTATTTCAGGAGCTAAACATTGTTGAAATTTTTTCATTTAAAGAAGCGATTTGTGTGTTTGGAAAAACTTTCCATTTAAAACTATTTATTTTATTCTAGCGGAATCGAGCGTACCTATATAACGAAAACGAGTAAAAATTTTTAAAAATTGTACGACATAATAATGTCAGTGAAAAGTAGAAAATACTAAGTTTAACACGAGGTTTAACAAGTTTATTCCTTTTATAAAAATGTGGTTGTTGATGAAAGCATGGTAACATTTCGTTGTGCTTATAAAATAACAACTAAATATTTAGTAAAAACTATAGAAAACCAAGGTTTATGCCATTATTATGGTCGTAACAAAAACTACATTATAATACTTAGTATTTTAACAAAATTAATTTGTTTAAATATTATTTTTAAATATTTTTTGAGGTCAAAGATATCCTATTATCTTGGAATTACCCACCATACCTTACCCACCCAAGTTTCAAAATAAACGACCAACCTGCCTAATATCAGTACCCCTATTAAAATATTTATTACCCACCTGTTGTAAGCATTTTGTTGCCTTTTTACATTGTTCTACATACTTACCTGACTAGAATTTTACGCAAATTATAATATACCCTAACAAACTGAAATAGGTATAATGTTTTGATAGCAAATATTGCTTATCTTAATCCAGTGTAAATAGGATATAAAGGGTAAACAAATTTGATAAATTAAAAGATAATATGGTGACTAGAAAGCAGGCACGGATCTAGGATTTTCTTCAGAAAATCATCAAAAAAAGGCAATTAAAACTTATTTTTGTAACATTTATCATAGTGCTGGGACATCGAAACGGAACATCGATGTTAACATCGAAAGCTAACATCGATGGCCTAAAAACATCGGTTGTAAAACATCGATGTTTTCATAATGTTGGGAATAACCGACTTCTTTTAATTACCGGTTTTTTACTTGTCAAATGCTAATACTGACGGTGCCCAGAAATTTATTGACTTCCAAAAAAAAAAAGATCGTCGGTTCCATACTTATTGAGTGAAAAAAAAACGTAAAATCCGAATTTTCATCACTCGAATTATAAAATTGTTGCATTGAACATCGAAAGGTAAACATCGATGTCGACATCGATGTTTATGACCTCTAACATCGATGTTTCAAAAACATCGATGAACATCGCCCAGCACTAATTTCATCAATAAAAATTGTTACCGTTACGAATACGAAACAAAAACAAACCTGGAAGGAAAAATATAAATATTGTCTTGGTTTCTGTTTTTTTTTCCTATTATTTATAGGTAGAATTTTTTTATAATCTTATGGGGGGGGGGGGGGGAGAGCTACCTGCGAACTAGATTTTTCGGTATTTTTAATATATTATATTATGGCTTATTTTCATGTTTCCCACATTTTAAATGGTTATTGTTATTATTTAATAAAACTATTTTTAAAAAAGTACAAAACTGTGAAAATAAACAAAGAATTTATTTCTTCATGGTTATGGTTTAGTTTTCCGGTCTGCTTTGGTTTTTCTGTTTCAGTTGGTTTTATAATTTTTCCGCGCTTTTGATCAATTTTATACTTAAACAATTATAACATTGTTAATAATCAGAAAACAGGACTGTTATTATTTATTATATACAGAGTGGAATTTTTAACTGAAGTAAATTTAATATTAGGAAGTATCCCCTTCTTCATTTGCTGAAAAAAACTACTACTGCATTTATTTTTTAGCTTGGCATAAGTACTTGTTTTGCGTTTTCATGAAATTTACCCCTTGTTTTGGGATAGAACCGCTCCACATTTTTTTTTTAATGTATATATGTATTGTGATCGTTGGAAAGGGCATAATTTACTTTTGCATTTCGGTAATCTAGAAAGCCAGAAAAATTCTGGCAGCATTTGATACTACAATTTGGGTTTTCCATCGCTGTTTAAAAAAAGGAAACATGTTATTGATAAGGTTGTTTGTTTACTTGATGCCGCATTCCAATGGTCACTTTATTTTCGGTTTAGAAGAAATTAATACTTACCTGTATGTGTGTACTGTGCTGTTTAAACGGTTACTTTTAGTAAGAAGTATTTTTGCTATACTAAAATAAAATGGTATATTTAATTGAATCACACAAAATCCAAATTTGAATGATGGTTTTGTGTAATTTATTTCACGAATCACGAACCAATCACACCAATTTTCCAAGGCACCATCAGCAAAATTGGAAGACGTTATCGTGAACTGCCCCACGTCAGGGACATACCAAAAATAAAGCAGCTTGGAGTAACTGATGAAGACACACAATAAAACGTTTTACTTGCTCTTTAAGAAAATCCTATTACTCCAGTTTGGCAACTTGCAAGAGAAAATAACATAAGCCATGCGTCTGCATTCAAGTTACTAAAATCATATCAAGTGCGTCCTAATAAAATGCTAATGATATTATTTATCCAATCTCAGTTTGAGGACATTCCAATCATTCCATACGGCGGTAAACAGTCTCAAAGAGACCGACCGCACAACCAGGGTTGTCAGATCTTTCTTCTTCAATTCTTTAAGTTCTTTGAAAGCTAGTTTGCAAATATACTTTAAACCGAGGAGTTTTGAGTGTGACAGAAAAAAATAACAAGCCATTCATTGTTATAATAATACATTCTTTAGTCCTTAAGAAACAATATAACTGAAATCAAGACAAAAAGTGTTTTCAGTGTTTAAAAACAACTAATTAACAAACCCTTGTTTCTCGTATATAGGTACTTACATTGTGCTTATAAATCCGAAAATTTTGAAGAATTGGCAACAGCATGTAATTTGTTGCGGTTGGAAGCGCCAGGATATAAGCTGAACCGGTACCCGGCCCGTCTAACGATCGATTCTGCCAGACAGAGATAGGCCAGTGACCGCCGATGGCGTGGAAGAGACTTAGATAAAATATACGTGGTTATGCCTTGATGAACGGGCCGGCGTTTGGTTGACGAGAATGAAGTTCTGGTAAAAAAATTAAAGCATTTTCTGAGCAGTGTCGTGCCGTGTCAGGTTTATTTTTCTGATTTTAGTTTTGTATGTAGAATTTTTGAGTTACCTTATATTTATTATTTTAATATAATATTATGTGGGTTTATAAAGTGTAGTATGTACAAACACCTAATGTAAAACAAACTTATAAGTGTGTATACGCATATTAATTATTTGTGTGGAACGCCTATGGTTAGGAAATTCCCACAGTTTAATGTCATTAAATTGACCTAAGAAATACTATACAAGAGCTAGTGAAAGATGATCTGGATAGCAATCTTTAACAGTTTGAAGTGATGATGAATGCACTTGATCAGCATTTATGGACTGAATCCTTATTACAGATGAGTGTACTTTTCAACTAAATGGTAAAATTAAAACGCAGAACTGTCAAATGTCTTTGATGGTCCGCAGAAAATGTTCCCTGGATGCAAGAAAGACACACCCAGTTTCCGCAAAAACCTAATGTTTGGCAGGCATAATTGGCGACCGCGTCATTCTTTGAAGGTAACTTAGATGGCCATACATATCCGGATTTTTGGCAAGGAGAACTTATTCCAGCTTTGACTGCTTTATTTTATCTCCATGCAGAAGCAGATCTTCATGATGATCGAATATGGTTACAGCAGATTGGTGCTTCGCCTCATTACGCCATAAATGTTCAACAATATTTTTACAAACCGCTGAGGAATAAGCGGTACCATTGAAGGACCGCCACGATCGCCGGACCTTAATCCTCTAGATTTTTTCTTTTGGGGTCACCTAAAAACCACTTTACGTAACAAAACCAGAAAATTTAGAGGAACTTAGACAACGACTTATACCTACACGAAATTCTTCAAATAACTCCGAATATATGGTACATAATGTCAAGAATGAATTTTACTTTAGATTAGGGGATTGTCAGGAAAAAAATGGACAATATTTCCAACAATTTTTACAATAAAACAAATTGCGTCTACATTACCGAAATGCAAAAGTAAATGGTGGATCGTATTGCCTTTTGTATGCCCTTTCCAACGAGCACACACAATACATACATTTACATTTGAAAAGAAAGTTGGGGGCAGTTTCTACCCCCAAAAGAAGGGTAAATTTTATAAAGACATGAGTAAAGTAAACGCAGCCGTAATTCTGTATTTTTTTCTGCAAATGAAGAGGCTTTCTAATACTGAATTTATTCCAGTTAAAAATACCACCCTATATAGCTATACTTCAAAATTTGTTACGCAATTGTTTTAAAATAATAACTGTATCTGTATATTATTTATGATATCAGCAATAAAATTCAATAGAATTGAATGATGATTAACGAATCATTAGTAACTAATGATGTAAATGCTCGTGTAAATGTACCTATATGTAATATATGTGGTTATGTTCTCCTACTTGTCCACACTCACAGAGTGAGCTCTCCTTTGTTTATACCGTGCAAGCAAAAATTATTTGTATCAAAGAGGGCTTGGATTAAAAAACGTAGTGCTTGGTCACAATGATATGGGGACGATATATCTAACCAAATCTAGGTTAAAATTTTGTCAAATTCATATTATGACATGATATGCCAAACTAATGAGTAGGTAATAAGATAAGTAGACAAATACAAATTTATTTTTGTTGTTTACAAAATTAACAAAGTAAGACTATACAGAAGGAAAAAAAAATACATAAATTGCTAAAATTGGCCACCTCTCCTCTAATAAATCATTTCTTTCCAATAAATTTTGGGTAAGCCATTGAAAGTAATTCCTGCGTCTTTCAAAATCTGCGGCTTGTATTTCTTGGAATACTTGCACTTTATAAGGAAATAAATTTAGCTGCTTCTTAAGAATAGTCCCGCATGTTCCATAAGATCTTCCCACTTCTTGGGACAGGCGTCATGCAATTTGTTGGCGTATTTTGCATTATTTCACGAACGTTTTGCAACAAGTTCTTCTGTTCTTACAGATTGGTCTTCCTGCTCCTTTTTTGTGTTGTATAGAACCTGTTTCCCTAAACACAGCCACGGTTCTTTTCAGGCAATGATAAAAATTCCCAGCAATAAAAGCAACGTTAGGAAAATGTTCGTGAAAATCGTCCATGCACAAACCCGGATTGTATTGCCACTCACCATTTGCTCTAACCCCGTTTCGAAAATACGCTTCAACCATGAATGTTTTGTGCTGTTCCGTAAAGCCCATTGTGTGTATTGTTCAAGAAATTGGAAAAATTAGCGATGAATCAAATTACTTGTAACGACTGTCAAAGATGACGGAATAACTGATTGATTGTTAATTCAGGTAGTTACTGACACCCAACAGGTATTAAGCTCTACGGCTAAGCATTACGTCCTTAGATGCAAGGCCCTCTTTAATGCAAATAATTTTTGCTCGCACGGTATCTAATTACCGCGGGTTTTTGACATTTATGACAGTACGAAGTTGACAGAGAACCATTCAGTCATACTATCCGAAAGCTCTAATCCGTAATTTGTTAATCCCCTATATTATTGGTGCAAATAAAAACATGTAATCCCAGATTAATATTTAATTTCGGATTATCACAAGCGGTGCAAATGGTTATTACCTAATTAAACTTAACTCTTACATTAATAATATATGTATACACATTAAAGTTCTGTATTTTTTTATAGCTGTGCGGTAGTGTTTAAAAACAGGAATCAGGTAAAACATTTTCTACATAAAAGCTATTAGCTTATATTCCTATTGGTCGTGTGTCGTGTGGGCTCAAGGAAAAAACTATTTAAAAAAAAAATAATTAGTTTTGAACTCTAGACTTTTAATGGAACTTGTTTTATATAGGTATTGTCTGAACGTTACGTATTTTATACCCATGTACAATTAGCATTTATCTTGTAATTTAATTATTTACGACTTGATGCGCTGTGACTATAATATAATATAAATACCGAAAAGTGTAACTTAAAAATATCCAATAGTAAAAATTTCGACGCAAACCACAAAGAAATAATAGGTCGGACATTTTCGCTTTACCAAAAAAACACTTTGGATCTTACCATCATAGCCTTCTCGATTTTAAAGGAGTAAGTAAGACACTCCTAGCCACACTATTTCAGGACTTTGACGGATCAAATTCTCAATAATTTAATAAAAACCCGAGACTGCGAAGCGGTCGAGGGTTTTTATCTTCAAATTATTGTGCATGAAACTATTTACCAAAAAGTAAAATCATGATCAAAATATGTTGCATAGTTCGATTAAATTTATAGGTCGAATGGTATACGGCTAGATTATTATTTCCCGAATAATTTAAAGTAAAGCCAACAAGAAACAATTTTATTTATATTAAAATATGACACTTTTTAAGAATTTCTTTAACAACAACAAATCCTAAATTTAATATTTTTGGTTTTAAGTACAGGGTGATCGCGTATAATGTTACCCCCCTTTAACTTCTTTGTTTCGTAATTAAGAAAAAACTGTTAAATACAAAAGTTGTAGGATGTAATGTAAACTTCTTGCAAAATATATTTTCGTAGATTGCATAAAAGCGTGACAGATCAAAGTTATATTTTTTTAAATGGAATATCCTGTATATTGTTGCATAATTGGATTCTACGGACAATACTAAACATAATTTATATATCTAAATTGAACCGTTTTCGATTTATTGATTATTGAAAATTACTATATTATATAAGAAAATAAGGTCATTCAAGTCAAGATGTATCGTTTCCATGGATAACAGGATGACGATACTGAACTGAATCAAATTACCATTGTTAATATTGTTATCCATGGAAACGATACATCTTGACTTGAATGACCTTATTTTCTTATAGAATATATAGTAATTTTCAATCATCAATAAATCGAAAACGGTTCAATTTAGATATAGTGGTATATAAAAATTATGTTTAGAATTGTCTGTAGAATCCAATTATGCAACAATATACAGGGTATTCCATTTAAAAAAATATAACTTTGATCTGTCACGCTTTTATGCAACACCCTGTATCTACGAAAATATATTTTGCAAGAATTTTACATTAAATCCTACAACTTTTGTATTCAACAGTTTTTCCTAATTGCGAAACAAAGAAGTTAAAGGGGGGTAACATTATACGCGATCACCCTGTACATATAGAAAAAAATACTATTTTTTATATCCGTACAGTTGTTATAAAAGTTGCAATTTGTGTAGGTTATAAATTATTGTTTTTCATTGCTATTTACATTAGATGAGACGTTAGTATTTATTGAAGATAACTCAACAGATGAAGATGGACCAGTTGAATGCATGTTTCTCATTTTGTTGATTATATCTAGATGGTGAGTAGGACCCATTTGAAGATATGGTTTAATAGAAGATGCGTTGCTATGTCCCGTGATCTTGATTAGTTTTTGTTCTGGAACTCCATTTTTAGCCAGCTTACTGACTGCTGTTGATCGGTTAGAGTGGTTAGTTATTTTTGCCTTCTTAATACCGATTCTCTGTGCTGCTTCTTGGGTCCATTTTGAAATTAGCTTTTTTCCTATTGGGCAATTTTTGTACCAGCAGTAGATCCGGGTTTCTCCCAGAAAGGATTTGGGGTTAAGAATAACCTATCTGATTTAATATTATTGCCTCTTTTCCTTAGAAGCTCTTTACATAATCTTACAGGATACAGTTTGGTTTCTTTAGTATTTGGAACCAACCATTTGCTGTCCGGTAGCTTTTTGTCGCCTCCCTGTGCAGTTTTAGAGAATACGGGGTTGTATTCTATTCTACCTATAATCAAAAAAAAAAATTATAGTTTTTGACAAAAAAGTTTTTTTAATATTTTACCTGTATAAGTTCCTTCATGGTCGACTTCTTCTTTAAAATAACTTATCAGGCAGAAAGTCGCTTCTCCTCCTCTCCACGCTAATTCAACGGCTATTATATGGTACAGATTTTTTTGCAATCCTTTGGGAGTGTTCTCATCCCATAACATCATTTTCAGATGTTCTTCAACACTTAACGCAGAAGAACTTACTTTTCTTTTAATTGGGTTTTGTTGAAGAATTCTCCGCTTATCCTTGCATCTCTGGCAGTTTTAAAAGCTATATCTTTAAATGGATCAAAACTTACATTATGTTGAACGTGGTACATTTCTTGCATTTTTTTTTGCTACGATATTCCACATTGTTTTCACCGCACTTTCTTTGTATTCTGTTCCATCTTTCTTCCGCATATTAAACCCCCAGTCTTTTAATATTACAGCCAATTCTTCTACTTTGGTATCTTTATTCAAATTGTAGCCTTTTGTCTTACAGAAGTCGGAAAATTGTAGCCATATTGAGGTATGAGTTTTTACAGTGTTAATTGGTATACTTTTTTGAATTTCCAGAGCGATATTATTACACGAAATATTACTAAAACGTGAATTATTCATTTTTACTAAAGTTAAATAAATACAAAAGACGTTTTATAATCAAATTATGATGCTTCGTTGATGTTTGTGTTTCTCTTACCATGGTTACGCATCCCATAAATGCATTGAAAAAGCTTGCTTAGCAAAGTGTGTATGTAAATATTACAAATTCTGACATATTTTCATCGCCTTATGTCAAAATATTTGTATAAAATTCTATCGAAAATGGCGTATTTACTGATAAAAACCAATATTAGGTTATTCAGGCGACTAAGAAATTAATGTTTCTTTATAAACTGTTGCCGAGAATTGTAAGAATTATTAGTGATAAACGATAAAACAAAAACCAATATGGAGGACGAAAGTTTAACCGCGGTTAAACAGGTTTTGGGATTTAATCAGTTATCTAAACAAAATTTATTTGAAAAATGATGGTCTATTTGATAATGAGGGAAATAATCAACAGTAATATCACAAAACCTCGTTTTTTTATCGGTTACATTTTTCAGCTGTCACGAAAACTTTTTTGTTTGGAAATTTTACCAGTTGAATTTGGAAATGTTTATTCTGATTAGATCACGAGAGCGAAGCTCGAGGGATTTAATCTTTGAATAAACATGCCCAAAGTTCAACGAGTAAAATTGCCAAAAAAGTTTGAGTGAAAAATGGAAAATTTAACCAATAAAAAAATGATGGTCGAGTGATATTTGGCACGATTATTTCGTGAACCCCAAAAATGTCCCATCCATATCTATTGAGTAATAATGTTTTATATATTTCTACAGGTAGCCTGCGGTGTATTACTTGGAATAGTTATTTTTAGTAAAATTGCATAACATACCACTCAACGAAAACTGTTTAGTTTACTGCTGGCAACCAAACATAAAATTATAAATAAGTATGTTTGGTTGCCAGCCTTATAAGCAGAAGTCAGAATTTTAGATTAGTTCCATAATAAATGACATTTGATAAGTATTTTTCAAATGTGGTGTAATTTTATAAAGAATAGCAACTTTATTGGAATAAACATAGGCATGGGTGCATTATAATATAAAAACAAGTAGGTAAATAAATATAGTACTAATGTTATTGTATTAAAATATCAGAAATTATCCGAAAAAGTTATTAAAAAAATAATTGACATTGATTTATACTTCGAAATATTGTGACAGAACTAGACGGGTCAATGGCGACGTTTAATCGCTAAAACCCCACGTAGTTTTATCACTATTATACTAGCTGATTGGTTAACACGAGACGGTTTGATTGGACGAAAAGGCGAAATTGACAGGTGTACGAAATAATCACTTATAATCTCCCTAGCAGCACAATAATTATCGGGAAGTAATTCTGCTGCGTGGGAGATTCGGTAAGAAAATTTCATAAATTGGAGTTTTTTCTTATTGTAATTTTTTTGCTAAAATGATACAAAAACATATTTCCGGCGGCTTTAGTTAATTGTAACTAATTAGAGTTTTAGAAATGAAATTCCTTTTAGAAACATTAAATAACAAATTTCTTATCTGAAATCCAATCTCTTTATAGTTTTAAATTCAAATAAAACTTTAAAAAACATATTTCCAATGAGTTTAGTTTCATATGTTTCATAGTATTTTTACAATAGAAGTTGATTTTACTTGTTAGTAACTAAGGTTTATTACTAAAATTTCCGAGAAAATTTCAGAAACATTAAAAACATTAGTAATTCGTTTTCAACCATAACAATTACATGTCTACATAGTTTCAAATGAAACTTAAAAAAACATATTTTCGATGAGTTTGGTTAAATATTTGATGTGTCTCTTTTAGCCCCGGTGTTCTATATGTAAAGCAAATTGGTTAGTATTAATAAAAATTATAAGTTAGCAATAAAATGTATTTTGATTTTATTCCGAGTGACTTTTGCCAATAGATATAAAGCACTTCATTTTTGACAGAAAAATGATCACTTATTAATTTCATTAAGTTAATAGGAACTAACAAATAGGAGCCTTCTTATTGGTTGAAAATAAATTTATGTAATTTTCAAGTTAGTTTTGTTTGTCAAATTATGACAAGACGGTCTAAATATCAAATATCAATTACCATTTTAGTTTGCTTCTCGGCTATACAGCTAGTTGGTATTTTTACTAATGCTGTTATATAGCCGAAGACTGCTCGGAGTTAAACGCCCAATATTGACTTGTTTTTTTTTTTATGGAAAGGCCTATATTCTGTTTCACTCGCTCTTCCTTAAATCTCAGAACAGACACTGTGAAAATTAAAAATCCAATTTAACAAACAATTCTTTTCACACCTTTGTATGAATAAGTGCCGTCCTAGTCATCCCAATGCAGTTACTATTTTTAAGAGTTAAAAACAGGTCATTTAATGAATGGTGGTAATAATATACTGCCGTTAAAAGTCTGGTCACAAAGAGAAATGTGCAAATGTATAACTTTTACTTCATTTCTTATTGTAAAAGCTTTAAAATTTAATTCATCAATCGGTCAATTTATTAATACGCCTATAGCATCTGTTATTATCTATCTTGTTTAACCCAGAAAATGTTTTATTTTATACATTTTATGGTGAAAGTTCTAAAATTGTAACCGTCGGCACTTTTACTTAATTTTTAAAATATTTTGTTTTAAAAATTTGGTCAGTAGAACTTAAATTACGTCACATACTTGTGTCCACATACCGTGCGAGCAAAACTTATTTGCATCAAAGAGGGCTTGGATTAAAAAACGTAGGGCTTGGTTTAGATCACAATGATATGGGGACGATATATCTAACCAAATCTAGGTTAAAATTTTGTCAAATTCATATTATGACATGATATGCCAAACTAATAAAAAGTAATAAGATAAGTAGACAAATACAAATTTATTATTGTTGTTTACAAAATTAACGAAGTAAGAATATACAGAAAGAAAAATAAAAATAATTACATAAATTGCTGCAATTGGCCACCGCCATGCTCCAAGCATAAATTCACAGGTCTCTTTATATTTTCAAAGGTGTTGACCAGCATCTCTGGAGAAATGTTACCACATTCTTGGATAATCCTTTCTTGTAATTGCTCCAAATTTGCAACTGGTGTTTTAAAAATAGTGTTCTTTAAATGAGGAAAAACGAAGTAAACCATAACCGTTAAACAAGGTGATCTAGGTGGGAATTCAATGTCTGATCGAAAACTGATTAATCTGTCGTCGAAAAAATTGCGTAAGTACTTAGGTAGTTAATAGTTTCGGCGGCTGTATGGGCGGTTGCACCGTCCTGTTAAAAATATCCAAAACGTAGTTCATCGTCAAGTAATTGCTCCACAAATGGATTCAAAATATTGTCTCGATACCGCTGTACTGTAACTGTGTCATGGAAAAAAATAGGACCAACAATTCTTCTTCGGGAAACAGCTAACCAGACACCAATTTTTTGAGGGTACAATGTGGACTCTACAAAAATGGAGATTTTCACTACTCCACATTAGGGCTCGGAATTTTTAAAATATAAGTATTCGAATAGTCATTTGGTATGTTATTCGAATAGTCGAATAATTCGAATAGTCAAATATAGTCGAATAATTCGAATAGTCGAATAGATACTTGAGTAGTCGAATAGTCAAATATTCGAATTTTGAATAGACGAATATTTGAATAGTCGAATATTTAGAGAGGTAGTCGAATATTTAAATAGTCGAATATTCGAATAGTCGTCCATTTAAATATCGGAATATAGCCGTTTAATCACGGTAGAAGTGGTTTAACTGCTTAAACATAATAAAGGAACATTTTTAAGTATTAGTCATTTTTATTATCTTTTTTTTGAAAACTCTTTATTCAACTATAAATATAGGTACATGAAATGCGTACATAACTAAATCGGTGGTTCCCAAATTTTGCAAAATCCCGGCCCCCCGAAATCTGATTATAGTAACATGCGGACCCCCATGGCCAGTTAATCTTTAAAAGTACTAAAACAACCTTTTGTAACTTATTTAAACAACAAAAAATTTATCAATACAACGTATTTTCCTTAAAAACGATAATAAACTAAAAAATAATTTAATTATTGTTTTATTATTAGGTGAGTTATTTAGTTATTTTTGTTTTATTTTCCCTTTGTGCTCCGTGGGTTCGCGGACCCCCAAAAAATATGCCGCGGACCATTTGGGAACCACTGATCTAAATTATCGGATAATAATAATGTGCATTTTGTCGAATAAAGTAAGATGACAAATAAATAATTCTGTTAAATTATTTCAAGATATGAGAACTTGAGAACTTTGTAATAAATAAAAAACTCTTAAACAAAATGATTATTTATTGAACACAGAAAATCAAACATTTTACACAACGAAAATAAAATTATAAAAATAAACCCGGTGTTTTATTTAACATAAAACAGAAACAACAAAAACTGGAACAAGAATTTCAACAAATTCATAACAAAAATAATATAGGTACATACTACATAGTAGGCCTAGTACATAGTACATAGTAGGTACATAGTACATAGTACATACAAAAAAAAACAGATAATATAGGAGGAACTAAGTTTCGAATAGTCAAATATTCGAATTTTAAATAGTCGAATATTAGAATAGTCGAATATTCCAATAATCAAATAGTCGAATATTTGAATAGTCGAATTTTTTAACTAACAAAAATTTCGAATTTAGAATAGTCGAATATTCGAATTATTCGAATACAATTCCGAGCCCTACTCCACATGCGTGTATTCTGAGAATTCACATAACCGGAGAGGTGGAACCAGGCTTCATCCGAAAAAAATGTCAGGTCTAATAAAGCATTTCTTTTCACTAAATTTTGGGTAAACCATTGAGAGTAATTCCTGCGTCTTTCAAACTCTGCGGCTTTTATTTCTTGGAATACTTGCACTTTATAAGGAAATAATTTTAGCTGCTTCTTAAGAATAGTTCTGCATGTTCTATAAGATCTTCCCACTTCTTGGGACAGACGTCTTATACAATTTGTTGGCGTATTTTGCATTATTTTACGTTCCGTATTTAAAAAGTTTGATCTGGTGGTAATATCTGAAAACCGAAACATCGTTTTTTAAAAGTGCTTTCTGTTTTTCGATGTGTTTGTAAATAGTGATGCCGCGAGACAAGACGAGACGAGAATTGGCCCATTCTCGTCTCGTCTCGTGAGGCGAGAATTTTTTTTTATCTCGTCTCGACGAGAAACGCGTTTTTCTCGCTCGAGAGTGCCATTGTCTCGTCTCGTCTCGTTTTTTCTCGTGAGTAGGGAATCATAAAAAATATTTTTTTATACGAATCTTAAAGGGGGTAAACATTTAAAAGTATCTGGTCGTCTCGCAGAAGGGTTTAATATAAGTCGGTTTGTTAGTCATGTGACTTAGAAACTATTTTTCTTAGATCAACAAAATATTGCAAGCGGCCATAAGACATAATTCACGTAATGTAATAGACTTGGCACCGAGGTATTGTCAGTCCAAAATATACTGGGTGGTAAAAGATACAGAATAGAGAACGATTTATAATAATAATAATTAATTCATAATGGAACTACCCTTCTTTTATTATTTATTTTTTGGCATAATTCGGGGCCTAATTAACTGCAATAGTTTGGAAAATATTCGACTAAATAAAGGGATCAGCCCAGAATGTCATCCGTGGAAAAACCTTAATTTTTTTATTACATTAATAGAAAGTGCAAGAGAAAGAACTTAAAGAAGTATTTCCGAAAATGCTCTATTTGACATATTAAAATTTAAAAATTCACTTTATTTTTTGCTCCTTTTACCCAAAAAATACAAAAATTTATTACGAACAAGCCTAATTTTACGCAATTATGAAAAATATTGTAAGTAACATGTGCGAAAAGTTCCGTTTCCACTCTCACTTAGTGGCATGCCCGGACTTGCTTCGAGCCGTTCGTGCAACTGCCACCTCGTGCGGAAAAGTATCATTTACCGCACTTAATAATTATTTTCAATAGCCAAATTTATGTCTGAGACCTGTGTAATAAAATGAGGCAAAATAAGGCATACGCTTGAATCATTCGTACTAAATGTCACTTTACCTATTATATTAGACTTTTTATTTTTAATTTATTTACTAATGTCATAATTGAGACTATTAACTTAATGCTATTGTTTCAATAACACTAGTTTCATGGCCCTCCGTTGTCTTTATCTGTGATTTCCTAATAAAGTTTCGGTTGATATAAAGGGGCTATGAAAGTAATGTCAAATATTAAAACTGGTAAGAGAGATATGAAATGAAATTCACACTTTTATTAATGATTTTTGTGTGAGAAGTTTTTGGCGAATTTCGAATTTTTGATACAAAATTGTTAAATTTAGTCAAAATCTATCGCCTTTCGCCTTGTGAATGAAATTTGACTGGGGTCCTTTTCGATATTGTGTTTTCAATCGAAAATGCTTTCTTTCAGATTTGGTTAATTATTTAAAAATGTCAACTACTAACCGTGTAGACAGAAGAAAGAGGCTAGACAATTTGATTCTGTTCTCTTGAATATCTGTTTTAAGGTAAATGCCTTCACAATACGATAGAGTGAGAACGTTAAACACATTATTTTTCTGTCTATATATTAGAAGATACCTAAAATTCAGTGTTCTAACAAACGAGAAAATTCGAGAAAAAACGAGAAATTTCTCGACGAGAAACGGTCTTCTCTTGTCTCGTCTCGTGACTTCTCTCGAGAAAAAAATTTTACTCTCGTCTCGTCTCGTCTCGTCTCGTCTCGTCTCGTCTCGTCTCGTCTCGTCGAGACGAGACACGAGAATTTCTCGTCTCGGCGGCATCACTATTTGTAAATAATGTAATATAATGCAAAAATTTTCGATATATCCGGAAGTAGTTGGCATTTGCTTAATTTCTTACTGTCATTAACTTATGCACCAAATTATCCAACTTTGCCCCAATTTAACATTTGCTGTATCTTGAATAGTTTCCGAGGTCCCAATGGGGAGCATCAAATTTGGGACACCCTGTATATTCAATATATTTCAGCGAGGCAATGAAAGGAAAGTTTGCTACATAATTTATCGAAATTACCACTGGTATACCTTTTTTTTATGTATGTCTGCTCTGCTTACCTATTTAAGGGTTTCCCTTCAACAGTTCAACAATTTAACACACCTACTTATTTCGGCACAACTAGTTTGTAACTGATCTTAATGGATCCAGAGGGGTCAACACTGCAAACACTGCAAACACTTGACATCTCCCAATTAAAAAACTGGACTTTTTAAAATTACACCATGCATAAATTAAGTTTTTTCAAATGCTATTTTCGAACGATTCTCTATACCTATCGACCGACGATAGGAAGAATCCATGTTTGGGTTTATTAAAATTTAACATTACCTTACCCTAACCCATCGAGGAATGTCAAGATCAAGAGCAATGTCGAAGAACAGGTGGCATCACAAGAATAAGAATAGAAAGTAGGCTGTGGGTGAGACCAAGTGTGTCTGTACGCACAAGGATTTGTTAATTTTTTATTTATATTAGCAATATAAGGAAATTTCTATGTATGTAATTAGCAGGTGCCTTGACACTGTCATTCATTATTATAGGTATAACTTAATTGCTTCCTCGTTATATTTGCGGTATATAGAGGAAGCTTTTGCGACAGAAAAATGCTTTGTCTATCCGTTGGATTTTAAAGATTTCACTTGAACTTATTATTTCAGGTTTTATCCCAAAATGCACGCTTAAAAACAGTGGTGCCGTTTCCTTAACAATTTCATTGTTTTCTAAAATGTTTCAGTTAAAACATTTCGTATTAATGCTACATATACCATGTGACCAGGCAAGGGATATTAAATTTTATACCAAAAGATAAGCGCAAAACCCGACTAAATCATATTTAAAAAAAAAATGCACCGATGGTATTAAACGGTCACTGACTCTACCGGGTGTTTCTCAAAAGACGTTCACCCCTATAACTTTTCTGTATTTATAGATATTAAAATGAAATTTTGAGATTATGCATAAGAGATGAGTCTGCATTTATTGGCATAAGTTATTAGCACTTCCGGTTTGACCGAAAGTGACCTTAACTTTGGTATTTTAAATGGGACATCTTGTATATTTTTACTTATTTGGGATCAGCATAACATTCTGAGTAAATGACACCTTACTTGTCATTTTTTGACGTGTTATAAAATTCTTATGACTATTTATTATTTTCAATCTAGAGTGCTACAAATTAATTAAATCTGTTAATTTATAGTCAAGTAGCAGAGCTGGGCAAGCTACTGGAAAAAAGTAGCTAGCTACAAGCTACAAGCTACTTAAAATTAAAGTAGTTAAGCTACCGTGTAATCAAGCTACTTTTAAATAAAAAGCTTAGCTACTGGTAGCTAAGCTACAAGCTACTTTTTTTAAAGCTACTTCTATAAGCTACTCTGCGAAGGTTACACAGTTACACTTTATGTCAGTGAATGCAGTTTTGAAAAACTACGTTCTTCGACATTAAAAGAGTTTAGTAATAAAAATATTATAAAGTTTTAATAATGTAGGTACATACCTACCTGTAACTAAGTATTATTAAAGTAAATTTATTATTGAGCATGTTTTCAACAGTGCAGAATATGAGGGGTACATCGTAAAAAATTATTTTTGCCATACTTTTAATCAATTATAGGTAATAGATATTTTTTGACATACCTAATATGACTGACATGACCGTCAAAGTTTTATACATTTTTTAAGTAACCTAAATAACCTAAATCTAATTATAACATTAATAATTTTAACTATTTGGTAAATGTGCAAATAAGATTATTACAAAAAAGAGTTTCCTTTCCTTTAAGTACAACGAGCTTTTCAAATAAACTGTCCGACAATCCATTTCGCCGATGACGATAAACAGACAAGTTCTGACTTCTGACATCATCTTGTCGGTAAAGTAGGTAGTTATTTGCAATAGGTAGCTTAAAATATTTTTGGGTAACTTAAGCTACCGAAAGTAGCTTAAGCTACCGAAAGTAACTTAAGTAGCTTTTTCGAGTAACTAGCTAATTTTAAAAGTAGCTTCATGGATACACTTAAAAATAATGTAAAAGCTACAGCTACAAGCTACTTGGTTTTAAAAGTAGCTGGAATAAAGCTATTAGCTACCAAAAAAGTAGCTAGCTAGTAGCTTAACTACTTAGTAGCTAGCTACTGCCCAGCTCTGTCAAGTAGTATATAAAAATTAAAATTATATCATAATTGACTTTCTAAGTTTCACAAGGGTTTAAAAAATGAAATTCTGTTTACTCCATTTGTCCAAATGGAACGATGATAGTTCACTAGGATATATTGAAAACGAGCATTTTTTTTCCAACAATTTTGATACCATACACTCCTATGCTATTTTAAAGTTGACACGAAAAAATGTGCCTTAAGTCCCAATCGATGCTTTAAAAGCGTTATGCATTATTGTCGCCCTTTCTTTTCTAAATAAATATAAAGGTGGCTTTGAAAAATAATGGAATGGTTTTGAAAACCAATATTATTAATTCAAATTACAGCTATTTTATTTCTTAGTAGGTATTCTAATTTCTAATAACAGGATTATAGATGAAACATCGTACACGAATTATATGTGGTCTCTTATCTACCACACGAAACTCGCCTATGATTAGTTGTGTAAACATTACGGCCAGTGCCGTAAATACATACTTATGTCGTTATATACTATTAACAATCTTGTTTTGTTTTAGGATTTCTATATGTTAAGCCTGCACCACAATGGTTATCGTGACACGGGTAAGTTAATTAAGGCGTAAGGCGTTATTACGTTGCTGACCTTTTTACCAGTATGAACCGGTTTTACACGTTTAACATGAATTTATTTGGGTAGAGAATAAAAAGTTAAAGCCGTTTTGCTAATAAGTAGTGTCCGACCGAAACAAGATTTTCAGCCGAAACCGAAACCGAATGCCTTGGCCTCAGTTTCGGCCAAAACCGAAACTTAAAAATTTTATTGTATTACTTAAATTTAATTTATTTTATATAGTACGAGATCGATCTTGGAAACGGATTGAACTATTCACACTAAAAAAAAAGTCGACAGAAAAAAATCTATTATTTATATACAGTGTTGTTCAAATTCAAGCATATTTGTAATATTTACTTGAATGTTTAATTTATTAAGGAATCACAAACTTCATGTTTGTTGCAACGATATTAAACACAACTTTAAAATATCCTAAAAATTCTTTTTAACAAGATAAACCATTAGTGATGATAATATGCTAATTAAAAAACTATCATTTAAAGTGCAAAATTTGTATTTTAAATGTTTAATAAAAAACTTTATTCTTGTACAAGTTTTATATTTTTTGGCCTACCCTGTACGCCGTTTGACATGCAACCGCACCTAATATGATTATCGAACATGCACCAACTTTTATCAAGAATAAAATTTTCTGACAAATCGGTAATAAAAAAAATGCCTATATTATGTTGCATATTATGGCTTATAGAAGGGTCTTTTTTTATTCAGCAATATACCGTGCGAGCAAAAATTATTTGCATCAAAGAGGGCCTTACATCTAAGGACGTAATGCTTAGCCGTAGATCTTAATACCTCTTGGGTGTCAGTAACTACCTGAATTAACAATCAATCAGTTATTCCGTCATCTTTGACAGTCGTTACAAGTAATTTGATTCATCGCTAATTTTTCCAATTTCTTGAACAATTCACACAATTAGCTTTACGGAACAGCACAAAACATTCATGGTTGAAGCGTATTTTCGAAACGGGGTTAGAGCAAATTGTGAGTGGCAATACAATCCGCGTTTGTGCATGGACGATTTTCACGAACATTTTCCTAACGTTGCTTTTATGCTGGGGATTTTTATCATTGCCTGAAAAGAACCGTGGCTGTGTTTAGGGAAACATGTTCTATACGACACAAAAAAGAAGCAGGAAGACCAGAATAACTTGGTGCAAACTACTGCAAACGTTCGTGAAATAATGCAAAATACGCCAACAAATTGTATAAGACGCCTGTCCCAAGAAGTAGGAAGATCTTATGGAACAAGCAGGACTATTCTTAAGAACCAGCTAAATTTATTTCCTTATAAAGTGCAAGTATTCCAGGAAATACAAGCCGCAGATTTTGAAAGACGCAGGAATTACTCTCAACGGTTTACCCAAAATTTATTGTAAATGAATGATTTATTAGACCTGAAATTTTTTTTGGATGAAGCCTGGTTCTACCTCATTTATGTAATTATTTTTCTTTTTCTTTCTGTATATTTTTACTTTGTTAATTTTGTAAACAACAAAAATAAATTTGTATTTGTCTACTTATTTTATTACTCATTAGTTTGGCATATCATGTCATAATATGAATTTGACAAAATTTTAAGCTAAATTTCGTTAGATATATCGTCCCCATATCATTGTGATCTAAACCAAGCCCTACGTTTTCTAATCCAAGCCCTGATGCAAATAATTTTTGCTCGCCCGGTGCGAACCTCGGTACGAACAGAACAGCAAGATTTAAGACCGTAATTTTTTATCGTTATTTAATAGGGGCATTACGTAACATTCACATTATATTTATTCCTAACAGTCCTACACAATTACAATATCCAAACGGTAATTCTCAATGCAAATTGGGACTTGTCAGTATTTTTCACACAACAGGTGTTTAAGTGTGAAAAGTAATCAACTAACGGAGCTCTTCGTACATCCAAAGGTGTGTTTAAAATTTCATATCATATTTTAATGTTTAATTTTATTTCTTGTATGTATGTATTTATATTTGACGAGGTATTTTTTAAATATATATGATTAATGGTTTGGTTCTTCCCCCTTTTGTAGATGGGAATAGGGAACATATGGCAATCAGGCTATGTAGAAGAGCGGACGAACTGTTATACCGGCTAATATTTTGGTATTATTTTAATTCTGGCAGTTTCAGTTTTGGCAAATCCAAATTAATTTAAGTAAAAACTAAAATTTCTATTATCACAGGCCCTATTCTTCGCTATGTGTTGTCGACTAGGGCTGGACGATTATGAAATTTCATAATCCATTTTTCGATGAATCAATTTAATCGGAATAATCCATTATAAAATTTTGTCATGGTATACTTAGCTCTATGTTAGAGGACTTAATTTAAACAAATATGAATTTTAAACAATTTTTTTTTTAATCATTTGCCGAAAGAACTTTATTTTTAATACAGGGTGTACCGAAATTAGCTGACAATATTTTAAGGAGATAAAGTACATCCAAAAATAAGACTAATACCCTCTATTAATATACCTTCAAAAACGCTTCGTTATGGGGCTAGAGCCTCCCGAATTGGAGCTATGATAAGCAGTTTTTTCACAATATCTCAAAAACCGCTTAGGGTATCGAAACAAAATTTGATACATGTTTTACCCATGACAAGACGCAATAAACGATTTCATTAGCTTAACTTTATTTCTTCCAGTGGCGTCCCACTGGGTAGGTAGTTGGGAGAATATTGCCCTAAGTTTTTTATTTTTAGGATTTTTTAACTTCAGGTGCAATTTTTAGAAGCCTTGAAGTATTTTGTTAAAAAAAGGTACTTTTGTTTCATTGAGGTAGGATTCACCATTTTCCAGTAAAATCGATTTTAAAATTTTCGGTTTTTTGAAATCCGGTGAAAAGGCTAAGGTTTTTTTTGCATATCTTAGCAAACACTTAATATTAAAACATGAAATTCATTAGAAGTTCTACCAGCAACAAGGCATATTATTATGTATTAAAGGATGTTGCTTTAAAATATTTTTCCAGTGACGTCGCACATGGTGAAGCCCTCGGTGGAGCCTTAAGTAAATATTACTATTATTTTTTTTTTTTAATTTGATAGTTTTAATGTATTTTTTTTTTATTTTAAATTTTTTGTTAATAAAACCTTCTATTGTTGTAATTTGACAGAATGTAACGTTTTTAAATTAAACATATTTTTAGATTCCTTTTTTTTTTTTAATATTTATTTTCATGGAGATTTTAAGAGAGTTTTAAAATAAAACAAAAAAGAATAACAAATTGCAAATCAAATTTGATGGTGAACCACACGGGGAACTAATTCTTAAGCAAGTACCAGTCATGTGTCCCCAAAAATAATAATCAAGTGATCTTGGTGGCCAGGCTATGGCTACCAATCCACCTGGTAATTTTCTCCAAGCCAATTCCTCACTTGACGTCCGTAGTGAGCTGGTGCCCCATCATGTTGAAAGAAGTGCCCTAAACGTAAATCCAGTGGCACATTATCTAATAAATCCCCAAGTTGATTATTTATTATTATTATTTGTCGCTACTAGAACTTCTAATAAATTTCATGTTTTAATATTAAGTGTTTGTTGAGATATGCAAAAAAAACCTTATCCTTTTCACCGGATTTCAAAAAACCGATAATTTTAAAATCGATTTTACTCCTCCTACCGCAATGAAACAAGAGTACCCTTTTTCAACAAAATACTTCAAGGCTTCTAAAAACTTCACCTAAAGTTAAAAAATCCTACAAATAAAAAACTTAGGGCAATATTCTCCCAACTACCTACCCAGTGGGACGCCACTGGAAAAAATACAGTTAAGCTAATTAAACCATTTATTGCGTCTAGCTATGGGTAAAACATGTATTAAATTTTGTTTCGATACCCTAATCGGTTTTTGAGATATTGTGAAAAAACTGCTTATCATAGCTCCAATTCGGGGGGGCTCTAGCCCCATAGCGAAGCGTTTTTGAAGGTATATTAATAGAGGATATTAGACTTATTTTTGAATGTTCTTTATCCCCTTAAAATATTGTCAGCTAATTTCTGGACACCCTGTATGTTTGAACAAATTATACATTATAAAAGTCAAGAGGATATATTTCTCAAGTTGGCTGATTATGACATTTCATAATCGATTTTCGATTTAAAAAAAAATCGATTAATCGGAAAAATCAATTTAAGAAAATGTTTTAATCGATCCATTATCGATTAATCAAAACTAATCGATTAATCGATTTAAAAAAAATGTTATAATCGAATATTTTGCCCACCCCAATTGTCAACGCCGACGCATCTAGTTAAAAACGTAATGCGTAATAGGGTATATAAATGGCCCATTATAATATCCCTGTATGAGCTCATGAGTAGCTATAATTTTATTTATAGGGATACATTTTACTTTCTTGTAATGTCCGAATAATCGATGAATCGAACATTGGGGCTGTTTTTCGACTAGAAGTATGTAGGTTTTTCTCAAGCTCAAGCATAATATCTAATTTGGTATCATCACTTATATACCGGGTGTCCACGGAAGGTCCCTCTAACTTTTTTGTTTTTCAAGATAATGAAATAAAATTCGGGTGATTTGTATACGACATAAAACTGCATTTTTTGACAGGTGACTCAACATTATGGAACGGTTTAACCGGAAGTGACATAAACTTTCGATTTTTAAATGGGACACCTGGTATATTTTTACTTTTCTTGACTCCATATGACATTCTAAATACAACGATGTGTCACTTGTCACTTTTTGTCACCAAGAAAATATTTTTTTTTCAAATTTATTGTTTTATCTAGAGGGCTATGAAAACCTTAAAATCACTTATTTCAGTTCTCTAATCTTGGGAAAAATACAATTTTACTATTTTTGATCCAATGCTATGTGCTATGTAAAATTTAATCTTTATAGTTGTATAACTCATTTTTTTTAAATGGCAACATGGTGGCTCGTCGGGTTAAGAAAAAAGAGGATTTTATTATGATTATTTTGATACCACACACTATAAGATTTTGAAAAGCTGCCATTAAAAAACTTTAAAAAGTTAACTTAGAACTTTCCTAAAATGAAGCATCTTTTGAGAATAAATTTAGATTTAAATGCATCAAGTAGCCTGTGACCAGCAAAACTGATTCGGACAGCTTCTGCCAAAGTAAATTAGTTTGTTGTTTAAAAAACACGGAAAATAATAGTTTTACAAGGAGTGAAAAAGTTGATATGTTATTATTGTCATGCTCATTTCGCATTTTCGGAACCAGTTTTGGGTACCTAATAGTGCCCGATTGTATGACGCCGATTAAAATATCTTTGTGCGTAAAGTCGTGCAGCATCGGTTGAATTCTTTCTACATTCTCCAAATACTAATAACATATCGATGGTTGAAAGGCAAAAGGTCATAAGAGACAGTTTAATAACTTCGCAGTAGAACGATTTAAAGTTTTTTTTAACTTTAAATTATTTATATTTTTATTTTCAGGCACATTTTTTTAATTTCAAAATTGCTACAATAAAATCTAAGGCGTTTTTGTTGTAATGGCTATAAATACACAACAACATAGCCTTATATAACAAAATTGCTGTCGCTTAATCAATTTAGTGACCAAATCACATTTGGGTAAAAGGTCTTAACAAACCATACATTAAATGGTAGCATTTTGGTAAAACGTTTTAACCTCGTTAGATTTATATAAATGGTTTAGTAAAATGTTTTAACCACCTTACTTTTAAATACAAATAATTAGGAAAACGTTTTAATCACCTTACTTTTAAATACAAATGATTGGTTAAAACGTTTTAACCACCTGATTAGTAAATATAGGCTAATAGGTTTATAATAGGGAACATTCTCTTAAAAGAGCTCAAGCGACAATACATGCTCGTTTTCTTTTGTAGCAAAACAGGATAACGACCAATATTAAAAATAAATTGAATGGCAAATTGGTTCAAATAAGATTTAATTGCTTTCCCAAATAATCTAAACGATAGTTGTTTCAAATTATCCTTTATTTTGGCGCTTGGTAGGAAAAAGTGGCTTGCAATTTATTATTTTTCGGTTGACTCAAGCGACAAAAATACCATCGTAGGAAGCTAAAACTTCGCTTATTCAACGCGGAAGTACAAAAAAACTTTAGTGACGTTTAAATATAAATTTCACGAAATGTGTCGCTTAAGACCTTTTGCCTTTCAAGCATCGATATTAACTCTTTCACTCCTTGTAAAACTATTATTTTATAAATATGTTTTTAAACAACAAACTACTTTACTTTGGCAGAAGTTGTTGGCATTTCAATTTTCTTCAAGGCATGATTTTGTTTTATCAGTTTTGCTGGTCATAGGCTACTTGATGCATTTAAATCTAAATTTATTCTCAAAATATGCTTCATTTTAGGAAAGTTCTAAGTTAACTTTTTAAAGTTTTTTAATGGCAGTTTTTCTAAAACCTAATAGTGTATGGTATCAAAATAATCGTAATAAAATCATCTTTTTTCTTAACCCGACGAGCCACCATGTTGCCATTTAAAAAAAATGAGTTATACAACTTTAAAGATTAAATTTTACATAGCACATAGCATTGGATCAAAAATAGTAAAATTGTATTTTTCCCAAGATTAGAGAACTGAAATAAGTGATTTTAAGGTATTCATAGCCCTCTAGATAAAACAGTAAATTTGGAAAAAAAATATTTTCTTGGTGACAAAAAGTGACAAGTGACACATCGTTATATTTAGAATGTCATATGGAGTAAAAAAAAAAGAAAAATATACCAGGTGTCCCATTTAAAAATCGAAAGTTTATGTCACTTCCGGTTAAACTGGAAGTTCCATAATGTTGAGTCACCTGTCAAATAATGCAGTTTCATGTCGTATACAAATCTCCCGAATTTTATTTCATTATCTTGAAAAACAAAAAAGTTAGAGGGGCGAGCCACCTTCCGTGGACACCCGGTATATAGCATTGGCAGCTACTTTAATTTATCTGCTTTACATACATGTCCAAGCGGGCGAAACTGCTTTTCTATTTCACTAATATTTCCCTTAAGGTGTCATTCTCAACGTCATTTAATCCATTACCAACCTATAACCTATTTCGCGTTATTTTTTCAAGTTTATTATTTTATTGACTGACATTTAAATAAAATCAGTATTGTCGGCAGTGTCGGCACATTACTTAGGTAATATTTGATATGTTACAAATATATCTATTTATTTCCTTGCTAATTTTGGAAGAATTGTATAGTGAAAGAACAATGACATAATAATGTTTAAAAAATCTTAACCGATATTTTTCGATATACTTACAATTTTCCCTAATAACTTATGAAATTCCTTGATATTTATTTAACATGTTAATTATTACCTATAGAATATGAAGACGATATTGATTTTATTTAAATTTTGTGTAAAAGCTAGAAAACATAAATAAATCTACGCGAAATAGGTTATAGGTTGGCAAGCATGTTGATACTCCCACCTTAAGTTATAGGCGGCAAATTTGGAAATTTTTCATGAAATAAGCGAGCAACTTCCATTTGTGTCCGTGTTTTATCGCCATAACCAATCATCTGTGAAATTGTTATTTTGTGCATTCTGTTAAATAAACCATTTTTCTGATATGCAGTTAACGAAATTATAACACTGACAAACTGTCATGCAGACAGACAATAATTTGCTAAGGTCAGAAGTTTTAAACAAAAGTAAACAAAACTATTTATCTTCTTTTAATTTCATATCAGTAAAAAAACGCTGAAACAGTTGATGATAGTATAGGATATTGTACATAAAATATGTTTAATAAAATATATTTTCTGAAGAACCCCAAAATTGAATAATTAAAAATAAGAAAGTTGGTATTAGCCACTGTTACGTGACACCCTGTATAAAAAGTTTTTATTGAAAAACATGCTCAACTAGAGATGCCAATCGACGTGTCCGAGCGTTTTTTCATACACGCCCCCATGTATTTATTATCGGATTTATTCCATTTGACTGATACACACTGTATGTCGACAATACAGGGTGATTTATTAAGGGTGGCGACCGGCCATATCTCGGAAACTACTAGGCATAGAAACTTGGAGAAAAAAAATTATGATTAAAGCGGTCATGAGAAAATTCTGGAAATTACTTTTAAGTTCCTCATTTCGCCGCAAGGGGGCACAATTAAATTTTTTTTTTTAATTCTAAATTTCTTTGAAATTTTCCATATTAAGGTATAACTCTGATTACATCATCGAAAAGCTTAGACAATTCTGCATCATTTTGGTTTAAGGCTCATTGGCGTACCGGTCTTGATAAGAGTGGGGGAAGCTATTGAATGTGCAAACATTAAAATCGCTGTAACTTGTAAACGACTTATCCGATTTTACTAAATTTAAGCTGGTTTGGAAGGGAAAGGTATGTATCTTCAATCGCCGTGTCCAATAGTACACGATAGTGTTTAATAAAATTGCTAGAGGGCGCAATTTGTAATAATAACAGTTTTTTCGATTTTATCCCGGAAATTCAAATCATACGGTATAACTATGACATCATAATCGGAAAATAGATGAAATTTGCAAGAAAAGATGTGAAGACCGCAGTTCGATATCTTTGTTCGTTTCAGAGTTGCCAAAACAATAATTTTTAATACAAATTGCGCCCTCTAGCAATTTTATTAGAAACTATCGTGTACCATTAGATACGACAATTGAAGGTTCTTCCAAACAAGCTTAAATTTAGTAAAATCGGATAAGTCGTTTAGAAGTTACAGCGATTTTAATGTTTACACTTTCAATAGCTTCTCCCATTCTTATCAAGTGAAACTGTAAACACATTAAAATCGCTGTAACTTCGAAACGACTTAACCGATTTTACTAAATTTAAGCATGTTTGAAAGAGAAAGGTAAGTACCTTCAATTGTCGTATCCAATGGTACAAGATAATTTCTAATAAAATTGCTAGAGGGCGCAATTTGTATTACAAATTATTGTTTTGGCAATAACTCTGAAACGAACAAAGATATCGAACTGCGGTCTTCACATCTTTTCTTGCAAATTTCATCTACTTTTCGATTATGATGTCACAGTTATACCGTATGATTTGAATTTCCGGGATAAAATCGAAAAAACTGTTATGATTACAAATTGCGCCCTCTAGCAATTTTATTAAACACTATCGTGTACTGTTGGATACGGCGATTGAAGATACTTACCTTTCCCTTCCAAACAAGCTTAAATTTAGTAAAATCGGATAAGTCGTTTAGAAGTTACAGCGATTTTAATGTTTACACATTTAATAGCTTCCCCCACTCTTATCAAGGTCGGTACGCCAATGAGGCTTAAACCAAAATGATGCAGAATTGTCTAAGCTTTTCGATGATGTAATCAAAGTTATACCTTAATATGGAAAATTTCAAAGAAATTTGGAATTAAAAAAAAAAATTTAATTGTGCCCCCTTGCGGCGAAATGAGGAACTTAAAAGTAATTTCCAGAATTTTCTCATGACCGCTTTAATCATAATTTTTTTTCTCCAAGTTTCTATGCCTAGTAGTTTCCGAGATATGGCCGGTCGCCACTCTTAATGAATCACCCTGTATACCTATTATGTATTTCCAGAATATTAATGATTTTTAATAAAGAATTTTTGATACATAACCTTAAATATCACAAGGTGACAAAATAAAAATAAGGCCCACAAAATAGAATGGGTCCTATTCCTAACCGGTAAAAAAAAATCGTTTAGTACCTAGGTACATGATCCGATATATCGAATGTCATATATTTTAGCTTAGCTTAATGTGTTAAATTAACACCTAGAACACCAAAAGTGATCGATGCGAGGCCTTTTAAACGCACGTGACATTGTTAATCCATTTTTTAACACAGATATTTTGTTGAGACAAAGTTTTGGTTCTATTCAATGTGCGCTACTAAATTGCGGTCATCGTGTCCGGAAGTTCCGGTGGAATGGCACAAGATGGGCGCGCGAACAAAAGAGCGAGATGGTCGGAACGTTCACCAAAGCATGAACGCATTTCCGGCTTCCCTTTTGTTTTTTTTTATCTGAATCAGCAGGAGTATTGTACGATTATCCGTCTAAGGGTGTCATGGAAAAATCAAACGTTTTTATGTCAGCTCGCAGCAGTGTTGCCGATCACAGAAATTGTATAAGTTATTAGGCATGAGTTTAAAAAGATCTGCATAGATCGCATAAATTAGTGAAAATCTGCGTTAAAGAAATGTGTTGATAACAAACCAACTCTTTAACTTTGTTCTATTTTTCTTATGCATGATGTTTAGTAGCAAGTAGCAAAAAAAAAAATAAAATCGATTATAAGCTCACCCTGCCAAAATTGACGATTTTTTCAGAAATAATGAAAATTTGGGGCGTAGATTACGAATCTGAACACGATTTTAACTGTCAATTCGATTTGCCTAACTATTGACGATTCGCTTGCGCACTGCAGTGCTGCGTTGATCAGAGTAGTTATTTTTATGCTTTTGGCATACGAAGAAGAAAAACAGACATAGGTATTCTGGAGCTGGTAGAGCAAGGCAGATGTTAGGGTATGGACGAATATCACTTCCAGTAACCACGGTTAACCTCGACAAATGACAGATCAACCATAAAAATCCGGTTATATTCGGGACGAAAAATCACCATGTTCGTTAAAATCATAACCTTTAATTTTAAAAAGTTCACGACAGACTGATAATTTACAGAAATGCTAAATACACTTACTTATAATTTCATTTGAGCTTCATTCTCTTAATAAATTACCAACCATCGGTCAAATATTTTGAAATTAAGGGTATGGTCCGAATATTACCACCAGTAACCACGGTTAACTTCGACAAATGACAGATCAACCATAAAAATCCGGTTATATTCGGGACGAAAAATCACCATGTTCGTTAAAATCATAACCTTTAATTTTGAAAAGTTCACGACAGACTGATAATTTACAGAAATGCTAAATACACTTACTTATAATCAGTGGCGCACAAAGCAAAAAAATTTGGGGGGGGTTATAAGACTAAGACAGAAAAAACTTTGGGTGCCACGACCTTTTTTTGTCGATGATTCGTTATTTTTTATAGGATTGTAATAATGCCAAATGGTAAACATAAATCATATATTTATTAACAAATAAGATAAAAAATTAATAACAAAATATACAATTGGCCTGAAAAAATACAAAAAAGACCTACTGAAACGAAGATTTTAGGCCAAGCTTAGTTTGAGCTTTCTAGGCTTTTCGATAAATTTATCTAAAATATCCTCAACAGACGGGGTCATATTTCTATAAATATTCAAAAGGGTTAGGCCATTTAGCCTGTTTTCCGAAGAACTGTTCCGTAAATATGTTTTTAGTCTTCGCAAAGTTGAAAAACTACGTTCACCTTCCGCAGTAGAGACAGGCAATATCGCTAATATATGAAGTAAATTCTTTATATTCGAAAAGTTGTCAGTAACGTGTTGTAACGCGCTTAAGGCATCTCTGGGCCGCTCTTCATTTGGCAGTCTAGCAATTGTTCTGTACCACAGTTTAAGTTCGACAACTAGTTCATCTTTGGTTCCTGTCAGGTCATCTTTATAAAATAATACTAAAGACTGGTATTCAGATAGTGTTTCGTCGGTGAGAATGGACGGATCTTTGGGAAAGAGGCTTTGAAATCCGGCCAATATTTCTCTATGTTTTAAAAATCTTTCCTTTAGGTTACTTATAAAAGAGTCCAAAAATGGAATATATATTGCAATCCGGTAATAATCTTCGACACTTTCCGTATCAATATTACACCGTTTTGTTTGATGTAGGCTAGTTCGCGGTTTATTTATAGGAAACTCAAACTTTTCGCCCAATTTCTGTACGTTTAAAAATAGTTTTTTAAACTCCAAGTTAGCATTATCCCGCAATTTTTGAAGTTCAGCAATGGTATCTTCTGACAAATTTACAGCCCGTTTTAAATCAATATTTCGCTGCTGAAACGCTTTGCATAAAATGCTATTAAAGCTAAATACCTGATTAACAACTTGCAAAGAAATAACAAATTCGGGTTTTTTTATCGAAGCTCCTAACTGATTGGCTGCGTTAGCTGAATCTTTATTTGTCCATTTTGAAATTGTTTCCAATGCTAGTACAACAGCATCATAGAGCTCTAAAAATACAGCAACAGAGTTATACCTTTCTGTCCACCTAGTAGCGCATAATTTAATTAATTTTTCATGGCCAGAAACTACATCTGATTCTGGTAAACACTGTTTAATAACAGCTTGTCGTTTCGGAGTGTGAAAAAAGTCATACAATTTCCCTATAGTACCCAGGCAGTTTCTAACTAAAGGCAAGTCGCAGGAATTTGAAACAGCTAGGTTCAAGGAATGTGCCGCACAGTGGACATACAACGCCCTTGGATAAAGAGCCTGAATGTGGGCCTGAACACCATTAAAATTTCCGCTCATGGCTGCCGCACCGTCATACCCTTGACCGCGCATTTTATTTAGGTCGATTCCAACGTCTTTCAATTTTTTTATAATTGCCATTGAAATTCCCTTTCCTGTCACATTTTCAAGTGGTACAAACTGCAAAAAAAGCTCTTCTATAATGGAAAATGTTGAATCAATACATCGAACACACAGGGTCATTTGTTCTATGCAGGAAATATCAGTTGTTTCATCGACAAGTACGGAAAAATACATCGAAGAATTAATTTTTTTAACTAAATTATCGAGAATTAAACCGTTACTTATTTCGATTATTTCGTTCTGTATATTCCAACTAGTATACAATGCATTATTTTTACTTTGGGTAAGTACATGCTGTAGGTGGTCGTCATATTTTGCTCTATATCTAAGAAGTTCCCGAAAATTACCCTCATTTGCTTCAGCGTCCGCATTATCAAGTACTACTCTTCCGCCATCTCGGTGGGCCCTTAGTGCTAGTCCTTGTCTTCCGCAAAATAAAACAGTTTCTATAATCGGTACTAACTTCTTTCTGTTTTCCATAATTTGATTCTTTTCTTCGTGATACAACTGAAAATGTATCGGCTCTTGCACACCTACAAAAAATAATCTTAAATAACAAGTAACTACCTATTTAAATTTAAATCAAATACCTACTTTCTTTTAAATTAAAAATTAATGACAAGAAACCCCCACCTGTTGCTATTTTGCCAATTATATCAGCTTTTTCGACATTTTCTTTATGATAAATGCGCTGCTCATGCTCGGAAAAACGTTCTGTGGCTTTCTTCCAATTATTAAAAGGGACAATACTTAACTGTCCTAAATTTTCATGTTTTCCTAATCCTACACTGACTGATGTATGAAACAAAACACAATATTTGCAATAAGCACCGTCATCTTTTTTGGAATAGCTTAACCATTTCCACTTGTGAAGCCATTTGGGCTGAAATTTTAAGTTCCTTGTACCTGATGAAGGGTAGGAAAACGTGTCTGATGGATACCACAATTTGTCTAAAACTTCTTTTTTTCTAGTATTTGTCAACTGCGTATTTAAAAAATTAGCTATATCGTAAGAATCCCAGCATTCTATACTTGTCAGCTCAGCCTGAAGCTTATTTTCATCAGGGATATCGTTATTAACAGTCGCTAGAGCTAAAATTGAAAATAATAATACATAAAAAATACATTTGTTAGATCGCGTAAAAATAAACTTTCTTTTTACCAATATATTTTATCCAAATTAATCCAAATATTAATTATTAATCCAAAAATCTCGATAATTGAGATAATAATAATTCTAAACTTTTAATATAAAAAAATAAAATCTAAAATTCATAAAAGAAAAGTTTCGCTCCAAAACATTAATATGTGCAGCCTGAAAGTGACAACTGGCAATAACGACAACCATCAAAATCGTGTAAAGGTTAGATTATATAATTTTCCCTAAACCGTAAACTGAAAAAAACAACGAAATAATTGTAAACAAATAAACACTGGGTGCTTACCTTTAGAACCTTTAATATACTCATGTTGAGGTTCTTCTTCAGGTTCTTTAACAACTTGTAAACTGCCTTTTGGCTTTTTTGAGAAGAAGTCCAACATATCTAACTGCCGCTTCGACATTTTTAATATTATATTATAGCTGTTATTCTTAATCTTAACTATATGAGAATAGGTGGGTTAACAATAAAATTAGCACACATCATCATCACACACTGGCTATTATACTATTAAAGGCGGATTTTTGGTTGCTGATCGAATTCGGCTTTTCTCTTTGTATTTTTATTTATAAAATACCGAATTCCATTCCCTTGTCATAATACCGCAGTCGCGCGGCACCTTTGTAGTGCCGCCGTGCGTCGGCACCGCACAAAGGAGCCGCCCGACGGCGGCTTAGGTTTTACCAACAAGCGATGTCTTTATTTTTAACTTTTAAAAGATTTCTTCAAGTTTCGAGTATTTATTTTACGAACAAGCGAATGCTTTCATCGAATATCGATGTACCCATACAATAATTACAATTTGAACAAAGCCGCACCGTTGCCGGATTTCCATGTCCTCGGTTTTGATTCCAGTGATTTCATGTATTTGTATTTCTGTTTATGTAATTATTATGATTTACTTGTAGTAGAATTTATGAGTCTCCCGAAAATATTTTTACCTGAACATTTTTTATAAATTTCGGGGGGGGTTTTAACCCCCAAAACCCCCCCCTTGGGTGCGCCACTGCTTATAATTTCATTGAGATTCATTCTGTTAATAAATTACCAACCATCGGCCAAATATTTTGAAATTAAATTCATAACAATATTTTATAATGACAAGTGACAGGAGAAACCACTTGTAACCGGCGTTTAAAGCCGGTGAGCATTTTGACATTTGGGTGACGTCATATCCGAAAACCGTGTTCCAAAATAAACCTATTTTTTGGTTACCGCTATCATTTGGTTAAATACGGAACGCTAAACCACGACACTAGTTTCTTTCGGACCATACCCTAAGTCAGCTGGTCATAGTTTTGTTTACTTTCGTGTTTTGTGCAATTACGACGCCTTTCCTGTTAAAACAAATTTATATTCTCTAGAATTTTTAGGAGATGACATCTAGATAGACTAGAAAATATCGTGTTATAATTTATGCAATGTCAGTGTGATGACATTCCAATCATTCCATACGGCGGTAGACGTCGGTCTCTTTGAGACTGTTTACCGCCGTATGGAATGTCATCACACTGACTTTGGAATAACAATACCAGTAAATATTGTTGTTTTTACTTCAGTTCTCAAAATCGACGTGCTTACTTTCAAGGATTTTAAGGTAAAATGTGGCAATTTTAGCGGTTTCATAAAACTGCTTTTTTAAAGTTTCTGTGCATTTGTTTAAAAAAAAAACCGGTATACTATTCGACAATGCCTCCCTGAACAGCCCTTCCAAAATTAGATACTAATTATTTTTTTTAATAATTGCAAGGTCCCGGAAGTTACCCCTCATTCAAGCCATTTATACAGGGTGTGATTTAAGTATGTGGCCAAACTCCAAGGGGTGCTTCTTTAAGTGATTTTAAGAAGAAAAGTTCATATAAATATGGGTCCGAAAATGCATAGTTTTTACGATACAGGGTGTCAAACTTTTAAAAAAATCAGATGTTCGTAAATATCTCAATACTCTTTTATTCGATTTTGTTCAAATTTAGCAATTCTGTTTGTAATAACAAGAGGATAATTTAAAATCTATTAGATTAAAATTATTAAGTCCAGTGGCGTCCCGGAAGACAGTCCAACTAATATTTTTGACAAAAAAATTGCGCGCCACGACTTTTTTTAAAATTATGTATTTTTATCGAATTAAGCAACTACAAATACAACTATTTTATCTTTTGAGTTTTTTTTTCATATCTTGCTTTGTTTTCGAGAAAAAAAATAAAAACCACTTTATTGCATGTCCCCGGCAGTGTTGCCATTCGTAGCGACTTTTTGATTGCCTTGAGACGTATCGGCGATTTACAAAAATAACCCGATTTGTAGCGACTTTTTGACTTGAGTTGATTATGATTAATTAGGTTTCAATTTCCAGAATTATTACGGCTATTTTAATAATTCCGCATGGAAATGCGAAATGGAAAAATCACAACATGTCTTATAGCGTCCCCAGATATTTTGACTTCTAAAAAAAAAAACCTGGAATAGTATAATTTAACTTTTCATTATTTGAATTATTTTTTACATTTTTGATAATATATTTTTTTTATCATAAAAACTTAATTATTATTTTTGTGTTATTTGATTAATTGATCGTTTTATTACACCTCACTTAAATAAGTATAATGAAATTCCCTCGTAGCGACAAATTGCGACTTTAAGAGCGGCTGGTAGCGATTTTTGATCTGATCGGCCTGGCAATACTGGTCCCCGGGACAATTAAGAGTAAAAAATTTAAGCTAATTACTTACCAAACTATCAAGCAATTAAAATTACAGGAAAGTATTTTTTTCAATTTTTTCGCACAGATTAAAACTGTTTTCGATAAAAGAAATTAACATAAAATAATAGCATAAGGTAACAATTTATTACTGCAATGTTTTAAAAGGAACAACTATAGCTCTTATTGTCCCGTGGACATGCAATAAAGTAGTTTTTATTTTTTTTCTCGAAAACAAAGCAAGATATGAAAAAACGAAAATAGAAGAAAAAGATAAAATAGTTATATTTGTAGTTCCTTAATTCGTAAAAAAACATAATTTTTAAAAAAGTCAGTGGCGCGCAATTTTTTTGCCAAAAATATTAGTTGGACTGTCTTCCGGGACGCCACTGGACTTAATAATTTTAATCTAATTGAGGCAAAATTATCCTCTTGTTATTACAAACAGAATTGCCAAATTTTAACAAAATCGAATAAAAGGGTATTGACATATTTACGAACATCCGATTTTTTTTTTAAGTTTGACAACGTATCGTAAAAACTATGCATTTTCGGACCCATGTTTATATATGAACTTTTCTTGTTAAAATCACTAAAAGAAGCACCCCTTGGAGTTTGGCCACATACTTAAATAACACCCCGTATAAAGGTCTCTTTTATACATGTTTGACTTTGAGTACTGTGCCCTTAAGTTCTTTTTTTCGCTGCTGATAAATGCTGTTACTTTTTGAGCAAGTGATTTAGAATTTGATAGACAAAAACGAAAAGAAGTTTTTGGGAATCGAAACGTTTCCGTTGCAGGTCGTTTTTAGATTCGTAATCTATACGCCCCAAAATTCATCATTCCTAAAAAAAAATCATAGATTTTGGCGTGGTGAGGGTATAATAGAAATTTACTAGAAAATGACCTGTCCTGTATGTAAGTATATATACTGTATTCAAAATTTTTATTTAAAAAACAACCAATGATACAGTTACAGAAAACTATAAAATCTATTCTTCTTTTTGATCCTGAAAATCGGTTAAAGAAATTCGAGATTAATGTTCATTTCATACCTAAATAGTGTCTTTCTTGGGGTAACTTAGAGAGGAGGTGTATTGCCCTCCGCCCCCGCTTCCCTCCCCTGGGACCGCCACTGCAATAAACTATTTAATAGGATGTTTAAGCATTTTGTCATAGCTTTTCAAAAAGGGAAAATGTATTAATTATTCCATAAATATAGCTCGGTTGAGGGTGAGTCCTGTAAACTTACTTTCCCGATATGTAACGTACAATATTTTTTGCAACTGATACAGGGTCAGTGGCATAAGAGAACTTTGATAATGGCATACAAAATGGTACAGCTTTAGGTAATAGTACTAGTACCGGTCCCTATTCAGCAGATACAAATAGAAAATAGGTCATATTGGTTATGTTCCTATATATTCAATTAAGTCACAGTGGTTAAAACCAACCCCGGCCAGGCTCCAATGTGGTTGTATTTTCTAAGTGAAACGTTTTTAACTCTTACTAATTTTTTGTATGATACTGCCTGCTGGACTCCCCCATTGTCATTCCAAATTGCTGGAAAAAACTCTCAAGTATCAACTTCAGAATTATGTCCTAGATAATAATATTCTTCCTGAGGTGCAGTCTGGTTTTCGGCCTGGCCACAGTTGTACAACCGCACTTCTCAAGGTTACCGATGACAAAATAGCGGCAACAGACAACGGAATGAATACAGTATTAACTCTGTTGGACTTTTCTAAGGCATTTGATACCCTAAGTCACGATATCCTGGATGCAATATTACACTACATTGGGCTGAGCCCGGAGGCTAGAAATTTAATAAAAAGCTTTTTGAGTGGCAGAGTGCAACGTGTGAGACTGGGTGACAATTGGTCACAGCCAACGAAGGTGACTATGGGCGTTCCTCAGGGCTCCATTTTGGGACCCTTATTGTTCACGATATATACCAGCAATTTTATTAAACACATTAAGTATTGTCGTTTGCATAAGTATGCTGACGATATACAAAAATATTTTAGTTTCCTTTCGCAAGACTTTGATGCTGCCGTTTTGAAAATAAATAAAAATCTCTCCATAATTGCCTGCTAAGCATAACTTACATTTAAACCCGTCAAAATCTGCTGTCATTGTTTTTGGCAATAGGAATCAGTGTAGCCAGTTCATTGGTACTAAGCAGATCAGGATAGGTAACCAAGAGCTTCCATTTGTTGATAATGTCAGGAAATTGGGTCTGGTGATCGACAATTCTTTCAGATATTGTTCGCATGTTTTAAACTGTTTGAAAAAGGCGATTAAAACTTTTGTTTCCTCACAGGAAGGTATTATCTCGTGATGTCAAGACTATGCTTTGTGAATCCCTTGTATTATCTTGCTTTAACTACTGCTCCCCAGTATTCTTTCCATGTCTGGACAACGTATTTATGGTTAAGATTCAGTTTCGGTATATATTTGGGATACGAAAGTTTGACCACGTTTCGCACAGACTTAGAGATCTGAAATGGCTTAGTATGAGGAATCGGTTTACTTTACTTAGTCTCTCTTTACATCATTCGGTAATTACTCGTAAACAACCTAGATATTTAATGGAAAAAATAAAATTTAGAGCAGATGTCCTTAATGTTAATATTCCTAACAAAAAATATTTGCTTATAACACCACCTAAACACCGCACTGCGCTATTTCAGAGATCTTTTAGCTACCATATTTATAAGTCTTACAATTCCATACCTAATGCTCTAAATGGACTGACTCTTTTAAAATTTAAACGCTACCTTCGCACACACCTCTGGACTATGCAAAATGGCAATTAGTTTTTTTTTCTTGTGTTAGGACTGAGCATTAAGCATCTACTGGCAGATATATATGTCATTGTGTAATATACACGCCGTATTATAATTTTTATATATATTTTTTTTATATTATATAGTATTATAGGCTACAATTACGTAAGTACAAACTATTACTATTAGTGTTAAAAGTTTTTTTTTTCTCTTTTTTTATAAATGTTAAGTGTAAAAGCGGGGATAACACTATGTGTTTACGCCCGAACTTCACCTTGGTTGTTATAACGTTATGTGTTGGATTATTATTATTATAATTTTTTTTTTGATTTTTTGTAATTACTTGTTTACATTTTATATCAACCAATAAAGACAGTTTATTATTATTATTATTATTATTATTATTATTATTATTATTATTATTATTATTCTTATTAGAAACTAGGAAGAACTATAGTTGGTGTGCCACAGGAAACGGTCCTTGGACTCTTACTATTTAATATTTATATAATAATAATAATAATAATAAACGTATTTTATTACAATATAACACAAAATTTACAATTATTAAATTAGGAAATGAGTGTCAAATCCTGGCGCAGTCTAGCTGTAGTAGCTACTCTACTGAACCAGTCAAAGACGAAAAAGTAAATTTTATTTGTCATAATTAAATGAATATTTTTAAGTTCAATGAAATTTAACATTGGCAATGAAATAGGCAATAATTATATAATTATTAAGAAATATAAACAACTTAAAGCAATTTAAATAAGTAAAATACATTAGTATAATTTACAATAGAATTTTAAGTATTCTGCACATTTAAAAGATATTTTCTATATTTAATCTTAAACGAATTTACATTAAGAGGCAACATCTCAGTGGGAATCGAATTATAATATTTTACTGCATTGTAAGAAAATGATCGTTGAAACATGGCGCTCCGATGATGAGGCATGGTTAATTTACTTCTGTCTCTAACCCGTCTATCATGAATATCATGACGAAAAATCAGACGCTCTCGAATCGAAATAGGGGAGTCAGGATTATTAATAATTTTTATTAAGAAAGTGCAAAAGTGAAGCATTCTTCGTTCATCCATCCTCAGCCAGTCAATTGTCCTATACAAGTGGGAAATATGATCGTACTTTCTTATACCATACACAAAACGAAGACAAGCATTCTGCACCCTCTGTACCCGAGATCTACTTTCAACATCCAAGCAAAAACCGTAGACAAAATCACAGTAATTAAAATTGGACAAAACGAGAGATTCACACAAATCTTTCCTTAATTTAAAATTTAGAATATGTCTATTACTGTATAGTATTTTTAAAGAAAGATAAGTTTTTGAAATATTTTTTTTAAATGCTCGTTAAACCTTAGCTCCGTGTCAAGCAATAAACCCAAATTTTTAGCACTATCCACAATATTTAATTTTGTTCCATTAACGGATACATTTAAAATATTTTTTAAACCATTGACTTTATTCTTATTACCAAAAATTAGCATGCATGATTTAGTAGGATTTAAATTTAAATTGTGCTTTAGAGAAAGCTCACACAATATTTGCAAATCCTGGTTTATACAGTTCTCAATTTCGGCGTAATCCTCAGCATCAAAACAGCAATATATTTGTGTATCGTCAGCAAATGCTTGCACTTTACAGTGCTTTAAAGATCTAAGAATATCAGAGGTATACATAAGAAAAAGTAGGGGGCCCAAAACTGAACCTTGTGGCACTCCAGAGCGTATGTCGGCTTGTTCAGAATAATTATTATCAGAAAACACTTTTTGAAATCTATTGAACAAGTATGATTGAATGAGAGAAAAAGAGTTATTAACAAAACCATAATATTTTAATTTGGATACAAGAAGTTTATGATTAATGGTGTCAAAAGCCTTTGAAAAGTCAAGGAGAATTAGTATACTGTTCATCTTTTTATCACAAGCACGAAGAATGTCATCTGTTACATTTGTTAAAGCCACAGCAGTCCCAAAGTGTTTTCTAAATCCACATTGTGTGGAAGGAATAATATTATTATCAGTAAAATAACTGTACATCTGATCATACAAGACCCTTTCAAAAATTTTTGAAATAGCCGGAAGAATGCTTATTACCCGAAGGTCGTTAAAACTAGTTGGGCTACTGACCTTGGATAATGGTTTACCAATTGATATTTTCCATTGATCGGGGAAGTAACCAACCTCTATACAGCAATTTATTATGTGTGTAATATATTTATCGATATATGGACTACAATACTTGAGCATCAAAGGCGAAATTTCATCTACCCCTGTCGCATTTGTTGAAATACCGTTTAAAATTTTATTGACTTCAGATATTTTAGCTGGCCTAAATGAAAATTGTAGTGTATCACTGAAAACATTGTCTTCATAAAATTTAACTTTATCGTTACAATTAGAGACATTTTGAAGAAAAGCCGCAAAAAAATTATTAATATCATTAGGATCAGATAACACCTTAGGTATTGAACTATTTTTATCAGCGCAAATGTTAAAGGTTTTTAAAGCAGACCAAATTTTTTTAGAATTTTTCTCGGCACACAAAGAGTTCAAACAATTTTTCTTTTCTCGTCTTATCGAAGCCAAAGTAAGATTTCTTAAATACTTATAGTTAATCCAATCATCATTTAATTTAGTTCTTTTAAATTTTTGCAAAGCCCTGTCTCTTTGTTTCATAAATACTTTAATGTTAGCAGTCAACCACGGAGCCTTAGGTTTTGTTATTCTCGATTCTTTTATAGGGGCATGTATATCAAACAAAGTTAAGATATGAGAATTAAGTAGTTTAATTTTTTCGTCAATATTGTTGTCGTAAAGTATATTATCCCATGGTAAGCTGTACATATTCTCTAAAAAATTATTTACATTAAAGTTTTTGAAAGACCGATATCGAATAATTTTAGGAACAGTTGGTGCCTTCTCCAAATTACATTCACAATAAATCATTTTATGATCCGTAATATTATCTGCAGGAATAACTCCAGATTTAGTTATTAGAGACTGATTTGTTACAAATACTGCATCAATCAATGTGCTTACAGTGCCAGATACACGGGTAGGTTCCTCAATAATCTGTACAAAGTTATAATTTTCAAATAGCGGCGTCAACGGGTTATGTAAACTAAGCAAATTTATGTTGAAGTCGCCCAGACAAAAAATATCATCAACTGTGGGATAAAGAAATGAAAATATGCCATCAAAATCCGGTATCAAGCTATTAAAGTTCAATAAGGGTGGTCTATAGAAAACGGAAAAGGCGTATGTTTTGTTAGCAAGTCTCATTTTAAATATTAAAAACTCCAATTGTATATTAATGTTAAAATCAAATGTAACCACTTAAATAGCATAATCAGTCCTCACATATACAGCCACTCCCCCTCCCCTACCTATCCGATCCTTTCTGAAAAATTGATAATTAGGAATTTCAAAAGGTACAGAGGAATCATCAACAGAGAGCCATGTGTCAGATAAAAAGAATATATCAAAATTATTTTGCTCAATTAATGTTTTTAATTCATTAAAACCTGTAAATAAAGACCGCACGTTTAGATGACCGACTTTTAAGTTGCCCATAACAATAAAAAACCAAAAAAAAAAAAATACAATAAAGTGCAGAACAGAAAATATCGCCTATGTATGTATAACAATAATTGTTATTCAAGAAATAGACAGAGTAAAAATATCTTTCTTACTCCGTCTAGAGAAGCCTATTGGTTTGCAAAAATAACACAAGCGCAGTATATAAGTAAAACAAATCATGTATCATATATCGCTCATATGCAATAATAATATTTTATAAATAGAACCCAGAAAAAAAAACAACAATGTCAATAATACAACAGAGAAACCCGGAAGCCGTCAAAAATACTCTCAAAAATATAGACCTGTAGCAATATATTTGCTCAGGCATAATAAAGATTTAAAAAAAAAGGTATTCACAACTTTTAACAATTTACTTTACTTAATTATATAAATACCTGAAAATTTATTTTAAATTATCAAGAGTTGTCTCATCAGAAATGCGATGCACTCTATTATTACACTTCACATAAATGTTTCCATTGAGAACCCACGCGTTTTTATGGGAAAACTTTCGAATGGCCCGTTCGAGGAGAGAAAGCCGCTGCTTAGTCAAATCCTAATCCTTGATCTGAAACCCGGAATTTTTTTAATTTTTACGGTTTTTTAAGACCGACACCTTAGCCGCATCACTACCAAACCGGACAAGTACTGACGGAGGCTTATCTCCTGCTGTTTTGGATGCGACTCGATGGCACTTTTTTAGATCGCCATTTACAATGTTTATTTTTAGGTTGTTGTTAAATAAATTTAAAACCTTTTGACGTAGGTCCTCACCATCCTCGACTTTAATGCCGAATATGCGCACATTTTGGCTGCGCAGCGACTGTTCCTGGTCGTCCACAATTCTTCGAAGGATTTTGGCTTCATCTTCCAGATTATTAGCCCTATTTTGAAGAGAAGTAATCATTTCTCCCCGTACTTTGAATTGCTGTTCAAACTTTCTTTCCACTAAAACTGTTACCTTGTCAACAATTTCCTGTAGAAATTTATCATTAAAAGTGCTAATTATCGCTGATTTGATTTCACGCAGGTCGGCAGATGACAGACCCATATTGGCGGGAATAACACTCAGAGGAAAACACACAATTTGTGATTTATAGGCACACTAATCACCCAACTTTGGATGAATTTTCTACGACGGAGATTTACGTAATCACCTCGCGCACAAACAACAATTTAAATAAGACGTTAAAAGGCTTTTTCTGGACAACTTTTGGGAGCAATAACAGACAACGATCGTACTACTCGCACGCCATCTACCTATATTCATATATATATATATATATATAGATGGAATAACAGCGGTGCTTAATGAGGGAAGGGTTTCTGCTTTGCAGATGACGCTGCTATAGTATTGAACGGACGCACATGGAAATCTGTAACCCAGAAGGCTGAGATGGCAATTACTGTAATCAAAAATTGGCTTGATTTAAGTTTGCTCCCTTTAAATATCAGTAAAACTAAATTTATGGCCTATAGCCTAACTCAACGAACAAGCCCGGAAATTCAGAGCTTACGAATTTATGTACCAAACTGTAACATGGATAATAAATGTAAATGTGCGGATAAAATTAACAGAGTTCAGTTTTTGAAATACCTAGGAGTACATATGAGAACATGTCGTGGAAAAGTCAGATTATGTTACCTGCAAAGTTAGAAGGCTAATTTATAAGATCTGCGAACTAAGACATATTTTGCCACTTAGAATTATTAAAATGGTGTACTTCTCACTTGTTGCGTCAGTCATAACTTATGGCATTATGTAAATCACTAGTGATTCCATTGCATGTAGCTCAAAAATATATTATCAAAATAATGTTGTTTAAAAATAGAATGTATCCTACGGACTTATTATTTCTGGAAAGCAAATTATTAAACATTGATCAGCTATTCATTAAATCAGTGATTAGATTTATGATTAAAACAGACTACTACAAAAATGTAATATCTCACAGATTGAACACAAGAAATGCAATAAGGAAAAACTTGGTTGTGCCGTCTGTAGCCTTCTCAGCAATACATAGACATATTTCAGTTAATGGTCCAAAAATGTGTAATGCTTTACTATACGAATTTAGACAAAAATCATATAGACACCTAAAAAATTAAATCAATGACTGGATTATAGAAAGTATGATTAACATTGAACAGTTGTGTCACTGAAGTGTAACCTTAATATTTCTTCCTCTCTGTTTTTGTATAATGTGTAAAACTTATTTTTTCCGTATTCTCAGACTGTATATTGATGGCACATACTCAGACTTTAGGTTTAGCTGAGTCCTTGGGAAGCACTCACAGATTCACTTGAATCCATTGTGCTGCCTAAATACCTTATTGTTATTCCCGTATGTACCTAAATAATAGTTGAGTAATAGATGTGTTTTGGACTTCCATTGCCTTTAGTTTTTCATATCACAACGTTTCAACTGGTAAGTATCTCCAGTCGTCTTCAGGTGAATACTGTATGTGTATGTCAGTATTGACTCGAATACGACTGGAGATACTTACCAGTTGAAACGTTGTGATATGAAAAACTGAAGGCAATGGAAGTCCAAAACACATCTATTACTCAAGATACATCATTGTCTACAACCTTCAAACAAACACTAAATAATAGTTCTTACTTGAAAACTAATTGTTGAAACTTATAATTTATGGACTGATATCATGTATTGTATTGTTATGCTATGTGATTGATAACTATAAATATACCGGGTGTCCAAGATAATGAAATATAATTCGGGGGTTTTGTATACGACATAAAACTGCATTATTTGACAGGCGACTCAACATTATGGAACTTTCGATTTTTAAATGGGACACCTGGTATATTTTTAATTTTTTTGACTCCATATAATATTCTAAATACAACGATGTGTCACTTGTCACCAAAAAAAAAATATATTTTTTTCAAATTTATTTTATCTAGAGGGCTATGAAAACCTTAAAATCACTTATTTCAGTTCTCTAATCGTGGGAAAAATACAATTTTACTATTTTTGGTCCAATGCTATGACTATGTAAAATTTAATCTTTAAAGTTGTATAACTAATTTTTTTTTAAATGGCAACATGGTTGCTCGTTGGGTTAAGAAAAAAGAGGATTTTATTACGATTATTTTGATACCATACACTATTAGGTTTTAGAAAAGCTGCCATTAAAAAACTTTAAAAAGTTAACTTAGAACTTTCCTAAAATGAAGCATCTTTTGAGACTAAATTTAGATTTAAAGGCATCAAGTAGCCTGTGACCAGCAAAACTGATAAAACAAAATCAGGCCTTGAAGAAAATTGAAATGCCAACAGCTTCTGCCAAAGTAAATTAGTTTGTTGTTTAAAAAACATGGAAAATAATAGTTTTAAAAGGAGTGAAAAAGTTGATATGTTATTAGTGTTTGGAGAATGTAGAAATAATTCAACCGATGCTGCACGACTTTACGCACAAATATATTTTAATCGGCGTTATCCAACCCAGCACTATTGGGTACCCAAAACTGGTTCCGAAAATGCGAAATGAGCCTGACAATAGCTGCTTTTTATTTGCATTCTCGATCACTTCACTTTTAAAATGAACTGACCTGAAATGATCTGATCCAAAATGCATCAAATAAAACTGGCTGTTATTCTGTTTCGGACTACGTCAGTGTCATTTGTCACGTACATTTTGTTGAGGTTATGGTTATTCTCGATTTAATTATATTTTACAAGAAATAAACACTTTGATGTACTTACTATTATAGCTAATTTCTCCTCCGAATCCTCTGATTTTAAATTTTAGATTACGGACAAATATTTTATATTTTTATCTGTGATTTGAGGTTAGGCTTCGCCAAGTATCTGTCAAAACAACTCCCACCTTTTACTTCTGACCAGTTCACTTTAAGTGATCCAAATTTGCGGGTGGTGCAGTTAGGGGAAAAGGGGGAAGTGACCGGGTCACTTATAAATCAGATCAGTTTGTAAATAAAATATCCTAATTGTCAAATTTTAGTGATCTGGGTCAAATTGACCTGATCCAAGATGCAAATAAAAAGCAGCTAATAATCTAACATATCAACTTTTTCACTCCTTGTAAAACTAGTATTTTCCATGTTTTTTAAACAACAAAATAATTTACCTACTTTGGCAGAAGCTGTGGGCATTTCAATTTTCTTCAAGGCATGATTTTGTTTTATCAGTTTTGCTGGTCAAAGGTCACAGGCTACTTGATGCATTTAAATCTAAATTTATTCTCAAAAGATGCTTCATTTTAGAAAAGTTCTAAGTTAACTTTTTAAAGTTTTTTAATGGCAGCTTTTCTAAAACCTAATAGTGTTTGGTATCAAAATAATCGTAATAAAATCCTCTTTTTTCTTAACCCGATGAGCAACCATGTTGCAATTTAAAAAAAATTAGTTATGCAACTTTAAAGATTGAATTTTACATAGCACATAGCATTGGACCAAAAATAGTAAAATTATTGTATTTTTCCCAAGATTAAAGAACTGAAATAAGTTATTTTAGATAAAACAATAAATTTGGAAAAAAAATATTTTCTTGGTGACAAAAAGTGACAAGTGACACATCGTTGTATTTAGAATGTCATATGGAGTCAAAAAAAGTAAAAATATACCAGGTGTCCCATTTAAAAATCGAAAGTTTATGTCACTTCCGGTTAAACCGGAAGTTCCATAATGTTGAGTCACCTGTCAAAAAATACAGTTTTATTTCGTATACAAATCCCCCGAATTTTATTTCATTATCTTGAAAAACAAAAAAGTTAGTGGGGCGAGCCTCCTTCTGTGGACACCCGGTATATTATACGAGTGCTGGTAGCAATGGTAGCATCTATCACACACAGTGGTGTAGGCAGAGGACAGCATCGAGATCATGGCCATTTTGGAATTTTTTTGGAGATTGTTAACTGCTACGATTATCTTAAAAAGTATATTTTCTCTACCCATTGTTTAGTTGGATTTAATTTCTCTCTTCATATTAAATTTCCATTGCTTATTGCAAATATCCGTATCATTATTAGGAATTACATCTGATCAGTATCGCAATTCTTACCATATTTTTACCGACTGCAAATGACAATGATGACCTTAAATTCATAGGCGTATTTTAGGAGGTCACTAATTAAATACCGAACCATTTTGGAAATGCTTTTGTTTTAGGATTGCATTTATTAATTGGTGCTTTGATAAAACTTTCTTCTGTTAGTTCGTAAGTGAAATTAGTCCAGTGTAGTTTAAAGTGCATATCTTGCTTGATTAAAAAAAAGTGTTGTATGTGCAGAAACAAACTGGCCATAAATAATGGCACCAACTTTATTTGTTGCTAATAACCCTTATTTGGTGCCGATAGACCAGAAAGGGTTCTTTATAGAAGAAGTATCTTCATTTAACAAGGTAATCCATCTAGTTGTTTAGAATTATCTACTGGTCCTGTAATACTGATTTTACCATTAAACAGTTGGCATTTTTGGATAGAGGTTTAAAAACTAAGATATAAATAAGAAAACAGATCTTTTAAGGTGCATTTGAAGGCTACAGCCTGTCAAAGTGTTAAATATTCATATCCCAAAACTGAAAATGTTCTTGGTGCTGAATGCTTGTAACTAGTTTGGTTCCTGGAATTCAAAACAAACTGCAATATAATATTCGGTCTCCTTTCAATAAATAAATACAACTTTATCGTGCCCCTTATGCAAATGATTCGTTATGACATACTAGCTTCAACTATAGCCTTGATAACACAGTCATTAAGCAAGGCGACACGTTTAGAGACCTCGGTGTGGTTTTCGACCCAAAGCTTTCCTTTACTTTTCACATCAGTATTGAGTATGCTTATAATATAGCAGTGCAATGAAGATGCTGGGGATATAATATACGGAATTCGGCTGATTTTACAAATACTCAAACTCATTGAAAACCTTGTATTATACTTTTCTCCACGACCATTACTGAATGCAATAATTAGAAAATCATTTTTGATAATAGAATGTAAAAATTTTCGCTCTTGAGTTGGAATATTTATTCTGAAACACTTGCTTCTTATGCGTTTTGCGTGTATTTTCATTCCATAACAAGATGCGGAATGAATATTCTGTAAATGATATAAACGACATAGGTTGCCATGAATTTCGAAACTGTCAGTGTCAAATAAAAATGGCCGCGTTGTAATAATTATTTTCAGACAAATTTTAGTCAAAAAATGAGTGAAAAATCGGATGAATCAGATATGGAACAGGATGGTCGTGGAGAAAATATAGTCTGCTTCTCGGTTAGAATCTACTATTATGCGATCTAAACAAGAATATGGCGCTCTTATATGGCATTCCTATATCTCACAAATAAATTTACCTGTTACAACACTTCCAAGAAAAGTTTGTCAAATTCCTTCAAGTAAGATAGCACATATCCCCCTAGAGGCACTGACCAAATTGCTTTTTTATAGAGATTCCCGATACCATCGCTTCTGAATCGCTGATATTACTTGTTCAGTGTGCACTTTATGCGGGTCGCTGATGGATTGTTCTATCCTGTAGAAAATTCCATTTTCCTCACGTCCTGTCACGTCACGTCTTCGATCTGCCTACTCGGTCAACAAACTTTGTAATCAATAGTTATTTTAAAGATCGTAAGCAACGCTTTATTTTAAAAGGTGATACATCGGATCTGATTACAATTAATCAGAGTGTTGCTCAGGGCAGTATCCTTGGCCCCTTTCTTTTCTCTACTTGTACTGCGGATTTAGGGCTTTTTTGGAAATATTGTAGATCTTACCAGTATGCCGATGACACCCAAATTTATTTCTTCTTTCTGAATAGTTTATATCTGTTAGCTATTAACAAAATCAATTATGACCTTGAAATTATTGTTCAAGTTTCAAAAGCGCACGGGTTAGTGCGTAATGAGTTAAAAACTCAACTATGTAATGGTATTGATCGATACTATAGGTAATAGAGAAGCTTTAATAAATAACCCGCTATTTCAAATTAAAATTACCAATCAATAATAGGTATTCTAAAACCTCTTAACGTGTGCAAAAACTTGGGTATAGTCATAGATTCTGATCTACGATTCAGCAGTCAAGTTTCCATTTCAGTTAAAAAGTCATTTTACAAATTGCTTGCAAAAACTTCTCTACGTTCACCGAAATATCTAAAGCGCTAAACTAAATTAATGTTAACTAACTCTCTTGATTCATCTAACCTGACTTACTGTGACGTAGTTTATTGGCCCACTTTATTACAAAAAGATTACAACAGCCTACAAAAAATTCAGAACGTCTGTTTGAGATTTATTTATAACTTAATAAAATTTGATCACATCACTCCCAGTCTTATCGACTCTGGCTGGTCTGGCTGGCTTAACATCAAAGAGCGCTTCGTGCTACATTTGGCTAGGTTAGTGTCTCGTATTGATATGTCGGGTATCCTAATTTATTTAAGTGATCTTTTAACCAAAGGGTCTGATGTGCACAATCGCGAAAGCCGGAACAGAAAATTTTTTAATGTTCCGAGGCATCACTCATCTTTATTTTAAAGATCTTTTAGCTATAACGCCGCCCTAATTTACAACCGTCTGCCCATTGACGTGAAGATTGCGCCCAGCCCACCATCATTTCTTTAATTTTTCTCTATTTTTTCCTTAGCTTAGGAATTTAGTTATCGATTTGTTTATATACAGGGTGTCCGGAAATGATCATGATCCCGATAGAGCCCCATATACGAGATTTCGTCAAAATATTATGAGCGTGGCAAAAGGTATTGCAAAAAAAACTACAATTAAATTTTAACTTTAACTCTGTTAATAATCAATTTTCGAAAAAAATGTTATAGGAAGAGATTTATTTTCGGTCTAGAATTATCCCCTAAATGTTTTGCTCATCATTTCCGGACACCCTGTATTTTAAATAAACATTTAAATGTAAGGGAAAGAAAAACTCTAAGTCTTCCTCCACTAATATATATCCTCCACTAATATAATAATATATATTAGTGGAGGAAGACATAGAGTTTTTCTTTCCCTTTCAATCTTTTACTCCACTTGAAGTATGGACTATTTCTTCAATTTAAATGTAAGTTTTGGGTGGTTGTATATATAACCATGTTGGCCGCCACCGGATATGATTTTTTCGTTGAATAATATTTTATTAATATGAAATAAAGACATTTTTAATCTGATTTAAAGTAAAACACCTTCTGTCCATTTTCAAGAATAGTTTACAAATGCAATAAAATGCAAACTTTACAAAGACGGTAAATTGCTAAATTCAGTTATTAGGTAATATATACTTACACGAATGAGGTAGCTAATAAGGATAAAAAGTAATTTCATCATTTTCTATTTCAAAATGATTTATTTATCTTTTTCGAGCTATTTGTTTTATGTCACATTGTCTTCTAATTGGAACCTGTTCTGTTAGACAATAAAGATTATTATTATTATGTTTTTGTACAATTCTTATTTATAAAAATCTGTAAATACCATGACCGGATACTTACCTCGCTAATATATATACCGGGTGTCCACGGAAGGTGGTTCGCCCCTCTAACTTTTTTGTTTTTCAAGATAATGGAAGAAAATTTTGGGGATTTGTATAGGACATAAAACTGCATTTTTTGACAGGTGACTCAACATTCTTGAACTTCCGGTTTAACCGGAAGTGGCATAAACTTTCGATTTTTAAATGGGACACCTGGTATATTTTTACTTTTTTGGACTCCATGTGACATTCTAAATACAACGATGTGTCACTTGTCACTTTTTGTCACCAAGAAAATATTTTTTTCAAGGTCACTTCCGGTCAAAGCGGAAGTGCTAACAAATTGAAAATTATGCCAATAAACGCAGACTCATCTCTTATGCATAATTTCATTTTAATATCTACAAATACAGAAAAGTTATAGGGGTGAACGTCTTTTGATAAACACCCGGTATAAAATAAATTATTAAATTTCAGTAATACAATCAAATTTTTAAGTTTCGGTTTCGGCCGAAACTGAGACCAAGGCCGAAGATTCGGTTTCGGCTGAAAATCTTGTTTCGGTCGGACACTAGCTTAAATGTTTTCGTTTTGTGGCTTTAATAGATAATAAAAATAGTATATTTGCCTCGCATATAATGAACCGATACATTCGGACGATAATATTATATAATAAAAAATAATTGTCCTTGCTTATTATTATAGCCTACATTATACGCTCGTTAGATAATATACGATTATTTTATACTTTTTATTATTTATTTAAAATACACTTTGTACTGAGCTCCTATACAAATTTTTTTTTTTTGGAATAGATAACTTTTCTGCTATTTTTTAGCTAACCAAAAACCGTTTTAACTTCTGTTTTAGGGTGATTACATCTGGATCGAACCCGTGGGCAATGGCGAATTCGACGTGGCAATCGGAGCAAAGGTTCATCAGGCCGAAGGTCGTCGGGTCTACGTCCGGGACGACGATGGCCGAGAACAATGGCTGGCATCCGATCGACGGATCAAGGCCATGCATGGAACCTCCGCCCACGGTGTGGAGGACATGATTGGTCTGGGGGATCTGCATGAGGCTGGTATTCTTAGGAATTTACTCATCCGATACAACGAGAACCTAATTTATGTAAGTTCGTCTTAATAAGGAAAAAATAGTAAATTTCTTAGAAACACGATGAAAATTCGTGTCGTTAACTTAGTTTTCTAACCGACAGGATATTTTTTTTATTGCCGTTGGTATCGAAGAGATGAAGACGGGATTTTTTTTTTTTGGAAAATCATACAAGTATAGTATTTCTTAGGTCAATTTAATGACATTAAACGGTGGGAATTTCCTAACCATAGGCGTCCCAAACAAATAATTAAAATGCGTATACACACTTATAAGTTTGTTTTACATTAGGTGTTTGTACATACTACACTTTATAAACCCATTGTATATATAATAATATTATATTAAAATAATAAATATAAGGTAACTCAAAAATTCTATACACAAAACTAAAATCAGAAAAATAAACCTGACACGGCACGACACTGCTCAGAAAATGCTTTAATTTTTTTTACCACAACTCCATTCTCGACAACCAGTCCATCAGTTCATAACCACGTATATTTTATCTCCGTCTCTTCCACGCCATCGGCGGTCACTGGCCTATCTCTGTCTGGCAGAATCGATCGTTAGACGGGCCGGGAACCGCTTCAGTTATACCGCTTCAGTTAACTGGCGCTTATCACCCCTGACTACGTGCCTAAATTCTGAACGGTTGCCAGTTCTACCAAATTTTCTGGTTTGTTAATATATTATGTATAAGTATACGAGAAACAAGGGTTTGTTAATTAGTTGTTTTTAAACACTGAAAACACTTTTTGTCTTAATTTCAGTTATATTGTTTCTTAAGGACTAAAGAATGCATTATTATAACAATGAATGGCTTATTATTTTTTTCTGTCACTCAAAACTCCTCGGTTTAAAATATATTTCCAAACGAGCTTTCAAAGAAAGTTACTGACTAACAATTGAATACTGATATAAATGAAACATCTTTAATAAAAAAAACTTAAAGAATTGAAGAAGAAAGATCTGACAACCCTGGTTGTGAGGTCGGTCTCTTTGAGACTGTTACCCGCCGTATGGAATGATTGGAATGTCCTCAAACTGAGTTTGGATAAATAATACCTATATACCTTTTAACAAAAATATAAATTCTTTAGTTTAAATATATTTTGGTGTGCTTGACAACGTCGACAATAGCCAATGGAAATAAACGCGCCAATTTGCCCGAACGGAGCCGATCCAAACCGGTAGAAAATCATTTGTGATTCTACAAATAGTAGTGTTCTTTTGTAAGCGTCTGCGAAATCTACAGTGTGACCAGTATAGTCCGTATCATATGCGACTTTTTTTTAATAATAGCTATATTCGAAATTTTACTTTGACATCAAGTTCTGCTTCGATCGAGATGAAAATCACGTGATTCGCATTATCTGGCAAATTTTAATTTTTTTCAAAAAATAATTCAGAAGTGGGGGTATTTCTGAAAGTATCGAAAAAAGTTATTAGATAATGTTTTTTTTTAATGCAGTTTCTAGCCCACATGCAAAATTTCAGCTGCATATAAGATAATTTTGATTTTTTACCCATATTTTGTAAATTGCACCACTTTTGCAAAATAAGACTTAACGCAACCTACATAAAACTTCTTAGTTTTGACAATGCTTTATTTCATATACATTTTCTTTAAAGCAGCGCCATATTAAATGAGTGTTTTTCTACAAAATCCAAATTGGGCTATTAAAATTTGGTCGCATGTGATGCAAAGTTTATTTGTTTTTGACCCTGTATAAGGTAACTTCATAAAATAAGTATTTTTGAAAATGTAGTTTGTGTCTGAAAGTAATACACCTTAATATTAAGAAAAAAAGGACACAGTGTCATCAGTAAAGTGTGGATAGTAATTTGAAGGGTCTTACCTGGTATACATCATATGAAAAAAAATTGAAATATACCTGTTGGTTTAATAATTATGTGTCAACAACTTAATTCCATGGGAACCCATATATCTCCGAAGAGGAGGCCGATACGAAAGAAGTTTATATGAACTTGTAGTATTTTTTTCACGTGTTTTTTTTTCATATCCGGGAGATTTCCCACATTTTCCCGGACACCCTGTATAAACCTTTCATAATTTCGTTATAAGAGCATTGCCTATATAAGACTTTTTGTTATTTAATTTATACAATTTCCTTTATACTGACCTCAATCATCTTTATTTTTAACTTGCGGTTCGTTTAAAACTTCCAAATCATCATCAGAAGATTCAGCATTCAACAGAAAATACCTTTCTCCTTCGTCGCTCATACTTTTTATGAATTAATAATAAATTTACAAAATTACGTTATTTTGTTGAAACTAGTAAACAAACAAGAGAGAAGAATAACAGAGCAAAAATCAATAAACCAGTTGACAAACGTACTAATGCGCAAATCAGTCCAAACAGTACATGCTTTTAACTAAGTAGGTATCGAAATGACGGTACTAAAACCAATTCGCGAACGGCCCTGATATTGGAACGCCAGCAATAAGGATCATCTGAAATCCGTCACAGGTTTCTTGGAAAACTTTTCTCTCTCTGCGCATGAACCGGGCGGGTAAAATGTACCTACTGTTTTCAGTGTATTGGAACAAACCTATTCTGAACCACTTAGGGGTGGGAAAAAGCGTGATTTTCCTGTCACAGCTCCAAGCTGTGACAGCTCCATGTCTGAACCTGTGACTTGAACCTGTGACTTTGTCACAGCTCCGGACTTGCAATTTGCAGGGATGCTGGCTGCGAAAGCACAAACGAACGGCAGCGTACCAGCGCGGTAGCGGTTTCACACTTATTTATATTCCGCTCCGCCAACAAGCTCCTTCTGCGCTTCGACACAGCACGTGATTTATATTTTATAGAAGCGGCGGCGGCGACGCTCAAATGAATTCTTCGAATTACTTTTTGAACGAGTTCCGCGAATTGTTTATTTTTCTTTTATTAAATTGGTATTTTCTATTTTATTATAATATAATACGGTGTGGTACTCCTACCGATTCCAATTCCGGCATTTCCAGCGTTTCGGCAGGACCTGTTTTTACGCTCGCGTCGCTCACTCACTTCCAGTCCAGTTTCTACCGCACCGTTAGGTCTTTTTTATGCCGCACCGTCGGGTCCGCGAACCTCATATCCAGCGCGGTCACGTGAGTCACGTCGTCGCAGGTCCTTTAGTCGAAGCGGAAGCCGCAGCGCGCACCGGCCGGTCCGCGAACCTCATATCTAGCGCTGTCACGTCGTCACAGCTCCTTTAGTCGAAGCGGAACTGGTCGCGACTGTGACAGGCCCGGAGCTGTGACAAAATCACAGGTCGTGAAATCACACCACACCCCTAGAACCACTCAACGAGTGAATCCCGCATCCCTCTCTCCCATACTAATGTAGTCGAGAGGCGAATAATTTTTCTGAATTAACGTATTCGTCGAATCTTGTATTTTAATGCAAATAAACCGTTTTCTCTTTCTTCTTCTAGACATATACTGGCTCAATCCTGGTAGCAGTTAATCCATATCAGATTCTTCCTATTTACACTGCCGAACAGATCAAGTTATACAAGGAAAGGAAAATAGGTGAACTGCCTCCTCACATCTTTGCGATAGGGGATAACTCCTATGGAAATATGAGAAGGTAAGGCATGCGCAATGCTACTGTGTAGTGTAAGCTCACTTATTTAAATCCTACTTTTCTAAAGTGAGCAGGGGAATTGTTTGTTGAAGTCCTTACATTATGTGTTTTATTAAATTATTTTATTCGTAAATATAATTAAGTTAACTTAAAAATACAGCTTATAATATTTTAACCCAGTAAGCAGTAATCAAACCCAGGCATTAGGCTAACGTCCGGAATTGACATCGCGGGTTTAGATTAACTTAAAACTGAGAAAATTGCTACACAAAGACGGGTATTTGCCACTTTTTGGAGAAAACGAAATATTGATCAGAACACCTAATGGTGAATGCGTCACAAGTGTTGGCTCTGAATGCAAAAAACACCAATAGTTTATGCAATTACTATTGAAACTGACGGATCCCTGGTGTCTTCATCACCTGCAGAAATCCGTCACTCTAGCTTTGATCGTCAAAAACTGTGGTACGACCCTCTCTACGTTGTGTATATATTCAGGTTCTTTTAAAGTTTGGTACAACGGTAAAGTTTGTCAGGTTTTAAGATTTTTTAGCTTTAATCTTATTCTGACTGTGTCCCTATGATGCGGTATTGCTCTGCCAGTAAATGAAAATTTAAGAGGTTTTATAAAAAACAATCTATCTATTATAATGCATTTTGACCATATACAATTTATGAACAATTTAATCAGATATCCCTTAAATAACATACAGAATAAAAACCCCAATTATTACATTTCATAAAACTTAATGTAAGATGGCCTCTGACTCCCATAATTTAGCCCGTTTGCACCAACACCTGTCTGCGACAGAATGGTGGCAGACACATTTCTCTGATATTGCCTATTATGTTTGCCACAATAATAAGCAATGTTGTTTTACCTTTTGTTATCAATTACGTCTGCGACTGTAATGGTGAGTCTTTACCTCCCAAAAATACCCCTTTTTTTATGATTACCATTGGTCTGCGACCACACTCTGTTTTAATTGATTCACCGTTAATCTGCAATTTATTTTGTTACATATCGCCCCATTTTCGTCTACGTATAATTATTAAAATTATTTATCATTTTAGTTAGAGAGTATTTTTATAGATTTACGTAGACGTTTGGTATAAAGGTACTACGTTGTTTGGTGAACGGCCGAGGAGCGACAACGGTCTTCAGTAGTGGACACAAAAGTCATTCCTGCTGTCGGACATTATTTTTAGGAAAATCCCATTATACCATTTTTTATGTACACCAATTATTTTAAATTAACGTTCTACAGGCAACATCATTCTAAATAATTATAACCCTTCTGATAACTTTACTTGTATATTGTCAGATAAAATATTTCCCTTTTAATCCTCCCCAATTTCTTTTCCTAGCATTGCAGATTATTATTAACTTTAGAAGGTGGCATTTTTACTGCATAATAAAATCCACCCTTTGTTCTTAAGTACCCCAAAATAAAATACCCAGGGAGACAAAACCACATATATGTTACAAGTTACCTAAGTAAAAGGTCTGTGTCAACGAACCTGACTTTGACCCGATTTAACGACCCTTAGAAAGCAAAAGTGTATTGATTTAGTCACAGTTACAAAGAGTACCGTTATGCTCTGGCCACCTTTTTATTTTAAAACAATAACAATAGCCAAGTTTGTCTTGCAGACTTGTGGGCCGACTTTATTTGCTGTTTAGACCCCCCATTTATTTATAGCTTGATAATTTTCTGATTAGCACTTTAGATAGAAATTTTTGTAAGAATGAAATTGACGTAATAGAATATTTAGATTTTTATACGGTGCGAACAAACCCGAACACACACGGAACAAATTAGTGATTGGGAAAATACCGAGTATCCTTTGCGCGTCGTTTTTTCTTCCTTTTATAAACTCGCCCCCGCTTGCAGCACTGGGGACGCGTAGCGTGGCCATCTATTTTTCTAACTCAAAGAATCTGACCTGTCCTAAACCGTTTTGTCGATTAGAGGGTAAAATTTTACACTTTTTGTGGCTTTAAGCACTTTTAAAACGAGGGTTTCTTTGCCCATATTACCGAACCTAAAAATATTGGTTATTTTAATATTACAAAATAAACTCACCGACAAAAAAAACCGGCACCTACATTTTTTTAGTAATTTCAATAAGGCATAACTTTTTTATTTTTGACTTTATTGCAATGATTTTTCACTGGGCGATAGATCTATTCATTAAAATTACGCTGCAGTTTGTTCTGATGTAATTTTGGTTGCTTAAATGTTTATATACCAGGGTAAGTCAAAATGATGTTTTTAGTCGGAAGTTTAAAACGTCCTGTGGAAAAAACACGCTAAAGAACCTTGATTAAACATGATTTACGATAAAGCTGGATGTATTCATAGCATTTTGTTTTTTGAATCATCTGGTTATCTTGTTTCTTTTACGAGTTTTTTTTTTGAAATGCTGCATTTAAAAAAAGTTTTACTTCAAACATTAAAGGTTGTCATTAGAGCACTTAAAATAAAAATAAAATGTTAATAACGAGTGTGTCCACCTCTAGCCGCAATGACAGCTTGCATTATTCGTGGCATGGAATCAATTAGAGTGATTATTTTTTCTTGAGGAATAGCTTCATATTCTTCATTTAATGCTAACCTGAGCTCTGGTAAAGTTGTAGGTTTGTTGGGACGGTGACGAATGCGTCTTTTTAATTCATCACAAAGATGCTCAATTGGGTTGAGATCTGGGCTACAGGGTGGCCATTCTAACCTTTGAATTCCAATGTACGGGCAACATAACTTTTATTTCGACCATCTTCTATTAAAGCGATCTGCAGTGGTTTGCACCATTTAAATTACGATTTTGATATTGACAATGTCACTGACAAAATAATCTAATAAAAGTAGGTAACCACTTGCTAACTTGGTTATTTTACGCTGATTATTTTTATTGATATTAAAAAATGCAGCGTTTTAATTAAAAATGCGTAGCTCGTAAAAGAAACAAGATAACCAGATGATTCAAAAAACAAAACGCTCGGAATACATTCAGCTTTATCGTAAATCATGTTTACACAAGTTTCTCTGGCGTGTTTTTTCCACAGGACGTTTTAAACTTCGGACTAAAAACATCAGTTTGACTTACCCTGGTATATAAACATTTAAGCAACCAAAATTACATCAGAACAAACTGCAGCGTAATTTTAATGAATAGATCTATCGCCCAGCGAAAAATTATTGCAATAAAGTCAAAAATAAAAAAGTTATGCCATATTGAAAGTACTAAAAAAATTTAGGTGCCGGTTTTTTTTGTCGGTGAGTGTATATGTCATAACATTAAAAACTTTAACTGGCTATTTCGGCCAATCCTTCCCTGGTACCACTTTCTATTGAAATGACTTGAAATGAGTGGAGATTTTGGAGTCAAATTTTTAATGTCGAGTCCGACTCCGATGTGTAGGATAAGATGATGCTGATATAGTAGACATACAGGAGGCATCATTAACATCAACTTTCCTATTAGAGCCAGGACAACTTTCCGGGAATATTCTCAACGTGGAGATATGGCTACGGCAATATTGCTAGTTCTGTATACAATAAAGGTACCTATAATATTATATATAAAATGTATAATGACGGAACCTTACATACGATGTACTGCTTTTTACAATTGTATTTGGCTATAAATATATATTATATGATATAAATATAAATGTGAATACTTTCTTTAATCGTGTATTATTAAGGCGCGAGGATTATAGTGTTTTTGTGCTACTTATCTACTTTAATATCTACTAATAAATAAATCATACATTCATTCTACTTATTAATTAGAGATGTAATAATTTTGCCGTATTGAAATATAAATTTATTAAAATGGTATTGTAATAACAGTTGAAAAATACCCAATTAGAGAGAATAATGGCTGTTTATAACAAAATATACAGGGTTATCCACATGTATTAACACGGTAAATTATAAAAACCAACGATCATATTTAACCCGTACTTAATTTGCGATGGCAATGAGAGGAAAATACCAACTGCAATTTAACAAGTTTATCACTGCAGGTAAAAAAATATTTCTGCCATCTGCCGTCACTAATGTAGACCATACGATTTACTGTAATTTGGTTTGTTGATATCGTACAGGGGGGGACATAAACAATCTATTTGGTTAATAATAATTTTTTAAAAAATTTTAACAAAAATACTAGTTTTAAGCTAAAGCTATATATCCCAGACATATAATACACTTCTCTTTAAAATTAGCGAATACTCTCAAATCTAGCAAAAGTTTGTTCTTAACTATCTTATAAACCGCTCATCCGATTTTGACCAACTAATTTTTTCAGTGTAACCTAAGGTCTTACAAACCTTTTTAAGTTCCTAACGTTAATCTGTAAAACGATTTTACTGATATACAGGGTGTTATTAGTAGAGGCGATTTTGTGCCGTAAATTTGAAACATTCTGTAGAGTAAACTGGTAAAGTTAGAAATTCCCGTTACATGCAGTTAGTAAGACGACATCAATATCTCCAGACCTTTTTGCCAGTTTTTTGATAAGTGTCTTTTGGAAATTAATACACTATTAAACAAAAAATGTGTCAAATTTTGGTAGGAAAATCTTTACAATGCTGTATATTGGCAATGGTTGAACAGATTTCGACCAGTATTCAAGATTTTGAAAGCTCTTTTCCTATAGATTTTCCGTGATATAATAGTGATTTTTAAAGATGGCCATTTTCTTATTATATAGGGGTCGAGAAAATAATAAATATAAAAATGCTAAAATTATGGTAACTGGGTTTATTAAAGCAATGCCAACCGGGCTACATGCTTTTGTTTTGTTTCAATATTAGTCATTTGACACTTTGAGTCAATATTTCGGGACGTTTTTTTTTTCTATTGGATTAAGAGCTATTTGGCAAAAGATACACTATTAAACAAAAAATGTGTCAAATTATTCGTAGGAAATTATCTAGAATTTTGTGGAAGTAGTACATCTCTCAGTGGAGTGATATTATAAGGGAAATAATACACACAGTCTGCTCCACTAGTTTTAATCAAAGGAAATCAAAAAATCCTTAGACCGTACATGTTTCGAAGGCAAAAACCTTCATCATCAGCGGTATATAATAATTGGTTACATGAAGATAAACCCTGACATTGTTGGTGGTTGAGAAAAAACTGTAGGGCAGAAAAAGAAAATTTTTAAATTATTTTTAAAAAAAATCTTATTTTTTATTATTTATGGTAATTTTTTTTAGTTTTTTTTTTCGATTTAATTTTCCGATACTGCGAACCTGATAGACGTTTGCGTTTATCAGCCATTTATAATTAGGAAATAGCGTTGTAAAATTTATGTATACATATATTTAATATTCAGCGATAACCATTTTCATTTACGCCTTTCTTTTATCTACAATTTACATTTAAAATCAAGCTATCTGTCGAAATTTAATTAACACCATTACCATTAAAAATGCAATTTTAATTCAAAACGACGACTTTTTTCAACTAAGTATGAATTTCTTTACTAAGAAAATTGTATACGTTAAAAGCATTGAAGGCAAGTTTAAAACCCAAACTAAAATTTCTTACCTTGGAAAACAAAATTAAAATTTTTCTAAATGTGCGTTAATAAAATCTAATTTATATTAAACACTCTTATAGTGTTTCTTAGGTCAATTTAATGACATAAAAAAGTATGAAACTCCTAACCATAGGCGTCCCAAACAAATAATTAAAATGCGTAGGGTATTGTTTTAATTGCTTAATATGATAATAATATTATAAATAAAGTAACTTTAATACGTAACACGTTTTAAACAAACATTATTGATTCAAAATGTAGTGACAATTTAATTGCTTTTTTGTCAATAAGAATTTTCAAAAGACTGACCCCTGTGGTGATACTAACAGAGGAGTGTCGGATTCAACCCCCTGTGGGGGGGGGGGGGGGGGGCAGCCTACCGACTAAACTCACCGTGTTCCTGCGGTTTCCGCGCCATAGGCGTATAAACCTTCAGACCACCCGGTTCGGTATTTCGGCTAATGCGTGCTTTGCGTCTTACTCGCCAGCGCTTTGGGTACTCGGTGTACTTGAGCTGGCTTTGTCATCTAACTACTCTAGCTAAGTAATAAGCTTACTGTGTTAGTGTTTGTGTTTGCGATATTTGTGCTCAGGTCGTCTGAGCAGTAGCTAGTAGCAAGCTGTTGCTTACTGTGTTGGTGTTTGTGTTCGCGATGTTGTGTTGTTTGTGCCCAGCTGAGATTGTTGTGTGCCCACACATGATGATTTTAATTAATTCCTTTTTGACTGGAATCCTTTCAGGAATATCCATATTTTTATTTCTTATAAACTTTAGAATATCTTCACATTGGCCATTGCAAAAATACCATCTGCACTTCTTCACGAACAGTTATTTTTCCATAAAACACCTAGCTGTACACAACCAAATTCAAGGTTATAAAAAATCATCCCTCGTCTACATGTATAATACAAGGTCATATACTACATGTATAATACAAGGTCATATAATATCACCATTAACACCTGCATCCAATTATAAAAAACACCCACGCACGTATGTATTCATGGTTACAGATTAAGGGTTTATACGAAAAATCATCACAAATTATAAAAAAGGTATCACCCACGTAAGCAAACAAAGTTACTCCTCCCGCTCCACGCTCAGTATTATAGAATACCTATATACCCACGTAGCATTTACAGCGTCAAAGCACACATCGGGCCCATATTCAAGATTAGGCATAGCAAAAATACCATCTGCACTTCTTCACGAACAGTTATTCTCCCCATAAAACACCTGTATACAACCAAATTCAAGGTTATAAAAATCATCCCTCATCTACCTGTATAATACAAGGTCATATATCATCATTAACACCTGCATCCAATTATAAAAACACCCACGCACGTATGTATTCATGGTTACAGATTAGAGTTTATACGAGAAATCATCACAAATTATAAAAATGTATCACCCACGTAAGCAAACAAGGTCACTCCTCCCGGGTTACCCGAGAAATCCTTGGAAATAATTTTAAAAAGAGCCTCACACCTGGGCGAACAAAGGGATTAGGTTTACGCCAAAAATCAATAAGCTTAAAAAAAGGGACCGCCCACGTGGGCGATTGCCGCTGTCTGGCCCCAGTGCACCTATTTACTACTGCACATCACCTTGGTCAGCAGTTTCAAATGGCCGCCAAACAGTCATTGCTGCTACTAAAATATATTAAGTAAAAAAAACCTAACTCTTTCTTCACAGTTACAAAGCAAAAGTAAATACGTAAATTACAGCAAATTAAACCACCTACTACACTGTCCTATTCACTTAAATCTAACGCGACAGTGATTGATGGCTTAATTATCTCGCTGGGACCGCGCCGCCCCTTTGTATCGTGCCGCGCCGCTTCCGGCATTGGAGATAAATTATGTGCGCTTGCCAAATCGTTCAAATTTTCGATTTGTAAATACAATAGGTATATAAGTGTGGGTGAAATAAGGGTTTGTTAATTAGTTGTTTTTTAACACTGAAAACACTATTTATTTTGATTTCAGTTATATTGTTTCTTAAGGACTAAAGAATGTATTATTATAACAATGAATGGCTTGTTATTTTTTTCGGTCACACTCAAAACTCCTCGGTTTAAAGTATATTTGCAAACTAGCTTTCAAAGAAAGTTACTGACTAACAATTGAATACTGATATAAAAGAAACATTTTTAATAAAAAAAACTTAAAGAATTGAAGAAAAAAGATCTGACAACCCCTGTCTTTCTTTGAGACTGTTTACCGCCGTTTGTATGCCGTATGGAATGATCGGAATGTCCTCAAACTGAGTTTGGATAAATTATACACTATCTTATTCTATCTTACTTATCGTCTTGACTAGTAGAATGCTAAGCCAACAATGATTTCAATTCCATATATTTACGTCCAATATTTGAAAGAAAAAAAAAACAAATAGTTGCTAAAAAGTGCTTTATTAATCTTTACCGACTTGGCTTCAAAGCCGCCGCCAGTCACACCACACCAATTCTTTATAAACTGCGCCACGCGCCAGGCAGATATATTGAAATAAGAAATTGCAATCAACAAATAGAATAGTGGAGGTTGAAGGCATGGTGTTTTCGACCTAAGAAAAAGTCATCAAATTTTCGTGCGTGCCGCTGCCGCTGATTTTTTGCTTTATTGATTGATGCCCATTTTCGAGTTTAGCTTCGTTTTGCCGCCCCTCTTGTGTTGCCGCCCGGGTGTTTTGAACCCGCTGCACCCGGGTTTAGCCGGCCCTGGGTGCCATTTATTATTATTCAAAATGATTCGCCAGTGCGTTGTGTGTAAGAGACAGACTATTCCAAAAAAAAGTAAGGTTATTCAGGTAATGTTTTTTTTAGCTTAAAAGCGATATGTGCAGATAATTCTGTATTTTAAGTAAATGTTGTAAAATATATGGATTGTTTCTGATCCTAAAAAAAGGCAATGCTTTAATCTAACTTATTTGACACTTTGGAATTATGTCTGAATGTAAGCAAATGGTTTCATGTTTTTTAAACAACAAACTAATTTACTTTGGCAGAAGCTGTCGAAATGTCAATTTTCTTCAAGGCATGATTTTGTTTTATCGGTTTTGCTGGTCACAGGCTACTTAATACATTTAAATCTAAATTTATTTTCAAAAGATGCTTCAATTTAAAGTATTTTAATAGCAGCTTTTCTAAAACCTAATAGTGTGTGATATCAAAATAATCGTAATAAAATCCTCTTTTTTCTTAACCCGACGAGCCACCATGTTGCCGTTTTAAAAAAAATGAGTTATACGACTTTAGAGATTAAATTTTACATAGCACATAGCATTGGACCAAAAATAGTAAAATTGTATTTTTCCCAAGATTAAAGAACTGAAATAAGTGATTTTAAGGTATTAATAGCCCTCTAGATAAAACAATAAAGTTAGAAAAAATATATTTCCTTAGTGACAAAAAGTGACAAGTGACACATCGTTGTATTTAGAATGTCATATGAACTCAAAAAAGGAAAAATATACCAGGTGTCCCATTTAAAAATCGAAAGTTTATGTCACTTCCGGTTAAACCTCCATAATGTTAAGTCACCTATCAAAAATGCAGTTTTATGTCATATACAAATTCCCCGAATTTTATTCCATTATCTTAAAAAACAAAAAAGTTAGAGTGGCGAACCACCTTCCGTGGACACCCGGTATATAAAACCTTTATGGAGTTAATTTTGCATATTGCATACCAAAAAAAACACCTATAATTTTATTAAAGAATATTTGGCAACATAGTTTTCCGACATAAAGAAAAATAAGGTTTATCTACAACCATTTAATAATAGGTGCATAATACTTCTGATAAGAAGAGCATTATGCTATCCATAATACAAGTGTAATTATCATAAAACAACAAGTGTAATTAATATATTTCCCATATGAACTCAACTTTTTTCTGATAATAGGAGCATTATGCTATCCATAATACAACAAGTGTAATTATCATAAAACAACAAGTGTAATTATTATATTTCCCATATGAACTCAACTTTTTTTCAGGCACTGTATAAACGGATGGTTTTAGATAAAGTATAGTATTTGACTCGCGTCTAATGAACCATAATACACTCGGATGATTTACATCACTCGCCTTTGGCTCGTGCCGTAAACTTCATCCTCGGTTTATTATGGCCTACATTATACGCTCGTTAAATAATGTACTATTATATTAATTTGGACATTTAAATTTCTATGGATAAAAATTAATTGTATTATTTTCTGGAATAGTTTTAAAGGAGGTAACTAATGCACCTTTTCTTGTTAAATTTTAAAAATTTAGAGAAACTTGTAGAAAAAGTATTTTTCTCATCTGATATACCAGTCCAAATATTACTACATGTTTCAAGATCATGAAGAATTCCAAGAAGTTTCACTGAGAGAAATAAAATTCAAAATTAACAAACTCATATCAAACAATTACAATATAACTCGAACTTGAAGGGACCGCCAAAAAAGTTCGAGTTATAGAGAGTTCGAATTAGAGAAAAACCACGTGAATATTACAATTTCTTTTATTAAGTACTACATAATATATAATATGTAATGTAAAAAGCTCTTAATACTACGTACGTAACATAAAACATATAGGTACCAAAAACACTTCAAAAATAATCAGTTATCAAGCTTTGACTGAATGTTTTTTTTGGCGGTAAGATTCGTATTTTTGTCTAATTTCAAATATTAAAGAAGTCGTCATTCGTCTTTAACATATTTAGTTGCTGCCTCATTCATTGAAAAAGCAAGCTGGATGGTTTCGATTGCTTTTAAAACTTCGGCATCAGAAGGTTTTTCTCTTGGAGTTCCTTCACTGTTATCTTCATCGTCAGATTTGTTCTCCAACCTATCTTCCAAGTTTTCTTGATTTTCGCTTACACTTTTCAAGATTTCGTCTTCTGTAGGATTTTCGCTTGATATCAGATCCTCGTCTACATTTATAAATTCATCCAAAGAGACCATATCATTTGCATTCAAAATTTCTAAGCCTCTATTAATGGACTCTTGAGCATTTAGGGCTTGCTGGTTATTGACTATAACTTTTCTTAATTCTGATAGAGGCATTTCATCTTCCAAGTCATAAAAGTTATGTGTACCAAATCCAGTTTTTCTGAATAGTCGTTTGGGTTACATCGACCTTCCATACTGTCGCCGAAATATGTATTCAATAATAATCAAGAGGTTCTGTGTTCAAATCACAGCGGAGGTGTCAAATTTTAAAAACATTGTCTGCACGCCTATTAACATTTTTTAGTTATATTTAATACAAACGTTAAAATTAAAACTACCATTTCTAATCAGACATGTTGTTATTATACTGAAATAAAATTGTATGCCTATGTCTGGACCATTTATTTTTCAGTTAACAGTTACCTTGTTATTTTGATATATTATACTACTGACTCACAAATGAAGTGACTTGGATCAGTGAGTTTCACACTATAAAGATATAGTAAAATTACTTTCTATCGAACGCTTTGTGGTTGCTTTGTTACTTTTTTATATCTTATTATGCAACTAATTTTTTTATTGAAAATAATTGATTATTGTTTTTTAAATATGTCTTATATTACGTAATATCTTATACTTACTTAGTTAGTAGTAATAGTTTGTTATATTCGGTTAACGCAGACCCAAGTTACTGCCTTTTAAGTACATACTTTTAGTCGTTGTCGTTACCCTTCTCCACGCTGTTACCATGGTAACTACAAAAAAAATATCCATATATTGCAGTTATTAGTAGAAATTAAGGACTTTATATCATAGCATAGCGACTACGCAGTACTACGCACCCAGGCGGTAAAATTAGGAACTTAAAAATTATTTCCAGTGATTTTGTGTTCATATTTCATAATACATTTTTTATCCCCGAGTCGTAGCATGCATGGTTTTGCAGATACAGCCGATCCCCACCCGACGTAGATCACCCTGTATATTGATTTTTCAATCGGAGAATGTTATTTATTTGCATTAATAACTCTTTCAGCCCACAACGAAAAAGTTCGCTTCATTTTTAGGTCATTTATAGCACATTCTTCGAGAAATAATTTGCGCTGGTCGTAATTATTCTAATATAATGCTATAACATTTGCCATATTTATGGGTTTTAAACTGCCACAATATTTAAATAATAAAGCCTTATTGCTTGAATCCCCATAATCGCTAGACCGGACCATGTGAGAGAGATAGATATAATTTATGCGGTTCGGTATACCGTGTATGCATGGGATTGTAACCAAACAGCCGAGTTCCTTGAAGTTACTTTTAAATAGCAAAGCAAGCTTAGCTATCAATTTCGAAATTTTGTTTTCAGAAGACACTGTCTTCCAAATATCCCTCAACCACTGCTGAACTTTTCCAACCGCCATATCTTTTCAATGTGATCGATGTTGGAACAAACCGCGTCCGCCAACAAAGTTGCAGAGGTTCTGCGCAAACAATGACCAGTATATTTGTCCGCATCGCTTAGACCCAGGTATTGTGCAATAATGGAAGGAATCTTGCCTATGGTGTTCTTCCCAACTGGCTGTGAAAAGAAAGACCGTTACGGTAACATAAAAATAATCTATTGATGTTGCAGTTCGTCGGGCGTAAAGACCAATAAGTTCTCAGTAGCTGTAAACAACCCATCTCCTTCTCATCATAATTAATACTACCGATCCTCTATCCTCTATAATATGTTCAACCAACATATTAACTAGCTCTTGGCAACGGCACCCACCAAATACACCAACTAACAGAACCACTTTGTAAATCAAAAAACTTTCATTGGGAGCTTCACGGATGAATTTCAGCACATCTTCTAGAGTCAAAATTTTCGATTTCTTCGCTTTTGGATGCTTGCTTTTGAAATTGATAGCTAAGATGAGCGTTTAATTTAAAAATTTAACTGAGCTCAGCAAATATTTTTTCTCCCTGTTGCCGCGGTTAAGTATGCCCCTCTATATTTCTCACACGATTATACAAAATTGTTCGCGAAGCGTTCCTTTAAGAACTTATTTAAGGAAATATGTTTACTTTGCTTTGCGGTCAGTAGCGGGTCGTGTTTGGAGGGGCGCAATAGAAATCCAATACCAAATGACATATAAGCAAATTGCTCGAAAAAGTATCTATTTATAAAAAAAAAATTAGGTAAATTAATACATACATTTATAAATGTCTTTTGAAAACCGACGCGTAAAAGATCGGTTTTCGGCCCGTCGTTCACAAGTTTCTGATACCTTTATATCTGGCAACGGCCTCCCCAGTTCTGTTTATCCGCTAATGGCAGCCTACAAAAATTTATTTGAATTATACTATTGACGAAATTCATTTTTATTAGTTCGAACTCGACGCGCGCTTACGCCACAACAAAGTCCGAAATGTATAAAGCAATGCAGGCGCTAAAATACCGCGGCCGTAGAGTCCCTAAATAAATCGGATATAACCGGGGACGTTCGGGTTCGTTCGGCGAAATTTATATACGCCAGGCGAGATTCACCGTCCGTCGCATCGTTTCAACGCCGGCATTCAATTATCTAAAATTCACACGAGGAGGCTTGCTTATCGTTGGTCAACGAAAACGGACAATTAGAGATGAGTTGAGAGTTGCTATGGTTTTTTTTTTAATTTAGAAATGTTAACTACCTATATGAATAATAAATAAAAATAATAATATTAGTATTAAAATGAATAGTAATAATAAATATTTAAATAAACATTTAATTTGTGTGTTATGTTAAAATTCCTAGGAGGGGCGCGCGGCCTTATAGAGCAACCGCTACTGTTTGCGGTTTAAAAGAAGCAAAAGGAAAGTACCTATTATGTCCTTATTTTATACACAAATAAATATTTAGTATCGGAAAAAATATAGCAGCCCTCCAATTTCAGAATTATGAAAACGAGTTGGGATTAAAAACATATTAAGCAATTTTTGATGGTGATTTATACTGATTAACTATAGTTTATTATCAATTTATCAGTTTTGAAAACGATATTTAATACACGTTAACATTATTTAGAACTGAAATGGTTTCCATTCAGTTTTAGAGATTATACTTAATAATAAATATAATATGTAAATGGCTTGAAATTAATAAATTATCATTAAGTTTTAATAACTCATATTTTATGTTTATAAGTAAATCAAAATCAAAAAATTATAATATTTCTTCACTATCTTTCAATAATCATATAATTAAATACACTATGTAATACAATTAAATTTTTAGGTTTATATATTGATGAAAATTTAAGTTGAAAAAAACACATTGAATATTTAAGAAGTTACATCTCACCAATAATTGGCATTTTGTTTAAAGCTAAAAATTATATCATTAAAATATTTAGAAAATATATATTATTCTTTGGTTTATTCAAAATTAGAGTATGTATAAGATTTCAAGTGGGGGATTAGCGAGCCAACCACAGCCCCCTCAAGTGCGGCCGTGAGCCAACTATAAATTTGTATGAACCAAACGGATATTTAAATTTAGAAAAGCTTTATAAATTAAAACTATGCATTTTAATCTCGATTTTAATACACTCTATTATTATTAAAGAAAAGCAATCAAATACAGTGTGTCCGAAATTCAAGTCTCTATATGGGTATCTCGCTTAATAGATGAGATAAGTTGGTTAAATGGGGAATATTTTAGAGAATTTAATGCCGATCTCGAATCCCTTTTCAAAATTATTAAAAATTTTGTAGTTTTTCACTTATTAAACAAAAACTAAAAATGGCGCATTTCGTATTTTTTTAATAGGGGCTTAACGGTTAATTTGACATATCCCAAAGTGTTACATTCTTAAGACACTTTTTAGGGAAGAAGATTTCTGTACAAAAAGAAAATGCAGATTGTCTTTTGTTTGTGAGTTACCCACAGTAACTTTGTTATTTCTTATGGCGGCCATCTTGGATTTGTACATAAAATTATTTCTCTTTGAATTACCTTTTAAACGATGTGCCACATGCTACCAAAATTTTGGAAAAATACTCTTAAATTATTAAAAAAACAGTTTTATCGTTAACTTGGCAACAGCGCATGGATCTAACATAGCATGTGGGTACATCCAAAGGTAGTAGTTTAATAACGAAAACATTTTCTGCCCCAAATAATCATTGTTTTCTAGCCAATAGAATAATTAACGCATTTTTTGTCTACGGTCCTAAATAGGTTTGGCAACGCCGCGATAAAAAAAATCTTAATCTGAATGAAACGAAAAAGAATTCAATTAGAAAAAATACGGCTTTCAACTAAAAATCGCGTCTTTTTTGTTTGCAATTATACATTTAAAATATTAGAAAAAATAGATCAGAATAAAGACTTTACAAACAAAAAAAATGCAAACCTTTTTTAATTTTGCCAAACCTAGTATGATTACATTAAAATTATTTGATATAATCATATAATAACGGAAGGATTATTGTTACATGGAAGGCCGTGATATTTTTGCATGGTAAAAAGGCCATGATATTTTTACATGGTAGGCCATGGTAGGCAATATTAGAAAAAATGAAGTGCCTATTTATTTGCCATTTATTTGCAATCACACCGAAATGCTGAACTAGCTTCTGCTAGATATTTGGAATCGAAAAATACATTTTTAAATTCTTAGATCGTTTATGAATGTGTCTTACCTTGCCATTTTTAAATAACTAAATAAGTTGCAGGACTTGCAGACTATTGATAAATATTTTTTTTGTTTTAAGTTATCCTACTTGGTTTTGGTTAGGTTAGGTCAGGTTCAGAATTTAAGGATCTTGTATGAAACTGTATTCTAAAAAAATAAAGGTTTCAGAGGTGCTTTAAATGGTTTAATTACTATCTGCTATGTTAGATGCATGCGCTGTTGCCAAGTTAACTATAAAACTGTTTTTTTAATAATTTAAGAGTATTTCTCCAAAATTGTGGTAGCATGTGGCACATCGTTTAAAAGGTAATTCAAAGAGAAATAATTTTATGTACAAATCCAAGATGGCCGCCATAAGAAATAACAAAGTTACTGTGGGTAACTCACAAACAAAAGACAATCTGCATTTTCTTTTTGTACAGAAATGTTCTTCCCTAAAAAGTGTCTTAAGAATGTAACACTTTGGGATATGTCAAATTAACCGTTAAGCCCCTATTTAAAAAAAACGAAATGCGCCATTTTTAGTTTTTGTTTAATAAGTGAAAAACTACAAAACTTTTGATTATTTTGAAAACGGATTCGAGATCGGCATTAAATTCTCTAAAATATTCCCCATCTAACCAACTTTCTATCTCATCTATTAAGCGAGATACCCATATAGAGACTTGAATTTTGGACACACTGTATAATATTTCCTTCGACCAACATTATTCACATCGCGAGACTAAATCATCATATATATTATTCAAACACCTATGGTAAAGAGTACTTTTGATCAAAGATCAATATTATTTAAAGGAATAACAATTTACAACAGTTTTCCGAAAAAAATTAAAGCAACATCAAAATTATGGACTTTTAAAAAAAAATTTAAAAAGTATTTTTTAAAACTAAACTAACTTTAACGTATTATATATATTTTTTTTCTAAATGGTTATTACAATATTTTTTAAAAAAATAATTTCGATGGCATTATTAATAATTACTAAACATGATTTTTATTATTTGTTACTTTATATTATGTTGTATATTTGGTGTAATAATATATACCTATCTATAACCGTTTTTGAGATATGAATTACAAAATAAATTTTTTATGTAAAAACATACCGAGAAGAAAGTTTAGTAACTTTGAAATTAATAAAGTTAAGCATTTGAAATTTTGATACATTTTAACTAAAGCATAGATCTTTACATTTCATAACTTAGGTTTTACATTTTTTATACAGGGGGTTTTAAAAATTGTGCCAATCCAGCCATTGAGATAGATGTGCATAAGTCAATTTTCGTAAATGGAACACGTTTTATCTTACTAACTTGTAGAAAATCAAATTTCCTACCTAAATGACTTATATGTCACTATTCATATTGTTCATCGTTTTGGAATTCTGAGCAATTTAAAAAAATCTCTGTTTGTTCATAAGACATTATTTTGTTAAAGTAGGTTTTTACTGCAATTTTTTACAAATAATAAAACCAATTTTAAATAAGTAAACTAGAATATGACAACAGAACTTAGGTAAGTGTCAACTTAATAAGTTCAGTCAAAGCCTACTTTACAAAAATAACATCTAATTATCACAAAAAGATATTTTAAGATTTTTTAAATTGCTTTTAATTCCAAAACGACTAAAAGTATGCATAGAAACATTTTCACCATTTAGATAGGACATTTGATTCTCTACAAGTTAATAAGATTAAACACAGGGTGTTCTATTGACGGAGAATTGACTTACGCACATTGCTGCATTGGCACAATTTAAAAAAAAAACCTGCATAAAAAACGTAAAATCTAAGTTATGGAATGTAAAGATCTATGTTGAAGTTTAAGCTTTATTAGTTTCAAAGTTACTGAACTTTCTTCTCGGAATGTTCTAACATAAAAATAATTCATATCTCAAAAACGGTTAGAGATAGGTATAGATTATTATAAACAAAAGTTACTAAGGTTTTAATAAGGTATCCAAAAAAGCTAAAATATAAAGGGTATTCTATTTGAAATACCAAATTTGATATTTTAAAAGTTCAAAGTCAACTATGCCTGCTACCAAATTTTAAAAACGATAACTTTACTTGTTTCCTACATCTTCTAATAGGTCACTCAACGTGAATCACCTTGTATAATTCTTATTAATGTGTTCGTCAATTATACGCTTGGTTACCTAATGCTTTATTAGCTTTCTTAAAATTATAGATGATTTAATGCATTTGCATCATGATTTTATTTGTGAATATTACTGGGAAAGTGACAAAAATCTACTCTGGGAAAACTTTTACTTGTTTAATTAGGTTCGGTAAATAATGTAGGCAATAGTTTGTTCAAAATTTTTCACACGCGATATCGTCCATTGCCTGTTTCTATGGACCCAAACAAACCTGTAATGTTCTTAAAACAAAATGAATATTATACTAATATGTGTCAATCACAAGCATTAAAAGGTTTTCAGCAAATTGGGTGAAAAATCAACTTAGACGTAAAAAAGAATTACCGCTCTCTGCCTTAATGTGACCAGGCACAACAGCCATAATATACTCCTGTTTGATGCGACAGACGCATTATGATACCCCATAACTCATTCTTTTCCTAGAAATTTCTATAATCTTAACATAGTATAAAACAAAGTCGCTGTCGCTGTCTGTCCGTCCGTCCCTACCTATATATGCTTAAACAGGGTGTCTAGGAGCCGGGAAATCCGGGAAAAAAAACGGGAATTTTACAAAGCTGGAAAAAACCGGGGATTCGACGGGAAAATTAAGTTTATGCCGGGAATTTTGAATGAGCAGATAATTTCGAACTTAAAAATTTGAAGTAGGTACTCGGGCACTCCTATTTTCAAAATAGATGTTTTCAAAAAATGCAAGAATGGTTTATATTGCAACCTTAAAAAAGTCCAAGGGATGATATGGGACTAGAGCGGCTATCAAAAAATGCTTCGGAGTTAAAGAGAAAGAAATGATCTTTCGCCAGGATTGTCGAAACTGCTTGATGTATACAGTTTCCAAACTTTTGAAAAAATGTCCGTTCGCATATAAATTAACTGAAGCTATAAGTTTCCTTAACCCTAATAAAACTGGCAGAGATCCAAAAAAATCCTTGCAACTGATGTCCAAAGCATTTGAAATTTTGTTAAATTCAAACAGATGCAATGCGACTAAATTGGAAGAAGCAGATAGAGCATTTAGAGACATTCTTACTGATCAGACTATGATAAATAAAATGAAAAATTATTCCAGATGTAACAGAGTAGATGACTTTTGGATGGAAACCATCACAAATGACAGTTTAAAAAACGTGGTGCAACTTCTTTGGACAATTTCTCATGGAAATGCCACAGCAGAAAGGGGATTTTCTGTTAATAAGGAGATTTTGGTGGCTTTGTCACTTATAGGCCAAAGATTAGTGTACGATTCACTACAAAAAATTTAAGGAGTTCAAACTATGGACATTACAAAATCCATTATACTTTCCATGAGAAATGCCTATTCAAGGTACAACACAGCACAAAAAGGCAAAAGAGGTTGACAGCGACTTGAAAAAAGCAGAAAAAAGAAAGCTTCAAAAGCAAGCAGAAGAACTGGAAACTAAAAAGAAAAAAAATTATCGAACAATCACAAAAGATTTGGCAGCTAGAGAAAAAAGAAATCGTAAAATTAAAAAAGTAACTATATTATTTGGTTGTGCTTAAGCCATGTGTTTTTCAAATAAATGTTTTAAAATTTAACAACGAATGTGTAGTTAATTTAGGAAAACCCAGCCGGGAAATTTTCAAAAACCGGGAATTAGTCGGGAATTTTGTTTTCGATTTTTGCTAGACACCCTGTTAAATCTTTAAAACCACGCAACCGATTTTGAAGCGGTTTTTTTTAAATAGATAAGAGTGATTCAAGGGGAAGGTTTTTATGTATAACTAGCGACCCGCCCCGGCTTCGCACGGGTGCAATTTCAAAAAGTGGCATGCCGGGTACTAATATATCGGGTTTGTTCGGGTTTGTATTTATACCAGCGGGTTGCAACGCATGCCGGATACACGCTAGTTAATTAATATTATCAATGCAAATTGTCGAACGATGCGACAAGTATTTTGCTTGATATAGCATGAATAAAAAAAAATTAATAAAGCTTATTAACCCTTCCGATAAGTATAGCGGGAATGAGGGCAGGTAATGAAATGACACAATTGTATTTATACCAACGTTTCGTTTTATATGAAAACTTTTTCAAGGGTCAATAAAAAGGTCTTTAGGCCTGTATATTTAGATTGTAGAATACGACACTTTTACTCGAAAACACATTGGATACATGTATATATTCAGTGATATATACACAGTGGGCCAAAAAAAGTGACCACATTTGAATTTTTGGAATAACTCTGTTGAAAATTATTTTTGAACCAAATTTGCAGAACATATTAACAAAAGTAGAGGTTCTTGTAAAATAAATTTAAAAATAATATCTAACAGTAAATTACAATATCATACAGGGCAGGTTAAAATAAGAAGTTACTTGAAACTATAGTCGCAAAAATATTTTTTTTTATTTTTAAAAAAAATTATGACTTATATCTTAAAGCTTGTTATGTCCTTAACAGAAAACGTCTCTTCGCATTTTTTGATATTTCATTCGGTTCGATAGTTATAAGCAATTAAAAAAAAATCATTTCTTCTTCACATGTTTTGTTTAAAAAACCTGGAAAAATAATAGTTTTACAAGGAGTGAAAAAGGTAATATACTTAAAGTGGAATTGAAAGTATGAAAAGGAAAGAAAAACACAAAGTCTTCCTCCACAAAATTTAATGGAAAGGATTCCAAGTTTTAAGGGTCTCTACATGTTTCGAACGTAGAAACGTTCATCTTCAGGAGACAGAAAGTTTTTTAAAAAAAATATGCTGATGGTGTTAGCAAAAGAGAACCTGAAAGGTTCTGAATTTCACTTTTTCTTTTGCTAACACCATCAGCATATTTAAAAAAAAAAAACTTTCTGTCTCCTGAAGATGAACGTTTCTACGTTCGAAACATGTAGAGACCCTTAAAACTTGGAATCCTTTCCATTAAATTTTGTGGAGGAAGACTTTGTGTTTTTCTTTCCTTTTCACAAGGTAATATACAGGGTGGTGCATCCATCCACGCAACATAGGAAATCCCATGCAAATTTTGAGCTGGTAAAATATTGGCTCCCCAATTTATTTTAGAGCAAAAGTTTATCTAAACTTTTTAAATAATTCAATAAACTAAACTCAGTTGCAAAATTTTAATAATTTTCATGCAGTCTATCCAACGTTATTTAAAAAAAAATATTATCTTTTATTACCCTAAAATGGATAATACGGGTCTGAATTTTAATGACGATATTTTGATTGATTATGTCAGTGTCAAATTCAAACCAAGTTTGACAATTTTTTTACCCATAAATATTATTTCTTTATGAATTACTATTCTACGTCTGAAAAGATTGCTATAATTAAGTGGTATTATGCGGGAAACAGCAGCAGAAATGTATCCGATATGTTTGCAGTACATTATCCAGAGAGGCCAATTCCAGCAATATCCACCGTAATCAGAATAATTAACAAATTTGAAAATAGTGGAACGCTTCTCAATAAATTTAAATGCGAAAGAGAAGACAAAGGTAATAAACATGCAGATAATGATAAAGATTTAAATATTTTGTTAAGTGTGGAAGAAAATAAGGGAATTATAAGTACTAGGCATATTGGAGACGAAGCGGGGAAACATCATACAGCCGTTTTACGAGTATTACATAAACATAAATATTATCCGTATAAATACCATAGAGTTCAAGAATTAAGAGATGGGGACATGATTCGAAGGGCTGATTTTTTTTTTAATATGATGAAGAGGGCAAACAATGACAGTATTTGTTTCACCGACGAATGTACTTTTACCTTGAATCACGAACCTAATGTACAAAATTTACGATACTGGAGCCAAAAAAAAATAAATTTCGGTTTATTGAAACAAGGACGTAGTATCCCCAAAAAGTTAACGTATGGGCTGGCATTTTGGGACATCATATCATTGGACCACTGTTTTTTAAATCAAAATTTAACTGCACAATATTTTCTTGAACTGCTTCAAAATGAAATTACGCCTGCGTTGCATGAAGTTGTTCGAGAAAATCAAGAAATTTGGTTCCAGATGGATAGCTGCCCAGCTCATAACTCCGCAGTAGTTAGGGAGTATTGAGAAAATGTTTTTGTAGGTAACGTTATTGGACTAAATTACACAATTAATTGGCCAGCTAGGTCTCCCGATCTTTCGCCGAATGACTTTTTCTTATGGGGATACCTAAAAACAACCATCTACAAAAAAAATTGTTTTTACTTTAGAGTGTAAAAGACTGTCCTTGTATCAATTAAGAAATGTTCGAAATGAATTTTACGATCGTCTCGGGTATTGTCTAGCAGCAAATGGGTGGTTGTTTGAACATCTTATTAAATAATTAGTTAAGTATGTAATTTATTTGTTTTATTATGCATTGAAAGTTAAAGTCTCAAAAAATAAAGTACTTTTTGTTTACCAAAACTGTTTTATTGATCTCCTCCATTATATTTTTGTATGTATAACGGAGAGACAAACCAACTTGTATTAAAAATATTAAACCTTGAAGCTTTTAACCTATTTTACCCGAATACAAATGTGTTGTCATAATACATCATTCTTGTCAGTTACTGACATTTACTGGTGTTTTTATTATAAACCTTTAGAATCGTATTTGTTAATTTTCGCCAATTATAGATTGACGTTTTTCTAAATAAGCCCTTAATTACTTAATAAATCGCACTAAAATTTCGTCAGTTAGTTCGTCAAAGTATTCCCTTTAATAAAGTTAAATAAATTGTCGGTCTTAAATAAACAAGGGGGCCAATATTTTACCATCCCAAAATTTGCATGGGATTTCCTATGTTGCGTGGATCGATGCACCACCCTGTATGTTATTACTTAGAAGATGATGTAATGTCCGCGAAAATAATTATAGAAAGAAAATATTGTGGCATATCGGACAAGTGTGTAACTATTGTTATATTGGAATACACAGGGATCCAAGTTCAATGGATACCCTGGGGCGGGTAGACCACGACGGCCGTTTCGTCCTTGTTAGGACTCGACGGGCAGCCATAACCCAAGCAATTCCAAGAACGACGGAAAAATTTACTAAAAGCCTCTCTGTAGAATCAAGGCGGCCCTCAATACACCTTAGCGCCATCCCACGGAACCAACTCCAATATAAAAGATAGTTACACTGGTACCAGTGTATTGAGGGCCGCCTTGATTCTACAGGGAGGCTTTTAGTACATTTTTCCGTCGTTCTTGGAATTGCTTGGGTTATGGCTGCCCGTCGAGTCCTAACAAGGACGAAACGGCCGTCGTGGTCTACACGCCCCAGGGTATCCATTGAACTTGGATCCCTGTGTATTCCAATATAAAAAATAGTTACACACTTGTCCGATATGCCACAATATTTTCTTTCTTTATGTTATTACTGTTATTAGTGTTTGGGGAATGTAGAAAGAATTCAACCGATGCTGCACGACTTTACGCACAAAGATGTTTTAATCGGCGTCATCCAACCCGGCACTATTAGGTACCCAAAACTGGTTCCGAAAATGCGAAATGAGCCTGACAATAAATAATAATCAACTTTTTTACTTCTTGTAAAACTAGTATTTTCCATGTTTTTTAAACAACAAACTAATTTACTTTGGCAGAAGCTGTCGGCATGTCAATTTTCTTCAAGGCATGATTTTGTTTTATCAGTTTTGCTGGTCACAGGCTACTTGATGCATTTAAATCTAAATTTATTCTCAAAAGATGCTTTATTTTAGGAAAGTTCTAAGTTAACTTTTTAAAGTTTTTTAATGGCAGCTTTTCTAAAACCTAATAGTGTGTGGTATCAAAATAATCGTAATGAAATTCTTTTTTTTCTTAACCCGACGAGCCACCATTATGTCACTTCCGGTTAAACCGGAAGTTCCATAATGTTGAGTCACCTGTCAAAAAATACAGTTTTATTTCGTATAATAATCCCCAAAATTTTAATCCATTATCTTGAAAAACAAAAAATTAAGAGGGGCGAACCACCTTCCGTGGACACCCGGTATATAGCTTCTTCTTTTGTCCTAAAATATCTTTGGCATATATTTTGCTAATGATAGTATATCAGTAAACACTAATAGAAACTTCAACATATGTAAGTAACGTAAAATTAAAAAAAAAACACTTTATATATTGACAGGTTTTATTTAAATTATGACATGAATAAGGTATGAACATTGAACAGTGGTACTTTACGACAGGCCTACGTGGTCAAAGCCAACGTTCAGGACGATCGTTTTTTGATCGTTCATTACTTCACGAAAAATTCATAATTAAACAAATATTTTTTTTTTAGGTATGGCCAGGACCAGTGTATTGTAATCTCAGGAGAATCGGGTGCTGGAAAAACTGAAAGTACCAAATTAATTCTTCAGTATTTAGCTGCGATTAGTGGAAAACACTCGTGGATAGAACAACAAATATTAGAAGCAAATCCTATACTGGAAGCATTTGGTAAGTTTTAAGATGTAAGGGTTCGTCATCAATATTGACTATTTTTCTCTCGTGCATGCGGTTTTTAACGTTTGATCCAAAACAACTATTGTTTTGATGTATTGAGTTTCTGCAGTAATTTTTGTACATGAAATTTCGAGAATGTCTTCTCCTTATAGAATACAGGCCTATTCACTAAAAAGCAGGTGAAATTTTGACGTTAAACTAGTGGACCACAATGTCAACGTCATAAAACTAACCTCCAAATATTAAATTAATTAACAGACAACGCCTTGGCGTCTTGTCATAATTTGACAAACAAAACTAATCTCAAAGTATTTAGTTGACATCCGTGTCACTGACTAAGACGCCGCCTGTGGTGGACGCCCGCGCCCTCCCACCTGAATCAGTAAATAATGTCGTTGTGAACAGGCTAATTAATATACCGGGTGTTTCTTAAAAGACGTTCACCCCTATATTTTTTTATATTTATAGATATTAAAATGAAATTTTGAGATTATGCATAAAATATGAGTCTGCATTTATTGGCATGATTTTCAATTTGTTAGCACTTCCGGTTTGACCGGAAGTGACATTGACTTTGATATTTTAAAAACAAAAATTATCTTATAATAATTATAGTAATAATAGTAAGTTTCACGAGCGTTTAAAAAATGAAATTTTGTTTTCTTGACGTTTACTCCATTTTTCCAAATGGGACGATGGTGGTTTACTAGGATATTTAAAACGAGCATTTTTTTTCCCAACAATTTGATACCATACACTCCTATGCTATTTTAAAATTGACACTGAAAAATTTGCCCTAAATCCCAATCGCAAATTTAAAAGCGTTATGCATTATTGCCGCCCTCTCTTTTCTAAACAAATATAAAGGCGGCTTTGAAAAACAATAGAATGGCTTTGAAAAGCAATATGGCTTTAATTTAAAGTTGTAATGTAGATTTAAATAATTTGTAGCACTCTAGATTGAAAATAAAAAATAAATATAAAAATGTTGGAACACGTCAAAAAATGACAAGTGAGGTATCATTTTACTCAGAACGGTCAAATCGGAAGTGCTAACAAATTGAAAATTATGCCAATAAATGCAGACTCATCTTTTATAATAATAATAATAATAATAATAATAATAATAATAATAATAATAATAGCTTTATTGCCCAACAAGAAACCCATTTACAGAGCAATATTACAAATTAAATATAAATAATAATGTACTCGATTTAACACAACTGTATAAATCTGCAAACATAAACCACCAACAACGGAAATACAATAAATTCAAAATTATCGCCATATTATGCACATATTCGTATACTGTATTACAATAACACATACCATTATGTATATATAACAACTAAGTTAATGACCACCCTCGGCACTCCTCCTCAGATCGCGCAAGCTACATGTAAATATATCACAATCTTCGCTCATGCTGTCAAAATTGTAACACATAAAATTAATTGGAGATTTAATCATTACATTTGTTCTTGCTCTTTCACACAAAAATGTTAAATGATGTCTAGTATTTACTCTAGGTACAAACAAATTTATTTGAGATAGCAGATCAGGACAATCGATTCCACCGCGCAGCAACTTAAATAAAAATACTAGAGATGCAATTGCTCTCCTTTTTTCCAGGGTTATAAAATTATATCTGTTTAATAAAATGTCATAATCGGTTCCTTGCTCAGGATACACTCCTTCTGATTTAAATGTTAAATATTTTAAAAATCTCTTTTGAACTTTGTCGATGTTATTTACGTGACATGCATAAAGAGGATTCCAAATCAGTGAAGCATATTCAAGCTTGGATCTGACGAAAGAAAAATACAATGTATTAAAAACTCTAGGGTCATAAAAGTTTCTGCAGTTGCGCACGATGAAGCCCAGCATCCTGCCTGCCTCCAAAACTATGTTATTTATATGTTCAACAAAAGTCAACATAGGATCGAAGGTGACGCCCAAGTCCTTCAACGACCTGGGGCGCTCTAAAACCTCACCTGAGATGGAATAAGGATACAATAGTGGCTGTTTCTTGCGTTTATGCATAATCTCGATAATGTTATAGGGGTGAACGTCTTTAGAGAAACATCCGGTATGCTGTCTCAGTCACTTCTTTAAAATCGAGACGGCCATGTAACAAACCAAAAAAAATAGGATGAAAGTGGGTTAGTTAAAAATACCGAAAGTATTAAGTTATGCACACAATAGTGTTAAGCTAATGCGCGTATGGCAACCTATAAAAACCAAATCCCCATTTCTGCAGAGATATTATGGTGTGCCATTTATACAGCTTATTAAGCATTCTACTTGCCAACAGACAGACCGACAGAAATTCTACGTGATCTAGGGACCCTAAAAAGTCTACTTCTGTTAAGAGCAAACACTAGTGACGCCTTCACCATTTTGTTTTTGATCAATATTTCGTTTTGTTTTTTTTCTCCAAAAAACAGCCAAATACCCGTGTTTGGGTAGCAAGTTCCAACAGTTTTAAGTTAAAAAAAAATTAATTGATAAATTAATAAAATCAAAAAAAAAAAGAAATTTGGTTAAATTTGTTATTTCTTTTTCTGCTTTTATTAATTTGTAAATCCATCCTTTTCTAACGCAAAACAGTAAATAATTCTACTCCAAGTAACGAAATTTTGATAAAAAAACCAAATCGCGAAGACGCCATCAGTGTTTGCTCTATCTCAAAAAATACTTTCCCTCCGAGGACAGTAAAAATTCGTTTTTAGTTTAAATGTGCCATTTAATGTTAAAAAGCAGTCAATTTCCTTAAAATTTTATAGTTTATAATGCCTTTTTATTTCGTAGGAAATGCAAAAACTGTACGAAATGACAACAGTTCCAGATTTGGAAAATATATCGATATTCATTTTAATGGAAATGGAGTCATAGAGGGGGCGAAAATTGAACAATATTTGTTGGAGAAAAGCCGCATCGTTTCACAAAATCCTGAAGAAAGAAATTATCACATTTTTTATTGTTTATTGGCCGGATTAAGTAAAGAAGAAAAAAGAAAATTGGAACTCGGCGATGCTAGTCAATTTAAATATCTTACTGGGGTAAGAAATCTATATTATACCATAGTGAAACAAAACCCAGAGAAACCATTCAATGCAAACATTTAGCAAACGCGAATTTCGTGAGTCTTTGTCCGCACTGAATCCTTCACTTGGTTCAAGTGTAGCTCACTTTCTCGGCAACATGCCGAAGGAACACCCGAATGATACAGGTGGAGCCCGAGAACTCCACAGCTGTATTGTATCGAGGTCGCCTTATAACTGCACTGTTTTTGCCATTGAGAATGCCAGTGTCTATTGCATTTGCAATACTATACATAGTACGGTGGTCTTGTCAAGCAAACTAAATAAGTCCGCCAAACCTGCCTGGGATCGAACCAGGTACCTTCGGCATGCGATGCGTAAACGCCACCTACAGGTGGTTCCAAATTTTTCGATGACTTTTTCTTTTTAGTCATGTTCAAATTGAGCAACTTTACCCCAATTAAACCGTAGCTATATAACTCTTACCATTTACGAGCACCCAATGGTGAGCGTCAAATTTGTAACACCCTGTAGACAAGTGTGTCTAGGCGATTAGCAGAATCTTAATTAAACCCACGTTAAATAAAAGGTTTTCCGGGATGTTATTATTTTGTCGACGACATTGAGAAAGTCTTTATGTAAAAATATTCCAGATTACTATAATATTATTATAATAAAAATGACCAATCAAGAGGCATTATCACATTTAATTGCGTTATATGTCGAATATTTAAGAAATGCTGAACAAAGCATAGATATTTACCTTTAGATAAAGAAGCAAACAATAATCACGAAAGTGGCAAATTTATGGCCTCGCGCATGTATACAGAGCTACGCACGATTAGACATGCGCACTGCAACATTATCATTTGACGAATGGGAAAATAGACAGGTCCGTGCTTTAAAATTTAAGTTCCTGCTCAAGAAATTGGAAAAGCTGACCTTCAATTTATTTTTACGTGTAAACAGCTAAAATTTTCCCCAAAAAATTGGAATTTCTTCTTAATTTTTGATCAAGTTGGGATAAAAGGTAGTGATTTCTGACATTTTTAGTAGTGGCAAACCTAGCAGATTTTAAGGATACAAATTGTTTTTAAGGTTTTATTTCTAAAATTTGTTTAAAAATGATTCGTCGTCGTGTTTTTAGTTCGAGAAGGAAGATAATAAGTCAATTAAACTAGTCTTATAAAATCGAATATAAAAAACAAACAAAACCAGCAAAATAACCAATTTTCAATGTTATCGCGTACCTACCTAACCTCAAATCAAATATTAGTTGGTTGGTTGTATTGATTTTTACAATTAGGCAACAATTTGGGTACTTGTAAAACAATTTCTTGTTCAAGAATTTGAAAAAGCTTTTGACCGAGAACTTGACCCGCGGAGTACTTTCACTCTTGGATTAATATAAACATACCTTTTTATATTAATATACCTATTAATCTAGATATTTGCTTTTTTCTTTTATATAATGTAATGATAGAGAAAAGTGTCTTTTGAACGTTTTGAAGCAATATATTGCCCGAAAAATAGGCGTACCTATAATATAGGTCGGATATAATAGTCAGTGACTTATTCTTAGTTTTAGGGCGCACCAAGAGGGGTAAGGAACGAGAGAAGGAAATTCCAGTGGCGGATACAATTTTTTTGTAAATTAATTTCTTATTATAACTATAATGGAATAGTAATAAGTAGACTTAGGCACTTATGCACTTAAAAAATTTTTAAAAATAAGTTTATGCACGTAACAATGCATGATTTTAGTCCAAAATATGCAAAAAACGTATATTCAAAATTAAGTCTAGTAATAATAAGAAACAAAATTGTATAGTATTTGTATTTATTAAGCCTAGGAAAAAGAGTCATGGATGATAAGGCATTTTTCTTATAAAACATCATATTGAAAGTTGCATCAAATGTTAAAATCAAAAATCAATAAAATTTTAAGTTTATCACTCGTTATCGGAGGTTTGATCAGAATTTGACTCAGACTCATTACTATCACTACTTTCGGAACCAAGATTGATAATAAGAGGTTCAACTACAACTTCGACCGTAGTATCCGAATCTCACATTTTTTGTTCTTGTTTTATCACATCCCAAGCAGCAGACTGTCGTCTAAATCACGTCATTTTTTGGGATTTTTACGTCTTCGACGTCATGTTACCAAAAAATGACGTGATAATGTCGTCATCATTTTTACGTCAATTAGACGACATAAGTTATACGTCAATATAACGTCGTTTTTTGGACATTTTCTATCAAACAGCTGTCGTAATGTGCGCGCACGCCATGCCATCGTTCTCACGTTCTCTCTTTGACTCGGCATCGGCCGTTCCGTTTCTTTCTCCTCTCTCCGAATCTCCGCCATTTTGCGGAATTTTGTGGAATTTTGTCCTTTTGTGTTTGTTCGTATTGTAAATGTAACCTTGTAAATTTTGGTATAAAAGAAATCATTGTTTGGAAGAATAGTAGGTAAAGAATAAAGTAAAGATAGCCATATAGCATTGGTTTGTTCTAGTGCTTGGTCTGAGGTTCTTTCAGTTGTGTGTGTATGTGTGTGTTTTTCACGGCGGCGTGTTAAAGGGGTAAGTAAAACAGTATAATAATAATAATAATAATAATAATTTCTAATTATAATGCTGTAAGTTCTCCTTCCGTTGCAAACATTTACAGTGCCACTAGCTGCCAAATAAATTTAGCTATGCAGCGATTTAAATTAATAAATAATAAAATATTTTTCATAGCAGTCGTTCCCATTTTAAATTGAGAAGGACGAACTGAGTACCCTAGATTTTATTAAAGCAATACGTTGCAATGAAAAAAAAAAGTGAAAACATAACATTTAGGCTTCTTCGTTAGTTATTTTTTGTGTTTTTTTCTGTGGTATTTCTCTAAACTTTTCTGTACGTAATCCTAACCTATAACTTGTTTTTTGTTTTAGAAAAAGATGGCATATATGTCATTGTAGAATGGGAAAATGGTGTACTTTCAGTGGTGTCTAAAATGTGGTGAACACCATTAAAAAGAGAAGCCTTTTGGCCTTCTTACAAAGATCAAACGATTTTCAATAAATTACTTGAAGAGAAAGAAGTCCACATTGATGAGTCTTGGAAATTGTATAAAATCAAGCGATTCATGTTTGAGGCAGGTAGGGACTTTCAAGAAATGGGTCGAGGTTAAGTAAAATGTATTTTTAACTAAGCCCACTAAGTTTTGTCATAATAAAATTGATTAAGCTATTTTACATTTAAGTTAGTACATAATATACCTTGTTGTAAAATGGATTTGTCGTGAAAATAATTTAAAAGTCATTTAGGTAAAGTCTTCCACTTAGAGGTCCTGTACTGTGCATACATAAACCACATACACAATTAAATAAAAACAAATTAACAATTTAAGTCGAAACAAATAATTTCTGATAATTTTATACTTATATAAAACATGCTTTTAGAAAATATAGATAAAGCTATAAAAAATGCAAAGATGCAGAGGATACCTCCAACTTGGATACCGACAAACCAACACTACCTATTATAAAAAGGAAACCAAAGCGAATATTAAGTAGTTCCGATGAGGATGTACCTACAACTAAGAAGAAAATACTTATTGAACGTCCGTCCACCCAATTTAAGTAAGTACAATAGAATTAACCCATGGTTTTCTGCATGGTAAGAATTTTAATAACTAGGTATATATAAATAAATTATATAATAAATAATATTGCTTGGTAATTTGTCTTTTTTCTGTTTTATTTTTAGACGGGTCACCAACTCAATATGTCCCTCCTGCAAGGACCCCTAAATATATAGGCATATAAAACTATGTTTCAGAAATATAACTGTTTTAAATTAAATATTGAATCTTTCCTCTTTCTTAGTTAAATTAAGTTTAGGTATACCGAAAGAAAAAAAAAACAACATATTACTAAAAAAATTGTATAAGTAGTGTCTCTACTATATAATATACAGGGTAGTGTAACCATGATTGGTTGGAGTATTAAGTAAAATTTATATTTTTACATATTTTAATTACACATAATTATTGCTGTTAAAATGAAGAAAAAATATTTTTAACCTAGGTCCCTCTGCAGTTTTTTAACTATAATCTAATCATCATCAGTAATCAAGTGCAGTGAAAACGTGTAAAAAAAAGTTTTAAATGTTTTGTGCCTAATCCTCTACCCTATCTTGGTTACCTAACTACTAACGAAGCCCCTACAGGTTAAGAGCAAACACTGGTGACGCCTTCGCCATTTAGTTTTTTGGTCAATATTTCGTTACTTCGTTGTTTTATCCAAAAATCGGCTAAATATCCCCCTTTGGGTACCCCTCCCTTGGGTACCTACAGTTCAAGGTTAAGAAAAATTAATTGATTAACTAATAAAGGCAAAAAACGAAATTTTGTCGAATTTGAGCATATTTCTTTTTCTGCTTTTATTAATTTATAAATTCACACTTTTATTAGGTACGTATAACTGTAGGTAATTGTACCCCAAAGAGTGGTATTTGGACGATTTTTTGATAAAACAAAGAAGTAACGAAATGGCGAAGGCGTCACTAAGGTTTGCTATTAAATGGCTGGCATATTAACGCTTTGATGACGTGATATGTCGGCACTAATCACGTCGTTATAACGACACTAATGACGTCGTTATAACGTCACTAAATGACTTCCTAGTCACGTCATCGGTCCGTGACATAATCACGACATCCTACCGTAATTATTACGTCATTTTTAAAGTACAGTTGACGTTTAAGATGACGAAAAAGTTACGTCAAATTGACGTCAGTCTGCTGTCTGGGATGTCCGATACACTTCTGCCAATTATCAGCTGTAACCCATATAAGTTCGATAGGGTTTAATTTACAATGATATGGCGGTAATCGCAATAGAGTAACACCACGTTTATCCGCCATTTCAGCGACAACATATTTAATATACTTGTCTTTATGACCACGGACAATATCAAGCAATTGTACTTTAAGCATATTTTCACCAAATGGTATGTTGTCTTTTGATTTTAACCAGTCGATTATGTCGGCTTTTCGCCAAACAGAAGTGGGTATTCTTTCTACTCGCTGACTGTGATACGGCGCATTATCTATTACGATTACCGAACCGGGATCCACGCACATCAATACGGACGCAAACCACTTTTCAAACACTTCAGCATTCATATCCTCATGGTAGTCGCCAGTCTTCCTAGATTCGAAAACGAAGAAGAATTACTTTCTTTCTACCTCTTGTTTTTTTTTCCTTCTTTTTATCAACGTAAAGTGATCTGAAAACTGTCCGAGAAGATAATTGTGTTAAATTTCCGTACAATTCTGCTGTATCATCCGCGCCTAAATCGGGATTTCGAGCACGTATACTTTCATAAACGGTTTTTAACAACGCATGTTCGGCCACAGTTAAATCTCTTCACCTTTTTTCGCAAGGGGGCCAAGACTTGTCGAAGCTTCGCGCGTTCCATTTTACAAATTAATATTTTGAATTAACAATACAAAAACAAAACAATTACCTAAACCCGCAAGCGCGCCTATTCAACAGGCCTCGACAAGGCCCACGCTCGTTTACTGTCACAACGTTGCAACGTCCACCTGGTGGTCGTAAAATATCAGTACAAATACGTCCGTCGATCGCGAACCTCTGTTAACATAGAACTGCGTCAAATGCTGTAACGGGCCATAATGAATTTGGCAGCGATGCACGTTTTGTGTCGACACGCTGGTGCCCTCATTAGAATAAGCGGCATTTTGCGAGCATTTCATATAAAGATATATTCATTATTTTAAGCCGCTCTTGTTGTGTTATTTCCGAACTAGTGGCTGACGTCACTGACTATTATTTCCGACTTATAGTATAGTTAGATTGCAGGGCTGCAAATAAAATTTATTAAAACATCGAAAAAATTACCTTGTCGGACTTCCATTGTCTTTGTTTTGTAACTTAACACAACGTTTCGGTTAGTTAGTATCTCTAACCGTTTTCAAGTGTAACCTAAATTAAAATTCTAAAGTCTTAAATACTATCCGTGTGCAATGAAGCTTCATGACTCCGCCTCAAGCTTCATTGCAAAAATTAAATTGACTTGTCCGTTTCTTCACGTATATATTTTTTAGGGTGGAAGTATAACGTGCGAGGGCAGAGACGATACGGCCGAATTCGCTGATATTAGAAGTGCAATGAAGGTTTTACTATTTTCCGATCAAGAAATATGGGAAATAATGAAACTGTTAGCGGCCCTGCTGCACATAGGAAATATTAAGTATAAGGCCACAGTGGTGGATAACTTAGACGCCACTGAAATTCCAGACCCAACCAATGTACACAGGGTGGCTAATTTACTAGGTGAGGTAAAATAACACTCCTGTTTTATTACTGTAAAATTATCCCATCAAATCCTCTCTGCGGGTTTACCGCCATTCTTCTTAAAAAACTTGAAAATTAACATTTTTTGGCAAAAATGCGATGGAAGAGAAAAATAACACAACAATACTTTACAAATTTATTAAAAATATCTATTCCCTTAACGCGTTTTAGTCATAATGACCATTTTCAGGAGTCGAAGCTAACATATGTAACATGTCAATATTTTTATAACTTAACTTCTTTTGAAAGGCAATATTCTGCATATTAAACCTCTTCCTCTCACGTACCAATACTAAGAAGTCATCTTCTGAAAGAGAATCTTCTGTATATAAAACCTCTTCCTCTCACGTACCAATACAAATAAGTATTCTTCTTCTGAAGGAGAATATTCTGCCTAATAATCCTCTTTCTCTCACGTACCAATACTAATAAGTATTCTTCTGAAAGAAAATCTTCTGCATATTAAACCTCTTCCTCTCACTTACCAATACTAATAAGTATTCTTCTTCTAAAAGATAATCTTCTCCATATTAAACCTCTTCCTCTCACGTACCAATCTAATAAGTATTCTTCTTCTGAAAGATAATCTTCTCCATATTAAACCTCTTCCTCTCACGTACCAATACTAATAAGTATTCTTCTTCTGAAAGAGAATTTAGAAAGTCCATATTTTTTTAGGTGTTCCTTTTCAACCACTTATAAACGCCCTAACGAGAAAAACGTTATTTGCTCATGGAGAAACCGTGGTATCAACTTTATCCAGAGACCAAAGTGTAGATGTTAGAGACGCATTTGTAAAAGGAATATACGGTCGACTATTTATATTTATTGTAAAAAAAATAAATGCTGCCATATACAGACCAAAAGAACGTCAACGAAGTTCCATTGGAGTCCTAGATATTTTTGGATTTGAAAATTTTAACCACAATAGTTTTGAACAGTTTTGTATAAATTACGCCAACGAAAATTTGCAGCAGTTTTTTGTGAGGCACATTTTTAAGCTAGAACAAGAGGAATATAATTTGGAACATATAAACTGGCAACATATCGAGTTTGTCGACAATCAAGATGCATTGGATCTAATTGCTATTAAACAACTTAATATCATGGCTTTAATTGACGAGGAAAGTAAGTTTCCTAAGGGAACAGATCAGACGATGCTGGCGAAGCTCCACAAACAACATGGCGCTCATAAGAACTACCTAAAACCCAAATCCGACATTAACACTAGCTTCGGCCTTAACCATTTCGCCGGAGTCGTTTTTTATGACACCAGAAGCTTTTTGGAGAAGAACCGAGATACCTTCAGCGCAGACCTATTGCAGTTAGCAACGATAAGCAACAACAAGTTTTTACAACAGTTATTCCATGAAGACATCGGTATGGGCTCTGAAACAAGAAAAAGAACCCCGACTCTCTCGACCCAGTTTAAAAGATCGCTAGATTCCCTTATGAGAACCTTATCGAACTGCCAACCATTTTTCGTAAGATGTATCAAGCCAAATGAATTAAAAAAACCAAAGATGTTTGACAGGACACTTTGCTGTAGACAACTCAGATACTCTGGTATGATGGAAACGATCAGGATACGTAGGGCCGGGTATCCTATAAGGCACACGTTTGGTGAATTTGTGGACAGATATAGGTTTTTGATTTCTGGAGTTCCCCCAGCACATAAGACTGATTGCAGAGCAGCTACTTCTCGAATATGTCAAATAGTATTAGGTAAGAATTTTTAAAGTAAACTAAGAAAATTTCACACCTATAAATTTTAGCCAATAAGAAGCTTTTATTTCAGCTCGTTACTATTATAGCAACCACAAACCTTTCTGGAAGTTTTTCCTCCTGGGTACCCTAGGTAAAGTCGCCACAGTGGATCTTTTCCCGTGCGTCATCACTTTCACGTCATCAAAATCGTATGAATCAAATCAAAATTACCAGACGAAAAAAGTCAAAACTAAGTCTAAGTTCATAAAATGGACGTGCCTGCCTACCGTTTGACGTACCTACATAATATCCCGAAAAATTATTATTTATTTTAAGTTTTGTCCGGCATTCTCTATTATCTAAAAGAAATTGACAAACAAATGTTAAAAAAGTTTGGTGTTTTATTGACTATTAAAATCGCAAAAGTCAAATTTTTGACATCCTTTCATTTAAGGGAATTTAGCCACTGCCGTAAACTTTTCAAAGAACTTTCACGGTTAGAATATTTAAAATAAATAAATTAGGTATTATAAAAATCCATAAATACTTACCGCCAAAATAGATGGTGGGTATAATTAGCTCTAAAAAGAACTATTTTTAGAAAAAGGAACAGTTTTAAGGCACACAAATTTACAAAATACGAATTAGATTGGCAGATCAAAATTTGACAATCACGTTCTAAAATACAACAGTAGTCAACTAAACAAATAAAAAAATTAATTAATTGACGTTTATAGTTTTATTCTTATCTAGCACGTTATATTATTGCGGAATCTTGGAGACGTTCTTTTATGCCTTTATTTAAACTTGCTACTGTAATAAATAAGGATGCAGAGTTATTAACCACGTTGAGTCCTGATCGTTGATTGATGACGCACGGGAAAAAATCCACTGTGTCGACTTTATGATTACAGCGATAAGTTTTTCTGTCAAACGCTCAGCCATATTGTTTATAATCACTGTGTGGTTACCATTAATAATATTAATAATTATCACGATAATGAAGACAATATTAATAATAGTTTATTATTTTATAATAAGTATTTAATCTTAATATAGCTCAATAAATAGTTTTAATACGTTTATATTATGCTGTCCCTTTTTCCCCTTTTTTTTTGTAAAGTATATAGATATCTATATTTTGCAACGAATCCGTTAGATATTTTTGGCATAAAAGAAACATTTTCCTTGAATTTTAGTTACATGAAATAATTTAAGACAAATTAACGGAATCTTAAGCAATAAATTTTAATTCAAGTTTAACTACACTAAATGCTTGTGGATAGCGTGGTTGATTTGGGGATAGTATTGGATCGCTCTCTTGGTTTCGTGCCACATATTACAAATATTAAGAGGAAGGCACTAAAAATGTTAGGGTTTATAAAGAGATCTTAGAGAGTCCACAATCCATAAAGTCTCTGTACTGTTCTTTGTTGAGACCCAATCTGGAGTATGCATCCTCAGTATGGAGTCCAGTTTATGCAACACATGTCAATAGTTTGGAAACTGTCCAGCACAAGTTTCTTAGATATTCAGCATTTAGAGTCCCAGATTAAACCTTATACAATAATCTCTTATCCTGAACTTGAGTCTGTTTTGGGACTGGTTTCACTTGAGGCTCGCAGTAAGAGGCATGATTTGAAATTATTATACAATATCTTAAACCATGTTTACCATTGTCCGGATCTGTTGGTGAAGATTCTACTTTTTGTTCCACCCAGAACCACACGTTCCAATTTTACTTTATATCAGCCATTTAATCGCACAAATTATGCTTCAAACTCTTTTCTGCAGAGGTCTATCAGGTTGGCTAACTATTATTCTGACGATTTGGACTTTTTTTCATCTGCTTCAAGTTTTTATAGGAACCTGCGTCTGGTTACCTGATAATTCAAGTTGCTCCCTGCTGATTTTTTTCTTTAGTTTGTATTTACGCTTATCTTTTTCTACACTGTGATATATTTTTTATTGGTGTTAATACTATTGTTAATTTTATTGTATTTACTTATGTTTAAATATGCATAATTTGCCAATTATTGTAATAATTTTAAAAAATTGCCTAAGCTCGTTAATAAATAAATAAAATTTACCGACAATATATTTTTTGTAAATATTCTTCATGCCAGGGCTTTTTTTAAATTTTATAATAATTATATTGAGTCTCTCTATATACCCCAAAAAAATGTTCCTAGGATTTTAGTAGTATGAAACAAACATTTAATTTGTTAGTCAAAAATAATGTATTCTATTAGCTATCAACAAATCTGTATTACTACAGTAAACGGAAGGCTGTATTTTTATAATTTTTCTTTGTCAGGTGTCTATATTTTGCAAATAATTCGTTAGATATTTATCTCTTGACAGGCACAGAGCCTACTTGGTAGTTTTAGTTTCCTACTGGAATTTCTAAAGGAAAATGTCAAGCTATAATTTTTTATATTATTTTGGTGTGAAATTTTCTTACTGAATCTCCCACGTTCTTGAAATAATAACCGGAAAGACCTCCTCGAGCATAAATTGTCCTAAAAAATGCATGCTGTCGGAAATATGTCCAGTACCTAGTAATTCAAATACTACTTGAGAAGATTACTAGTAATAATTTTTTAGGTATTTTTAAATAATTAATTATATTTCGCAGGAAGATCTGATTATCAACTAGGAAATACCAAAGTATTCCTGAAGGACGCTCACGATCTGTTTCTCGAACAGGAACGCGACAGGGTACTCACGCAAAAAATACTCGTTTTACAAAAAAATATTAAGGGATGGGTTTACAGAAGAAGATTTTTAAGACTGAGAGCGGCAACTATTACAATACAAAAATACTGGAAAGGTTACGTACAGAGACAGAGGTACAAGAGGATGAAAGTTGGATACATGCGATTGCAGGCTCTCATCAGAGCTAGAGTATTGTCGCATAGATTTAGGCATTTGCGAGGTCACATTGTTGGTTTACAGGTAAGAATAGTTTATTATGTATTCTTATTTTAATATGTTTTCCAAAAATTCGTTTTTTAACAATCTCGCAAAATTCACAAAATTTGCTTGTTAAATTATTTTTTAATGGATATGGTATAGTTATTTATACCCAAAATGCAGGTCTTTTCACACTTTAAAGTCCGCTAGCCAAGAATATTTTCGTTGATATAAATATACGGACGCGATTACTCTACTTTTTATATCTACATAATGTTAGGAATATGTAGGAAAAAATAGGAAATTTTTAACCACGAGTTATTAAATAAATATGTAATAATACGGTGAACGTTGACGGGAGGGGCACGCCAAGTGGACGTAAATTTGCTTTATTATAAATCCCCGCAAAAAAAAAACGCCACCCTAAAATTTTGGCAGAATTTGTTGCTTTGTAACTTTTTATTTTTAATCTGATTTTTATGATTTTTTTACAGATTTGTAGATAATTTTTTTAAGGATATACCATGCTCCAAAAATTAGTTCTATTTGCTGGAGTAGTATTATACAGGGGTAAAAATATTTATGATTTTTTGTACTAACTTTAAAACACCCTGTAGAAGAACAAGAAGAACAAACCCGAAACATTTGGTTTCATTCTCATTTATTTTTTGACAAGGTTTCATCTATTCCTAATATACAGGAAATATTCATTTTTTTTAAATAAAACGCGAATTTCTACGATTTCCTTTATTCGAACCTTACTAGTGTTGCAACCGATAAAAAGTTCGCTTGAAAAGTTGGTAAAATTTTCGGAAAAGGTGAAATAGTTCGCTAGTACCTTGGAAAAGTTGGAAATTTCGGTAGTAGGCGATTCTCCGCGACGCTAAAAAAAGGGAAATATTTACTTTACTTACAGAATAAAGGAAAATCAGGGACTTAGGGAGTCTACTTCATTGGAACATTTGTTATTCTATTTTATATATATATTTTTGTAAGTATTAGTTATATTTTTAGTATTTACTTTTACTTGTATTGAGAGAAATTGTATTTTTGTCCAATTGTCTTGTATTTGGGATTTTCCTGCTGGAGAATAAAATAAATAAATAAAATAATGGCAAAACTGGGCCGTCGGCGAACATAACAGACAATACGGGGAACCCCGGTATTCATTACCGACTCGCGTAAATCCCCGCGGAAGCCGCCGAGCTTCGGCCGTAACTAAAGCGGACAATAATACTAGTGATGGGAAAAATCGAGTTATTTCAATAATCGATTACCGAGCATTCGAGTGATTTAAAAAACCGAATGATAATCGATTGTTCACTTAAATGCTATATGAGGGGCAATTTAAAAAAAATTCATTTTTTTTTAATCACTTAAATAATCAACCACATATATTTTTAGACTTCTAAAAAAAAAAAAAAGGTCGCCACTTCCATAAACTAACTACTTTATATAGCCCCGCAATGAGTGATCGGTATTTTTTTAACTCAAGTGATCCCATCACTATCAAAAACCATTATGTTCATCACTCATTTCGTCACTCGAATAATTTCCGAAGATAATCGAATAATTCGAGTGATTGAAAAAACCGAGTGATCGGTTATTTTTCACTCGAGTTATCCCATCACTAAATAATACGCCATTCTGTTCCGAACCCCGGTAATGCCCCGATCGCTATCCCCGTCCCCGCGTAAGCTAAGCTAGTGAATGAATGCGTTAAAAAATTTTCAACGTAACAAACATGGCAAATGAGAAGGAATTGGTGTGGAAATACTTTAAGGACTATTCCAAACAGTAAAACCAAAAAATTCGAGTGTAAATTTTGCTAAAACCAATATACTGCTAACGCAACACGCACTGCCAGCAGTGCCAGCAATGAACAAGTGCCCTTAGAGTCTGGTTTAGGTTTATCCGCCTCTGCCAGCAGTGCCAGTACGGCCACGAAGAGGTTGACAAGGTCAAAATCTGGGATTCCGGCCAAACAATCCAAAAAAACTTTAGAAGACAGTCAAGAACTAGAATCGACAAATGAGTATGGGTCAGATTCAGATGAACAATCTACGGAGTCTGACAACGATTCTATCGCTATTTATGAAGATTCGTCGTTTAGCAGTGATGATGGTTGTTATAAAAAGAAATAGAAGTGGACTGTATTACTTATAATATTTCGGGTTGGTTCATACTGAATTATTTTTAACTTGTAACACGCACATGTTCAAGTGCAGATTGGGGCGCCCCGGGAACAATCGTCCTCTTCTTTGGGTTTCACTCTTATTTTATCACGATATTAATTATTATTTTTGGGAATATATTTTTAACGTTTTATGATGCGGTGACCGATTTTTACCGGAGTCGGTTGTCCAGTACTGCTGCTGGGTGCGACAGCCGTACTTCTCTGTTGCTGCGCATGCTTCCTCCCACCAAGCAAAATGTTGTTGCAGCAACGTTCTAGTAACTTTTCAAAGAGAGCTGCAATGTTGCTCTTTTCCTTGCGGCGTGAGGTTGGGGACATCCCTGCAAGCCTTAATCGGCCGTTCAGGAACGTTTCAGTTGCAATATTGACAAATATATCGCTTCGGCAATATTCTAGCGATATTGATATTTAAATTACAGCAACGTTTCACGCAATTAATTGCAGCAACCTTATCACAAAAACATTACAGCAACCTTGGCACAAAAACATTACAGCAACCTAATTTTTTGAAATTATATTCGTTAAATATTATTCGTTTATTCATTATTCATGTTATAAAAAAAAACAAATGTATTTATTTTGCTATATATAATATTATTATAGGTATAACATATATTCGGGGTGATTCACGGTGGATGGTGCGTTAGACGTTTATGGAGAACAGGCGATACGTTTTATTTGAAAATTTGGTCGTCCAAATAAACGACCATGGTATATCGTTCTAAAATATTTTCAGCATTGCGGCGTTGCCGCTTCTGCCCAAAACTGGTGGCAACATCGGTATTGTAAATGAAACCCCCCATATATTTTTAAATTTTTAGATTCTACGTAAAATTCAAATAATTTTTTTAATACAATATTCATTGTTATACGTTACGTTATATATATACTTAGTAGTTTTCGAGATATTGGCTCTTGAAAAATGACAATTTTAACCTTTAACATCTTCTAGCATTCTAACTGAATGTCTTAGAGCAAAACGGCTGGTGTTCCTTCCTTCAATTTTTATTATCTTCCCAAAGAATCAACCAAATCAATCAATCAAAGTAATTAATTTCCTGCTTTCGAGTTCCATCCTGTTTAACCGAAAGTTGACAATTTTGGGAACATAATAAAATCAAGGACATCAGGAACATGTGAGCCGTTTTGCTCTAAGAGACATACATAGTTACAATGCTAGAAGCTGTCAAAGTTGAAAAATGCCATTTTTCAAGAGTCAATATCTCGAAAACTATTAAGTATAGACTAGTAATGAATATATTAAAAAATAATTTGAATGTTACGTAAAATCTAAAAATATATAGGCTGTTTTATTTAAAATAACGATGTTGCTACCTGTTTTGGGCAGAAGCGGCAACGCCGCAATGCTGAAAATATTTTAGAACGATAGACCATGGTCGTTTATCTAGACAAACAAATTTTCAAATAAAACGTATCTCCCGTTCTCCGATTCACTGTGAATTACCCTGTATATATATTAAGTATACACTTTTCTTATATTTAATTCCTTCAAAGTTTGGTTTCCTTAACCCCTAATCTGTTTTAATTACTTCGTTCAAAACGTGTCTTAGCATGCTGAAACCAGTTTTTGTAAAAATTTTCAAAATCTTGATCTGTAAGTTCTTTAAAATTAGTTCGGACAGCATCTAAAATAAATAAAAATGACAATCACTAATAGATACAGTGATTAAGTTATTACCGGAAATTTTTCTGAAGACTTGAATATTCATGATCGAGGAAAGATTTACCGTTTATTAATTTAAGCACGTGGGATTTCGGTTAGAAAATTTTAAACTCATTTATTAAAGAACCTACGTACAAATTAATTTTTTTATTGGAAATTACATATATTCTAGAAATGTCTTTGAAATGGCGTTTCAGGAAAATTTTCATTTATTAATTTTACCACAAACGTAAAAAATTTCCGGTTATTCTGTGGGTTTTAATGGTAACCGAAGAAAAATCAAGCTTCTGATTGGTTGAAATTAAGAGTGTAAAATTTTCATTAAAATTTTTAATTTGATTAAATACAAATCTGATGTATTTAATATAATATAGTATTGCCAAAGAAAAATTAAAATCTACCTGTTATAAGTGAAGTGAGTTTTAAAGTTTTTTTTTTGAAGAAGTAGTCCATACCCAGATAACCAAAACTGTATCCAAAAGCGCTTAAAAAGTACTTGTTATCTGTTACTGTAGAATCGGAGAAGCGCTTTCATATTTAACTTGCAAAGCGCCCCGGCGTCCGGACGGCCGGCTAAATCCACGCGGTACTTTTTCAGCAAATATGGCCGCCGGGCTCGCTATAACGATTGCTAAAAAAGCACTTTAAAAGCGCTACCTCTGAATAAGTATTCTACGCGCTTTAAATGCACTGCTTTCAAGTGACGGAATTTCAATGCTCCAGGTCTTAGTTAAGGCACATACAGGAGGAGGCGATATAACTAAAGGAATAAATTCCGTCTAAAAGGTACAGGGTTAGGAAAAATTACCAGAACGTTCGATTATTTTAAAATATACAGGGGTTATCAAAAAACGTCTTTTATAAAAAATGTAGGGCTGTTAAAAATCTACATATCGGTGATAAATTAAAATATACAGGGTCGCCCACAAAGTTGTGGAGAATGATAGTTATATTTTTTTAAATGGAACACCCTGTATATTTTTACATTTTTAAATTCCACATAAAATTATAATTATTTTTTTTTTAATGCACTATTAGTCTATACTTCATAGTTTCCGAGATATTGACTCTCGAAAAGTGACATTTTTGAACTTTGACAGCTTATAACTTTTTAACAGTACGTCTTAGAGCAAAACGGCTTACATGTCCCTATCTTCAAATTTTATTATCTTTCCAAAAAAATCAACTTCTGGTTAAACCGGATGTAACTCGAAAGAACGAAATATAGTTGTTCCGGTTTAACTGGAAGTTGATTTTTTTGGGAAGATAACAAAAATTGAAGATAGGGACATGTAAGCCGTTTTGCTCTAAGACGTACTGTTAGAAAGTTATAAGCTGTCAAAGTTCAAAAATGTCACTTTTCGAGAGTCAATATCTCGGAAACTATGTAGTATAGACTAATAGTGCATTTAATAAAAAATAATTATAGTTTTATGTGGAATTTAAAAATGTAAAAATATACAGGGTGTTCAATTTAAAAAATATAACTATCATTCTCCACAACTTTGTGGGCGACCCTGTATATTTCAATTTATCACCAATATGTAGATTTTTAACAGCCCTACATTTTTTAAATAAGACGTTTTTTGATAACCCCCTGTATATTTTGAAATAATCGACCGTTCTGGTAATTTTTCCTAACCCTGTATATGGAGTCCATATAAAGTGCACATTTTAATTATTATATTTTGTGTAATTTTTAAGATTTTTTTATGTATCGCTATAACGTAATTATTTTATTTGGTTGCACCAAAAATGAATGTACCAAAACCTAGACCTTTTCCTTTCGCAAGCATTAAATTTTCTCCAGTATTCTAAAACTTAAGGGAGTAGGGGAGAAAATTAAATAAGACTTTTAAATGCAAAATAATTTTAATATTTAATTTTTTACCTCGTCAGAAACATTTATAATTAATACATCGATAAACTAAAAGTAGCATATTAGTTATGACATTGATTAATACAAGCATTTTGGACTTGCATTGTCAAGTTTCAACTGGTAAGTATCTCCAGTCGTCTTCAGGTGAATACTAAATTAGTAAAGTAAAGTAACTACAGGTTTATTTATACTAGCTAAATAGGTGCACTGAAATATGTGCAGTCATGCATTTAATTCGAGGTCTTATTCTAAGATTACATATCTTAACAAAGGTTTCCATATATTTCCTATGTCCAATGATGTTCAAGGAAGCTGTGGCTATTCATCAAAACCTAGGTTGCTTCAGTAAATATTAGTAGACAAAAGAAATATATTGAAACCTTTGTTAAGTAGATGTAATCTTATCATAACTGCACACATATTTCAGGCATGCTTCAGTCGAGGCTTCAGTGCACCTAGCTAGTATAGACCTGTAGTTACTTTTCTTATTTAGTATTCACCTGAAGAGGACTGGAGACACATACCAGTTGAAACTTTGTGATTTAAACCAAATAAAGACAATGAAAGTCCAAAATTCTTCGATCAATCAAGATCATGCATTGTCTCCAACCTCAGACAGTTAAAGACACTGTTTATAAAAATAAGATTAGACCCAGCAATAAACAGTTTTATATTTATAGATTTAATGCCTGGATCTTCGAAACTGTATAAAAGTGCTGTGTTTAAAAGATTAGTTAGTTTTGTAACCAGCTGTATAAGTACGTAAATATATACATATAAATACATAGTTGCACATGGAGACAAAAATCATTTTAGCAATTGCAAAGTGGTATATAATATGTGCCACACATACAACTTGGTAACACACAGACATAAAAATACGGAAGACATTTTAAAGATAATATATATAGTATACATACAATTTTGTTTCTTTTAAATTAGCTTGGTATCCTGGAAATTATAGATTGGACAGCAGTAAAACTAATAATTATGCAGTTCTTTTTCCCCTTCCTCCTTCTCTGTTCCTTAGATATAATTTAATTGTACTTCTACATCTTTTTCGGTGGCATTTCTTGAAAAACATTTTTTTTCTTACAGCAACGTACTACAAAATAAAAAGCAAACTTTTATATCTAAAGCACTTTTATCTACAAACTTTAACACTATTAAAAATAGGCTTTTTAAATTTTAATTTTCAATGTCAAAAATGATTAATTTTAAGATGGCAATTTTAAGTCTTACTTTAAACACCAGTGTAAAAAAATAGTTTTACTTTAACACCATTAGTCCTTACTAAGTAAGGTGTTAGAAGTTGTAACACCATGCGTAATGGTTAATTTTAATTTTGAAAAAGTTTTTAAAATATTATCGTCTATTTTAGTGCCAAGTTCAACAGTTTTTGTAAAAATAATGTATGATGTAAGTATCCCTTAAAAGTGGTTTTATCTTGTACCTTTCTACTAAATAAATTGGAACTTTTAACACTATAACATCATGAACTACTATTAATTAAACTAAAAAAAATGTCAATAATTATTGTTTTAAACAAATTCACAAAAAAATGTAGTTTTAAAAATTGACTACCTATATAGTTTATTGACACACACAGATATGAAGTGTCTATAACCATCTAGCTGAGCTTGGATATTTAAATATATACGGTTAGTAATGAAAATATACTTATAATATTGTCTTTTACATCCTTACCTAAAATTAATTTTCAAACTTCAGTCAATTGAGAAAAAGTAATCTTATTATTACGTCTTGTCCAGTTTAGTTCCTTCTGCGAAAGTGTTCTTAATAATTTGCACTTATTATTATTCGAGTTGTGTCAATGGAGTCGTCCACCTACAACTTCAAAATCCTCTCTGACCTAAAAGGTTAAAGTAAAATTTAATGTACATTCACGTTATTTGCAAAATATTTATTTCTTAATTATATACCTGCGCATTTTTAGGTAAAAGTTATTTAATATTTAGTAATAAATGATTTATTTTTACTTTTAATTATCAGTATTTTGCACGAAGCTACAAAAATATCACTAAATACTAAATCTCGTATATTCTTTAGTCATAACCCCCATTTCGCTGCAGAGGGGAAGGGTAAATATTCTTTTAGAAATGCATTTATAGTCTTATAGTCATTATCAACTGTAAAATTCATAGTAGGTATAAGAATTTAAAGTTAATTTATTTATATAAATTTCATATAATGCCAAAAGCGACCAATATGGCCGCGGGTCGTTTCTATCTTTTTTTTTCTGTGGTTTCTATCCTGAAGCCGAATAAAATGGAAAACTCAACAGCTCTTGCCGTTATAGCCCGCTATTACATAGTTCCTTGCTTAATTAAGTAATTTGCAGTTACTAAAATGTGTAAATTATAATATACATACCTCATTTTCTTGAAGTTTCTTGCTATATAATTTCACTAAACAAGTGTACCAAACAAAAAACCAATTAAAAATGGACGAAGTGACGAAAGTCGAAAACCGAAGACCAAAAACGACGAAACTATATAACCTCACTCGGTGTGACTGAACTGTCAACGTCTTAGGCGCTTTTAAAGCGTATTACTTTTAAGTGCTTGCACAACATGCACAAGATATGCACTTCTGGCATACGGTTACAGAGGTGCTAATTTTATAAATGCCGGCCGTTATATTTTAAGCGGTTGTTCGTTAAAGCTGAAATAAACCAACGAATAATTATTGCTTTTTCCGCACCACAAAGTGAGTAATCCTTTTATGACTGCCGGCCAACGCAATATCGGCAGATTAAAACCAAGTGTGTTATCTGGGTACTTACTTACTTAAAGTTTTTCTTTTGTAGTTCCCCTTGGCACCAGTCCAACTTAAAAACTGCCCCACATAATTGGTGAAGACCTTTTCCAAACATCTGTACACTGCATCTTTCAAATTTCTTCCTCCAGTTAGTCTCAAAAAATGTATCTAAAATTTCAAAACACTGCTATTCTCACTTATGATTTGTGTGCAATTTCTCATAATAATTTTCTTTTTAAAAATAGCAAAAAATGGACAAAGGTCTAGGGTAAACTATAGGGTATTGGAATTGGCTTGTGACATACATTCTCATTCTACTGATTTGGAACCCGTAACTATATAAAATTTACTCGTGTATAGGTTATACGAATGAAAAATTTCTGTGTAGGTTTCGCAAACACATTTTTTACTAGTAACCTATTGCTAGTACTAGATGCCTACAAATTCAACTTCAATTAACTTTAGGGAGTACACTATCTTAAGTTGTCTATTGAATTAACTTGCAAAAATTGTGTCTGCAAGCCTATCCAGTGAAAACTTTGGAATATCTGCAGTTATAATACCGTATGCATGCGCTTTTTGCTTTAATTTTGGTAATTTTTTTGGAAGGGGTTCTTTCATTTAGTCTCCAGTGACGTGTAGTACCACACACAAGACACACCAATACAAATTAAATAATAAAATACCTAGGTTATGTTTTGTGTTTAACAGCACGACCTCCATTTCCAAAAATTACCTACCTAACAGAGAACAACTTGTTCTCTGCTAAAAAGTACCTAAGCATGCATAAACTTTTATTAAATTTAATGTAACCTACCTTATTTCTTAATAAAACACTGTCCTTCACTCTTTTAAAAGAAATGCCAAGCCAAAATAAAAATGGCCGATCCGATCTGACTCTGAGACCGAAAACATAACCCCCCCGACCGACGCGTGGCGTACCTATTTGAAGCAATGATTGGGCAGCACAATTGCAATTACAAAAAGACATTCATAAACCAACATCGCTGCTAAGTTGCTATGTAATTTGCCTGAAACTTTCTAAACTGAAGATTGCTAAAATATTGCACGTTACAGGTTGCCCTTGAAACATTTCTCTAAATTTATATATCGAACATAGCATAGAGAATCCGAAAGCTAAGTTGTAACAATATTTAATATGAAAGGTTTCAAAAGTCAACGTTGCGGGAATTAACTAAATAGAAAAGTTGTTTTAGAGAGTTCCACGGTGTTTACCTACAAGCTTTCAAATACAATATTGCTCTTGCAAAAATTTTGAAGGAAGATTGCAATGTTGCGAATGCGAGTGCGAGGTTTTTTGCTTGGTGGGCTTAGCAGGCGAATATCTTTACAATTTGCGGGAAATGTGATATTATTTAAATTTTAATAAGAAGTGTACAGTTCACTTATGAATAATTACTTAAAAGACTAAAATAACATATTTTAAAAGAAAACTTATTTGTCATCTTTGCTAACCAAAAAGAAAAGAAATTGACCAATATGTCTATCTGTAACAATGGTGATTCATCTTAGGAGGCCTTGGGCCTTGGTCTTACTTTTAGGTTATATTTTGTTGTTTGTTGTTTTGTTTTATTGCTTGTTTTCGTTTATAAATTATATAAATAATATGATAGATAATAAAAGGTTGGGTCAGTATTTTATTTACATAATTCCCACATAAGAACACATCACAATGCAAGATGCAACCTTAAAATTACCGTAAAGCTAAACTTTTCCAACTTTTCCGAACTTTTCATCAATTTCAACTTTTTCGGAAAAGTTGCAACCCTAAACCTTACCAAAACATGAAATAGAAATGAAAGTAATAAAAAAGTAGCGAACGTATCTGAATAGCGTGTAGGGCCCCCTCTAGCTGCAATGACAGCGCGTATTCTTCAAGGCATCGAATGGATAAGATATGGATTATCCGTTCTTGGGGAATCTGTGCGTATTCCTAGGTAAGTGATGTCCTTAATTCTTGGAGAGTGCTTGGTTGCACAAGACGATGGCGAACGGCTCTTTTTAGCTGATCCCAGAGATGCTCGATTGGGTTCATATCAGGGCTACAAGCAGGCTAATCCAATCCCCTAATAGCATTATTATTATTATTCATTAAGGTACTGTGTAACAATCTGTGCAGTATAGGGCCGTGCATTATCATGCATTAGTATGAAATTGTCTCCAATTAAAGGAGCAAACGGAATGACAGCTTCTTCAAGAATTTCTTCGATGTATCTGTTGGCATTCAAAGCTCCATTTTCCACAAATAGGAGATCTGTTCGCGCTCCAGGCCAATTACCTGCCCACACCATAACAGAACCGCCTTTATAAGATATGAACTCTGTTATTGTAGTCGGCAAATCTCTCGTTTGGTCCACTGCTCCTGAGTCCTATTCATATGTGCTCTTGCGAATCTCAGTCGATCCCGGCTATGTCGTGGAAGTAATCTAGGTCCTTTTGCTGGCCTACGCAAACGAAGCCCCGCTTCTTTCAGCCTTTTTCGAATGGTATCATTACTTATTGTGATTTTGTAAATCATTTTTCAAAGTAACAGATATTGCTTTCCGATCTCTTAAGGACTTCAGCAGAAGAAAACGGTCGTCAACTGCGGATGTTATTTTCTTTCTTCCAAACCCCTGTCGCATATTTAAATTGCCTGTACTGTAGATCGTGGAAATCCCAACATACGAGCCACGTCACTTTTATTATGCACTCCCTCTATTAAAGCAACAACTTTTGCTTTAGCTGTAGCACTTAGAACCATGTTGACACCAAAAAATTATTTTAGCACTGTCACTGTCAATATTACTTAATAATAATCAATAATGACGTAAGCTTACTTAGTTTTAAAATGCATGGTAGGCGAATCATTATTCCTAAATTTTGCCCATAAAAAAATGTAGAAATTCCCATTTTATTTAAAAAATTGAGATTAAAATTTCCTTTAAAAATTGAGATATTGAGATCATCTAAAAACCAGTATATTAGGAATAGATGAAACTTTGTCAAAAAATAAATGAGAATGAACCCAAATGTTTCGGATCTTCTACAGGGTGTTTTAAGTTGGTACAAGAAAACATAAATATTTTTACCCCTGTATAACACCACTCCAGCAAATAGAACTAATTTTGTGGAGCAGCATAGTATATCCTTAACAAAATTATCTACAAATCTGTAAAAAAATCATAAAAATCGGATTAAAAATAAAAAAACAAAGCAACATTTTCGCCAAAATTTTAGGGTGGCGTTTTTTTTGCGAGGGAGTTTATATTAATTAATATACAGGGTGTCCGGAAAATACGTGTACAACGTTTGACGACAGACTCCTGACGTCAAAATAGGTCGATCTAAGCCGACTTAGTTATATCCAAAATTGTCTCGTTTAGCCGGTAGAGGGCGTCAAAAATTTGTAAAAATATTGGTTTTTCCTAAATTACGTAAAAACCTGCTAATCGATTTTAATGATTTTTAGTATGTAGACTAATACTATAAAATGACGTTTTCTAGTAGTATAGTCACCGGCTGTAAATAAGTGGAAGTGTTATAAAAGTGATATAATACGTCAACATTTCTCCTCAATTTTTATATGAACGGCGTTATGACAACCCAGATATTTTTATAGAGTGACTGGATGTATTTGGAAGCTATTTTACCTCTTTAATATTTTTCGTTGAATGAGCTGTTTTGCCAGAAGAAAATATTTACAATATTTAGTATTATTAGTAATAATATTAAAATCAAATTACGTGTAACAATAATGTTTTAAGTGAACTTGTGGCTGTAATATGTGTAACTTCTTTTTGTGGGGCGCTATTAAAACAGAAGTTTACAAGACTCCGGTAAACACACGCGATGATTTATTGCAGCGAATTTTAAATGCATGCAACCATTTTGATAACCCCGAGACATTAGAGAGGGTCCAATATAATTTTTTAAGGAGTGTTAATAAGTGTATTCAGCAAGATGGCGGTCATTTTATACATTTGCTTAAGTAATGTTTTTGTTTTACTTAGTTTCTTACCATACATACTTTCAACTTTGTTGTACTTTGTTTTATTTTTATTGTTAATAATTGATGTAAATATTTTCTTCTGGCAAAACAGCTCATTCAACGAAAAATATATTATAGAGGTAAAATAGCTTTCATCCATAGCTTATACATCCAGTCACTCTACAAAAATATCTGGGTTGTCATAAAGCCATAAAAAGTTCATATAAAAAATGAGGAGAAATGTTGACGTATTATATCACTTTTATAACACTTCCACTTATTTACAACCGGTAACTATAACACTAGAAAACTTCATTTTATAGTATTAGTCTACATACTAAAAGTCATTAAAATCGATTAGCAGGTTTTCACGTAATTTAGGAAAAACCAATATTTTTACAAATTTTTGACGCCCTCTACCGGCTAAACGAGACAATTTTGGATATAACTAAGTCGGCTCAGATCGACCTATTTTGAGGTCAGGAGTCTGTCGTCAAACGTTGTACACGTATTTTCCGGACACCCTGTATAGATTTTTAGATTTGCTTATGTTTACCTTTATCCTTCAGCAAGGATATTAGTTTTGAACGTTGTTTTGTGGTAGTCTGTATTGTTTGTGCATTGTGCAATAAAAGTGAGCTTACGGTACGGTATAACATTTATTTTACTAGGAAAATTTACACTTTACCAATTTAACCGGTAAAATTCAATTTAACCTGGATGTTTTCGAAATCTATCGGTTAATGCAAATTTTACGCACATTTCTTGAATGGAATTTAATTACACGTGAAAAAATCGAATTTACATAAGAAAATAATCTACTTCCATTCATCGTTGGTGAGTTATTTGTGCGGCTTCTTTTATCATATTTCCAGTAGCCATAAAAATTAATGGTGGATTAATTTTAAATAAACCCTTAAGACTGTCACAAGAAGTAAACTAATTTAATCTTTAGGCACACGCAAGAGGATTTTTAGTTCGCAGAGAATACGGACATAAAATGTGGGCTATTCTAAAGATTCAGTCGCATGTAAGACGGATGATAGCACAAAGAAGATACAAGAAACTCAAAGTTGAAAACAAGAAACATATCGAGGCTTTGAAATTAAAACAGAAGGAGGAGAGACAGCTCAAAGATGCTGGTAATAAAAGAGCAAAAGAGATCGCTGAACAAAATTATAGGTAAGTGATAACAATTTTTGATGTTTTGTTCAAAACTTAAATAAACTTTTTCAATTTAGGGAGAGGATGTACGAGTTAGAGAGAAAGGAAATGGAGATTGAAATTGAAGAAAGGAAGCGCGTCGAAATAAAGAAAAATATTATTAACGACGCTGCCAGAAAGGCTGACGAACCTGTTGATGATTCTAAATTAGTAGAAGCAATGTTTGACTTTCTCCCGGATAGTTCCAGTGAAGCACCTGGACCAGGTAAGTGAAAAGATTTGAACACAATTTAGTTCGGTGGAAATGCGTTAGCTTTTTGAGCACGACTGCATTCGACGTTTTTGTTCATGGTGTTTGGTACCACAGACACTCTAAACTTTAAAATAGGATGTTTTTAGGGGATGTTCGATGACGAAGGGTTTAATGCTATATTGCCTCCCGACCAATCAGGTTATAATGTTTCTTATCGTCTAAACCTACAGTTTTAAGATTGATAGCTGACAAAACATGCTGAACACTGTGCAGCATACCGCAGTTGCGCGACTTAGATTACTCTTTTTTTAAGTAGAATTTTTTTTACATTTTCCAAATAACTTATTTTATTTATTTTTTTGCATTTCATGAATGTTGTACATGTACCTGTGATCAATTACCTTCATCGTCAGATTTTTGTAATGTTAATTATTTTTTTTTAAATAATAATACATATCTTTATTCTCAACCAACTTAAAAAGTTCATTACAGAGAATATAACACCAAATATGCAATATATAAAATCACAAATAATAAAAATCATGTTCAGTGACTATTAATAACTCCATCGAAATTATTTTTAAAAAAATATATACAGTGTGACTAGTAAAGTCCGCATCATATGGGATTTTTTTTTATTAATAGCTTTATTCGAAATTTGATTTATATTTTGTATTAATAAAACTACGGAAAAATAAGGGGGGTAACAACATTCGTTGTCACCCGGTATAATACGTTAAAGTTAGTTTTAGTTTTAAAAAGTATTTCTAAACGAATAATTTACATTTCTTCTTTAGGCCGCGAAACGTCCGTATTTAACGATTTACCTGCTCAAACAAATGAGAACGAAATTATCAGCCCAATGCAGAGCGTTTCTGATGACGAGGAAGACTTAAGCGAATTTAAATTTCAAAAATTTGCTGCTACTTACTTTCAGGGTAATGTTGGACATCAGTATTCAAGAAAGCCCCTCAAACATCCTTTGTTACCATTGCATACGCAAGGAGATCAGTTGGTGAGCAATTTTTCAGTTTAACTATTACCTTTTACCTTAATGAAAAACATTATCGACAGTCCGAAACTACACACCACTTGCCATAGTTTGTTTATTTATTTATTTAATATATTTAGGCCCAACAGAAATGTAATTAGTCGGGTCGATATAACAATTACAATTTACATAATTTAATAAAATCTATAACTAAATAAAAGAATTGGAGATTAACTTACATTTTTCTATTTATCACAAGTGCGCTAGGGCGGTTTGAACAAAAATACTTAAGGACATATATAGATCACAGTAATTTGTTATTCTATTATACCTGGAACACATTGTAGACCGGAGCGGTCAAAATTATATTTTTTAGCTGCTGGCGGGTAAAAACAATTGCTAGTTCTAGTAGAAATCCTAGGTATCAAGAAATTTAGTTGTTTCAAGAGGGATAAACAAACTGTAACACCATTATTGATTTTAAATAACAATATCATTGCTGTCATGTCTCTGCGTTTCTGCAGGCTTTCGATTTCAAATATTTGTAATAAGTGGTTGTTATCCATCCCCCTCTGAGGATACTCTCTATCTTCTTTAAACGATAAAAATTTTAAAAACTTTCTTTGGACTTGCTCCACCATCATAATATATTTTGAGTAAATTGGGGCCCATATCAATGATCCATACTCCAATTTGCTTCTCACTAGCGTAAAAAAAAACAAGGTTTTAAATACATCGATTAGTTAGTTTAGAGTCCAATAAGACACCTAGATCACGAACACTGTCAACTCGTAACAATATGTTCTGGTCAATAGAGTACCTACTTAGTCATATGGGGTGGGAGAATGTTTTTTGGTTAAGGACATCACCGAACACTTATTATAGTTAAGAAGCCGTTTATTCTTTACACAACATCGTTAAATTGCATTTATTGCGTGTTGCAACCTCAGACAGTCCTCAGGGCTCCTAATAGATTTATATATCTTTAAGTAATCTGCAAGATTTTCGTATTCGACATCAATAACTGCTGATATGTCATTAATAAAAATCAAAAACAATAATGGTCCCAAGTTAGAACTCTGAGGAACGCCCGAGGTGGCTCGAAATGGCGAGGATCCATTGTACTGGACGTACTGAGTTCGGTCTAATAAATACGACGTAAAAAAAGATAGAAAGTCATCTGTAAATCCAAACAACTTAAGCTTTACCAGTATAGTGCCATGATTAATCTTATCAATGCCTTTGAGAAATTGGTATACATCACATCAACCTGGCCTCCCCCATCAATAACATTTGATGCAAACCGAGTAAAACATGCCAGGTTGGTGGTCGTTGACCGACCCCTTTTATGTCATCTACTGTGGATAAATAGTGTACCGAACCCTGTGGATGAACAGTGTATCAAAGTAGGATTAATATACAGGGTGACTGCGCGAAAACCTACAATGAATATATTTTCTATACTAAAGAAGATATTAAAAAACCAAAAATATCATTTCGACAGAAACACGGGAGAATAAAAATCTATCTTATCTACTTTAAAGTCTTAAATGGCACTACCCCTCTTGTGACACCTCTCTGGAGAACTTATCAATCGGTAACAAAATTAATGAGATTAAGTTAATTTTAGCAAAATTTTGAGAAAATGTTTTAAAACTGGATTGTGTAAAGTTTGGCAGGAAAAATGAGAAAATAAACGAAAATAATGGGAAATAATTCCAAGCTTTTAGTGCTAAAACTATCATTTTTTTGTGCAATAACACAATCACTTGTTTATTTGCTCTTTTTTTGTAAAATCTTCAATAAAATTTGCATCGTTTAAATCATTTAAAATTTAACTTGCTTGCTTTATTTAGAATACACGGATCTAAGGATAATGCAACCTACTTGTCTACCCTAGGGTGGGTAGACAACGAAGGCCGTTTCATCCCTATATAGGATTTACAAGAAGCCATAGCCCAATGCAACTCCACAGAACGAACGAAACATATACATTTAACGTCACTCTGTGAAGCCAACGGCAATAAATACATGGTATCTAGTAAAATCAACTCCAATACAATCAATCAAAAACACTGGAGATACAAAGTCGAAAGACAGAACACTAAATAAAAATCATTCCAGTATAGAGGGAAGGCGGTACGCATTTCATCAAAACAGTCTGCGTCTTCTGTAGTGTTGTATTGGGTTATGGCTTTCCGTCGAGTTCTAATAAGGACGAAACGGCGGTTGTCTACCCGCCCCAAGGTATACATTATGCTTGGATTTTTGTGTATTTTAATACAAAAGCCTTTGATACAGTTAGCCATAATTTACTGTTAAAAAAGTTTAAAAATATTGGATTCAAACGAAAGCAATTAGAATTAATTAAAAATTATCTGAAAAATAGACCAACTTACGTTCAAATAGATAAAGAAAAAAGCAATCCAGAAGTATTTAAGTATGGTGTTCCTCAAGGAACTATTTTAGGACCATTATTTTTTAATATTTATATTAACGACTTATTTAGTATAAATTGCAATGGATAAATTCATAGTTTTGCAGACGATACTAGAATTTTTATACCGATACAAATTGGGACAACTTAAATAATAAAATTAAAAAAGATTTTAAAATTATAAAAAATTGGTTTGATAACAATTTGTTAACAATTCATTTTAACAAAACAAATTTTATTCCTTTTACTTTAAACCTAAATAACCTACCACGAAATATGAATATGAATAGTATTCAAATAAATGAAGACATTCAAATTTTTAAAGTTAATAAAATAAAATATTTAGGAATTATTTTTGACAGTAAATTAAATTGGAATTTTCAGTTAGACTTAATTAAAAAATTAAAAAGTTTACTACATTAAAAAAATTTTAAATGTAAGACATAAAAATATTATATTACGCGTTGGTTAAAACTCATTTAAATTATGAAATTTTAGGTTGGGGGCGAATAAATAGAACTTTAGTTAAACAATTAGAAATATTACAAAAAAGGTTTCTAAAAATTATATTCAAGAAAGATTATCTTTATCCTTCAAAAGAATTATATTCAGAAAGAAAAAGTTGAACAAGATATAAGAACTTTACATTTATAACATCTTATTATATGACTGTTTGAAGGTTGGAGACAATGATGTTTCTTGAATGATGTTTTGGACTTCCATTGTCTTTATTTGTTTTAAATCACAACGTTTCAACTGGTAAGTATCTCCAGTCGTCTTCAGGTGAATACTATGTTGGACCATTAGAAACAAGGATTAAAGAACACAAAAACAATACGTTAAAACGAGAGACCAAAAAGTCAGGTGCAGCTGACCATGCCTGGAAACATGGTCACCATATCATGTGGTCAGAAGCTGAAATCCTACATAAGGAACCACACTGGAGGAAAAGAAAGTTCAAGGAAGCTGCTACTATTCACCAGAACCCAGGCTGCTTTAGTAAACCATTCTTAGACATAAGAAATATCTGGAAACCTTTGTTAGATAGATGTAATCTTAGGATAAGATCGTGTGCCAACTGAACGCATGACTGCACCCACCTCAGTTATGCTTTAGTGCACCTAGCTAGTATAAATAGTCCTGTGTTACTTTACCTATTTAGTATTCACCTGAAGACGACTGGAGATACTTACCAGTTGAAAGGTTGTGATTTAAAACAAATAAAGACAATGGAAGTCCAAAACTCTTTCATCATTCATCTTAATATATATTTAAAAATAAAAACCTTATACAATTTAAAAACCATAATCATAATACACGTCATAAAAATGAAAGAACCATAAAACCTAAAATAATAAGTCCATAGGACAAAAAAATTTCAAATATTTTTTTATTTATTTAAACGATTATATACCAACAAAAATTTCAAAAATTGATTTCATTACAAAAATTTAAAGTCGAAATAAAAACATGGATATTAAAAACAGACAATTTGAAAATATTTTTGGAAATGCTTTAATTAATTAATATTGTTCTGAATAATTTATATACGTAATATTTTTTACTTAAAAATTATAAGTTAATAATTTTCTTATAGGTAATATATTTCTTCAAAAAAACTGCGTTTATACTACAAATTAGCAGTTTTACTTTAAAACTTGATTTTTAATGCATATTTATGATTTTACATATTAAAACAACAAATAAGATTTGCCCCTAACAAGCACAGCTTCAGGGGATTGAAGAATAATAAGTTTATAGAAGACAACATGAACATATTTATTATATAATTAAATTTTAAATAAACTTATTATTATTATTAGTTACACACTTGTCCGGTTTGCCATTACATTTTTATTTGTCATTATTTTCACGGGTGCAATTCTATCTTATATCTATAATATTTTTTTTACTTCTAATAGGCCGCACAAGCGCTTTGGGTCACCATTCTTAGATTTACCGGCGATTTACCAGAACCGAGGTATCACAGTATGGAAAGAGACACTACGTCAGTTATGTCTAAAGTGACAGCCACTCTAGGACGCAACTTTATTAAAAGCAAAGAATTTCAGGAAGCTCAGTTGATGGGTCTGGATCCGGATTCATTTTTAAAACAAAAACCAAGGTAGAGTTGCATCTTAACTATTATTTACAAGAATTGTGCGTATGTGCGTCTATTGTTAAGAGGAAGTAACCCCTTTTACCACAATGAAAATTGCCGAACGTTTTGCTGGCAAACGTAAAGAAAAAATAGAAATTTGTATTTAGAAAATAAATTCTACTTTAAATACCCCATCCAGAAAAGTAAATGACGATCGAAAATATTCCCAAAATTTTTTTTAGAAATTTTTTTTATTTTTAGTAATTTTGTAATATCTTTAACAATTCTTTATTGATCAAAAGCAAAATGACTTTCCCGGGTGTAGAATGTTGTACCAAGCAATTTTTCTTAAAGCCATTTTTCAATATCGGCCTTACTTTTTCTCAAAAACGTAATAATAATTAAGTACTAAATTTAAAACTAACAGGTCTCTGTAACTAAGTGACAGATCTAAAGAAACTATTTGAACAATTGCGAACGTCAATCAATTTCATAGCCACCCATATGATGCCGAATTTAAATGGTACGTTATGTTTGAATATTATCATTAAAAATAAAAAATAATTGTATTTAATAAGTAAAATTAATTATTACTTGTTGCATTTTTCAGATAAGTTTTATTAGATATTATGTTTTGTTATAAGTTTCTTTAAAAAAAATCCAACTAGTGTTTAAATACAACAATAAAAACTAAAATATTTTCGATAATTTGCCTACTTTCATTGATGATGTGTTTTCTATATCGAAACGTCTAATAAATAATAAGTGTGATACACCGTTAAATTAAGAATAAAACGTAGAATTTATTAAGCATAAAATAAAATTTTCCTACTATTTAAAATAACAAAGTTAATGATGGTTGTGACTAAACGAAACGTCGGATCAAAAATATAATTAAACAATTTTATAGGGGAGAAAAGTGGCAACGAGAATGTTAAATGTATTTTGACATGTCTCCTCAAATAAAATCATAAATCAATTAAAACGAAATCGCCAAAATTCGGTTTTATCCAAATATCGTCGGAGGCATTCGGAATTTTTTTAATTTGACAACATGACGTTACAGGATTCAGTAATGCGCAACTTTTCTCTAATTTAACCATCTCTGTATCTCCTACCGTTTCCAAGATTCCAATGCTATCCCATTCTTATCTTGGACACACTGTATATTCAGCCAAACAAAATATGCACATATATATGCCTTGTTTGCATTTAAAATATGCAGTTATTTGCATTTTTTTACCAAATATGCATACTGGTATGAGTGGTATGCAATATATCTTAATTTATTATAGTAAAATGAGGTAAGGAAACACATTGGGTTCTAAAAAACATGTTTATTTAAAAAAAAAATGCAAAAAACAAATAAAAATAAAAGTAAACAATTTTTTAACCTAAAATTGTATAAAAGGCATTTATTACTAAATATTTTTCAAAATTTTCAACTAAAAAGGATTGTCTTCAATTAGTAAAAATACGTTTATACAAAGAGAAGCTTCTTTCGACATCTACTACTGATGTAATCAGACAATATTGCAACTTGGGTAGCAAAATATAAAGCCAAGATACAACTTCGTTGGATGGTTTATCCTCATAAATGCTTTTTACTGCAGTTAAGCCTTCATTCTTTTTTACAGTTATATCCAATTTGTTCCTTACTTGACCTCCTACATTTAGCGGAAAAAGTTGGATTGGAAAATATTAAACCTTTAACGTTTTAAATTTTTTGATGAAGCCGAAAACATAAAAATATGCTCTTAAAATAAAAATTCATGAAAAATATGCATTTTATCATAAAATTGACAAAATAAGCAAGAAATGCATATACAGTGTGTCCAAGAAAGTATATGGGAAAGTTTTTTTATCACCGATTTATCAGAAAATTGTATTCTTTATAAAAGTTGGTGCATTCCTTAAAACTATAAACGCATATATCATATTTCACCTGCGGCTAAAAGTAGGGGAGCAAATGCCATTTTGTGTAGTTAAGTACCTTAATTGAAGACTTAAGTGGATAAAGGTATCATGTCACATTTTTAAACTTCGAAGTTATTCATTAAAACGCGTAAGGACTGAGAACTTTTTTAATTATTATTTAATTTTATTTACTAACACCGCATAAATTAGGTAAAATTAACTAATTTTATTTGGTGCACTTTAATAATGAAAGCAAATTCATAGTTTTTTTCATAGTGTCATATGTAACAACATTGTAACATGACACCTTTATTCACTACGACATGCTAGATGTTTGAGTGACTTTATCCTTAAAAAAAAATCTTTTATTATGAAGAAAGCTGCATTTAAGGTTTACTAATAGTAAGGTAAGATCTATACCAGGAATGCTCAAAAAGTAAAAAAAGTAGTTTTCAAAAAAAATGCGACGTAACACCTTTATCCACCAATGTCTTCAATTATTAGAAATACAGCAAAATTTTATATGGAAATGTTTTTGCAAATTAAAAACTTAGTCCAAATACGAAATTTGAGATAGGTGTGTCAATTTTTAATTTTTTTATATGCATTTCTTTAAAATAGGTTTTTTGACTTCACTGGGTGAAAATGACAAATAAATTATTAATTATTTCCAGTAAGATGAATAGAGTGGGATTCTATCCTAATTTTGTTTAGAACATAAGTTGGCTAATATCTGAACCAACTCGTAACATTGAAAGGTTTTAAAGAGTTTGCAACCAATTACTTAATCCATTTTTATTATAAACCCACGTTTAAGTTATTTAATAAATATATTAAAATTGCGTAAACAAAAACTCGACCAGAGGTGTACCGTTTAGGGGAAAATAGAGATTAACAAAAAAAAATTAAAAATTGTGACATTTAACTCAAATTTCGTAATTGAACTAACTAACTAATTTGCAAGAACATTTCCATATAAAACTTTGCTGTTTAAGGTACTTTAGGCATTTACTCGCTTACTATTAGCCGCAGGTGAAATATGAAATATGCATTTATAGTTTTAATGCATGCACCAACTTTTATAAGGAATAAAATTTTCTGAGAAATCGGTGATAAAAAAACTTTCCCATAATATATTGCATACCTACTTTCTTGGACACACTGTATATGCATTTTGCATATATTTCGCCCTGTATTAATAATATTACAATTTTTAATTAAAAATAATAGGGTAGCAACATTTTTTCATAGCTAGCCTGACATCCGATATACCTACTTACAATACTTTTCTATCGTCCCTTATTTATTTAGGCAATAATAAATATTGATGTTTATGAATATTTGGTTTCAGATCCATTAGAAATAAGCTTGTGTCACTAACTCTTAAACGAAAAAATAAATTGGGCGAAGATGTTAGACGAAAACTACAAGACGAAGAATATACCGCAGACAGTTACCAATCCTGGTTAGAATCTAGACCTACTAGTAATTTGGAAAAGTTGCATTTCATCATTGGACATGGAATTCTACGAGCCGAACTTCGAGACGAAATATACTGTCAAATTTGTAAACAGCTGTCAAATAATCCTTCTAAATCTTCACATGCCAGGGGTAAGTAAGCAAAATAAACAATAAAACCTTGTTTACTAAAATTTATATTAAAATAAACAAAGAAAACATAAATTTACAAACAAAGCCAAAACTACCAAACAAAACTAGGTAGGTACCGATATACCATTGGCGAAATAACCTCACTTCTCACATTTGATTGGTTAAATCGCAGTAAAATTAAGTTCTGATGGCAACACTCTACCCATCAGCCTTCTCGGAACGTCACCATAACAAATTTTATAGCAGCCAAGCTTTGTCTATTGTACCTGTCTTATCCTTGTGTGTCTATAAAAAGAAAAACAAAACAGATTCGATCACGCATGTCGCCTATTATAGTACAGACCACTCGCCTTGAATTTTAGGACTACATTATGTCGTATAGAAATGATCTACAACGTTAAAAAAATATTTAAATAAATGTGAAACTTCTGGTAGTAAAATGCTTTTTTATATATTTCAGATTTTTTTTATGAGCATAAATACTCTTACTCTTTGTTTTAATACTACCGACAAACTTTGGGCTTATATTGTACTTACTTTAACTAAATATATATTTTTTAAATTTATTTTAGGATGGATACTTTTGTCCTTATGTGTTGGCTGTTTTGCTCCATCTGAAAAATTTGTCAGCTACCTAAGAGCTTTCATTAGGGAAGGTCCACCAGGTTATGCCCCATACTGCGAAGATCGACTGAAGAGGACATTCAATAATGGCACCAGAAATCAGCCTCCAAGTTGGCTGGAGCTACAAGCTACAAAATCAAAGAAACCGATTATGCTTCCCATTACGTTTATGGACGGAAACACAAAAACTCTTTTAGCCGACTCAGCTACCACTGCCCGGGAACTATGCAATCAACTATCGGACAAAATTGGTCTTAAGGACCAATTTGGGTTTTCTTTATACATCGCGCTTTTTGACAAAGTCTCATCGTTAGGGAGCGGCGGCGATCATGTAATGGATGCCATTTCTCAATGTGAGCAATATGCCAAAGAACAGGGTGCTCAAGAAAGGAATGCCCCATGGAGGTTATTCTTTAGAAAGGAAATATTTGCTCCTTGGCACGAACCTACCGAAGATCAAGTAGCGACGAACTTGATTTACCAACAAGTTGTTAGAGGGGTTAAATTTGGAGAATACAGGTTAGTACCTAAATTATCTATGTTGTTAAACGGAAATTCGGATCTTAAATTAGGCAAAAAATGTAACTTGTCATTAAAGTGATTCTATAGATTTTGAACATTGCTTTAGTCAGTGCGCTTTCTTGAAGCTGCGTGTCGGCGAGCTTCCACCCGCCTGCCAAAAATACAATAAACTTCATTTCATCTTAACATTGGTGGATCTACTGATAAATTGAAAGGGTTGAAACTATTATCCCCAGCTTTTTTTTCCAATTTTCCTACGTCCTTCGTGATATTCTTTTAACTGATATGATAATTTACGCGAACCACAATCTACTAAAACATGACTCAGTCATGGACCATGTATTTTAAATGTATTAAAAATAGAAAATCTTTAATATCTGTATTTTATATTTAAGGTAACTATTTTAATTAAATTGGCCACGAACTACCACTGATTTTAGTGCTCATGAGTATCTTGTGGAACATTTTGTCAATTATGTGTAAACATTTTGGTTGTTTTTAGGTGTGACAAGGAAGAAGATCTGGGCATGATAGCCGCGCAACAATATTACATCGAATACAATACAGACATGAACGTAGAACGGTTACTAACGCTTTTGCCTAACTACATTCCCGATTACTGCCTAACGGGAGTAGACAAAGCTGTGGATCGCTGGGCTGCCCTTGTAGTCCAAGCCTACAAAAAGAGTTATTATATTAAGGAAAAAGTCAATACTTTACGAGTCAAAGAAGACGTAGTAAGTTACGCTAAGTTCAAGTGGCCATTATTATTCTCCAGATTCTATGAAGCCTATAGAAATTCCGGCCCTAATTTGCCAAAGAATGACGTCATTATTGCTGTCAACTGGACTGGAGTTTATGTGGTGGATGACCAGGAACAAGTGTTATTAGAATTGTCTTTTCCAGAGATTACAATGGTTTCAAGTCAGAAGACTAATAAGGTTTTTACGCAGACGTTTAGTTTGAGTACTGTGCGGGGAGAGGAATTTACTTTCCAAAGTCCCAATGCTGAGGATATCAGGGATTTGGTTGTGTACTTCCTAGGTAAGGTAATAATACAAATATTGAATTTGAGGATTTAACTAATAATATTTCCATTTTTTATATACAAAAAACTTCTTTCAATAACTTTTTAACTTCAATTAACTCCGGAATGATTTGAAGTAAATGGTGAAAATTATACAGGTTGCTTCCTAAAAGTTCATTAGAGTGAGTCGATGATTCAAGACGATGATTTGAAACATCAAAACGGGATGTATCGATACATTGAGTCATCAAGCACGACCAGTAATATAGTCGGTTCCACCACAAGCCACTACACATTTTCCCCCAACTTGGTCAAAGAATTAGAACAAGTTCCAATTTTTCGACAATAAATTGGGCAAATTTTAGCTGTTTACACGTGAAAATAAATTGAAAGTTAGCTTTTACAGGTTCTTGATCAAGAACTTTGGCCCATGGAATATGGGCTTACGACGCGAGCTAAACGTCCCCAATTAACTTAGCCGCGAGCCTGCACCACTGTATCCTAGTTATTATTAATGCATACTTTATGTATATTTTTTTTCAGAGGGTCTTAAGAAACGATCGAAATTTGTCATTGCTTTACAAGATTATAAAGCACCAGGTGAAGGCTCCAGTTTCCTAACTTTCCTGAAAGGCGATTTGATCATTTTGGAAGAGGATAGTTCTGGCGAAACCGTACTAAATTCCGGATGGTGTGTGGGCAGGTAAAAAAATTACCATAATGGTTTTAATGCTTTTTGTAATGAAATTAGACTAGTCCACGATATTATTTTCTGTTGCATGTTGATTCTAATGATCAACGAACTTTATTGTAGCCTAAGCTACGGCTCAGACTTTATTCATATTTGTTGTAAGGGTTTGCGAAAGAAAATCGTTTTGAAAGAATATGACAACAATTTTCACCAAAAATCTATAAAATGAATTACCCTATACTATATTGACTGACATAAAGTTGACCACATATGGAAAAACTATGGAGGGCTTTAGGAAGGAGTCCGATCGAAAATGGCTGTTCTTTAAATTTACGTCCCTGTTTAGTAGTTAGTTCGCTGTTTCCTGGTGGCGGCGCAGTGATCGTCAAGTGTTTGACTTTTTACAGGTTTTGATAGACGTCAGCGGTATTTTTATCCAATAATTAATAAAATAAGCTTTATTAGATATAATATATACATATCTCAGCCTGTAGAGGAGTTTAGTTAACTAAATTCAATAAAACAGTTGATTATCCCATAAGAACCAATGCATTTTACAGATTTAAAGGAACACATGCGCCCCTGACGGCCATTTTAAAAGCTGGTTTACCGATCCAAAACTTTGCCCGAAACCAATGTATTGCGATCGGACTCCTAAACTAGAGCCCTCCATAGGAAAAACATTTTATTGATGGAATATTGAAAAACTTTTTATGCCGATTATCTGCATAACGGGTAACTTAAAAATTCATTTTGACTTTGTCACGTGACTACTCGTTTAACTATTAATGTCTTCTTTAACATTGAATATTTCGTCCATAGGGAATTAATAGTGAATGTTCCAGAATCCAGACTATAATCGATATACATAATTAATATTTTAATATAATTTACAACAGCAATTTTAACATACCAATTCCTGGAAATATCCGAGCCGTTTCGTTGATAATTTTTACATTATTTTTCATCCAATCCCCAAACCTTTGATATTCCGTATCTTATCATAGGCGTCTTTAGACTTCTTTGGGACAAAATTATCCAAAGCTTTCGCAGCATTCACAGCAATTCTATCCGGAATTAACGGAAAATTCATTACAGCACAACAATGAACACTTATTATCTTTGTTTATTTAGAAACTTTATAGGTAAAAAACGTTTCGTGATTTTGAATTTTGTTTTAATTTAACTTGAAATTATCTGAAGTGGCAGGACATTAAATATTGTATATACCACGGGCATTACTTGATGTTTATACCCTCGGGCAACTTACAAACCCTCGGGCCGAAGGCCCTCGGCTTTATGAGATTGTTGCCCTTGGAGGCATAAACATTATCATAATGCCCTTAATATATAAATAACTTTAATTTTCCCGCCAAACGAGTCACGTGACCAACTTTAAAATTAATTATCATTTTACCCTTTATGCAGACATAATCGTCGTAAAAAGCTTTTTCAATATTCCGTTAATAAATATATTTCTTCCATATTATGTGATCAACTTTATGCCGGTCACTGTATAACTTAAATTGACAAAGTCAAAACACTTTTTAGTGAATAAGGCTGTTAGTTTATATTAAATGGTCACATTTTTTTAGTTTACGCAGCTTATTGCATGTCTTTGTGCTTTATTTTTAGATGTGAGAGAACGCAAGAAAAAGGAGATTTTCCAGCCGAGACTGTGTACGTTTTGCCTTGCATGAGCAAACCTCCCGCTGATATTTTGCAATTGTTTTCAGTTGAAGGTATTGTTTTTGTTTTTCTTTTTAATTTTTTGTTTGTTAGAAGTCGTCATATTTGCCATTAAAAAACGTGAATTAGCAAGTAGGTATAGATGTTTTAAAGTTTGGGTATAAATAATAATTTTTGAAGAAACTATAGGTAATGTCTACAAAGTTTATTAAATTTGTAAAAAAATGCCATACCTATTATTTAAAGCTGTTTTAAGATCTAGTAGATGCGTTTCCGAATTATTTTTAATTTATGAGATACAGGGTGATTTGTTAAAAAGTTCTAAAATTAAGTTCTGATTACACAAAAGGGAAAACTCTATTCTAATATTAATTTCTTTCAAATTTCAAAAGGTGGTAATTGTAGAACATCTTATTCTTTAAATAAAAAGTTCATGTTTTACCTTCATTCCAAGATGGCGTATAATTTTATTTTTCATTTCGTTTGTTAAATACGATTTTCAGAGTTTTACAGTTTTAATAACGCTCTAGCTAAACACACTAATAAAATTCAATTTTCATAATTTTGTATTTTATGATCATCAATTTAAAAATTTATCATCATCAAATTTAAAATTACCACATTTTACACGGCTTGAAAATATATAAAGAATACATAAATTTGACATCGAATATATTGTGCTAAGTGGTTCAAGAAACGTACTTTGTTAGAAACTAAAAATAAATTGATCAAATTTTAATGAAAATATATATGTTTAAAATTTGAGTACTTTTTTTACCCATTCTATTAATATGAAATCGAATTCAGTAAACCCAGTAGGTACAGTTTTTTTTTGGAAAGTGATTGGCTGTATCAATATTTTTTTTATAAAAAAATACCACAAAATTTTAATAATATTTTTCTAAGTGACATTCTATAATGTTCTGGTATTCTCAGTGCCTGATCAAGCCACCCCTGTCTGTTAGGGTAGCCGCGCACCAGCAACCATTTTTCGGCAACTTAAAAATCACTAAAATAAAATATATTTAATCATATCAGACTCAACTGAAAAAATTAGAACGTTATCTATTTTACCAGCGATTCAATTGTTACATACTTGAAAAATTGTAGTAGACAACTCTAAACCTATCCCGCGCTTAGTTGCCCATTCGTATGCAAGATTTCTTTTTTTTTTTCAACATTGTTGTTTTATAGAAACTAAGTAAACCATAACTATTGGGCAATGTCGTTGGATGTGGAATTAGTTGTTATAATCGAAATTGAGAAGGGGCCTATCCTGTATCATTTAACATTAGGTACATTCCATTTGCTTCCTTTAAACAGCTAAGCAAAGTAAATATATTTGCTTAGTTAAGGAACGCTCCGCGAACAACTTCGTGTGATCGCATGAGAAATACAGAGGGCATACTTAACCGCGGCAGGGGGGGAGGAAAAATCTTTGTTGTGCTTTGCTTTGCTATTTAAAAGCAACGTAAAAGGAACTCGGCTATTAAAAGGGTATTCAGACCGAAATTTAAAAGACAAGTTGTAGACAGACAGATTTAAGAAGTTTATTCAAAGTTGGCACCACTTGGCAAAACCATTGAAATGTCGTTGACTGACGATTGGATGAACCCAGTAACGCTTATTTTTCATTTTTTTTATAATTAACGCAACAACACAAGCTACGTCAATGAAATAATATTATATATCTCCTTTGGTTTATGTTTTGTACAGAGCTAGATATTTCATTTCTTTGAAATACTTAAAGAATCTATATTTTTCATTAATATATTCAAAATTACAATACTTAGCTTCTGCATGAGGATCTGCTTGTTTATTAAACTTAAAACCATTACAAAAATTGCAAAATAAAGTTATTAAATGTATACACAAATTACCACATTTAACTTTCAAAATGTCTTTATTTATTCCAAACTAACTTTTACAGTTCATTACATGGAAAGTGACAACATAATGTAGAAAATAATAACCATTAAAAAAATTAACAATAAAAATAATTGAAGTTAATCCAATTTGATTCATTAATAAAATCAATTTAAAAAAAACATAGTATAAATAATTTAATTTAGTAAATATCTCTTTAATTGTTTTTTAAAAGTTGCCAATTTTTTAATTTTTCTGATATTTTTTGGAAGATTGTTATATTTTATTATTCCGTCATATAAAAGCGATTTTTTTCCGAAATTACTTTTTACTGGTATAGTTTGATAATTTATACAATGTCTGGTGTTATGATCATGTAATGTATTATTCTCTTCAAGTGTTATGTTTGAATTTTTTTTCCTTTAAAATAATAGAGTGAATTAGAATTAGAATACAAATTTTTAATTTATAAATGTTTTGAACGTGTAAATACCCTTTCGATCTATATAGATTAACAGTTGGTTCTAAATGTGGTAATTTGTGTATACATTTAATAACTTTATTTTGCAATTTTTGTAATGGTTTTAAGTTTGATAAACAAGCATATCCCCATGCACAAGCGAAGTATTGTAATTTTGAATATATTAATGAAAAATATATATTTTTTAAGTATCTCAAAGGAATGAAATATTTAGCTCTGTACAAAACAGATACCAAAGGAGATATCGAGTTGATAATACACTTGATATGGCATTTCCAATTTAAATTTTCGTCTAAAACTAATCCTAAAAATTTTGTCGTTTTCGATTATTGAATATTTTCGTTAATAAATGTTAAGGGGTTAATGATGGAATTTATTTTATTTTTAGTTATAATTATAAACATAAAAGAAAATTTTGTAAAATTTAACGTAAGTTTATTTGATTGAAGCCAAGAAAGAAGTATTTTTAAATCATTAAAATCAATTTAATCATCAAATTTAGAACCAACTGTTAATCTATATAGACCGAAAGGGTATTTACACGTTCAAAACATTTATAAATAAAAAAATTTGTATTCTAATTCACTCTATTATTTTAAAAGAAAAAAAATCAAACATAAGACTTCAGGAAAATAAGACATTACATGATCATAAGTTATAACACCAGACGTTGTATAAATTATAAAACTATACCAGTAAAAAGTAATTTCGGTAAAAAATCGCTTTTATATAAGGGAATAATAAAATATAACAATCTTCCAAAAAATATCAGGAAAATTAAAAAATTATTTATACTATTTTTTATTGATTTTATTAATGAATTAAGTAAATTGGATTAACTTACATTTTTTTTATTGTTAATTTTTTTTTAATTATTATTTTCTATATTATATGTTGTCACTTTCCATGTAATGAACTGTAAAAGTTAGTTTGGAATAAAGACATTTTGAAAGTTAAATCCATCGTAATGAACTAAACGAAAGCAACTATGTAGTGGATCGTGTGCGGTGTCCAAACTTATTAAACGACTTTTTAATTAAGCAATTTTTAACTCGAACACTAATAAAATCGCTAGTGCGCGGCTAGCCTAAGATGTACATCTAGTGCAGATTACGTTTTTGGTGATCCATTTTGCATTCCTAAAACCACCTGCCCAATAGCGAGGTTCCATTTCCAAATAACGCGCGACGCACGCGTTGGTCATGCTTCGTAACGTAAAGTTGACGTTTATAAATGTCCACTCGTCAGTGACGTCAAATTTACGTACTTAGTTAGTCGAATGACCCTCAATGACCCAATATCCCCTAAAAATAACGTCATTCTTATGGCAACTTGTTACCTGGGACGTTTCGACATTTTCGTATTGTTTATTTATATTCATTCCAGGTGTACATGAACATCAAAGACGCTTAAGCCATCATTCACTTAACGGGGTTGAAACTAAAGATAGGCCACATACCTTAGCGGAATACGCTATTGATCATTTTCGACCGCCTCTTAAAAGGACAGTATCCAAAGCGCTAACGCTAAGCGGAAGTAGAAGGGGCGGCATCGATGAGCTCTGGAGGCATTCACGGGATCCAATTAAACAGCCTTTGTTGAAGAAATTGTTGATGAAAGAAGAGTTAGCAGGTATGTACCGGCTGTATCTTGAAAACCGTTTACTATACGGTTTGCGGAAAAAAAATATTTATCTCAATAATAGTGATCAAGATAAATTGCTGGAAGTTTCAAAGTTGGCTGCTAGGTGGCATAACTATAGTGACCAAACATAATCGGAATTTTCTCAAAAATCCTCATAACAAACATTTTATTATTCTAATAATTAATTAATAAATTATTGTCAAAAAATTAATTGAACATAAAACTGACAGGTCCAAGCCCTGGAGGTTAACAGTTTCTGCAATACACTATTGTCTAGCGTAGCTGTAGTTATAATTATAATTATTATTGTAAATACCATATAGCCTTCTCGATTTTAAAGAAGTATGTGATACAGCATAATATACTAGCCTCTTCATAAAGACTCTCCATCACAGGCGGCCTCTTAAAGTCAGCGGCACGGAGTATAATTAAATAATTTGATGTTAGACTTGTTTGCCAGATTATGACAAGACGCCAAGAGGTTGACATCCTTGTTTATTAATTTAATATTTTGAGGTCAGTTTTATGAAAGGATGTGGTATATTTTCAGGTTAGTTTGCTTGTCAAGTCATGACAAGACGTCATAATATTAATTAATCAATTGCCATTTTAGATGGCTTCTCGGCTATACAATAATTGGTTTGAATATTTACTATAGCCTAGTAAAAGACGGCTGTCACCTACCACGAGTTAAACGTCAAAATTTTACCTGCTTTTTTTTATTGAACAGGCCTGTATTCTGTTTTACTTACTTCTCCTTAAATCCCAAAAGGTCTTGGTAAAAAATGCTTATTTTTTTTTATTGTAGAAGAGGCTTGCTTTGCATTTAGTGCTATATTAAAATACATGGGAGATTTGCCATCAAAAAGGCCAAGAATGGGAAACGAATACACCGATCATATTTTTGATGGACCATTGAAACATGAAATTTTAAGGGATGAGATATATTGCCAAATAATGAAGCAATTAACCGATAATAGAAATAGAATGTCAGAGGAAAGAGGATGGGAATTAATGTGGCTAGCAACTGGTAAGCCTTTATCATATAATCTTCGTGATTTGAAACAAAATTGGAGAAACGGATGGAATGATTCGATGTCTGTCAGTTCTGTCACAGATCGTTTGTCCTAGGGAGTTAACATTTTACTTGGTTTAGTTAGAGTTAATTATGATTATGACAGGTACAGGGTTATCCAACCAAGACTAGACAAGGCGACTTTTCCTGTACTTTTATAAAAAAAACTGATATAGCCATCTTAAGTCATTTTCTCCCGCGAATTCGAATATCTTCAGCAAAAAACAATTGAACATCAAACAAAAGTACTAGGGGTCACTTTGATATTTTTTTAAATGGAACACCCTGTATATTTTTACATTTTTAAATTCCACATAAAATTATAATTATTTTTTATTAAATGCACTATTAGTCTATACTTCATAGTTTCCGAGATATTGACTCTCGAAAAGTGACATTTTTGAACTTTGACAGCTTATAACTTTCTAACAGTACGTCTTAGAGCAAAACGGCTTACATGTCTCTATCTTTAAATTTTATTATCTTCCCAAAAAAATCAACTTCCGGTTAAACCGGATGTAACTCGAAAGAAGGAAATATAGTTGTTCCGGTTTAACTGGAAGTTGATTTTTTGGGAAGATAATAAAAATTGAAGATAGGGACATGTAAGCCGTTTTGCTCTAAGACGTACTGTTAGAAAGTTATAAGCTGTCAAAGTTCAAAAATGTCACTTTTCGAGAGTCAATGTCTCGGAAACTATGAAGTATAGACTAATAGTGCATTTAATAAAAAATAATTATAATTTTATGTGGAATTTAAAAATGTAAAAATATACAGGGTGTTCCATTTAAAAAAATATCAAAGTGACCCCTAGTACTTTTGTTTGATGTTGAATTGTTTTTTGCTGAAGATATTCGAATTCGCGGGAGAAAATGACTTAAGATGGCTATATCAGTTTTTTTTATAAAAGTACAGGAAAAGTCAAAAAATCGCCTTGTCTAGTCTTGGTTGGATAACCCTGTACAAAATGGAATAGGAATTATTGTTGCCTCTTTTATTTGAGACGAAATGAGTGATCAAACGAATCTTGTTGTATCCGTTGTGTGGAGCGGAAATAAAAGCAAAAGACAACAAGGGAATTCTAAAATTTGCCGTTTCTTAAAAAATTATAGTTTGCTAAGTAACATTTGCAAAAAATAATAATTTGTAGAGAAATGCATGTTAGGTTCAGAGCACAGCTCTTTAGTTCATCGAGACGTCCAAAGGCTCAAAACAACTGGCTTTTTCTAAATACGTATCGACTATTGTGTTCTCTAGCGTTATATTCATCTGATAAATTCCCAATATTCAATCAAGACTTTTACGTTTTAAAAAAATCTTATTCACGGCTTTACCGGCAGCATTACTTCTATGCTTCCGTTTTCCCTGTTAAATATATGTATTATGCAGTGCTAGTGTGCCTTAATGAAAATACCGGGTGTTTCTCAAAACACGTTCACCCCTATAACTTTTCTGTATTTATAGACATTAAAATGAAATTTTGAGATTATGCATAAGAGATGAGTCTGCATTTATTGGCATTTTTAACTTGTTAGCACTTCCGGTTTGACCGGAAGTGACCTTGACTTTGATATTTTAAATGGGACATCTCGTATATTTTTACTTATTTGGATTCAGCATAACATTATGAGTGAAATGACACCTCACTTGTAATTTTTTTGACGTGTTATAACATTTTTATGTTTATTTTTTATTTTTAATCTAGAGTGCTACAATTTAATTAAATCCGTTAATTTATAGATAAGTATTATAAGAAAATTAAAATTATGTCATAATAATTTACTTTCTAAGTTTCACAAGCGTTTAAAAAATGAAATTTTGTTTTCTTGACGTTTACTCCATTTTTCCAAATGGAACTATGGTAGTTTACTAGGATATTTAAAATGAGCATTTTTTTTTCCAACAATTTGATACCATACACTCCTATGCTATTTTTAAATTGATACTGAAAATTTTGCCTTAAATCCCAATCGCAAATTTAAAAGCGTTATGCATTATTGCCGCCCACTCTTTTCTAAAGAAATATAAAGGCGGCTTTGAAACCAATATGGTTTTTAATTAAAATTGTAATGTTATTCGTTTATTAAACTTACATTGTAAATCAGATAAAATGGTTAGTTTTACTAGAAATGAACAAATTGATATGCTTCTAATTTTTGGAGTGACCAGAAAAATTCTTCTGAAGCCGCAAGATTTTTCAAAACCATTCCATTGTTTTTCAAAGCCGCCTTTATATTTCTTTGGAAAAGAGGGAGCAGCAATAATGCATAACGCTTTTAAATTTGCGATTGGGATTTAAGGCAAATTTTTCAGTGTCAATTTTAAAATAGCATTGGAGTGTATGGTATCAAATTGTTGGAAAAAAATGCTCATTTTAAATATCCTAGTGAACCACCATCGTTTCATTTGGAGAAATGGAGTAGACGTCAAGAAAACAAAATTTCATTTTGATGGACAGTGAAAAATTTGCGAGTGTTCAAATAGGCCACTATAATATTTTCGGAACCTGTAGTCCGATTTTGTTCATATTTTGACTGTGTATATGTGATAGGGTAAAACTAAGATAAACACAGTTTGTACGCCATACTGCCAGAGCAGTTTATCCCACGCATATACTTCTTTACCTAATGCTGGGACGCGCTACTGCTCAAGTAGTAATAATTTTTGTAAAATTTGGAACATCGTACTGCTACAGCAGTAAGACGTTTCTATAGGTCGATAAGTTGGGTCGTTTATATCAAAATCACCTTCTCTGTCTGCATATGGTTCAGATTTGTCTGAATTAGTTGAGTCAACTTCGCTGTAGTTACCACTTGATACTTCATCAATAGTCTCTCCTCTTCTTTACGATCCATTATTCACAATAGAAATAATTAATACATACTAAAAAACACGTGCTTCTCACAGGACAGTAACCAAACGACTGGGTATAATAAACTAATGCAACCGTTACTGCCATAGCAGTAAGCGTGCCAATTCATCCCACCACCCGACCTTGAAACATCTTAGCGGAAAGAACCGATTTACGATGTAAATATGACAGTGCCCCAAATTGTAATTTGTTGCCAAGGGAGTCATGGGACAGTGAATACTTAGAGATATATATTCAGATGCAAAGTATTGCTGCTATAGCAGAAGTGTATGTAATGAAGACTTTTTATTTTACTGTTATAGCAGTAAGTGTCCTATGATATGAATTTTAGATTACTGCTAAAGCAGTTTTGTCCATCAACGTGTTTTAAACGCTTGTGAAACTTAGAAAGTAAATTATTATGACATAATTTTAATTTTCATAATATTATACTACTTGTCTATAAATTAACGGATTTATTTAAATTGTAGCATTCTAAACTATATTCACGTTTGAAATACGCCCGATGTAAACACTGACCGGCGCGTGCTCTCCGCAAGCCGAACCGCCAGCTAACCTCGTGATTGCCAATTCTCGCAACGCTATTGGCCGCGCGGTCCTGTTGTTCACGTGCTTTTGTTGACATTAGGCGTATTTGAAATGTGAATATAGTTTAGATTGAAAATAAAAAATAAACATAAAAATGTTATAACACGTCAAAAAATGACAAGTGAGGTGTCATTTCACTCATAATGTTATGCTGAACCCAAATAAGTAAAAATATACAAGATGTTCCATTTAAAATATCAAAGTTAAGATCAATTCCGGTCAAACCGGAAGTGCTAACAAATTGAAAATTTTGCCAATAAATGCAGACTCATCTCTTATGCGTAATCTCAAAATTTTATTTTAATATCTATAAATACAGAAAAGTTATAGGGGTGAACGTCTTTTGAGGAACACCCGGTATATAAACTTTAACGGCAATATATGATAGAATTAAGCTTTAGCGCACTAAATAATTATTTACATTATAGGTCTATTTACTTGCTCCCAAAGCCTACTTAAAGAACTAACGACGTTTCTTCGAAGTAGAAGACATCCAATATCACAAGATTCCCTCCAAAGGCTACAGAAGACGCTTAGAAATGGCCAAAGAAAGTATCCACCTCACCAAGTGGAAGTTGAAGCGATTCAACACAAAACCACTCAAATATTCCACAAAGTATATTTCCCAGACGATACAGATGAGGCGTTTGAAGTAGATTCAAGTACCAGAGCGAAAGATTTTTGCCAGAATATTAGTCAGCGGTTAAGCTTGAGGTCTAGTGAAGGATTTAGTTTGTTTGTTAAAATTGCGGATAAGGTAAGTTTGTTTCAGTATATTTTTTTTCTAGTATTATGGGATACAGTAAAACAAAGTTGAACTTGTAAATTTCCACTATATTAACTAGAAAAATGACATGTTTCGCTAACACTGTAGCTTCGTCAGATGACAATGATTTAATAAAGGTGAAAATTAAAAATTGGGGTAGAATAAAATTAAATTATTAAAGATGTAAATAACACACTAGAAGGGTTACAATAGCGGGAAAAACCCAACAGAGGGTTTAAAAATTAAATTAAATTAGGTACAATATGGGTAATTTACACAATCTTAAGTATATGGTCAACAGAATAAATTTAACAAAGGTGAATTATTTAAATCTAGTTGATCATTAAGTAACAGGTCCGTATTTTTAAGTTTATTATTTCCATAGATTCTAACAAATTTAGTTTTAAGCCTTTGTTTTCTGTATGTAAGATTTTAAAGGAAGGATCGAAATATTGTTGATAATTAAGTAAACTGTTATAACGTTCCTGTATTCTTTTGTCAAAATGTCTACCCGTTTGGCCAATGTATGTTTTAGGACAATCTTTGCATTTTAATTTATAGACGCCTGATTTTTTGTTTTATCACTTTTAGTTTTATTGTTTTTGATGAATTTACTTAAAGAGTTATTAGTTTTGTAACACACAATTATATCAAGTTTGTTAAGAAAATTGCCAATTACTTTGCTAGGTTGTCCAAAGAAAGTGACGAGTTTAAATTGGTCAGAGTTTTTGCTTCTAGGAAAAACTAAGTCAATAGCTTTTTTGTAAGTTTTCTTTTTTTAGGATTTGGTCAATTATATTTGAGTTATAGGTATACTTTATTAACAGCAATTTGTTTTATGTTTAGTTATTTTTGAAAATTGATTTTATTTAGAGGGAGAGTTACTAGTCTATGGATCATGCTGTGAAAAGAAGTTAATTTGTGTTGTATAGGGTTGCAAGAAGAGTTGTGTATGTCAGTATCAGTATGAGATGGTTTATGGAAAACGGAGAAAACGTGTCTATCATTTTCTCTCTTAATATTTAAATAAAGAAAATTAATAGAATTGTCACTTTCGTGTTCTATTGTTAACTTGATATTCTTGTGTAGGCTGTTAATATATTCTAAAAATACTTTTTAACTGTCTATCAGTACCAAGAAAACATGTTAAGACGTCATCAACATACCTATGCCAATAAATAAACTGTTTGAAAAGAGGATGATTGCTGATCTTCTAAAGATTAATATATTTTTTTCTTTTCGGTTTTATTTATTTGGGTGGGGCGAAAGATAGCGCAACCGTTAACATTGTATATTACCGTTATTATACGATATAATTTTAGTCGAAATAGAAGTTTCAAACGTCATTAGTGGAGAGGGATCAGTATGTAGGGATATTCAATTCCAATTCTCTCAAAAATATCGATCTTCCGGATCGATTCGATTATTCGAATCGAAAAACAGAAAATAGATTCATTAAAAGGTCGACCTGATCGAATTTAAGAGCAAACATTAAAAAAGCTGGATTATAAAATTATTTAAAGCAGAAAAACGTATTTGCGCAAATTTGGTTTTATGCTTTTATTAATTAAATTTCTTTTCAACTTAAAGCTTTAGGTAACTGCTATTCAAAGACGGGTATTTGGCTGCTTTTTGGTGATAAGGAAATATTGACAAGAAAATTAAATGGCATACGCGTCACTAGTGTTTGCTCTTAAATGAGTGTTGTTTGAGTCCCGGCGGTTTAAAAATCAAGTAAATTGTGTATGTAGAAAAGTCGAGAGTGTATAGGTGATATTGTAGTTTATTAAATTTACCTGTTTGTGGGCCTATTAAAACCCGAAGATCAAAAGGCCGATCTCCTCCCAAAAGAATCGTTCTTATAGAAAAATCTAACGTCAAAAGAACGAGAATTGGAGCAAGAAATCGATCTTCCCAAATATCGATCTAGATCGAACATCTCTAGATCAGTAATCATAAAGATATTTGTGCGAACGAAGGAGAGAAAAAAAGAACTGGGGAAGAGAACTGCTTTACATTCCCGCAAGGCATAAAAATTAAATTTTTTACAATATCTCTGTACTCGAATAAAGATTTGACCTACTAATCTCTGTCTATCTTTAAAGTAAAGATCCAATCCATCTTTGTTGGGTTAGTTAGGTTGACTCAGTTGGTGGCTTAGTAGCCGTAGAGATTGATGAAATTTTAAATTTAGAACAAAAATATCGTTGAAATCTTGAATTTTTATGCAGCAAGTGAGTAGATTTTCCAAACAATTTTCGTTCGTTTATAACGAATTCCCAGCATGGCACTAGCGCTTTATAACTTTATTTAGCCCAGCTGTCGGAATGTAGAATATTTTTTCGTAAATATATTACTTTTAAGTAGAGACCGACCGAAGGTTCGGTTTCGGCTAGTTTCGGCCAAAAAATCTAGTTTCGGTGACGGTTTCTGCCAAAAACCGGCCGAACCTTCGGCCATGCCGAATTTCAGTGTTCGTGAATTGTCGCGCACCGTTCGGCTAACTTTGGGTGGGTTCGTAGGAAGTGTTGTCTATATAAATAGATTTTTTCTCGGTCGACTTTTTTTTTTTAGTGGAAAGAGCTCAGTATACAATAAAATTTTTAACATGTATAAATAAGTTTCGGTTTCGGCCGAAACTGAGACAAAGGCCGACGATTCGGTTTCGGCCGAAACTAAAAAATCTTGTTTCGGTCGGACATTAGTTTTAAGTAGGTATACAGTATATCGACAATTTGATGATCACCATGGGGATATCGATTGTTATAAGCATTTTTCATAATTAGCAACGTGATGATCAAACGTGACTTCCAATGGGAGGTGTGAGCTAAAAGCGTTAAGCCACCTGTCAAAGGCCACCAGCAATGTCATTTCTATGGTCACATGTATCAACTACAAGGGAGTATTTGCCCACATCCGCCATTTCTAACACCGTTGGATTGCCTAATAAAATGGCTTAATAATTTGACATTTGACTGGTGTCAAATAAGGGTTTACAAGCTTATAACAAGAAACAATATCGGCCATTTTTGCCTTTTTTCAAATATATAAAAATTCAAATGTTGAATGGTTTAAAATTATATAGATATTGAAAATTAGCTATAAATTCCGCAAAACTTACTGTCATTAAAAATTAAATTATTCTTTTAACTATAAACGACCGAGACCCTAAGCATCGAAATTATATATTATATTATATTTTTCATTAATATATTCATATTACAATACTTAGCTTCTGCATGGGGATCTGCTTGTTTATCAAACTTAAAACCATTACAAAAATTGCAAAATAAAGTTATTAAATGTATACACAAATTATCACATTTAGAACCAACTGTTAATCTATATAGACCGAAAGGGTATTTACATGTTTAAAACATTTATAAATTAAAAATTTGTATTCTAATTCACTCCATCATTTTAAAAGAAAAAAAATCAAACATAACACTTCAGGAGAATAAGACATTACATGATCATAACACCAGACATTGTATAAATTATCAAACTATACCAAAAAGTAATTTCGGAAAAAAATTACTTTTATAGGACGGAATAATAAAATATAACAATCTTCCAAAAAAATCAGAAAAATTAAAAATTGGCAACTTTTAATAAACAATTAAAGAGATATTTACTAAATTAAATTATTTATACTATTTTTTTTTTAATTGATTTTATTAATGAATCAAATTGGATTAAATTCAATTATTTTTATTGTTATTTTTTTTTTTTTTTTTTTTTTTTTAATGGTTATTATTTTCTACATTATGTTGTCACTTTCTATATAATGAACTGTAAAAGTTAGTTTGGAATAAAGACATTTTGAAAGTTAAATTGGAACACACTGTATAGGTTATTGTTAAAAACTCTTTATATTGAATATACAGTGTGACCAGTAAAGTTCGCATCATATGGGATTTTTTTTATTAATAGTTTTATTCGAAATTTGACTTTGGCATCAAGTTCTGCTTCGATCGAGATGAAAATTAAGCAAAAAATAGTAGACACGTGATTCGCATTATCTGTCAAATTTTAATTTTTTCAAAAAATAATTCAATAGTGGGGTTATTTTTGAAAATGTCGAAAAAAGTTATTGGAAAAAGTTTTTTTAAATGCATTTTCTAGCCCACATGCAAAATTTCAGCTGCATAAGATAATTTTGATTTTTTACCCACCACTAAAATTTATTTTCCACTTAATGAACACTTTACTGATTACACTGTGTTCTTTTTTCTCTTAATATTAAAAGGTGTATTACTTTCAGACACAAACTACGTTTTCAAAAATACCTATTTTATGAAGTTACCTTATACAGGGTCAAAAACAAATAAACTGCATCACATGTAGTGATGTAAAATTCTCGGTAATAATCTTTTGGAGAATATTCTCAAGTTAGAGAATTTTCTGAGAATGGTAAGAAAACCGCTAGAAATGGCAATAAAAAGAAATTAATAATTACCTATTCTGCTTATTTTCGGCAAATGTCAAACGGCGAACGGCGTTATCAAACAAAGCGTAAAGAACTAAAATTTTTATTTAAAAAACATAACATACTTTCCCAAGAATAACTAAAAACTAAACAAAAAAAAACAGTCAAATAAAGAAAGATCACATTGAACTATTAAAAACATAGGACGCATATAGATGTATGCTTCTAGGGGATTTCCCTGAATCGCTGTTGCCAGACGTAAAACACTGTTGCCAGAGTTATAGAAAAGGTTAGAGAAACTCAAAATTTTAAAAATCATTGCCAAATTTTTCAGTGTAAATCGAGGCGGTGTAAGTTATGTAGAAAAACTTCTCTAGAGAATATTCTCGGGAGAGTTTTCTCGAGAATATTCCCGTTCTCGAGAATATTCTCCTCTCACATCACTAATCACACGAGACCAAATTTTAATAGCCCAATTTTGATTTTGTAGAAAAACACATATTTAATATGGGCGCTACTTTAAAGAAAACGTATCTGAAATAAAGCATTGTCAAAACTAAGAAGTTTTATGTAGGTTGCGTTGAGTCTTATTTTGCAAAAGTGGTCCAATTTACAAAATATGGGTAAAAAATCAAAATTATCTTATGCAGCTAAAATTTTGCATGTGGGTTAGAAACTGCATTAAAAAAAACTTTTTCTCATAACTTTTTTCGATACTTTCAGAAATAACCCTACTTTTGTATTATTTTTTGGAAAAAAATTAAATTTGACAGATAATGCGAATCACGTGATTACTATTTTTTTGCTTAATTTTCAACTCGATCGATGCCAAACTTGATGCCAAAGTCAAATTTCGAATAAAGTTATTAATAAAAAAAAATCCTATATGATGCGGACTTTACTGGTCACACTGTATAAAGATATTCCGTGCTTACCTTTTTCTATCTTCACCACCAACATCTATCATCTATCTATCATAGTTTAAATCAGAAACACGACATTTTTTGTAGAGACAGCTCTGTGCGACAAACTATAAAAGTTATAATTAATTTATGTTTCAGGTTATATCAGTACCAGAAGGAGATTTCTTCTTTGATTTTGTTCGCCATTTGACGGATTGGATAAGAAAAGCACGACCGACCCGAGATGGAGTAACACCTCAATTCTCGTATCAGGTTTTCTTTATGAAAAAATTATGGACCAATACGGTTCCTGGAAAGGACAGAAATGCCGACCTGATATTCCATTTTCATCAAGAGTTGCCCAAGTTGATAAGGGGGTATCATAAGTGCACGAAAGAAGAAGCAATTAAGCTGGCGGCTATAGTTTATAGGGTACGCTTTGGCGAGAGCAAACAAGAGCTACAGGCTATTCCGTAAGTTTTTTTAAATACTTTTTATGTGTGTAAAAAGTAATTTTTATTTAACTTATTATAATATAGTATATTAACGTACACGTTTTTTTTATGTCTAATTTTTTTGTTGCTAATACTATTTGTTATCATAGTAGCCTCTGGACAACAAAAATTATTTTGCGAACTGTCATTTTTTGATTTATTGACCCATTTTCACCACGAGATTATAAAGTTATTTTAGCGATATGAGATTTGAAATTGGACGGCATACGTTGTGTGATCCTAGTACATTCGGTACATATACAGAGCGTTCGGAAATTCGGGCGATTTTGCTACTTTTTTTCGAATTTCAAAAGACGTGATTTTACGTCACGGCATTGCAATTTAGTATAGGGAAGATGGAAAATTCAAATAAAGTTGAAGTTAAAATCGACATTGGAAGGTTAGTAGATTGAATTTTGGATAGGATTTGGCAGAAAATGATAGCTTGAAGCATCTACAAAAGATTGATTTATAGATTTATGCAACCAACATACATGACTGTTATCCTCACAGAATAAAAAAGTAGGTTATCAAGCTATTTTTCCTCTGCGAAAAATGGGTTTTCTCGTAAATCACAAAGGCCGCGCAAGTCAATGAAATAAAACATTTAAATCTTACCAACATCAAATAAAGAAAAAACGCGTATTATCGAAATAGCTTCATTACTAATAGATTTGTTATGATACAAAATTAGAAAAAGTGTATTATTATGTTTTACCGATATTTTAAAAAATATTAGAAAAAAATTATGCAAAGCCAAAATTTACTTTTTGCTAATTATGGCTTTCGCAGATCTAAGGATGCAGAAGTGGATGCAGGCGATATAATAACAAATATTCAAGTTAATATTGACAGCAGTAAAAAATGCTGTTTACTATCGTTAGATCTGTGTAAGGCTTTTGACACCGTAAACCATGATATTTTATTAAGAAAATAATACAGTATTGGAATAAGGGGAAATTCACAGAAACTATACTTAAATTAAAAGAATTTCCGTTGCACGTCATCAATCAGCTGATAGTTGAAAATCGGTAAGGAAACATAAGAAAATTAAATTTGGGCAAAAAATGTATAAATTTCATGCGATATTGAATGTAAAAGAAACTTAATGTATTCTTCTTTGATACTAAGCCGCTTAAAGGGGATGTTTTTTAAATTTAACCTTTTAAAAATTAATATCATTTGAATTTTTTAGGCTGACAGTTGGCAACAGAAGTGTCAACGCATCGGTGATGTCAGTTTATTTCTTGGCGAATTTTGATTGACGTTTATTGTTTTCATTTCGTGTTTTCGTGAGTTTATTTAAGTCGTTTTTAACTAAAACTGCAAATCATTTTCTAAATAGGATTAAAAACTGATCTTTTAAAAACAACAAAGGGATTCATACACATTTCTGTTGATTACGTTGTTTACCTTTATTGAAAAATGCTGAAGCATTTCCTTACTGGGGTATTTTGATTACAAACTGGCAACACTGCTGATACTCGAAGGTATGACGTTCAACGGAAATTCTTTTGATTTAACTTTACTTCAAAGTTATTGAAGCTATCATGAACAAATCCATTATTATTCTTAATTGACATTAATTCCGTTTCCAAATTGAACTTAAAGGGAATATAAAGCTATTTGCAGATGATACAACAATTATTTATTTTGCTGAAACTTTCGCAGAAATGTATTTTGATATTAATAATGATTTAAAAATACTTCTTTCTTGGCTTCAATCAAATAGCCTTACGTTAAATTTTACAAAATCTTCTTTTATGTTTATAACTAAAAATAAAATAAATCATTAACCCCTTAACATTTAATAATAAAAATATTCAATATTCAAAAACGACAAACTTTAGGATTAGTTTTAGACCAAAATTTAAATTGAAAAGGCCATATCCAGTATATTATAAACTCGATAACTCCTTTGGTATCTGTTTTGTACAGAGGCTGGATATTATACATTGCTTTGAAATACTTTAAAAATATATATTTTTCATTAAAATATTCAAAATTACAATACTTAGCTTCTGTATGGGGATCTGCTTGTTTATCAAACTTAAACAAAAATTGCAAAATAACGTTATTAAATGCATACACAAATTACCACATTTAGAACCAAGTGTTAATCTATATAGACCGAAGGGGTACGTTCAAAACATTTATAAATTAAAAGTTTGTATTCTAATTTACTCTATTATTTTAGAAGAAAAAAAATCAAACCACACTTCAGGAGAATAAGACATTACGACATGATCGTAACACCAGATATTGTATATAAATTATCAAACTATACCAGTAAAAAGTAATTTAGGAAAAAAATCGCTTTTATATGATGGAATAATAAAATATCAACCACAATCTTCTAAGAAATATCAGAAAAATTAAAAAATTGGCAACTTAAAAAACAATTAAAGAGATATTTACTAAATTAAATTATTTATACTATTTTTTTAATGGTTATTATTTTCCATATTATATTGTCATTTTGAACTGTTAAAGTCAGTTTGAAATAAAGGCATTTTTAAAATCTTCAGTCCTAATGCTTATAAGCGCTATAAAAACCTTTTTTCCCTCATAACAACAATTTTCAAATTAGGATCATTATAATAAAAAGTAACATAACCTAGTCCACATTAACTCTACCACATTACTAAGAATGTATTGATATTAACCTTATTCAAGAAATTTGTTATTATACAGGGTGTCCGGGAAAATGTGGGAAATGTCCTGGATATGAAAAAAACAAGTGAAAAGAATACTGCTAGTTTATATAAACTTCTTTCGTATCGGCCTTCTCTTCGGAGATATGGGCTCCCATGGAATTAAGTTTTTGACACATAATTATTAAACCAGCAGGTATATATTTTAATTTTTTTTTCATATAATCTATACCAGGTAAGACCCTTCAAATTACTATCCCAAAAAGTGTTGCGAATTACTCACAGCTGCAGGGACGGACCAGCTGTGACACTAGTTTGCCCATTTTTTTTTACGCCCTGTATGATAAAAACTTTGGACAACGTCTTTTATATACCTTTAACTATTGACTAAAAATTAAGTACTCTTTATTTATGTCGCTAATCCTAACCGTTTTCGAAAAAACGTCATTTTTAACATATTTACATCATCTATATTTAGCGTATTGCAATAAAAGATACATCTTTGTTTCTATAAATTATAAATGTTTACTTTTAACTGTGATCGCAATAAAATGACGTTTTTCCGAAAACGGTTAGGATTAGCGACATGAATGAAAAGTACTTAATTTTTAGTCAATAGTTAAAGGTATGCAAAAAACGTTGTCCAAAGTTTTTCCAAAGTTTTTATCATACAGGGCGTAAAAAAATGGGCACATTAGTGTCACAGCTAGTCCGTCCCTGCAGCTGTGAGTAATTCTCAACACTTTCTGGGATAGTAATTTGAAGGGTCTTAACTGGTATACATCATATTTTGAAAAAAAAATTCAAATATACCTGTTGGTTTAATAATTATGTGTCAAAAACTTAATTCCATGGGAGCTCTTTGGGAGCCCATAATATCTCCGAAGAGGAAGGCCGAAACAATAAACTTGTAGTATCCTTTTCACGTGTTTTTTTCATATCCGGAAGATTTCCCACATTTTCCCGGACATCCTGCATATACAATCTTTAAAATGGAATAAATTCTGTAACACAGAATTCATCCATCCCTTTAAAAAATCCAAAAACTCTGGTACCTTCCTTTGGATTTAACCGTTTTGATGATTGTTAATTGCCACCTCTATTATAATGTAAAATATAGTATAGTCGATCGAAGTTGATGTCTGATTAGTTATTTTTATTTTAGGCAAATGCTCAGAGAGCTCATTCCTTCAGACCTGGTCAAAACCCAATCAGCAAACGACTGGAAGCGTGCCATTGTTGCCGCTTATAATCAGGACGCTAGTATGTCACCTGACGATGCCAAAATAGCCTTTTTAAAGGTTGTTTATAGGTGGCCTACCTTTGGATCGGCATTCTTTGAGGTGAAACAGACTACCGATTCAAACTACCCTGAAATGTTGCTCATTGCCATCAACAAGCACGGCGTTAGTCTGATTCATCCGCAGACAAAGGTAAGTTTTTTTTTTAAATGAAAGAAAGATCCTTAATGTGAAATTCAACGTCATTCAGATTATTGTCAACCTATAACCTATTTCGCCTTGTTTTTCTTAGTTTATTATTTTATTGACTAAGATTTAAATAAAATCAATATCGTCTGCACATTATTTAGGTAATATCTGATATATTACAAAAATATCAATTTATTTCATTGCTTATTTTGGGAGAATTGTATAGTGAAAGAACAATGACATAATAATGTTAAAAAAAATCTTAACCAATATTTTTCGATATACAGGGGCGGATGGGACACCTCGAACCGGCGCGGGAAGTCAATTGAAACGGCGCTGCGTCGTGTCTATCAAATAAAAAAATTAAAAGACATAAATATGTATTTTTTCATCCACTTAAATTACGACATATTTTTTATAATAACTCATAAATAAAAAAACAAACTTCATTTTTTACATTTAAAACACATTTAGGTGAAAAAAATATTTATTATTGATTAAAAATTAAATAAAAAATATTTAACATAAAGATAACATACAGTGTCACCAGTAAAGTCCGGATCATATGGGATTTTTTTTATTAATAGCTTTATTCGAAATTTGACTTTGGTATCAAGTTATGCTTCGATCGAGATGAAAATTAAGCAAAAAAATAGTAGGGACGTGATTCGCATTATCTGTCATCTGTTTTTTTAAATAATTCAAAAGTGGGGTTATTTCTGAAAATATCGAAAAAAGTTATTAGAAAAAGTTTTTTTAAATGCAGTTTCTAGCCCACATGCAAAATTTCAGCTGCATAAGATAATTTTGATATTTACCTATATTTTGTAAATTGCACCCCTTTTGCAAAATAAAACTCAACGCAACCTACATAAAACTTCTTAGTTTTGACAATGCTTTATTTCAGATACATTTTCTTTAAAGTAGCGCCATATTAAATGTGTGTTTTCCTACAAAATCAAAATTGGGCTATTAAAATTTGGTCGCATGTGACGCAAAGTTTATTTGTTTTTGACCCTGTATAAGGTAACTTTATAAAATAAGTATTTTTGAAAACGTAATTTGTGTCTGAAAGTAATACACCTTAATATTAAGACAAAAAATAACACACCACCTACAAACAGACAAGTGTAATTATCATAAAACAACAAGTGTAATTATTATATTTCCCATATGAACACAACTTTTTTTCTGATAATAAGAGCATTGTGCTATCCATAATACAACAAGTGTAATTATCATAAAAGAAGTATAGTATTTGACTCGCGTCTAATGAACCATAATACACTCGGATGATTTACAACACTCGCCTTTGGCTCGAGAACATTTCCAGATTTTAAATCGGGTGGAATATCTACCTTGAACCTTCTTCTAATTTTACTGACCAAAATATTTGCCCAAAATGTTTCAGAAATGGTTGTAATCTCGATTTTAAAGATGGCGTTTCGACATTGATAATCCGTTGCCACGTGTTAGAAGGTTATTCGACATTTCGATATTCGCGAATTTTTTTTTCGGAAACGGTTAGAGCAAAACGATTCAAACTTTCTGGACGTAGAGAGGAATAGCCGGGGCACGTTCTGGGAACAATTTCAAATATACAGGGTGTACCGGAAAAAAGTTAATAAAGTCAAAGTTAAAAAATATATTTTTTTTTGTTGTAGGGCGATACAGGTGGCAAAAATCATTTTAATCGATTTAAACTTTTTCGACGTGTAGACGACGTTGGGCTATAAAACACTGTTGTTTGCGAACGCGATCGAAAGTTGGGAAGTAATTTTTTTGATTTTTTTAAAATCAATGTAGGGTCATATTGGATCGTTAATAAATCGAATTGGGTGCGTCCGATATACTTTTGGTTTGGATATTCGTTTAGGTCATCTCAAATACTACTTTTTTCAAATATATTGTTCTATACCTAAACAGCATAGAAATGGTAGCAAATTATAAAAAATAAGAATTACTATTTAAGTATGTATAATTTGACAGCTGTCGTATAGAACTTTGTTATTTTGGTACTGAAAATTTTTTTAATTTAGTTTTATTACAGCTTTAACCCTCGCTACGAAAAAAGTTAAAATAAATTGACACTTACCTGTCAAAATCTGACAGGTATCGTATAAAACTTTGTTATCTAGGTACTGAATTTTTTTTAAATTTGAGATTCTTACAGCTATAACCGTCGCTACGAAAAAGCTAAAAAAAAATTGACACTTACCTGTCAAAATCTGACAGCTGTCGTATAGAACTTTGTTATTTAGGTACTGAATTTTTTTTAAATTTCGAATTCTTACAGCTATAATCCTAGATACAAGAAAAGCTTAAAAAAAACTTGCAATTTACCTGTCAAAATGACAGCTGTCGTATATAACTTCGTTATTTAGGAACTGAAAAATTTTTCATTTAGGATTCTTACAGCTATAAATCTCGCTACGAAACATCTAAAAAAAAATTTTTAACTTATCTGTCAAAATTTGACAGCTGTCGTATAGAACTTTGTTATTTAACTACTGAATTTTTTTTAAATTTTGGATTCTTACAGCTTTAATCCTAGATACAAGAAAAGCTTAAAAAAATGACATTTACCTGTCAAAATGACAGCTGTCGTATAGAACTTTGTTATTTAGAAACTGAAATATTTTTAAATTTAGGATTCTTATAGCTGTAACTCTCGCTACGAAAAAACAAAAAAAAATTGAAACTTACCTGTCAAAGTCTGACAGCTGTCGTATAGAACTTTGTTATTTAGGATCTGAAAAATTTTTCACTTTAGGATTTTTACAGCGATAACCCTCGCTACGAAAAGGATAAAAAAAAACTGTCAAAATTTGACAGCTATCGTATAAATTCTTATTTAGGTACCTGAAAATTTTTTAATTTCGAATTCTTACAGCTATAACCCTCGCTACGAAAAAGCTAAAAAAAATTACACTTACCTGTCAAAGTGACAGCTCTCGTATAATTAAACGAACGAACTAGAACAGTGCCGTACCCGAAGGGCTCGGCACAATATTAGCTGATAATTGATAGCTTCCATTTAAGAATAATTTTTTGCTTATGTTTTAATCGATTGAATACTTACATATTTTTATAGAGCAAATATGAAAAGTATATCCCACATTGCACAAAGGTGTGCGAGTTTAAAGAGCACCTATACGGCGCCGTCTCAGAAAACTACCTATCTATACGAGAAAACGGAAATTTTGCACCATTGTGTAGTTTTGGTCAGTTGTTATAATGACAATTTGGCGATATGTCTGCCCTTCACGTTCCGCAGGAAGGTGAGGCAAAAAAAGCAATAGAAAACATAGAAAAAAGAAACTAAGAAAAATACTTTTTAAATACAAATTTTTAGTAGGTACTAATAATAGATGCACTCTCGGCTGACGATTAGCGATATGTACCCAGTCTAGTTTTATTATGGCCTACATTATACGCTCGTTAAATAATATACTATTATATTTCAAAAATTTAATACATAAATTGATGGAAAATTAGATAAACAATATACCTACAGTAAAACCTCTAACTAGCGACCACCATAAACCGAAACGTAAACAAATAAAAACAATTCCTATTATCAATTGACCTAAAACCCAGAAAAAAGGTACTATTAACTTTTTATTATTAAAAAATAATGTATGTGAGAATTGTATCGTATAATACAAATACAACGCATTTTAAACCGGTCGGTGCTTAGGCATTTTATAAGTAGAAACTTTTGGATTTCATCGAAACTTGTTTATAACCTATTAAATTATAACTTATCAACCACAAAAACACAATAAAAATATCATTATTTTAATTATATTATTTATTGTCAGCAATATTCCCACGAATTGTGCCACTTCCTGTTGTAAATATGAAATCAAGCCTATTCATATAATATCATCTTATATAAATCTTAATTGTAATGGAATTTAATTACACCATAATAAATTAGAGGTACTAACAGAGATGTAGGTTTTTCACATTTTAAAAATATTATACGTTGCATGTTTTCAAGGTGCCATTTATTTAAATTTAAATAATATAAGCTACATACATCGTTCAAATTTAAGAAAAGGTGGCTTTTTGTACATTTTTCGCGTATCAGGAAAAGTATTATGGTATTTACTTTCACTGCTTTCACATCCCAGTGTTACCAGTTACCAGATCTACCGTGCAAACGATAGCACCGCTTGTAAAAGTAAGCTGTACGGATATATGAGTCAAGTAGTTACCGTTTACACGGTAGATCTATCGTGTTTATCTACGCCCCTTCCGTTTTTGAACCTAATTAAACCGTAATTTTTAATGTTTGAAAATTACGGAGGAAGTTTGCTTGCTCCTTGCTAGCAAAGTAAAAAATTTTATTGTCAGTGAGTTGCTAATGGGAATAAATAACATTCTCCCTTTGAATAATCAATATAATTGTAATAAATCGTATATTGGGTAATATAAATGCAATAATACTACGGTTAAAAATGTAGTTGACTATCAATCGATAAGAAAATATAGTTGATTACGTTCAATGTTATACTACGACCTAATTTTTTTTTTCAGGAAATTTTGGTAACCCATCCTTTTACCCGAATATCAAACTGGTCGTCGGGCAACACCTACTTCCATATGACCATAGGCAACTTGGTTCGGGGTTCCAAACTGCTGTGCGAAACGTCATTAGGATATAAAATGGACGACTTATTGACGTCATACATCTCATTAATGCTTACAAATATGAATAAGCAGAGAAGCATACGGATAAAGTAAACCTATTTATTTTACGTTTACCTCATGTATTTATTTTATTTTATGTTTATATTTTGTTGAAGCATGTTTTACCGATTAAAATAACCACTAGACTTCCGTTAAACAATGTCCCAGTGTATGGTCCAGTGCGAAATACTATGTCTAGTACAATAATGAATTATTTTGGAAAAATTAAAATTCTTTCAGTAGACCTTTTAACGTTATAAATAACGTGTAAAAAGTCTCCATCTATCATGTTCGCTTCGAAGATTCAAGTCAATGATGCCACAATATGTATAATGCCAGAAAAAAACGTGTCCTATACATTGTGGTTGCTTAAGTGTGCAACATATGGGCATTTTCTCAGAAAATTTTATTCTTGATAAAAGTTGGTGCATGTTCGATAATCATATTAGGTGCACTTGGAATGGTTGCAAGTCAAACGGCGTACAGGGTAGGCCAAAAAATATAAAACTTGTACAAGAATAAAGGTTTTTTAATAAACATTTAAAATAAAAATTTTGCACTTTAAATGATAGTTTTTTAATTAGCATATTATCATTACTAATGTTTTATCTTGTTTAAAAGAATGTTTGGGATATTTTAAAGTCGTGTTTAATATCGTTGCAACAAACATGAAGTTTGTGATTCCTTAATAAATTAAAAATTCAAATAAATTTTACAAATATGCTTAAATTTCAACAAAGATATGTGAAATTGATTTGATTTTGATTAATTTATGAAGGTCTTTATGGTGAATATAAAAAAAAATTTGGGAAATTATTAATGTTTTTTAAAAAAATATTTTTTTTTATTTTAGGAGGTCACGTTTTTGAATATATGCATAACTTTTAATTCTAAACAACTTTTCTTAATAAATTTTGCTGAATTTTCTGAAATAGGGGTACTTTATTCTTGTACAAGTTTTATATTTTTTGACCTACCCTGTACGCCATTTGACTTGCAACCATTCCAAGTGCACCTAATATGATTATCGAACATGCACCAACTTTTATCAAGAATAAAATTTTCTGAGAAATCGGTAATAAAAAAAATTCCCATAATATGTTGCACACTTAAACAACCACACTGATGTATAGAGTGAGCAGTTAAAATCCAGTTGCATTTTAATTTTTCCCGTCATTTCTCTGTCTTTCGGCTATGTTTACTTGATATTAGATCTAATATACTCTTAAAGTTTTCTATTAAACATATTTCAAACTTTAGTAGTTATAAATGTTTAGTGGTTTCTTTTGTTGGTATTTTGTTGATTTTTATTTATATAATTTTTAAATTATTTATACTAGAATCTCTAGATATTGAAAAATCCTTTTATTTTGTAAAGAAAAAAAATTATTGAGAATCTGTAGAACGCCTTTGAGGTAAAAGAAAATACATAGCAAAGGGGCATAAATTTGGCATAGGGTAAATTCACAAGGGTAGCAATTAATGGTAAAAGTTAAAGTACACATATAAAAATAATGCCTTAGCGCTGCTATAAGTCTTAAATTTTTAAATTTATTTTGCTTTGCTAGGTGTTTTTTATTAGTGTATGAAATATTCTTTACATTTCGAACAAACATTTAAACTTAGTATGAATTGTAAAAAACCTCCTTTGATATTAAAATACACTGACGCCTTATTTTTAAAACTGGTATTTTTAGTTTTTATGATCACATAGGAAACAGTAAAACGGTAAATTTTAATGGAAACACAAAAAAATATACGTTCTTAAATTCTTCGTTGAAAATGTTTGACACCTGAATGCTTAAAATGTAGGTGATATTAAAACAAACAAAATATTCAAAATCATTTACTAACAAATACAGTGTCATCATTAAAGTCCGCACCATATGGAATTTCCTTTTATTAATGAAATATGCTCAAATTAAATAACGGCAATCGTTCTTGCTTTAAATTAGACCAAAAATTATCAGCTGTATTCATCAGTAATCTAAATTTAATATCGTCTTAAATTGACAGTTGTAGGTTTGAAATGACAAGGGTCAAAATTATGGAGAACTAGATGGTAGGAGGCCGATCGACAATGGCAGCATTTTCAATTTCTGTCCCGGTTTTTTGGTTAGTTCGCTATTGGCCGATAGATGGCTCTCGCGTCCGAAGTGGGCTGATGTTGTCTTCTTCTTCTTTGTTTTTAATATGGAAAACTAGATCCTCCATAGTTTTTAACTTTTACTTAAACCCTTTATTTTTCTGTGCTTTTACTTTTGACAATTGACATTTTATTTTTCGAAATAACAAATAACGTTTGAAGGCAAGACAAGACTATGGAGAACTATAGGGTAGGAGGCCGATCGACAATGGCAGCATTTTCAAATTCTGTCCCGGTTTTTTGGTTAGTTCGCTATTGGCCGATAGATGGCTCTCGCGTCCAAAGTGGGCTGATGTTGTCTTCTTCTTCGTTTTTAATATATGGAAAACTAGATCCTCCATAGTTTTTAAATTTTACTTTTGACAATTGACATTTTAAAAATAACAAATAACGTTTGAAGGCAAGACAAGACAAATAACGTTGTATTGTAATTAATTTCCATATTTATAATGAATAATGGTACAATTTATAAAAGAAGAGTTTGCTTTGTGTCGGGGTGTAAGACAGAATCTTCTTCAGAGATGAAACGCAGCCAAATAAGTATCTTTCTAGCTCCAAAGGTAAAACCCTCTAGCTAAAATGTTCCTGTATTTTAAAAACGAAGCATCGATGGAACTTTATACAGGCCGAGTTTACTAATAAGTATAACAAAGTAAGTGTAAATTCATATAAAAGTCCTTATTTGTTCCTTAAAGAACTAATTTAAATAAAAATAGTTATCGCGTCCATAAGAAACCATTTATTTGATAGCCCACTTCGAACACGAGCGCCATCGTACGGCGACTCGTAAAGCTGAATTACCGATGCTAATTTGGGACCGAATCCAATGCATTGCGTTCGGCCTCCTACCTCAAGTCCTCCATAGACGAGACAAATAACGTTGTATTGTAATTAATTTCCATATTTATAATGAATAATGGTACAATTTATAAAAGTATAGTTTGCTTTGTGTCGGGGTGTAAGACAGGATCTTCTTCAAAGAGGAAACGAAGCCAAATAAGTCTCTTTCTAGCTCCAAAGGTAAGCTCACTTTAAAAAAAAACCTCTGTAGCTAGAATGTTTAATACCCTGTATTTTAAAAACCAAGCATCGTTGGAACTTTATACAGGCCGAGTTTACTAATAAGTATAACAAAGTAAGTGTAAATTCATATAAAAGTCCTTATTTGTTCCTTAAAGAACTAATTTAAATAAAAATAGTTATCGCGTCCATAAGAAACCATTTATTTGATAGCCCACTTCGACCACGAGCGCCATCTTATGGCAACTCGTAAAGCTGAATTACCGATTCTAATTTGGGACCGAATCCAATGCATTGCGATCGGCCTCCTACCTCAAGTCCTCCATAGTCAAAATAAGTCAACTAAGTAGTTTTGTAATTTATTATTTTTTTGGTTTGTCTTTAAATTTTTAAAGAAAATAGATTTTAATAGGTCCTGTTTCCTTTAGTAGAACCAGTGGCGGTTTCTCCACAGGAGCACGTGCACCCCCATACTCCATTAAGAATTACCCCCTAAAGAAAAAAATAATGTTCATTTAAATTTATATCTTCTTATACAGGGGGTCCCAGATAAGAATGCACTCTACAGGGATCTCGTAAACCATAGGCGATACAAAGATGGTTAAATTAGAGAAAAGTTGCGCAATACTGAATCCTGTAACGTCATGTTTTCAAATTTAAAAAATTCCGAATGCTTCCGAAGATATTTGGATAAAACCGAATTTTCGCGATTTCGTTTTAATTGATTTATGATTTTATTTGAGGAGGCATGTCAAAATAAATTTGACATTTTTATTGCCACTTTTTCTTCCCTACAAGATGGTTTAATTACATTTTTGATCCGACGTTCGTTTAGTCACAACCATCATCAACTTTGTTATTTTAAATAGGAACATTTTATTTTATGCTTAATAAATTCTACGCTTTATTCTTAATCTAACGGTGTATCACACTTATTATTTATTAGACGTTTCGATATTTAAAAACACATCATCAATGAAAATATGCACATTATCGAAAATATTTTTGTTTTTATTGTTGTATTTAAACACTAGTTGGATTTTAAAACATTTTTTTAAAAGAAACTTATATCAAAACATAATATCTAATAAAACTTATCTGAAAAATGCAACAAGTAAGTAATAATTAATTTTAGTTATTAAATACAATTATTTTTATAATAAATTATTTTTGTTTTTTTTAAAATTTCACCCTCGTTCTCCAAACATAAATAACACGGGTAAACAATTTCTTCCATAACGTTATTTAACATTTCTGGAGTTATTTTTTTTTTAACATAATAATTATTACCAAATTTAAAACCAACAGGTTTCTGTAACTAAGTGACAAATCTAAAGAAACTATTTAAACAATTGCGAACGTCAATGTCGTCAATCAATATCATAGCCACCCATATGATGCCGAATTTAAATGGTACGTTATGTATGAATATTATCATGCATTTTTTAAAAATAAAAAAATATGTAATTGTATTTAATAATTAAAATTACCAAAAGTTATTACTGATTTTTAAGGAGTAATAATTGGGGAATATTTTTTTTAGGCCTAACTAAATCATATTATTGAAAAAAAAAATTGGAAAGTTCCCTATTACTATTGCGGCCAAAATAACGGATTATTTTTTAAACTTAATTAGAAGTAAATGATAGAAACACTTCATAACCATTGTGACCGTGGAAATAAAATAGCAATATATTTAACGAAACAGTACAATGCAAAAATAATGAACTAAACTTAAAGACAAATTAAAGACCTTCCGAAAATAAGTCAACTAAGGTATCAATTTCGGGAAGCTTGACCCAAAACTACCTGCCATTCGAGATTGCATCCCGAAATGAGCAGGTAGTAATTTTAACACATAAGTTGCATCCCGGGTACAACGAAATTGCATCCCGAAGGTGAATTTTATAAATAAGATTAGATTCAGCTAAATATTGACAGTGTTGTCGAACCGTTTTCTTTAGAAGATTCTATTTCTAGAAATTGTCGATAAGGAAAACCCAACTTGGACTTGACATACTCTCCAATCGGTTCTAAAAGGTGTATTGGCAACCGGTTTGTTCGTTGTTACCCAGAGCATTTTTTTAAGTTACTTTTTCAACCAATATTTTTTTAACTGAACTTGACATACTCTGCAATCGGTTCTAAAAGGTGTATTATTGGTAACCGGTTTGTTCGTTGTACCCAGCGCATTTTTTTTAAGTTACTTTTTCAACCAATCTTTTTTTAACTGAACTTGACATACTCTGCAATCGGTTCTAAAAGGTGTATTGGTAACCAGTTTGTTCGTTGTTACCCAGAGCATTTTTTTATTTTACTTTTTTCAATCAATATTTTTTTAACTGAAAGTCAAATCCTTTAGGAATTTTCTATCAATTTATATTTTATACTAAGTCTGTATATTACAGTCTTATTAGATAAATTATTTAAAAGAAATAAATTGTCGTGATAAACTTTCTATAGGGGTTTGGCAACATTGCATTGATTTTATATGGTATAATGACCACTTGACTACAGGTGACTCTTCTCTGTTTGGGATGCAATTTCGTTGTGACCTTTTCTAGTTTAGGTAACAACACCTGCCTAGTTGTGGACATCATCGGAACAAGGTCTTACCTAATTTTAGTTTTCTTATTTATTGATACTGCCATGGAAGTGGTAGTGTTCATAGTATCAGGCATTTTTAAATTTACTTTTCGTTTTAATGTATTCTTTGTAGTTATAAAGGCATCTTCTGAGGATGAAATAATGATCTTCCAATTTTCCTTTGATCAACTTAAATAAAGTTATTGTCGTAAATAAGAAGGGGATGCATATCTTCTAATATTTCGACCACTGCAGGCTGTCAACCGAAACCGCAAGTCAATATAATTTGGCCTCTCGTTAAAATTGCTATAGTATATCTAGGCCGTTGTCATACAAGCCAAGCTGTTCAATGTCCATAAAAGTATAAGAAATGCAAATATTCAGCAGAAAATCAAAATAACAATAGGTACCAAAAAAAAACACGATTTAAAACAATATGACGTTTCTTGGCGTTTTGCAAATGCAATTAAGTAACTACTCGGCCAAATTTAATGTTGCCGGGTAAGTTAATTGACAATTAAGTAAAAAAGTCGATCGGTGGTTATCGATTTAATCAGTTAATCACAATTAAACCTTAATCAGCCAAAATATACAGTGTGGCCAGCAAAGTCCGCATCATGTTGGATTTTTTTTATTAATACTTTATTCCAAATTTGACTTTGGCATCAAGTTCTGCTTCGATCGAGATGAAAATTAAGCAAAAAAATAGCACGTGATTCGCATTATCTGTCAAATTTTAAATTTTTCCAAAAAATAATTCAAAAGTAGGGTTATTTCTAAAAGTATTGAAAAAAGTTAATAAAAAAGTTTTTTCAGTGCAGTTTCTAGCCCACATGCAATATTTTAGCTGCATAAGATAATTTTGATTTTTTCCCATATTTTGTAAATTGCACCACTTTTGCAAAATAAGACTCAACGCAACCTACATAAAACTTCTTAGTTTTGACAATGCTTTATTTCAGATACATTTTCTTTAAAGTGGCGCCAATATTAAATGTGTGTTTTTCTAAAAAATTAAAATTGGGCTATTAAAATTTGGTCGCATGTGATGCAAAGTTTATTTGTTTTTGACCAGGTAACTTCATAAAATAACTATTTTTGAAAACGTAGTTTGTGACTGAAAGTAATACACCTTAATATTAAAACAAAAAAGAACACAGTGTCATCAGTAAAGTGTTCATTAAGTGGAAAATAAATTTTAGTGGTGGGTAAAAAATCACAATTATCTTATGCAGCTGAAATTTTGCATATACCGGGTGTCCACGGAAGGTGGTTCGCTCCTCTAACTTTTTTGTTTTTCAAGATAATGAAATAAAATTTGGGGGATTTGTATACGACATAAAACTGCATTATTTGACAGGTGACTCAACATTATGGAACTTCCTTCCGGTTTAACCGGAAGTGACATAAACTTTCAATTTTTAAATGGGACACCTGGTATATTTGAACTTTTTTTGACTCCATATGACATTCTAAATACCAACGATGTGTCACTTGTCACTTTTTTTTACCAAGCTTTTTTTTCCAAATTTATTGTTTTATCTAGAGGGCTATGAATACCTTAAAATTACTTATTTCAGTTCTTTAATCTTGGGAAAAATACAATTTTACTATTTTTGATCCAATGCTATGTGCTATGTAAAGTTTAATCTTTAAAGTTGTATAACTATTTTTTTTTAAATGGCAATATGGTGGCTCGTCGGGTTAAGAAAAAAGAGGATTTTATTACGATTATTTTGATACCATACACTATTAGGTTTTAGAAAAGCTGCCATTAAAAAACTTTAAAAAGTAAACTTAGAACTTTCCTAGAATGAAGCATATTTTGAGAATAACTTTAGATTTAAATGCATCAAGTAGCCTGTGACCAGCAAAACTGATAAAACGAGATCATGCCTTGAAGAAAATTGAAATGCCAACAGCTTCTGCCAAAGTAAATTAGTTTGTTGTTTAAAAAACATGGAAAATAATAGTTTTACAAGGAGTGAAAAAGTTGATATGTTATTAGTGTTTGGAAAATATAGAAATAATTCAACCGATGCTGCACGACTTTACGCACAAAGATATTTTAATCGGCGTCATCCAACCCAGCACTATTAGGTACCCAAAACTGGTTCCGAAAATGCGAAATGAGCCTGACAATAATATCTAACATATCAACTTTTTCACTCCTTGTAAAACTAGTATTTTCCATGTTTTTTAAACAACAAACTAATTAACCTACTTTGGCAGAAGCTGTTTGCATTTCAATTTTCTTGAAGGCATGATTTTGTCTTATCAGTTTTGCTGGTCACAGGCTACTTGATACATTTAAATCTAAATTTATTCTCAAAAGATGCTTCATTTTAGGAAAGTTCTAAGTTAACTTTTTAAAGTTTTTTAATGGCAGCTTTTCTAAAACCTAATAGTGTATGGTATCAAAATAATCGTAATAAAATCCTCTTTTTTCTTAACCCGACGAGCCACCATGTTACCATTTAAAAAAAATGAGTTATACAACTTTAAAAATTAAATTTTACATAGCACATAGCATTGGACCAAAAATAGTAAAATTGTATTTTTCCCAAGATTAAAGAACTGAAATAAGTGATTTTAAGGTATTCATAGCCTTCTAGATAAAACAATAAATTCGGAAAAAAATATTTTCTTGGTGACAAAAAGTGACAAGTGGCCCATCGTTGTATTTAGAATGTTATACGGAGTCAAAAAAAGTAAAAATATACCAGGTGTCCCATTTAAAAATTGAAACTTAATGTCTTTTCCGGTTAAACTGGAAGTTCCATAATGTTGAGTCACCTGTCAAAAAATGCAGTTTTATGTCGTATATAAATCCCCCGAATTTTATTTCATTATCTTGAAAAACAAAAAAGTTAGAGGGGCGAGCCACCTTCCGTGGACACCCGGTATATGGGCTAGAAACTGCATTTAAAAAAACTTTTTTTTCGATATTTTCAGAAATAAAACTTTTGAATTATTTTTTGGAGAAAATTAAAATTTGACAGATAATGCGAATCACGTGACTACTATTTTTTTGCTTAATTTTCATCTCGATCGAAGCAGAACTTGATGCCAAAGTCAAATTTCGAATAGTTATTAATAAAAAAAATCCTATATGATGCGGACTTTACTGGTCACACTGTATGTTGGTGGGCATAGTCTAATTTCAAAAACGATTACCGTTATTTAATGTGAACAAACCTTATTAATAAGAGAAAGTTCCATTTGGTGCGGAGTTTAATGGTGACACTGTAAACAGGGCGTTTCCTAAGTTGATACTTGTTTAAACTGTGCATATTATGTGTAACTCATTAAATCTTTTTTCTGAGAGATAGTAATCTTTACAAAACAAGTGGTATTAAATTTCATCCCATGCGGCTGCGTTTGTGATCTGCCAGTAGCGGCGAACCATACATTTTAAAAGACAAATGGTGACATTTTTACCTTAAAATATCGACGAGACATTTAAAAACATTTTTCTGCAATTTGTTTTCATATCAGGACCTAAATTCGGACTATTTTTGAAGATTGTTAGAGAAAACACTCTTTTAGTGCCACCTCGTATCTGGATCTGTCGTTTCGCCTTTGTAATGGCTACTTTATACCTCAATTAAATTAAACTAAACTTAATAAATTAAGAGAATTAGGAAGTTAAAATACTACATTCAAACGTAACCATTTATACCTACAATTAAGGAATTAAACTAAACTAAGAAGTTGGCCAACTCTTAACTTCTTAGTTTAATTTAGTTGATTCGACATAATTCGTTGGGCGATCGGCATAATCCGTGGTTCCCGTCATGTCATTTGTCATTTCGGTGAATGTAATAAAGAAAGAATTTGTACACATAACCCTAAATTCTTGTTTAATTTTAGAATTATATTTTTGATATTTTGATTATTCCAAAAAGTTTCACGATGGTTGTTAACGACGGTACATTGATTGAATTAGTACAACAGTTCCCATGCATTTATGATAAAACGGACAAAAACCAATAAGATAGGTTAGAGCACCTTCTTTGTCTCTCGTAGATTTATTAAGTTACTTAATGTGGAGGTATAAACCATTGCCTTAATTTCTTAGTATAATTTATTAAGTTTAGTTTAATTTAATTGAGGTATAAAGTAGCCATTAAGGTGCAAGCCGACAAGCCGAGGTTTTCGCAAAGTACGCGTAGCGGGAGTTGACTGGAAGAACCCCGATATAATTCTTAAAAAAGAATTACCACCACTAGTCCGTAAAGATTTCCCTTCTAGCACCCATCAAAAACCACAATAAAATGTGTTTGGATATTTATAACGAAGAAAATATAACTTTCCCGCTCAACTTTAAAGAGATGATGAGATTACGAGGATCTGCCTATAGAAATAGTATATTTATTAAAAATATTTTTATTCAAATTTTAATACGGTGAATCTGTTAAAGCTTTACATTTGCGCTTTTCTTATTGTAGGTAGGTACAAGGGTCATCCAACCAGGACTAAACAAAGGGGTATTTTTTTAGTTTTCCTATATTTTTATTAAAACGAATATTATCTTGTTTACCTTTGTTTTACCATAAAATCTAAAATTGCCTTTTAAAAAGCCCTAAAATAAAGGAACTTTGGCGTAATATTATTCTTTTTTAATGGAACACTCATATATATTTTATTTTTATGAAAGTTCTTTCTTTTCTGAGTCTACAAATATAATAATATAGTTTGTCTATACTAGCTCAAAACGTTTTTAAGATATGAGCGATCAAATTTTTAAAAAGCTGTATTCTTGAGTTTAGTAGGTACGTCTAGATTACCTATCTTGGAAAAGATAAGCCCCATAATGGCAATGCAATCAAATAACGTCACGGAGGTTCGATATGTCTAGAATGCTGTGAAAAACAAAACCATGTAAATAATAATATGTCAAAGTCTAGAGTTTTTATATGTGTATAATAACAATGAAAATTACAATAAATTTATTTTCAACCATTTAGAAGGCTCCTTTTTGTTTACGTTGCTTATAGCACCGGGAGATTATCGCGATAATTTTGTTACTTCTTATTAACTTGATGAAATTAATAAGTGATAATTTTTCTGTCAAAAATGAAGTGCTTTATATCGATTGGCAAAAGTCACTCAGAATAAAATAAAATACATTTTGTTGCTAACTAAACTTATAATTTTTATTGATACTAACCAATTTGCTTTAAATATCGAACACCGGGGCAAAAAGAGACACATCAAAAATTTAACTAAACTCAGCGGAAATATGTTTTTTTAAGTTTCATTTTTTGGAACTATGTAGACATGTAATATCAGATGTTATGGTTGAAAACGAATTAATGTTTTTAATGTTCCTAAAATTTTAGTAATAAACCTTAGTTACTAACAAGTAAAATCAACTTCTATTGTAAAAATACAGTGCGTCATAATAAACTAAACTCATCGGAAATATGTTTTTAAAGTTTTATTTGAATTTAAAACTAAAGACATTGGATTTCAGATAATACATTTGTTATTTAATGTTTCTCACATTTTAGTAATAAAAATGGGTTACTAACGGCTTAAATGAACTGAATTTCTCTAATTAACTCTAATTAGTTACAATTAACTAAAGCCGCCGGAAATATGTTTTTGTAGCATTTTAGCAAAAAAAATACAATAAGAAAAAAATACAATTTATGAAATTTTCTTACCGAATCTCCCACGCAGCAGAATTAATTCTCGATAATTTTTTTCTCGGTTTCACTCATGTTTTTGTTGATGGAAAATTATCCCGAGTCGAGTTTTTGATACCTTGAAAAAAATTATCGGTAATAATTCTGCTGCTAGGGAGATTATAAGGTTAGTGATAATACTACAAACTGCAGTTTATTAAAACTTTGACATTTTATTAATATTTACATGGTTTTGTTTTTAAATGCATTCTAGATATATCGAAACCTTATTTTCCGACACTTCCGTAACGTTATTTTAATGCATCCCCATTTTACTGGGCTTTTTTTCCAATGCATTCTAGACGTATTAACCTCGAAATTTGATTCTCATATTTTAAAAACGGTTTGAGCTAATAATATAGACAAACTATATATTTATGAAAACAGGGTGTTCCATTGAAAAAACTTTACGTCACAGTTTCCTTTGTTTTAAGTTGCTTTCTAAATGGCAATTTTAGATTTTACGGTAACACATAAACAAGATGGCTATATTGGTTTTAATGAAAATACCAGGAAACTTAAAAAATGGGCCACCGTTCAGTCCTGGTTGGATGACCCTATACATACATATCTTTATATATATTTATTTTAGTGTAAATAATTTTACATCACTGGAACTTTGCAATGTAAATATGGGACAATAAACAATCTGAGAGTTATTATAATAACATCCTTAGTTTTTATTATTAATTAGTATTAACATCTCGTCAGATAACTGGACCTTCTCCACTTGTATTAAAGATTTGTCAATTTAATTTCGAAGCTTGTTTTGTATTTCAGATTTATTGTAAATTGTTAGACAGTATTAAATTGGTTAAGGTGGGAGTATCAACATGCTTGCCAACCTATAACCAGTTCGCGTAGATTTATTTAATTTTTCTAGCTTTTACACAAAATTGAAATAAAATCATTATTATCTTCATATTTTATAGGTAATAATTAACATATTAAATAAAAAATAACAAGGAATTTCATTAAATATTTTAGGAGAATTGTATAGCGAAAAATATCGGGTAAGATTTTTTTAACATTATTATGTCATTTTTCTTTCACTATACAATTCTCCCAAAATTAGCAATGAAATAAATTGATATTTTTGTAATATGTCAGATATTACCTAAATATTGTACCGACGACATTTAAATGTTAGTTAATCAAATAATAAACTAAAACGCGAAATAGGTTGGCAATAGATGGAATGACGTTGAGAATTCCACCTTAAGAGCAGACCTAGTGACACCTTCGCTATTTCGGTTTTTGTTCAATATTCCAAAAATCGGCCAAATAAATCATTTTGGAGTACAATTACGTACAGTTTTGCGTTAAAAATGGTTGGATTTATAACTTATTAAAAGCAGAAAAAGAAATATGAGCAAATTTGACAAAATTTCGTTTTATGCTTTTTTTAATTTATCAATTAATTTTTTTCAACCTTAAGCTGTAGGTAACTGCTACCCAAACACGGGTATTTGGTCGCTTCTTGGATAGAACGAAAGTGTAATAAGAAAATGAAATGGCGAACAAGTCACTACTGTTAACTTTTAATCTGAAGTTCAAATGAGATTTTCTGAAATTAAATTGACAAATGAAATACAATTAATGCTTACCCATGCAACTTTAATCGTGACACGAATGACATTGGTAAACATTATTTACTCACAAAGTTGTTCGATTAGTAGATAAATTGTGAGAAAATTATTTCTGTCGAACTCAATTAAGTATGTCACAGCAAAAGTTTTTGATTATTGTTTAAAACTTTTGTGCAACCCAACATTAGTGTTACAAATAAAGTTAAGCAGTAATCGTTGCAAAATTAATTTATTAATTTAATTTTAATTTCTTAAAAAAGAAGGAATTATCATTATAGTGACGGCTCTTCCATGCATAGTCAACAACAACCAAAGATATCGGCATTCAAAGTTGACCATTTTTTACTGCATTTATCGCATTTCATACATTCTTTATTTTAATTTTCAGCAAGGCAGCCTTGCAATTGACGGCTCAAATTTAGCACATAATTTACAGAGCACATCTATTCCAAACAAATCACATTTTTGAACAGTGTTGATCACTTAACCTCTGGGACAGTGGTCGCCAATCTTTTCAATGTGTTGAGATACTTTGATAATTTTGGAATAAACAATGAGCTACCTAAAATAAAGTAATAACTAATATATTTATTTACTACATCAATACAGGGTGTTCGATAAGTATATGGCATACTCTCGGGAGCGTATCGGGGAGGTCAAAATAACTCTACTTTGTCATACCAATCGTACTTAGGTGTTAAATTTTTATATAGCTACAAGGGCATGTCACTTACGATTTAATAAAAGTGAACAAAAATAACAAAAAAGTAAAGCAATTTTTAAACAAAAACATGCGCAGATAAAAAGTGCCATGAGAAGGCTGACACTCAGACTCATCGATAATTTTTTTAATGTTTGTAGTTTTGTAAAGTCGATTCACTCAGTAAACCTGCAAGATGGCCGACATGTCATATGACAAAAGTCATTGAAAATGCAAAAATTAATTTTATTTAGCTGGAATATGACTTTTGTCATATGACATGTCGGCCATCTTGCAGGTTTACTGAGTGAATCGACTCTAGTATAGTTTGATACATCCATTCGAATACATTTATCCAAATGTTTTTCTGTAAGTCGATTGTGCTATTAATTTGTTCTTAATTAACTTTATATTGGCGAAAGACGATTTACAAAAATAGATTGAACTAAACCTTTGATTTTTACACCTTTGTATAAATATGTTGTGAGCTACCAGAATTGCATTTGCGAGCTACCAGTTGCAGTCTAGGAGATAACAATGATAACGTGTTTTTTTTGTAAATAGTAAAACCGTGATACAAAAAAAAGGTTTTCAACCTGTAGCTACTGCAAGTATTAAAAGAGATGATGGAAAACGTAAGATTTTTCGAATAACTGTTTTCTCTGGCATTTCCCAACCAAACATGGTACCCTTTGAATGCTAAAGAAAACGCCGTTGGTCGTACGGAGAAAAGAAAAATAGTAATTTGTTTATTTTCCAGTCATTTTGAAAAAAACCAAAAAAGGAGCCTTTTCGGTCGGCTCTTAAAAACGCACCCCAGTAAGTAGCACTTTCTGATTTTAATTTTTAGGTGTCCAATTAAACGATCAAAACCCTTCAACGCAATTGTTTCTTACTTAAGGACACAAACGTATGTCCCAATTTGGGGAGAAACTTATTTACAGCAAAAAACTGTTTTATTTTATATATGAGAAGTTGATCTACAGTGTGACCATTAAAGTCCGCATCATATGGGATTTTTTTGTATTAATAGCTTTATTCGAAATTTGACTTTGGCATCAAGTTCTGCTTCAATCGAGATGAAAATTAAGCAAAAAATAGTAGTCACGTGATTCGCATTATCTGTCAAATTTTAATTTTTTCCAAAAAATAATTCAAAATGTTATTGGAAAACGTTTTTTTAAATGCAGTTTCTAGCCCACATGAAAAATTTAAGCTGCATAAGATTATTTTGATTTTTTACTCATATTTTGTAAATTGCACCACTTTTGCAAAATAAGACTCAACGCAACCTACATAAGAATTCTTAGTTTTGACAATGCTTTATTTCAGATACATTTTCTTTAAAGCAGCGCCATATTAAATGCGTGTTTTTCTACAAAATCAAAATTGGGCTATTAAAATTTGGTCGCATGTGATGCAAAGTTTTTTTTTTGACCCTGTATAAAATAAGTATTTATGAAAATGTTGTTTGTGTCTGAATACTAATACACCTTAATATTAAGACAAAAAGGACACAGTGTCATCAGTAAAGTGTTTATTAAGTGGAAAATAAATTTTAGTTTAACTTAACGTACCTAACGTTTATCCATTTTCAACGATTTAATTTAAAACTCCTTTATTTTATTTTTTTACTTTCAGACACAAACTTCGTTTTCCCAAATACTTATTTTATGAAGTTACCTTATACAAATAAACTTTGCATCACATCTGCGACCAAATTTTAATAGCCCAATTTTGATTTTGTAGAAAAACACACATTTAATATGGCGCTGCTTTAAAGAAAATGTATCTGAAATAAAGCATTGTCAAAACTAAGAAGTTTTATGTAGGTCTTATTTTGCAAAAGTGGTGCAATTTACAAAATATGGGTAAAAAATCAAAATTATCTTATGCAGCTAAATTTTGCATGTGGGCTACAAACTGCATTTAAAAAAACTTTTTCAAATAATTTTTTTCGGTATTTTCAGAAATAACCCCACTTTTGAATTATTTTTTGGAAAAAATTAAAATTTGACAGATAATGCGAATCACGTGACTACTATTTTTTGCTTAGTTTTTATCTCGATTGAAGCAGAACTTGATGCCAAAGTCAAATTTTAAATAAAGCTATCAATAAAAAAAAACCATATGATGCGGACTTTACTGGTCACATTGTAGGTATGTCTATTATTTACCTTTAGTTTCATAATCGGTTTTAGACCAGAAACTTGCAAATTTGTTGTGTGGTCATGCAAAATACAGTTTTAAGAAAAAAATAAGGAAGTTTGATTTGTTCACACGGTCATAAGTCAGTTCCTTTCTCACGATAAATAAAATTAAATCTCGCATTTTAAAAGATAGTAATTTGTACCTAAATGTGGGAAGTTCTAAGGAACAATAGTATTATTTTTAATAATTACCTTCCTGTTGTATATTAATTAGGTGCTCCCGTTCCCATACTTACATAAAGGTATAAGATATTTGCGTTTTATTTACAGCCATGAGAAAAATAAAAGAATGTGTGTTTAATAGAAAGAAAATCACTTAAACAATGCCATTAAGATTAATGAGTGACCTAAAGTTGACCTGAAAAGTTTTATTAGCTTTTGCCACAGAATATATAGCTACGCCAAGCAATATATCCCGGGCTTTTTTCCATTTTATGTATATATACAGGGTGTTACAAATTTAACACTTACCATTGGGATCTCGTAACCGGCGCAATTGGGATGTGACTAACAATAATTCGTTGCCATATTGTTGTTGCGTTCCTACGGATGCGAGTCCAACTATATAAATGTCGGTCAAAAAATTTCTGATTTAACTTTTGAAATACCAAGTAAATACTTATATAAATTAAAGAAAACTAAGCAGGTATTCTACAGTGTGACCAGTAAAGTCCGCATCTATGGGATTTTTTTTATTAAGAGCAGTAACCCCCTTTACCACAATGAAAATTGCCGAACGTTTTGCTGGTCAAACGAAAAGAAAAAATAAAAATTGATATTTAGAAAATAAATTCTACTTTAAATACCCCATCCAGAAAAGTAAATGACGATAGAAAATATTCCCAAAATTTTTTAAATTTTTAGTAATTTTGTAATATCTTAAACAATTCTTTATTGGTCAAAAGCTAAATGACTTTCCCGGGTATAGAATGTTGTACCAAACAATTTTTCTTAAAGCCATTTTTCAATATCGGCCTTACTTTTTTCTCAAAAACTTTGGGCGCGTAAACCCACTTTACACGCTTAAATTCACTTTACGCGCCCAATGCCGATATTGAAAAATGGCTTTAAGAAAAATTGTTTGGTACAACATTCTACACCCGGGAAAGTCATTTTGCTTTTGACCAATAAAGAATTGTTTAAAAGATTACAAAATTTCTAAAAATAAAAAAAATTTCTAAAAAAAATTTTGGGAATATTTTCGATCGTCATTTACTTTCTGGATGGGGTATTTAAAGTAGAATTTATTTTCTAAATACCAATTTTTATTTTTTCTTTTCGTTTGACCAGCAAAACGTTCGGCAATTTTCATTGTGGTAAAGGGGTTACTTCCTCTTAATAACTTTATTCGAAATTTGACTTTGGCATCAAGTTCTGCTTCGATCGAGATGAAAATTAAGCAAAAAAAATAGTAGTCACGTGATTCGCATTATCTGTTAAAATTTAATTTTTTCCAAAAATAATTCAAAAGTGGGGTTATTTCTGAAAATATCGGAAAAAGTTATTACAATAAGTTTTTTTAAATGCAGTTTCTAGCCCACTTGCAAAATTTTAGGTGCATAAGATAATTTTCTTCCTACTAAAAACATCATTTTGACTTACCCTGGTATATAGTGTATAAACATTTAAGCAACCAAAATTACTTCGGAACAAACTGCAGCGTAATTTTAATGAATAGATTTATCGCCCAGTAAAAAAGAATTGCAATAAAGTCAAAAATAAAAGAGTTATGCCATATTGAAATTACTAAAAAAATGTAGGTGCCGTTTTTTTTTGTCGGTGAGTTTATATAAAAGGCTGATCCCATTCTTTATCATAACAGTTCCATAAGTTTGCCCGGAAACCAGGTCACCTCCAAGCACTTACGGCACCAGATCCAGCAAAAGACTGGACAATTTTTTTTTAAATTTCACAATAATTCTAGGGTAAAATAAAACATAAAATTACTTTGGTGTCAAATAAATAGATATATTTTTAATACGTTGCTTAACGCGTTTCACAATACGATCGACATACATACTCACACATACTCTAAAATGTCTTTATCAATAAAAAATACTGTAATATCTATAAAATTATGTACAACACATAATCAAACAATATTTGTCTAAATGCACTCGTATTTCTAATATCTATGTACAAAAAGATCTGTCTCCCTATTTATAAAATTCGTTGGTTGAGCTAAAAAATATTAATATAGCATATTTTTTTGCAAAGTCCTGTCACTTAAAATAATTATATTCTAGCAATATTCTGTTAATATCATATATTTTGTTTACTTGCTTGCCTACTTTCTGCTGGAAGTATCAACATGCTTGCCAACCTATAATCTATTTCGCGTATATTTATTTAATTTTTCTAGCTTTTACACAAAATTTAAATAAAATCATTATCGTCTTTATATTTTATAGGTAATAATTGACATAATAAATAAATATCAAGGAATTTTATTAAATATTTTAGGAGAATTGTATAGCGAAAAATATCGGGTAAGATTTTTTTTTACACTAGTATGTCATTGTTCTTTCACCATACAATTATCCCAAACTTAGCAATAAAATTAACAGATATTTTTGTTATATGTCAGATATTACCTAAATATTGTAACTAAACGACGATATTGATTTTATTTAAATGTGAGTTAATCTAATAATAAACTAAAAAAAGCAACGCGAAATAGGTTATAGGTTGGTAATGGATTGAATGACGTTGAGAATGCCACCTTAAGCACTATTCATGTTCAATAACTATTCTACGTCAGCTTTAATTAACCTGGTCGATAAAAAACACCAAATTTTGTTGAGTTTCAGCATATCATTTTAATATGATAGCCAATAGCCACAGTATCTCCGGAAAAATTAAAACCCAGTTAAATTTGTTTCGATAACTTTATTTTGGTTTCACTGCGTGGTGAAAAAGATCCCATCGATAACATTATTAAGTTCGCTTCGGAGGTTAATTAGGAAAAAAAACCGTTTTGTAGCATTTTTGTGATATCTCTCTACCTCTATTGGTCAGGCGATAATCCTAGTTATTATAAAAACTTGAGCGAAATTACTGGATAAGTAACATTTTTTTTAAACTCAATGCATTAACTGAATAAAAATAGTTTACGCATTTAGGTAATTTGGGTTTGTTACTTTTCCTTATTTTCCACTAGGTATAAACTATAGACATTTACCTTTAGATACGTACAGCTCTCGTGCGCAACCAAAAGTAGTTTTATAAGTGAAAAAATACGTCCGAGCGCACGGCTCGCCGGTCAGATGCTTTCCCTCCCAGCATGCGCACAAACCTCTTGTTATCGGCCTGCCCTTTAGAGACATGCTCAAAATACACTCCAGAACCGACTAGGCGCCATTTTTGTTGTTGTGTTTTAAGTATGGAGAACTAGAGGGTAGGAGGCCGATCGACAATGGTAGCATTTTCAATTTCTGTCCCGGTTTTTTGGTTAGTTCGCTAGTTGGCCGATAGATGCTCTCGCTTCGCAAGTGGGCTGGTGTCGTCTTCTTCGTTTTGGACTTTTACTTTTGACAATTACATTTTATTTTTCGAAATAACAAATAACGTTTGAAGGTTTGAAGACAAGACAAATAACGTTGTATTGTAATTGATTTCCATATTATTTATAATGAATAATGGCAAAATTTATAGAAGTAGAGTTTCCTTTGTGTCGGGGTGTAAGACAGGATCTTCTTCAGAGAGTATCTTTCTAGCTTCAATAGTTGTTTAGTTGCTCACTTCAAAAAAACCCTCTGTAGCTAGAATGTTTAATACCCTGTATTTTAAAAACCAAGCATCGTTGGAACCTTATACAGGCCGAGTTTACTAATAAGTATAACAAAGTAAGTGTAAATTCATATAAAAGTCCTTATTTGTTCCTTAAAGAATTAATTTAAATAAAAATAGTTATCGCGTCCATAAGAAACCATTTATTTGATAGCCCACTTCGAACACGAGCGCCATCTTACGGCGACTTGTAAAGCTGAATTACTGATGCTAATTTGGGACCGAATCCAATGCATTGCGATCAGCCTCCTACCCTCTAGTTCTCCATAGTTTTAAGTTTTCTCTGTGGATTCCTTGTTGGTTATTGTGGGTGATTAATATTTACGGATTTCTAGTTATTGTGTAGTTTAGTCAATTGTGTTTGTGCTTTTAGTCACTCGGATTGGAATATAAATAATGACTATTAACAGCCGTCGTATGATTTTATTGTGCCAAATAGGGATAAAATAACGGGTATTTCGTATTTTCAGTAAGTATGGAGTAGTGATGTGACATTGACGCAGACCGAAGAAATTATTCACTAAGAGCAAAAAATCCCGGGCGGCCCGAAAAACCCAGCCGGCTGGAAAGGTAATTGAACAAATTTACCTTGACATTTATGACATCTAAACAAGACTAGACGTCACAAGTTTTTTAAGTGACGTTTAATATATTCTTTAACTGGTAAAGTGACATACCATAACATGAAACATGAAGCCTAAACTATCAGAATCTATGATGTATTGTCTTCGGCCTATCAGCTGATGCATATTACCTACGTATAAAACGTAAAAAGCCAGGTCGGCCCGAAAACATTTATTAGGGCCCGACCGACGGCCCGAATGATTAAGGGCCGGGCCGCGTAGAAGCTCGAGATGAAAACCCGGCCCGTGTAGGGCTCTAAGCAAGACACCAAAATCTATTAAATAACCTTTGAAGCGAACGTAATACCGATAGGGACCGCTTGGGGGATGTGAATGCGTGTTATTTTTAAAATAAAAGTATTGGCAGCTAAGTTGTAATTTTTCCAAAGCCAAGAACTGAGGTATGTAACTGGGTTATAACTACACCTCTACATATATTTCAGAAAGTATCAGATATATTTCAATTTAATTTGATATACGGGATGGCTCAACGATGTGTGGAGAAACTATAGCTTTAAAAAGATGGCAAATAGAAAAAAGTGTGTTAGAAAAACGAATTATTTTCGATTTTACAAACACTTTTCACCCTGTATAACTATGATAGTTCAATCAAAATTATTGTTATGTTCTATTGAAATATTTACAATATTTAATTTTTCGATAAACTACTGCCAAATAAGAAGTTAAACATGGCCGTTTCTTCCTAATTAATTAATAACTTTTAAAAACACACAATTAAATTTTAAATGGCCATTTTTTAGTATACATGCTCCTTAGATTTTAAAAATGCGAATATACTACTATTTAAAAAAGTAACTATATCCTATATCGTCAAGCTTTTTGGAGTCACCCTGTATACATTAGGACAATTTTAAATCGATCTCCAATTGACGGTTTCTGAAATACAAGTGGAAGCAGTGTAAAACGCTTTAATACTAATACTCATAGGTAGTACACACAGTGTACAGTAAATTAACTTTTAAAAAACTGCAAACACAAAAGTAATTAAGCCGACTTTCCTAAAGAAAATTAATAGTACAACATACACTCCCGTGCTAAAAAAAAACGGGCATCATAAAATTTGGATTAAGTTTAGGGATTTTTTTTTTATTTTTACTCCTTTTTAAGTAATTTTAATAGAGCTATAGATACATTTATTAGTTTTAATATGCCTATACAAATTTTAAGAGAAATTGGTAGCTTGACTTGACAAGGATAATCGAAAAGTTGTTTTTTCTGCCTAGTGTCAAAACACCCTGTGGAATAATTAAGAAGCAAAATTACTTCAAAATATCAATTTTCATTAAGCCGCAAATATTCTTTGCATCTCGGTTTTTGATTCATGTCAATACATGCATTTGTTCTCACCCAAAAGCAAAATGATCTTGATGATGTCAATAATTTAAATCTTTCCATAATTTTCTCATTGCCATTGCATAAAAAATAAAATAGGCTATTAAAATGCAAGAAAACAAATGTTATTGTATCTAATAATCAAGATTTAATAAACAAATCAATTTACGGAAAAGGTGCATATACCTAAGATTTAAAAAATAACATTTTCGCAAAACAAACAACATGCACCAACAACTTTTTCACTAAAACACATCTCAATAATTTCTATTGCCTCCTCTAGCCCTTACTACTACCTGTACACGTTGGTTCATGCCATCAATTAGCCCGCGAATATCATCCTGGGTAATATTTCTTCATTCTTCCTGAAGTGACTGAAGCTCAGTTAATGTCGCTGGTGCCACTTCTCGGCGCATTGTCTTTCTAGTATGTATATCCCACACATGCTCTATAGGATTTAAATCCGGAGAACATGCTGGCCAATTAATTTTTTTAATGCCAACTTCTGTCAAATATTCAGTAACGCACAAGCCTGATATTCCAGCTCAAACCATCACGGAACCTCACTTCATAGCTAAACCCAGCCCGGTGAGACAAAGAATGGCGGAATGGAAGCATATGTGACGTAAGAGCCAGACTTTTGTCGCTAGTAGTCGCCCTACGTTTACCGTCCCCATCATTTATGAGTTAATATAACTCGTACGTCGTTATTTGCACAAACTGAACGTGTTTACTAAGCAAGGCGACCTTTCTTCGTTCGAGCTATACTTGTCTCTCTTTATATGTGGCAAAGGTAACTTTGTCTGCATTAAGTTACCTGCAGACAGACAGATATATGCTACAAATAATGGCCCGAGCCATTAAATTATTTTGCGACTTAAACAAACGTTCAGTGTCTTTTTGAACTCGGCCACAATGGAATCGCCCAGCCCAACCTCGCCTTATAAAATAATAATGGCTGACAGAGTTTATCAAAGAGTTTGTTTAACTTATTAACTTGATCTTTTCTATTAATATTGTTCATGAACACGAGCCTTTTTACATTTCATTTTGCTTAGGTAAGTTTGTTAACTTTGATTCATTATTTTCATGATTATACAAATCATCCCTTATAAGTCATAATAATATTAACTCAATATTAACCAAAATGTGCCAACACTCTTGTTTGATTATGTTCTCCTAAATTTTGGTAAATTTATAAATTTATTTTAATTACTAAACCCTACGATACTAATTTAAATCTTGCGGATTCTTGCTTACTATGTATACGATCTATTTTTTTTGATTTTTTTAAAAATCTGTAGGTAGCAGATTGTTTTTTTTGCATTGTAGTATTTTTGTTTTAGATCAGCTGTTCGTTATGTGAAAGAATGAATTTTGGAGACAAGATATAAAGAGTTTTTACCCAGGCCTTTCCACTTTTCCAGGCTGACAATGGAAATAGGTATTCTTATTGAAAATACACACATTGCTGAGAAAGCTTCAAGTAGAGAATAAATGAAAAACCAGTTAACGAGGAACTCGATCAGCAGATTACGAGGAATTATAAGACAGGCTCAAATGGTAATTGTGATTTCCTTTTAATATTTTAATAAAATTATGTCCTGTGCATTTCCGAGTTTTATTTTTTATTTTCTTCGAGGCTAATATAGAGTATTTTATTTTAAAGTGATATTTAGTCAAAAAGGTTATTCAGAATGCTGCTATTTGATTTTTACTACATATAAAATCAACTACCGGGATTTTGAATAGTTTTTTTTGGCTTTAAAATATTTCGCCAGAAAAAAAATAACAAAACTGTGGGCGTTTAAACGTCCCGCCTCCTGACTGAAGGTTCCAATCAGACCCGATGGTGCGCTGTTTTTGACAGTTTTGACATTTCCTTAATGTCATTTTTGCTTCGACCAATTAACATGCTTGTTTGTCTTCTTCCTGGTGTAAGTATTCGTTGGCTAAACCGAGGGCTGAACGTACATTCAGCAAATTGTTCTCTATTTCGCTTACATACACGCTCTCTCCCATCTGGAAACTGTAGACAGAATTCGGACTTATCAATAAAGAGTACACTGCTCCATTGTGCCAAATTCCAATCCAAATGTTCACCACCAAATTGTAATCTTGCTGTTCTTATGACGCGGTAGTAATTTAGGTCCAGTTGTTGGTCTGCGTGAGTTTAAATCACCCTGGTGTATATCTTTGACAAACTGTCCAAGAACCAAGAACTGACATTTTTACCTCGAACCTTTCAAACTTAGTTTTTCGCATGTACTGACGTCAAACAACGATTCCGAATAGTTTTAAGTACAAGAAATCGGTCATCAATAGTTTTAGTTTTGCGTTTCCGAAATTATTGAGATTATCACGATAATTTTGCTTTTGGGTGAGAACAAATGCACGTATTGATGTGAACTAAAAACTAAAAAGAATATTTACCGCTTAATGAGAACTGATATTTTAAAGTAATTTTGCTTCTTAATTATTCCACAGGGTGTTTTGACACTAGGCCTAAATAAAAGTTTTTCGATTATCCTTGTATAATATGTCAAGAGTATAAGCATATTAAAACTAATAAATGTATCTATAGCTCTCTAAAAAATCACTTAAATCGGAGTAAATATAAAAAAATTATAAAACCATAAACTTAATCCAAATTTGATGATGCCGGTTTTTTTTGCATGGGAGTATTTTAATCATTAAAAATTTTGACGTGTTCTTTTTTTGGTGTGAAAATTTGCTTAACATTTAAGGGCAATTTAAAACTCACTAAACTAAAAAAATACTGGAAATATATCTTTTTTATATTTCAGAACCTTAAACTATCACAATATTTAATTTTTAAATATTTTAATTTATAGTTTTGTGATCGTCCATTAGATCAAACCCACAACTCGAATCTGAGTAATAATAAAAGTATAAACAATCTTCATTTAAACAATATAAAGATTATTAAAATTGAAAACAAAAAATGGTTCATTATGAATCGTGATTTTCAAGTTATTAAATTCTACATGTTGTGCATGGCATGGAGATAATCTATAATCATTGTAGCTTTGTAACAAGAAAATATATTAGAATACGGTTGTTATTTCATGTTTAGGAAAATACAGTGTACAACAAAAACCTTTGTTAGATCTTGACATGCGATTCTTGTGAGTTCCTACAATTACACATAATGCTAAACATTAGTATCAATCTAATGTTAGCAATATGAGCCACAAAGGAACCTTTTAAATCCCTCTGTAAAGTTGCACGTCACAGCTTTGTACTTTTCAGTTTTCAAGTGTTTTGCAACAACACGGGAAGCCGAATGGCAAGTTTCTTGTTAATAAGTACCCAATAACACAGTCTGACATTGCAATAATCTTACTGCAGCATTTTCGGGTGAATAGGAAGTACCTAATCTCTGAGGGATTTTTTATAGAATAGTTAAATTCGAACTATTTAGCTGTGAACTTTCCGCACTTTCCGAATGTCGAACGTAGATATCACTGTGTTCTGTGTTTTCATGAAGTAACTCTATTAGTAATCATATAGAAAACTGAACTCTTCACAACTATTATTTGAAAAGTTTTTTGATTTAATTTTAAGCGATTGGCCACACCAAAATTGATCATTTTCTAGGAATAATAAATTTTGAGGCGCAGATTACGCATCTAAAAACTATTTTCGGCAGTGACGTTTGTTTTTGAAATATTCCTTCTTTAAAGCATTTGAAGATGTTCTATCTGTAGTTAAAGATATGCAAATAATTAAAGCTTCCTAGGGGCCAAGAACATTTAGAGATCGGATAGTCACTTTAGGAAACGGGAAAGATGAGGAATTTCTGTCTCGTTTCCGTTTAAGCAAGCAATCATTAATATTCTCAAAGATGATCTTCAACATATTACAGAATGATAGGTTTGCGGTCCTTATCAACAAGGACTTAACGCATTTTCAATTAAATTTAAAGTAATTAAGAGTGCCCTTTTACATAATAATGTTTTAGGAATAGATGGATGGAATGGATCCATGAACACAAGATTCTAATTGCCTTAAAGTTTTATGCTACAGTAAGCTTTGAAATGATTGTAGGATACTTTGTAGGTGTGTCAATAAAATTCCTGTATACCTAAAATAAATAAAATGAACTAAAGACGGAATTTTTTAGAAGGGGCAAGATTTCCGAACGTTTGTCGGGGTTATAACATCTACCTATTCAGTCTACAGGTAAAGTAGATAGGATCGGATTACGCTGAAAACTTTAGAAATAGAAAAAGGCTTTTATTTCCCTAAATATTCAAACAGTATGTAATAACGAAAAGAAAATTATGGACAGTTACTTGTTGGCCAGAAGCTACCAGAACAATTTTTGCTAACTCTAGGTTAAGACACATACTTCAACACAGAACTGTTGATAGCGCTGTTTTACTGAGTGACTCGAGTTATACGTTGACCGAATATATGTTAATTTCTTTGGCTAATCCTACAAGAGCTGAATTATTATAACAAGAATTTTAAATTCGCATTAAATATGATGTGAAAAGAAATTATGGAGTGTGGAAAAAGTTTTAATGCCTAAGGTACCAATGTGTACCTACAGGGTGGCCCTTTAGTGTGGCAAAGTACAATAGCTCCGTTACTATTTCAAATACATTAAAAATATTAATACAAAAGTTGAAGGGCAGTAAGTGACTTATAACGTAAAATTATTTTTAACTCTATAGGGTGGCTCAAAAAAGCGGAACAAGAAAAAATGTACTTTTTTCAAATGGAACACCCTGTATATTTTTACATTTTTAAATTCCACATAAAATTACAATTATTTTTTATCAAATACATTATTAGTCTATACTTTATAGTTTCCGAGATATTGACTCTTGAAAAGTGACATTTTTGAACTTTGACAGCTTCTAACTTTCTAACAGTACGTCTTAGAGCAAAACGGCTTACATGTCCCTATCTTCAATTTTTATTATCTTCCCAAAAAAATCAACTTCCAGTTAAACCGGAACAACTATATTTCCTGCTTTCGAGTAACATCCGGTTTAACCGGAAGTTGATTTTTTTGGGAAGATAATAAAAATTGAAGATAGGGACATGTAAGCCGTTTTGCTCTAAGACGTACTGTTAGAAAGTTAGAAGCTGTCAAAGTTCAAAAATGTCACTTTTCAAGAGTCAATATCTCGGAAACTATAAAGTATAGGCTAATAATGTATTTAATAAAAAATAATTATAATTTTATCTAGAATTTAAAAATGAAAAAATATACAGGGTGTTCCATTTAAAAAAAGTACATTTTTTATTGTTCCGCTTTTTTGAGCCACCCTATAGAGTTAAAAATAATTTTACGTTATAAGTCACTAACTGCCCTTCAACTTTTGTATCAACATTTTTAATGTATTTGAAATAGTAACGGAGCTATTGTACTTTGCCACACTAAAAGGCCACCCTGTATGTATGAGCTTGGTATTTAGTTTAACTATCAACTCTGCAATTAACTCAAGATTTAACACAAGCTTATATAACACCGGACACAAAAGGCCTTAAAATTATAGCATATTATAATATATGCCATTAATCAATAGAACATACCGGGTGTCCACGGAAGGTGGCTCGCCCCTTTAACTTTTTTGTTTTTCGAGATAATAAAATAAAATTCGTGGGATTTGTATACGACATAAAACTGCATTTTTTGACAGGTGACTCAACATTATGGAACTTCCGGTTTAACCGGAAGTGACAGAAACTTTCGATTTTAAATGGGACACATGGTATATTTTTCCTTTTTTTAACTCCATATGACATTCTAAATACAACGATGTGTCACTTGTCACTTTTTGTCACCAAGAAAATATTTTTGTTCCAAATTTATTGTTTTATCTAGAGGGCTATGAACACCTTAAAATCACTTATTTCAGTTCTTTAATCTTGGGAAAAATACAATTTTACTATTTTTGGTCCAATGCTATGTGCTATGTAAAATTTAATGTTTAAAGTTGTATAACTCATTTTTTTTTAAATGGCAACATGGTGGTTCGTCGGGTTAAGAAAAAGGAGGATTTTATTACGATTGTTTTGATACCATACAATATTAGGTTTTAGAAAAGCTGCCATTAAAAAAAACTTTAAAAAGTTAACTTAGAACTTTCCTAAAATGAAGCATCTAATTTACTTTGGCAGAAGCTGTTGGCATTTCAATTTTATTCAAGGCATGATTTTGTTTTATCAGTTTTGCTGGTCACAGGCTACTTGATGCATTTAATCTAAATTTATTCTCAAAAGATGCTTCATTTTAGGAATGTTCTAAGTTAACTTTTTAAAGTTTTTAATGGCAGCTTTTCTAAAACCTAATAGTGTATGGTATCAAAATAATCGTAATAAAAGCATCTATTTTCTTAACCCGACGAGCCACCATGTTGTCATTTAAAAAAAATGATTAAGATAAATAAAGATTAAATTTTACATAACACATAGCATTGGACCAAAAATAGTAAAATTGTATTTTTTCCAGGATTAAAGAACTAAAATAAGTGATTTTAAGGTGTTCATAGCCCACTAGATAAAACAATAAATTTGAAAAAAAAATTTTCTTGGTGACAAAAAGTGACAAATCGTTGTATTTAGAATGTCATATGGAGCCAAAAAAAGTAAAAATATACCAGGTGTCCCATTTAAAAATAGAAAGTTTATGTCACTTCCGGTTAAACCGGAAGTTCCATAATGGTGAGTCACCTGTAAAAAAATGCAGTTTTATGTCGTATACAAATCCCCCGAATTTTATTTCATTATCTTGAAAAACAAAAAAGTTAGAGGGGCGAGCCACCTTCCGTGGACACCCGGTATGTTTCCTACCCTGCTTCTGTGACGTTAAAAGAAGGAAGCTTTAGCAAGTTGACTATACATTTCTGTAGCGGATGTAAATTTTGGTTCATGGAGTCAAGTAAATTGTTTTATTTAAATACTTTTAACATTATTTTAAATTGGTAGGCGGGTAATATAGCATTTAGGGTGTACCAATTTCTTTTCATTTTAAAATATACACAAGTGTTGCAATACATGAATCCCTGTATTATTTTGCACTGTTATACAGTGACAAAGCGAGGTGGAACTTTACAGTAGATTTTTAAAACACGCCCACTAAATATATAATATATAGTGTAAAAACCCTAAGATGTTTTCACGTTTCACTTATATTTTAAGTCAATCGGTAACAAAAACATTTTCCTGCAGTCCAATTGAAATCTAGTTTCCTTTTCAATGTCAAATTTCTAAGGAACTATTTGCTTAATATAAGGCATTTTCCTATATACCGGGTGTTTCTCAAAAGACGTTCACCCCTATAACTTTTTTATATTTATAGATATTCAAATGAAATTTTGAGATTATTCATAAGAGATGAGTCTGCATTTATTGGCATAATTTTCAATTAGTTAGCACTTCCGGTTTGACCGGAAGTGACCTTGACTTTGATATTTTAAATGGGACATCTTGTATATTTTTACTTATTTGGGTTCAGCATAACATTATGAGTAAAATGACACCTCACTTTGTCATTTTTTGACGTGTTATAACATTTTTATGTTTATTTTTTATTTTCAATCTAGAGTGCTACAAATTTATTAAATCTGTTAATTTAATACTCAAGTAGTATATTATGAAAATTAAAATTATGTCATAATAATTGACTTTCTAAGTGTCACCAGCGTTTAAAAAATCAAATTTTGTTTTCTTGACGTTTACTCCATTTTTCCAAATGGAACGATGGTGGTTCACTAGGATATTTAAAACGAGCTTTTTTTCTAACAATTTGATACCATACACTCCTATAATAATATGCTATTTTAAAATTGACACTGAAAAATTTGCCTTAAATCCCAATCGCAAATTTAAAAGCGTTATGCATGCATCATTATTGCCGCCCTTTTCTAAAGAAATATAAAGGCGGCTTTAATTTAAAGATGTAATGTCATTAGTTTATAAAACATACAATACATACAATCTTGCGGCTTCAGAAGAACTTTTCCGGTCACTCCAAAAATTAGGAGCATATCAATTTGTTCATGCCTAGTAAAACTAACAATTTTATCTGATTCACAATGTAAGTTTAATAAACGAATGACATTACAATTTTAATTTAAAACCATATTGGTTTTCAAAACCATTCCAATGATTTTCAAAGCCGCCTTTATATTTCTTTAGAAAAGACAATGCAATAATGCATAACGCTTTTAAATTTGCGATTGGGACTTAAGGCAATTTTTTTCGTGTCAATTTTAAAATAGCATAGGAGTGTATGGTATCAAATTGTTGGAAAAAAAATGCTCGTTTTTAGAGACCGACCGAAGGTTTGGTTTCGCCTAGTTTCGGCCAAAAAATCTAGTTTCGGTTTCGACCAAAAACCGGCCGAAACTCAGTGTTCGTACCATTCGGCTAACTTTGGGTGGGTTCGTAGGCAGTGCTGTCGACCTTTTTTTTTTAGTGGGAACAGTTCAATTCGTTCCCAAGATCGATCGATCTCGTCTTATATAAAATATATTATATTTCAGTATACAATAAAATTTTTAACATGTGGGTTTGTGGGTACCTATAAATAAGTTTCGGTTTCGGCCGAAACTGAGACCAAGGCCGAAGTTTCGGTTTCGGCTAAAAATCTTGTTTCGGTTGGACACTACTCGTTTTAAATATAGTGAACTACCATCGTTCCATTTGGAAAAATGGAGTAAAAGTCAAGAAAACAAAATTTCATTTTTTAAACGCTTGTGAAACTTAGAAAGTCAATTATTATGACATAATTTTAATTTTCATATACTAGTTGACTATAAATTAACAGACTTAATTGATTTGTAGCACTCTAGATTGAAAACAAAAAATAAACATAAAAATGTTATAACACGTTAAAAATGAAAAAGTGTCATTTCACTCATAATGTTATCCTGAACCTAAATAAGTAAAAATATACAAGATGTCCCATTTAAAATATCAAAGTCAAGGTCACTTCCGGTCAAACCGGAAGTGCTAACAAATTGAAAAAATTTTACAGAAAAGTTACAGAGATGAACGTCTTTTGAGAAACACCCGGTATGCGTCGTTTGTTTTCGAAAATGTTAATTTTTTTTTTAATCATATAGCGCATGACTTTTTGCAAACACTTTTAAAGATCCTTTAAGGTTGAATTCTCAACGTCATTCAATCTATTGCCAACCTATAACCTATTTCGCGTTGACTTTTTGAGTTTATTATTTTAATAACTAACATTTAAAGAAAATCAATATCGTCGGTACATTATTTAGGTAGTATCTGATATATTACAAAAATATCAATTTATTTCATTGCTATTTTTGGGAGAATTGTATAATGAAAAAACAATGAGTGACAATGACATAATAATGTTAAAAAAAATCTTACCCGATATTTTTTGCTATACAATTCTCCTAGAATATGTTATGAAATTCCTTGATATTTATTAAATATGTCAATTATTACCTATACAGGGTACGCCAAACTCAATGGCCCCTTAGAAGTATCTAGACAATGAAACAAGTTAGGAATTTGAAATTTAGGATTTGTCCATAGGAGGTCGTAATCTCCAATTTGAAAATAGTTTTAGCATTGCGGCGTTGCCAGATCTACTCTTACTACATACCAACTTTGTTATTTCAAATGTAATGCCCTGTATATTTTCACATTTTTGGATACCGCTGGACGTTCTAAAACTTTTCTGTATAACCGATAGTATACCTATCTAGAGCCGTTTGACAAATAAAAATTATTTATTAAGAAATTTAGCAACACGCATCCCTCAATAAAAAAATAAGATTTTTCGCAACGTACAATGACAACCGACTGAGATTTTGGCTGTTGTTCCTTAATAGGTTGTTTTATCATAATATGTCAGGCAAATTAAATTATCTCATACAGGGTGTCTACAACATCATATTCATTTCGTGCAACATAAAAATTGTAGTTATGCAGTAATTTTAAATGGAACACCCTATATTTTAGAGTGGTAACTAAAAGATCCATTAATTCTCTATCTAAAAGTATTATGTAATGTCATACCTAATTTTAGCCGTTTTGGACTTATAAGCAAAAAAACAAAATAATGTAATTAATGTAAATATAATTTCTTATTAGCAGAAGAAGTAGGCTATGACTTCAATCAAAAACGTTTGTCAAAATGTCACTGTCTATTTGGCAAGTAAGCGCTGTACGTACGTTCGTAATCTATTATCTGAATATGGCGAATTCTTATACAAACGAGGAAATTTTAAAACTGTTCTACATTCATGGCGAGTGCAACAGAATTATTAATAGAACATGCAGAACATTTAACGAACACTATCCACACTTAGTCCCAATGAACAAAAAGAAATTTAATAGGATAGAAAATAACATTAAGAACAATGGTCAAATAAAACAGGAAAGAACCCAAATTAAACCTGTAACAGGTAACGAAGACAATGAAATAAATGTTCTTGCATATTTTGTTGCATTTCCTCATGATACCTGTTACAGGTTTAATTTGGGTTCTTTCCTGCTTTATTTGACCATTGTTCTTAAAGTTATTTTCTATCCTATTGAATTTCTTTTTGTTCATTGGGACTAAGTGTGGATAGTGTTCGTTAAATGTTCTGCATGTTCTATTAATAATTCTGTTGCACTCGCCATGAATGTAGAACAGTTTTAAAATTTCCTCGTTTGTATAAGAATTCGCCATATTCAGATAATAAATTACGAACGTACGTACAGCGCTTACTTGCCAAATAGACAGTCACATTTTGACAAAACGTTTTTGATTGAAGTCATAGCCTACTTCTTCTGCTAATAAGAAATTATATTAACATTAATTACATTATTTTGTTTTTTTGCTTATAAGTCCAAAACGGCTAAAATTAGGTATGACATCACATAATACTTTTAGATAGAGAATTAATGGATCTTTTAGTTACCACTCTAAAATATAGGGTGTTCCATTTAAAATTACTGCATAACTACAATTTTTATGTTGCACGAAATGAATATGATGTTGTAGACACCCTGTATAAGATAATTTAATTTGCCTGACATATTATGACAAAACAACCTATTAAGGAACAACAGCCAAAATCTCAGTCGGTTGTCATTGTCCGTTGCGAAAAATCTTATTTTTTTATTGAGGGATGCGTGTTGCTAAATTTCTTAATAAATAATTTTTATTTGTCAAACGGCTCTAGATAGGTATACTATCGGTTATACAGAAAAGTTTTAGAACGTCCAGCGGTATCCAAAAATGTGAAAATATACATGGCATTATATTTGAAATAACAAAGTTGGTATGTAGTAAGAGTAGATCTGGCAACGCCACAATGTTAAAACTATTTTCAAATTGGAGATCATGACCTCCTATGGACAAATCCTAAATTTCAAATTCCTAACTTGTTTCATTGTCTAGATACTTCTAAGGGGCCATCGAGTTTGGCGTACCCTGTAGAATACCAAGTCAATACTGATTTTCTTTAAATTTTGTATAAAAGCCAGAAAACATAAATAAATCTACGCGAAATAGGTTATAGGTTGGCAAGCATGTTGATACTCCTACCTTACGCGCAACGGCTAGGTCGCGAAACGAAATAATCGATTTCCTGTAAAAAAAGAGTTGCGAGAAAATCACGTTTCTGATTTTCGATTTTTGAGTTTGGAACATCAGTAATGGGCCTCTTTCTTCACTATAACAAATCTATCCCAATAATAAAAAATCTTCCTAGAATGTCACAAGCCTTTCTCAGAAACAATTAAAAAGATGTCGCAAAAGCAGAAAGTTTGAAAACATGAGATCATGTACCCGGTCTACAACACTAAAAAGGCTGTATCATGGAAAACGTTTACCGTACGTTCTTCAAGGTTAGCCGCTAGGGTAACTATAGTGACAAAATAAAAAGGGAAATTTTCTCAAAAATCCTTACAGTAAACATGTATAAAAGGTGGCATTTTTCTATTTAAAGAAACTTTTTGGATTTGGATAACTTTCGTTTCTGCTGGACCTCTTTGTTAAAGGGGGTAGGAGGGGACAAATATTGCTATGCAAAAATATTCACAACTTTGGTTTGGCTTATCGGAATTTGACAAATTTGAACTCGCTAAATAGAGACTCTTTTGTTTTATCAATTTAATAAAGAACGAAGTCGTTTTGAATTACGTTGCGACAGCTAGAGGGCGCTATTTACCAAAATCATCAATTAAATGCAACGATATACCTTTTTTAACCTAAGCAAAAAGAAGAATAAATAGCAATAATATCTGTGAAAACCGCAAGCCAATGTCATTTTTTAAACCGAAAATATGGAAAATATAATATAAAAATGAGCTCATAAGAATAAGCTGACATTTTAATTAGTGTTGGGAATAACCGACTTATTTTAATAACCGACTACCGAGATTTCAAGTGTTTTAAAAAACCGGATGATAACCGGTTTTTCACTCGAATGCTAATATTAATATTGGCGGTTCATCGTTCATCTACAGCATGTGTATTTGGAATAACTGACTCGGTGTTGTTAATCGATTGATTTTTTGCGGATAATTAAATGTGGCGGATTTTTTTGCATGGTTCCCAGATCTCACAATTTAACAACTTGAACTTGAGATGTCACGATATTGCATAACTTACGATATTTTTTCTACGCAATCATGAATACCACCACTAAACATTAATTTCGGGCGAAAATAAATGCGTTTGCACATAGCAACCCATAGAAAATACGATAACCTCCGACACAGGCAACCCGTAATGCAGTATTTAATTTGAATAATATCGCCAATAACCGAAACCACTCGGTGTAGTCGCAGAATTTTCGTCACTCGAATTATTACCGATGATAACCGAATTGTTCAGGTGATTGAAAAACGCGAATGATAGGTTATTTTTCACTCGAGTTATCCCAACACTAGTTTTAATACGATATTTGTAGGCAAGAAGTTACGATTATCATTGTGTCTTCTACAAAGCTATAATCAACACAACACTTCTTTAAAATAATGGTCTGTAAATTGCATTTATTTACAAATTAAAATAAAGGATGGGTTTGATTAATGGAACAAATTGCAGTAAAATTTTAACTGTGAAATAATAAACGGGAGGTAGGGGCATTGATTTAAAATATGAAATAGTACATGTCAAAGCTTTAATAAGTTAAATTTTGAGTTCCTTAAAATTTGTGCTGCATTAAAATGCCGGCATCAAACGAAGAGGCGTTGATTCTGCTAAATAGAGTCCTCCAGCGGTCGCAACGGAATTAAAAACGACTTCGTTCTTTATTAAATTGATAAAACAAAATAATCCCTATTTAGCGAGTTCAAATTTGTCAAATTCCGATAAGCTAAACCAAAGTTGTGAATATTTTTGCATAGCAATATTTGTCCCCTCCTACCCCCCCCCCCCCTTAAACAAAAAGGTAGAGCAAAAATTGAAAAACGAAAGTTATCCAGAATTTTCATTAGACCCAGTTCGATAGATCGTTTAGGTTCAGCGAATCCCTGCGACCGGTCTCAAAAAAAAAAAGGAAAATTATCCTCCTCCTGCAATAACTTAAAAATTCTTGGTGAAACTGAAGCGACGTGAAAACATCTAATGCCGCAATAACTTTTGTTCAAAATAGCTCAAAATAAAATCGAACCTATTATCTCGATCAGTGAAGATTCCATCCGGATTCTGCCATCGCTGACGGATTTTGCACTTGCGCCACGGCAGTGCTTCTTTGGTTTTGCCTCATAATATCATCGGCTGGTGTACAGTGCGGTCTCGGGCCCGGTTCTGGGGTGTAAGTAAATGTCAAACCCGTCGCGTAAATAATACCATCGTTGCGAACTAAGGAGACTGGTACTTGGGTGGGTTGACGGACCTGCAACAAAAGAGGGAAATCAATAATACGATTACGGACACTGTGCGGTAGAGCAGGCCCACACAAATTGTGATTTGTATTTGCAATTTATTTGAGACGTTTATGTTTATCATCATTTTTAACACGCTTTTATTAGCTTCACCTGTATGTTTGTTTGTTTGTTTGTTTGTCCTTAACCGACTTCTTTGAACCCGTTTTTGACCCACTTAAAATGGTCAGATTTAATTTAAATTTTGTAGACTTATCAAGAATCGCTGACAATACAAATATCTACACGCAAAAAATTCTCCTGTCAAATTTTGACAGCTGTTAGGTATAAAACGAAGAAGCGATTTTGACGAAACAAATTATGGGGTCGTATAGTACTCGATGCGGAGACTTCGGGAAAAACAAGCCAAAAATTCTCCTGTGAAAATTCGACCGCTGTCAATATGTCAAATCGATTAAAAAAAATGATATTAATGAAAAAACTATAAGGTCGTACGTATATTGAGGGTGGAAAGTTGAAAAAACACGCTAAAAAATCTCTTGTCAAAATTTGACACCTGTCAATATGTCAGAATTATTACAATAACCGATAGTAATGAAACAAACGTAAGGTCGTATAGATATTGTCGCTAATAGAGAAAATTTTTTAAAAAAATTCTACCCGTCAAAATGAAATTTTGACAATTTTCTTTTTAAATTTTGAAAATTTTTGTCGTTTGTTCGGGTTTGTATGTATGTTTTTTTGTAACCGACTTCTTTGAACCCGATTTTGACCCACTTTAAACGGTCAGATTTAATTTAAATTTTGTAGCTTTATCAAGAACCGCTGATAATACAATAGTCTACTAATCTAGCTCAATCTACTCAAAAAATTTTTTTTTTCTTAACAACTCAAACTAAAAAATAAATATAGTTTAAAAAACTAAAAAACACGCTTTAATAATTAATCAAACTAAAAAGCCGAAAATAAATATAATTTAAAATAATTCTTGAAATTCTTAATATAGGCAGAAAATAATAAGTAATGAACGATAAACATTAGTATTATTGTGAAAAAAAGCGTGGGTCGCTTTGTGCTATATTTTTCGTATATCGAGCACCCCACCCTTTTTTCACAATAATACTAATGTTTATTATTTTCTGCCTATATTAAGATTTTCAAGAATTATTTTAAACTATATTTATTTTCCGCTTTTTAGTTTGATTAATTCAAAGCGTGTTTTTTTAGTTTTTTTAAACTATATTAATTTAAATGTTACTCCTTTGGCGAAAAAATAGTAAAAATGTCGTTATGAAAATGGGTACTTATATATTATTATATAATATATTATATAATTATTATTATAATATGGGTTCATAGTATTAGATAACGAGATATCGAAGAAAGTTATTTGAAAAAAGGCGTTTAAGATTTTAATTTTATGCTTGTCCACAAAGTTTGTGATGCAAATGTACAAATAATAATTTTATTACATTTTTTGAAAAAATATCCAATACAGACATACCTATCACTTCAATATTCCCATAAATTTAACGAAAACGTGTTAAATGATCGAAAACCAAGGTATTAATCTATTAGTTAAATTTGGTGTTTCTATCTATTAAAATTTAGCTTTTTACCTTGTCCCAATCAGAAATTGTTTTTAACAGAAATTAATGATGACAAATTTCTGCTGCCCGAGATCTACCACCTGTATTTGAAAACGAAGGTTATATTATAATAATAATAATAATATCTTTATTGCCAACAAAATCTATATAGACACAGCCACGTCAAAGGAACAGAACAGTGCAGGACAGATTCCTACAAAAATATAACATTATATAATCTAGATTATTAAGTAAATAAACATCATTTTACAAAAGATTAAAACTTTTATTTTTCTGTAAAATTAAAAGCACTTATAAAAAACAAAAAAATACACGTATAAACAATACAATTCAAAATACAAAATATAAAATGAAACAATATAAAATAAACTATGTGGACAGAAGTACAGATTAAAATCTTCATTAATAAAATCAGAAGCAATTACAGAACACAACGACAAACACTACAATGGAAAAAAATCAAATTTAAAATTGTGTAAACCCTAAACTATTCCAGCAAGAATTTGGTGGTATTTTTTTTGAACTTGATTAAGTTTGGTTTAGATCGCAAATCAATGGGAAGCAAATTATATGCCTTGATGGCCATAATTATATTAGATGCATTTGTGATGTGCATTTATGTATAGCTATTAACGAAAAATAATATGTGTTTTTAAATTTGCTACTAGTTAAATTAAGTAAGTACTTATAGTTTCCTAATATCAAATTATATTGCTTTAGGGAAATTACAACGGAAACGCTGTACGGACGTTTTTACTACGACTCAGAATTTTTGATATTCATTCTTTATCTAACGTTACAGTGTCGGTGACCTGTGTTTAGGGTTGTGGATTTGACCGGTCAATTTGTTTTTGGTCAATTGACCTGTCAATTGACTGAAATAAATTAAAATTTAAAAATGCAGTGGATGAACCTAACTATACTTGCCAAATTTCTTATTTTGTATTTTGGAAAAAATTAATTTTTTATAAGTAACAAGTTTTGCTTGTTCTGAAAAGTCTATTGACATACCTAAATTTTATACGGGGTGGTCAAATGGATGATATAGTTAGGTTCACAAAAATGCAATGCAAGTGCAAACCCTAACTCTGGCAAATACGAAATAAAAATAAATAGGCTGAGAAGGAAATGTCTATGAAAATGGTATAAAAAGAGAATAACAATAACTTCTCTATTCCTTTCCTTCATTATGATTGAATCCGTTCCGGAAACCACTAATAAACGAGGCGACTATTGGGATTCCCAGAATCAGGTGTTATTGTTTTCTTAAATAACGGCGCTATAACGATACACTAAACATTATCCTGGGTGGTAGCAGGTAAAAAAAAAAGATCTGGACAGATCTCAAATGCATAAATAATAAAATAAAATTGATATATTTTGATCGAATTTGACCGGTCAAATACGTCATGGTGAATTGACCGCGGTCAATTGACCATGCCCAACTCTACCTGTGTTTGCGATCAATTGTGTTTTCTGAATAATTTTTAGTATTTTTCGAAATAGAACTATTTAGTGCTATTTGTTGTTATTTGCGAGGCGGTTTTTTGACGGACTTTTAAAATACGTGAAAAAGGGGTAGGTATAAAAGTTTCTATTGGAAAAAATATTTTTGGACGTACAGTAGACTCCCGATTATCCGAAACCCGATTATGCGAACTCCGCATTATCCGAAAACTTGAGTCTAGTCGTCCGACAGGAGGATCAACCTTCAGTAGCCGAATAGCACTGCAGTGTTGCCGCCTAAATTTATTGTTGAACTCGCAGTAGGTGTTGCCGTGTCTCAAATTTCTTTTTTATTACATATGACATATATTATCATCTTTTTTAGAAATTGTTCTTGTTATTGTTTTACGTTCATGTTATGTTTTTAAATGTTTTAGTTGGTTAGGAGTTTTTATTTATTTTCTTCACACGTTATAACGTTATGTGTGAATAATTATTAATTACATATTTGGGTCATTCCTTAGAAGTCAGGAAAATTTCATGATATTTAGCGTCACATGTAAATCATCATATATCAAAAAATATTTTTATGTAGGCTTATATAGTATGTTAGGTTAATAGAATCTGTAATATGTACCCCCTCATATTATTCATTTTTTTCGAAAAAATAACAAAAAATGACACGGTAATGAGATTCGGTTGTAACGGTAATGTCAAAAGTGGGCTATACCACACAGATGGGCTATCTATACCACACAGACACAATTTATTTGTGCTCTGTGATATCGGTTCTATATAATCGCGGTATAGTCCAATTTATATATAATTAAAAATCACATGTTGTATTATTTTTATTGTATTTTCTTGATAAATAAATTATTGTGTTTGAATTTGAAAAGACATGGAAATGTTCAATTTAGTTCCATGGGAATGTTAAGAAGTGAAAATAATAATAAAAAAAAATTTAAAAACCATTTAAAAAAAAATTTTTCTTGATTAGAAACAAAATGAATGAGCACCATTCAACTAAAAAAATATAATATAAACCCTGGAAAAGTAAAATAACGTAAAAGAAGTTTAAAAATATTTTAAAATACATATTTTTTATAAAGTATTTTTATAAACTGAATAAAGTAATTAAATAAAATTATTAAGTCATATTGTGTATCTTTTTATATTCAGGAACGAAACAGAGCCGAGCAGAACATGGAATCGGTGGCTTGGTGAGTTTGTATAAAATTTCTGCTGCTGGGATTGTCTGGACATCTTGTTTTTCCGGCCAAAAAAATTGTTCTCCTCTTCTGTCCATAAACTGAATTTTCACACATTTGCCAATTTGTGACAAAACCACACCTGAAAAATCAGTAAAAATTAGAATACTCATATCATAAACACAACTGACATTTTACCTGGATACTAAGAGTCGCTAAAAAGAACTGCAACCCATTCATCAGGTTTAAAATCGGATTTTGAACATTCAACCATTTTTATACCGTCTTGCTTAAAAAGCAATAAAAACAAGTAACATTTTTTTAAATTAAAAAAAGTGATGTTTGTTGTACCGGTAATTTCTATCAAGTTTAATTCATGGCTAGATTTACTTATAAGGTCGTTTGGAGCAGTTATAAAACCTACCCCCATCTATCCACTAATTATTTAACATTACCGTGTCATACAAGCATTACCATGATAGTAAAAAGACATGGTAATGTCAGGTATTTTTGACACGGTAATGAGCAAAACATAAAATAACCTTAGATTACTAAAAGCCAACAAAGTAATTATTTATCCTTACCTTGTTGTATTAAAACACTACACTAATTTAAACTTTAAAGTTAAAAAAAAAACACAAACACATTTTTTTTTACCCACACGGTAATGTTCTGAATTGGGTTACAGCCAGCCGAAATACGCGAAAACCTCCTTGCTCTGTGCTTGTATGAACACTGACCTGAGATTTCTCTGTAAAGTGGTAAAATATTGATTTAGGGGAATCCCCTATAGATACTATAACTTTCAAATATTTTACCATGATGCCCAGCTGTCTTAAATTAAGAAGTGACATGGTAATGAGCAAAATTGTTGGTTACATACTTTATATCAATGTATAGAAGTATACCAAACCTGCCTATTAACTAAAAATGTCAAATAAGGTTGCCCATTTGATACTTATTTGAAGTTCAATTTGTTTTGTTCTAAAACTTTTTTTGTTATGGAAAAAAAAATAGTACTTCTTAAGAAATTGTAAAATGACATGGACATGGTAATGTTTTTTTTTGCAAAATTATATTTTTTTTCCATGAATTTTTTTTTTTATATATAAACGTATTATTGGTACAAAAAGAGCAATGAAACTATATCGCCTTGCCAAAAACTTTTTGGTAAATATTGCAAAATATTCAAAAGGGGTGGTCACAAGTGATTTTCCCTGATTTTTTAAGAATGACCCATTTGCACTATGTAGAAACTGCATAGCTAATTTATTTTTTTCATCACATGTTATTATTATTATTATTATTAATATTATACACTTATGTCTTTGGTTTCTTTTTAGTTTTCATTATTTCAAGCACTTTTATACAGTCAACAATTAGAGTATCACGTCACAGTTCACAGTCTAGGTACAGTTCACAGTCAAGGTACGCGCGACTAGACACAACGTTGGACATTTACAAGCTCGATTACAGATTTTATCACAGAATTTATCACAGTTAGTTGTTTGGTTGGAGGTGAGCCAGCTAAAGATAGTGCACCATGGTGCCATTTATTGTTTCTAGGTTTTTATCAAGCCTGTTCTTGAAGATGTTCCGATTTGGGGCAAGGATGGTTTCTTCATGTTGGTAAATTCAATTTGTTACTATTGGCTGCTCTATTCGTCCTTTTATTTTTAGTGGAAATAAATCGTTTTTGTGGCTCTACTTTTCTTCCCGTCAAATTCTTGTTGGAACTGGTACTATCATGAGTTACATAATAAGTGTGTTCTATTTTATTTTGGGGATCCTTTAATACATCTAGTGTTGGTTGAAGAGGGACTAAAGCTTTATTAATTACTTTGCATTGTTCGATGGTATTGGCACTATCCAAAATACGCTGGAACATAATATGGGACAATTTTTCTTTATACCGAATAACATCAGAAGTTCTGCCCGTCCCTGGGCGACAAAGCTGTTTTAAAATAGATTCCTCTTCATTACGGTGATTCGCATATTCTTGGATAATAATTAATGAATTGGTATTTTCAGATGTTTCTGAGGTTGTTGGTAAATTATAAAATAATATAAAAAATAAAAAAAATGGAACATATAGGATTCATCAACTAACGATCGAATATCGTAGCATCAACTCAGAATCGCGCGGGATTGCTTCGTCTACGTTCGTGGATTTTCGCTCGATCCTCCTGTCGGACGGCTAGACTCAAGTATCCGAAACGACCCATGAACCGGATTATACAAAATGATACTTGCTATTCCTCCGCATTATCCGAAATTTCTAAAAAATGTTTTTTTGGTTTTGTTGTTGCGGCCAAAAATCGACAGACTTTAAAATTAAAACAAGTACCAATTACCTCTTTCTTGAATTTATGAATATGAATACATACTAATGTACATACATAAGTATTAGAATTTATTATGTATGTATGTACATCTATAGAAGTACATAGATATAGTTACTTTTCCTATAGTAAATGATTTTCCTCAATCTCCGCATTATCCGAAATTTCGATTATCCACATCATTTCGGATAATCGGGAGTATTTCAATATTTCAATAAATTATACCCCCAAAATATGTAAAAATAACATAACAAAATAAATGTATCCCAATCCTAAAACAGTGTCAAATTATGGTGATGAAAACTGCATTTAAAAAATTCACAGATTTCGCAATGCTTGCAACCAGCGGAGACATTGGAAATGATTGAATCATATATAAAACATAATTTTATTATTATTCTCAACAACTAAGTAGGTAACTAATAAGGTTACCTATATGTAAATAACATAAAAATATTGATCTTTCAGCTTTTTATTTGTAAACGATTTAAAACCAACTAATAAATAGCTAAAACAAATATTCTTTAAAAATACCTTAATTTTTTTTTATTTTCCATTTTTTTAAGAAATTGAATTAAATGAATACTAGCTACATCTCTCGCTACATCTTATGCAAGACATATTACCAATGAGATGCATTTGGCGCGATGTTGCCCCCTTGCCCGAAGCGGATGATTCCTTTAAAAAATATATTTACCTTGAATTGAAATTAATTATTAAAAAAAATTTAAAAAAAATTATTTTAAAATATGCAGGGACTTTCTCTAAATCGCGATGCACCTCTTCTTAGAAAATATGTAGGTACCTTTTCCCATCGCAATCAGACACACCCAAAAATAAAAATTCCAATAAAACCAACACACGGCAACAAGGCGCGCGACATAATTATCTTTTGACCTTGAACGAAAAACTCGTAACTTGGCCCCTATATACGAATATAAACATTTCCAATGTTAAAACTTTAAAGATGTCACATTTCGCATACACTTACCCACAACCATTCCCCTCTGAACTGTGATATGTCGGGAACCACACACAACATGCTTTCTTGACATCGATACATTGTTTCCGCTTCGACGTCGCCAAACCATACTTGCAAGGATGGTGAAAAGTTGTCACCTGTCAATTCTAACATGGCAACATCCCCACCACCGTTCAAATGAAGGCTGTGAACTATAGGAACCGGTGTGACAGGAGATCTGAAAAAGTTAAAATATTTATTTATAGATTAACAGTTAGAAAAACAGCTTTTGGTAAAAAATCAATTAAAAGTACCTACAATTTTTATTTATAATGTGTTTGTATCATTTTTTTTTTTTGGAAAAATGCTTGGGATGGCAACCCTAGTTTTTTATTGACTATTTTTAAAATGCATTATAAATTATACATAATACCTAAGTACCAAATTTAATATTTTAAGTATTTCTTGTGAAATGTTGGGGAGTGGAAAACATGAATAAGACATGAACGAAGGTTAATTTCTCCCGAAGTAATTAGAAACGTTCAAAACGAGTTTGACTTTGAATGGACAAGGTTTTGAGAATTTATTGACGAAAAAGTATTAAAGACGGGTATGAGGTTTTTTTTTTATTTTTCAATTAAATTAATTTTTGTTTTTTTTTTACTATCTTATAAATATTTTATTTATTACATTACAATTACCTAACAGGTCCCATGCCTTCATAAAACTGATATTCAGCCTTATCAGTAGAAATAATTGTCCAACAGGCCCCATCGTTGATCATCTCTTTGTTTGGTTCTTTTGGGCACGGGGTGGCTTGGAACTGAATAATCCTTTCTTGAGACAAACAAAGGTACATTCTTTCTGTGTCTTTCATGTAAAAGGCACATTTGTGGAGTTGAGACACAGGGTCATCAGCTTCTAGAAGGGCCTGTTGCTTATCGACCTAGAAAGGAGTTTCACATGTAGAGGAACGTCAATGGACTTATCCGTTAACCATATAAGTATTCCTGGAGTAAAAATAATATGAGTTTTATAATGCCATTTTTCATCTTTGACCCTTCATGTTCGATATACAGGGCGTCAAAACTGGTTTGTGTGACTTTTTCTGTTCTATTATAAGTAACCAAAGTTATGAATATAGCTCGGAAGATAGTATTGCTATTAACATACTTGAAAATAAGTAAGTATTAATTAAAGACAGAAAAATAGTCACGTTCTTGTAAGCATATTTTCATTATTCAAGGGGTTCTTAGTATTTCATATAATGTGCTATCTGGAAACTTTGGTCTTGGCTTTTCCAATGGCTTTTGTGTTCCACCAAATTGTCACAAGAGAGTGGAATGGTGAAAATTCCCTGATAATGCACTGAATCTGGACACAGCACAGAAGAAGGTAGGTACCTCGGTAGGTAGGTACCGGTAGGTACAGACTAACATTGGAAAAATGTCAGTTATTCTTAATTTCTTAAAGGCTAGCCTTACCTAGATAAGTATTCAAAACAGTCATCTGAATGTTTAATTATTGCTGATGGACAATTTTAAAACATAAAAAATGGCAAATATTTTCAAGAATAAGGTCTTATCTATTCTTAAGAATTTTTAGAACCTTAAGTAAAATTAACATAAATCAGTACCTATACAAGGTGGCCCACTTTTAACATAGGGTTTCATAACATCAAATTTTTTGAACTATTTTTTTTTAATACAGCTGACATTTACTTAGGTAAGTAGGTATGTACAGTGTGTGCCAATGAACCAAACTAAGTACTCATACCAAACATGAATTCTTTAAATAAAATTTAAATAAGTAGGTAAGTACCTACCTTGGTATAAGTGGAATTATTTCAATGAGAGTGGATTTATTTTATTTATGTAAGTAGGTAGGTACTTACATATGGATGGAATTATTTTTTAATAACTTTTTTTTTTAAATATGGATTTTAAGATGGTAAGTAGGTAGCTTGGTAAATCAATACCTACTTATTAACAGAGCACAAAGTTTGAAAATTAAATTGGCTGATAAAATATCATACTCGATATCATAACTTAGCAAATTAAAAACAAACCCAGTAATCTTAGTTGGTACATTATTTACGAATAATTGTAGGTACTCACCTTCCTTATAATAAGACGTGGCAGTGCCATACCCGTAACTGAACAAACTAGTTTGACAGTGGCCCCATAATGTATATAACCATCTCTCACTTGAAATTCCTCACTTTCAGACTCATTGTCATCTAATAGATGAATGGTAAAAGCACCCCACTGAGTTGAGCTTGCATGAAAATGTCCATTTTCCACATGCAAATACCTAGTTGATACAGTTTGTGACCTTAATCTATTAAATAACGCCACTTTAGTACCACTTGCTATACACAGGTCAGCATTTTTAAGACTTTGCTTTTTTTTGGACGGTTTAGAAATAACTTTAATCCTTTTACTATGAAACACACCAATATCATGCCCCGACCCATAAAACATTTTCACTGATAACATAAAATGTTTTCGTTTATCCGAGTCTGAAATATAAAGTGTTTTTGCGGCACAGTACTGCTTTCCATTGTTTAGGTCTAACTGTTGCATATCCTGATCTGAATTCCCAATTCCTATGAAGGCACAAAGTTGGGAAGCTTGTTCCGATTCTCCTTCACGAAGCATCTGCTCCTGACGTAGTCTCCAACCATCACCAAAGAGGTAAATACAAGGTGGAGGACAGAAAAATCGTTTTTCATTACCATATGATTTCTGAGCAACTTTTGCATGTAAGATAACAATAACCATATCTGATCTCTCTCGGAGGTATTTTTCCATAGCTTCTCTAGTTAATCGTCTATCCTCTCCTCTATAACCTCCTGGTACCACAGCTCCCGAAAATCGGGGGTACATAGCCCCATGTTGTGGTGGGGGAGTTGGTGGTGATTGAGCATGAGCTATACCGGGTAGTCCGTATTGATGGGGCATTTTATCTAAATACCCTTTAAAGCTTACCTACCGTAAACTCATGGGAAGACCATGCATATTCTTCTTATTACAAACAAAAACCTGCACTATTGACTTCACTGTAACCACGAAACACGAAACTTCCTTTTAACACAAGATGATTTGGTGCATTTTAATAAACTACTCATTTCATTACAAACACACTGCGTGACTAGAAGACACTCTTTCACGGCTACCGCGGTACGTGAGAACCAAAAGCTGTTTATATCCCCTTCTTTTTCTCTGCCATCATGTTACATTTCTTCGCTTGTTAAAACACCTGTTTACAACTTGATTTTTCCGACAGGCTGGCCAACTCAAATTTATATTTAATGTATCCCCTCCCCTAGAGGTTCATGTTTTTAACCACTTTTTTAAGGTAAAATAATTTTTTAATGAATAATGTTAATTTAAAAATATAGTGTGCATACGTTAAGAGGACTTGAAAACTTCTATAACCCTCTAAAGATTCAAGAAAAAAGCTTTAAAAATATTTATAAGTTTTCTTACATTGGCAACATCGACTTTAATGGAAATGTCATTTTCATTCATGATGTACGAGGGGCAATGCAATAGGTGTTAAAATTAAAAGCTGATTGGGACCGGAGTTTTTTTAGTTTATTTTAAAACTGTTGCAGTTTAAATGCAGCTAGCCTTTCAAAATGAAAATAATAAATGGCGCCCAAAATACCAATAATTTTTGCAACATATATTTGTTTCCATACTGTCAACTCCATTTTAAGAATGAAATATTTCTTCAAATTATTACAATAAGTAAAGTTATTATTAGAAAATTTCTAAATTTTAAAAATAACGGACATTGCATGGAAAATAACGGAGCTGCGTACAAATGGAAATGGACGCCCTTAAAAAAACCGACTGTCCGTTAAAATAACGGACGTATATGTAGGTATATGGTTGGAGATTTCCTAGCACGCACCTCATTGGCACTTTGGATAAAAAGCCGAGTGTGTCCCTAGTATTCCACTTATTCCAGGTCAAGGGCCAAAGTTCCTGATAATTTCCACCCGCCAAATACCATAGGTATTACCTATACTTTTTACAATTTTGGCATCCTGGGGGAGAGATGTGTGTGGTATTTTATTTTACAATATAGTAACGGCGTCTTTTATTATTTCCTTATATTTACCACCCTTTCATCGTATGCACATTTTTAAATTTTATTAAAATGTACAAATTATTGGTTTTAACCAACGACTTCTAATACATTTATTAGAAGTCTTTGGTTTTAACCATAATATTATAGAACCTATGAAGACAAACTTTCAGCTATGATAAACTTTTAGCAGTCCACCCGTACAATTTGTTTCCCACGCTAGTCTTCCTATTCGCCTTTTGCCCGTGACCGACGCGACGCCGACGACCGGCCATCGAAATGAGATTACTTACTACTGCCACTGCCCCTCCCCCCACCTTAAGGATGTTAGGGTTATGGTCGGGGCGTGGGAAAATAGTGTGGGAAAGAGTGGGTGGCCAGAATTTTGATTAACATAGCTATGTCCTTGACGTCTTGGGCAAACGGAACTCGGAAGAAGATACGAAGAGTACGAGTTTAAAGAGCATTTAGAGTGTATTTATCATTTATCAGCTGATTATATATTATAATAGGTACTTTTACCTATGTAATTTTCAAACAGAAAACGGGGGCGACATATTCATATTGCCGCGATGGCTGATGACTAGGGAGGGGGCAAGAGATAAAATAAACAATTTCCTTAAATTTATAAGAATTATTTTTGCTCAAATTATTCATGTATTTATATAGTTTTTAATATAAATAGAAGTTAGGTATCATAATATACAGGGTTTTTCCGTATATTTTGGAGCACCCCTGGAGCTTTTATTTGAAGACCTAGAAAAAACTTTAAATTACCAAAGTTGCATGATTTCTCCTGAACCGCCAGAATTTGTTATCGGACAAAACAAATGAACATCGTAAATTTGTTTAATAATGCCAATGTCGATTTTTTTAAATGGAACACCCTGTATATTATTTTTTCTTTTAACTCCTCACTCTTTTCTGATTCCAAATATGTGTATATATTATATGTTTACTTTAGTCATTTAGGCAAAATTTCATTTCAAAATATTGCGATTTATTAATAATTATTGAATTTTTCATCTTTAGAGTAGAATAGAATAGAATAGAATAGAATAGAATAGAATAGAACTTTATTTCATATTATGTTTCACAATACATATCATAAAGACATAAAAGAAATGACGTCACAAGATTACATTACTATAAGTTTTACATAAGTATTTTTCTTGGTTTTACATATTAAAGTAATCTTCAATTTTATACGGTTCCAGTCCAATTAGAAGTTTTTTAGTCTCCAATTTAAATTTTTTATAACATGATATATTCTTAATTCTATTTGGTAATTTATTATAAATTCTTATACACATATATGAGGGGTGTCTTTCTGTCATTGTTAACTTATGGATTGGATAATTTATATCTAATGTTCTAGTATTATATACATTATTTACATTGTTTATTAAGAATTTTTCTTTGTGTTTAAATAAATAAAGTAAACATTCATGCAAATATAGGCCATATATTGTTAAAATGCCGTTTTCCTTGAATTTCCCCCTGCAAGATTCTATTATACCCATCTTAAAAATGATTCTTATAATCCTTTTTTGTACAATGAAAATGGATTCAGTTTCTGAGCTAATTCCCCAAAAAATTAATCCATATCTAAGAAGCGCTTCAAAATTTGCAAAATATAAAATCTTAAGAATATCCCTATTTACATAACCTCTGTACATGTTCGAATTGCATAGCAGACTTTATTTAGTTTTTTACCCAAACTCTCAATTTGGGGTGACCATTTTAGGAACTCGTCAATGACAATTCCCAAAAAAGTTGTATATTTTACTGTCTCTATGTCCTTTTCACTTAATACAATATTCATTGGTTTCTCTTTTGTTGTCCTATTCGTACTAAACATCACAATATTTGTTTTATCTTCATTTATTATTAATTTGTTACGTTCAAACCATTCTTTTGCATCTGAGAAAAAACACTCTATTTGCCGAATCAGAGATTCAGGTTCTTCTTCACCTACAAGTAAATTTGTGTCATCTGCAAAGTTTGTCATAGCTCGACCATCACCATTCGCTATGCAATTGAGATCATTTATGAATATCAAGAATAGAATGGGCCCCAAAACACTCCCTTGAGGTAGACCCATCGTTATTTCTTTGATATTTGACTTAACTGCTTGATTGTTCTTTGTAATTACAACTCGTTGTTGTCTATTTGATAGATATGATTCCAGCCACTGTAAGGCATTTCCTTCGACTCCATAAGAGCTTAGTTTCAAAAGTAGATAACTCCAATCAATGCAGTCATACGCCTTCGATAGGTCTATGAATAACCCCGCTGTAAGCTTACCTTCTTCTAATAGGTTTTGTATTGTCTGCGTAAATTGATACACTGCCGTCTGTGTCGATCTATTTTTTAGATACCCATGCTGAGTGGAACTGAACAAATTAAATTCATTAAAAAAACTTAGCAACCTCCTTGCCATTGCTAGCTCAAACATTTTTGAAAAACTGTTCAATAAACTTATTGGTCTGTAGTTTTCCATCTCTTCCGGATCTCCTTTCTTAAGAATAGGTTTTATTAATGAGCGCTTTAACTGCTTTGGAAAAATGCCAAATTTCAATGAATTATTCAATATGTAGCACAACACCGTATTGATTTTACTTATACTGGATTTGACTATTTTAGTAGGAATTTCATCTTCACCACTACTCCATTTAGTTTTCATTTCTTTTGAGAGATCTATTACTTCATTTGGAGAAAAAGGTTTTAGAAAAAGTGATTTGTCATTTTTTGGAATATTTAAATGTGGGGGTGGTAAGTTTGCATTATTGTTCCTTAAAGTAGAAACAATTTGAATTAAGAACTCGTTATATTCTTCCACTATAACTTCTGGATGTCCCTTAATTTGGCATTCTTCCTTATCAGTGTGTTTGCCTTTTATGTCATTATATAACTACAGACCACATAATTTTACTTTTATTATCAGAGTTTGTTATTTTCTGACTTAGAGAATTTGCTCTTACTTCCCTCAACATGTTATCGTATTCCCGCTTTGTATTTTTATAGAGATCTTTATAGTTATTGTCGCACCTACTGAGAGTGAGGAGTAGGTCCAATCTATTCTTGCATTCCTTAATTCTGCTATCATGATATACATTTATCCTACGTTTATGATTGTGAATCAGTCTTTTTGGAAAGCTTTCATTAAAAATATTCATGTAGTTATTCATGAACATCTCCCACTGTCCATTTACATCATTTTTAGTAACATTATATACACATTGCCAATCTTCCTGACCTAGTATTTGTAAAAAATAACCTACATTATTGTCATTAAAAAATCTTTTGTATCTAGTACCTATTTTACTACTACCATTTAACTTAAAAACTAGTCTTTGAGATGTGTGATCTGACACATGATTTTCTATTACTTCATTAACTTCATACTGACCTAAATTTGTAAATATGTTATCTATGCAGCTCTGACTATTATCTGTGACCCTAGTATTATCAAAGATAGTTTCATGTAACATAAATGAGTTTGCAATCGATAGTAGTTTAGTTCTGAGTTTATTTGGTTTTTTAAATTCTATATTGAAGTCTCCTCCAATAAGAATTTTTTTATTTTCGTTACAGATCATAGTCAAAATCTGCTCTAACCTCTGAAAGAATATGTCTGGGTTTCCATTTGGCGGTCTATAAATTGATAAAACAATAAATTGCTGATTACTTTATAGTACATTCTGCTGCGGCACATTCTATTTCACCAATAATTGAACAATCAGTTATTTTTTTTCGATTTTTACATTTGACCTGAGTTCTAACATACACAGCTGCTCCTCCATGTCTTCCTTCTCTACGACATACCTTTGATACCAACTTGAAATTTTGTATGCCTATGCATTCTAATTGTTCCTCACTCTTCCAGTGTTCTGTCAATAGCAAGAACCTACATTCATCATGACCCTGCAGAAAGTACTGTAATCTGAGTAACCCATTATACCAAGACAAGACCATTCAAGGTATGAAATATTATTTTTGAGACATAAGTCAGTTGCCATAAGCGATTAATGACAACCAAATTGTTTCTCAGGGCAATCTAGATTTTCTAATCCCCAATATTTTGAAATTAAATTTTGCCTAAACGACTAAAGTAAACATATAACATATATACATATTTCGAATCAGAAAAGAGTGAGGACTTAAAAAAAAAATTAAGATACAGGGTGTTCCATTTAAAAAAATCGACATTGGCATTATTAAACAAATTTACGATGTTCATTTGTTTTGTCCGATAACAAATTCTGGCGGTTCACGAGAAATCATGCAACTTTGGTAATTTAAAGTTTTTTCTCGGTCTTCAAATAAAAGCTCCAGGGGTGCTCCAAAATATACGGAAAAACCCTGTACAGGTAAAAGTACGAACGTATTAAGTAAAGCTTTCTTTAATAAAATCGATGGTAAAAGGTAGGGGAAAGGAAGGCACATTCAACCAATTTTTTTAAAATGGCCGACCAACTTGTTAATAATTAATTATTATAAACGTGAATGTATACACCACCACACCAAACATTATATCTTTGTTTTACCAATCCAAATATTCAAGAATTTGATTTTTTTATAGGATATAGCGTTAATTAAAAAAATCATTACAAACGGTTGAAACTGCCCCTCCGGTGGGGTACATTCCACTATTCCACCACATGCTGGGGTAGCTTCAACCATATATAAATAATTGATTAAAATACACAAACAAGAGATATTTTTATTGCAACATAGGTAACAGTAATAAACGAATTATTAAAAAATATTATAATACCTATGTAATTTTAATACGAGGTTATTTTTGACATTGGAAAGCTAGACAGACTCTTAATTTATGAAATATGAGGAAAGGTTTTTGGCGAAGTAAAGCAATCTTGATGTCCTAGGTCCAAGCAGTTTTAGCTGAACTTGGTTGTGGTAATTTTAGTACTACATCGGAACGGTTTACAGCAGATAAGTCATCGACAAGAGGACAAATAAATTTTGGATCCAGCGATTTTACCTTCCTGCGTAAAAATTGTATCATATATTCGTTAGGTTTTAATATTTCAATAACTTTTCCGCCGTAGTGGATATATAGTAGTCGATTTTACCACAAACTTTACTAAAATAGTAAAAAATCATTTTCATTAATGACATCTTCATCGTTTAATACTTCTAACGAACTTTCTTCGTCACTAAAATCATCACTTTGGTCGTCTGATATCACAATATCGATTGATCTTCATCAGAACTGCTTGTGCTATATTTCCTTGTCATCTTAAGTTTCTTATTTTCTGGAAAAACTTGCTTTATAACTTTCTGCCGTTTTCGCTCTTCTTGCTTTTTCTTCCGAATTTCATTTTCATTCTCCAATTCTTCCAGCCTGTCCTTCTCAGGGGTGTCAGTATAAATGCGTGCTTTCTGAGATGGGGCAGATTCAACCACTGGTCGAACGTGCCCCGTATGTATGGTTGAAAGTACCCCATCCCTATATGTTTCAGAAACTAATAATTTAAATTTAGCCAGTGAATTTTAAGGTTAGAAAACCTTTATCAGGTTTATTTTCAATAATAGTAAACAATACCGACTCATAAAGCCGTGCAAATTACAGCAAAAATGTGTTAACTAACAGTAAAATAAAATGAATTAATTACTTACTGTGAACAGCCAGTTTCACTATAAAATTTATTTGTCAACCACCAAACCAGAGAGAACAACTATATTTCAAGGAGATGGATGGCCGATTGTAACCGATATTTGTGTGACATTGCCGGGCGCCAATTTCAAATACAAAGAAAGAACAACTATTGGTTGAATGTGCCTCGTGGTTGAATGTGCCTCCCTTTCCCCTATAATTTCGTTTTGATTCTTTTAAACAGCAAAGGAAAAAACTTTGCTTAACTAAGTTATTAAAGGATTCGAACGCTTCGCGAACAACTTCGTATACAGGGTGTCCGGAAACTTCGTTCGTATAAGTACTTTAAGGGGATATTCTACATATGAAAATATAAAAAAAAGTTCATAATAATATGAATGTAGGTCCTTAAATGACTTATAAGAAAGCTATGACCGTCCAAAGGTGACCTCTAAAGATTAGTTTCTATTTTATATCTATGCAACCGCTTGTGTGCTTTTTGGCACACAAACTAATATTAACAATTGCTAATTTATTATGTTGAGAGTTATTATGAAATTTAGTCAGGGACGTTCTTACGGGGGGGGGGGGGGGGGTGGTGGCTTAGTTTATTTATTCCTAATTTTTTACACGACACATTTGAAAAATTTTACCCAAAAATTATAATTCCAGTGATTTTTCTACACAAAAAAGGTATTCTTAAAAAAAATTATTGGACCAATGATTTAGGAGAAAAATCGATTTATTTAAATCATTGCATAAACTGTTATCGAATTGTGTTTAAACTAAAACATCAAAGTAGTCTTATGGCAAATACAAATTTGAAGTAAAAAAACATGAAGAAGCCCAAGGTTAGCGTTAAAATAAATTGACAATGACGTTTTTGTGATTTATTGTAGTGATCATTGATCAAGTGCAAAGTGTTTTTGATTAATTAAGTGCAATTTTTAAAAAATGGCAGGTTATTCATTTGCTGAGTTAGCTGATATGCATTTTATGTATGGCAAAGCTAATGGTTGTGCTCGAGAAGCTCGCAGGTTGTATCAAGAATATTTTCCAAACCGTCAAATTCCTTTTGTGAGAAATTATTCGTTAATTTACATCAAACTAAGAGAAACTGGAACTTTTATGCCAAATATGAATGAAACTGGGAGAAGCCGTACTACTAGGACTCCACAAGCAGAAGAAAGAGTGCTCGAATGCGTTGCAGCCAATCCGGGTATAAGCACAAGAAGAATTGCCTTACAAGAGGGTATCCCTAAAAGTACAACATGGGAAATTTTGCATGAACAACTTCTTTATCCATACCATATACAAAGTGTTCAGGCGCTTAAGCCTCAAGACCTACTTCCTCGTGCAGAGTTTTGTCAGTGGATGCAGAGAAAATGTCATCAAGACCGTTTTTTTCTACAGCCTTAGCCGTTTTCGATTGGGAAAGTGATTTGGATCGATCTGATTTTAAAAATCAGTTGGGATCACTTTGACCGTGCGATCACTTACCAATCGAACACAAATCAGATCAGTTGGAATCAGTTAGATCGATCCGGATCGATCTGAACCTGCGAATCGAATACGCCTCTGATTATCTGAGCCGTGTTCGATTGGGAAAGTGATTTGGATCGATCTGATTTTTAAAATCAGTTGGGATCACTTTGACCGTGCGATCACTTACGAATCGAACACAAATCAGATCAGTTGGAATCAGTTAGATCGATCCGGATCGATCTGAACCTGCGAATCGAACACGCCTCTGGACTATCTCAAATATAATAATGAAGCGGCGATAAATCAGCTGTTCTTTCCTCGAAATGGAATAAAGAAACTAGAGCGGATCAATAGGTACGTTCCATTTACTTCTTTTTAACAGCAAAGCAAAGTAAAAAGCAGAGTTCCTTTAGGTTTTTGAATAGCATAGCAGCTTTGGTGACTTTAACGTCCACAATATCAACTGGCTCAAATACCAACGATGAACAGGGTCGTGAGGCGGAATCTTTTGCGATCAGTTCTGGTCTAACTCAACTCGTGGAAGAACCAACGCGAATTCCAGACCGAGATGAAGATTTTGCTAGTCTTTTAGATCTCTTTTTGACATCCAACCCTGACCTATACACAGTCACCGTTTATCCTCCATCAGAATCTTCCGATCACAAACTTATTTCAACTCTAAGCGAGCTGCCAATTTGTTCTGAACAACCTCCTAAACTTTGGCACTACACATCAGCTAGTTGGGAAGACCTAAGGGACCATTTTCGCACTTTTCCTTGGCTGGAAGTATGCTTCTCTTCAGATGATCCATCCGCTTGTGCTCAAGAGGTCTCCGATGTTATTCTTACTGGCATGGAAGCCTTTATTCCTTTCTCCAAGAAGCGCCCTTCTAATGGCAAACCCTGGTTTAGCAAGAACTGCGAGCGTGCTGTCAGAGCTAAAAATCTAGCTTACCGACAATGGCGTAAAAATCCTACCGATGTGAATCGCACCATCTTTGTTACCGCTCGAAACCAGTGTAAGCAAACGAAAGATCAAAACAAAGAGGCTCATAACATGAGGATCAAAAATAAACTTCTCGCCAGTCCTAACGGAGCTAGGTCCTTTTGGTCAGTCGCTAACGCCGTCAGTCAAAATTTTACCAAATCAAATATTCCACCGCTAACACGTTCTGATGGTACAATAGCAACCACGGCTGAAGATAAAGCGAACTTACTCGCAGAACTATTTGCTTCAAACTCCACGGTGGACTTTCAGGGAAAAACACCCCCGAACATTCCAGCAGTTCGATCGGAAATGACTGATATCGTATTCCGTCAGCGTCCTGTCAAACGAATTCTGAAGGGGCTCGATGCCAAAAAAGCTTCTGGTCCAGATGAAATTTCTATTATAGTGCTCAAGAAATGCGCCGATGAACTCACACCAGTATTTTGTAGACTTTTTAACCTATCCTACAAAAAAGGAATATTTCCATCTTGCTGGAAAAAGGCGCGAGTCCAGCCTATACCAAGGAAAGGCAAGAAAACCCTGCCAAACAACTATCGACCAGTCGCATTGCTTTCAGTTATATCAAAGGTGATGGAGAAAGCTATTAACCAACAACTTCTAAAATACCTAGAGGGCCTTAAAATTATCAGCGACCATCAGTATGGTTTTCGTAAATCCAGACCAACAGGAGACCTTCTAGCCTATGTCACTCATCTTTGGAGCAACGCAATCGAACATCATGGGGAGTCCCGGGCTATTGCACTGGACATCTCTAAAGCCTTTGACCGTGTCTGGCACGAGGGGCTCCTAAGTAAACTGCGTTCTTATGGTATGCCCGGTCGATTTTGTTCATGGTTGTCTAGCTTCCTCAAGGACCGTTCTCTGCAAGTGGCGATTGACGGGTTTCTCTCAGACACCTTCACCGTCAATGCTGGTGTTCGTCAAGGGTCCATATTATCCCCCACTCTATTCTTACTGTACATTAACGACCTTCTAGCGAAAACAGAAAATCCAATACATAGCTTTGCTGACGACAGCACATTTATCTCATCTTTTACTTTGAAATCTCAAACATCGGCTGCTGACGCACATCTTCGCAGACAACATGAGGTATCACGCCTCAATAAAGACCTGGAAGAAATTTTGTCTTCGAGGGACAGTATAACCAAGTCGAATTTAACGCTCAAAAAACCCAGGCAGCAGTTTTCTCTAAGAAGGTTAACATTGCAGAACCCGATATCGTTATGGCATGACACACAATTCCACTGACTTCGTCTATTAATTTGCTGGGTGTCAACCTGGGAGGAAATATGTCTTGGCATAATCACGTTGTGGCAATCGCCAGGGCAGCTTCTCAGAAGCTCGGTATACTTTTCCGTACCAAAAAGTTGTATACACCTCAACAACTTTTGACACTCTATAAAGCCCAGATTCGACCATCACTGGATGGAATACTGCTCTCATATCTGGAGTTCTGCACCGAAGCATACCCTTCGGTTGTTGGATTCCATCCAAAGGAGAGCCGTTCGTCTAATCGGCGACCACGAGCTGACTAAGAACCTCGACAGCTCAGCTTAGAACATCGAAGACAGGTTGATGATTTGACTCTCTTCTACAGATATTTCCATGGCAAGTGTTCGACAGATATTGCCCGCTCGATTCCACCTAGAGTAATGCATAGCAGAAACACACGACGAATCACTGCCGCCCATCCCAATGTGGTTCAACTTAGTACACCCCGAACATCATTGTTTCAGAACTCTTTCATTTGGAGGACGTCATCTTTGTGGAACGGCCTTTCTGAGACCGTGTTTCCAACCGAATATAACCTCCAACGATTCAAGAAAAACGTGAATCGCTTTCTTCGCACACGCACCGCTCCCAGAGCGCCTTAAAGGATTTTTCCTATAGTGCTTGTGCTCGATCATAAAAAAAAAGCCAACAGCTAAGTTAAGCATTCCCTTTTACAAATTTAACTCTCTAAGCACTCTAGCACAGCAAAGATTTTTCCTCCTCCCTTGCCGCGGTTAAGTATGCCCCTCTCTATTTCTTGTACGGACTATGCGAAGTTGTTCGCGAAGCGTTCCTTTAACCACTTAGCTAAGCAAAGATTTTGACTTTGCTTTGCTGTTTAAAGGAAGCAAATGGAAAGTACCTAAAATGGTAACGAAGTCCATTGGATCTGGTTCAGCACGAGTGCAATAATACACAATATACAACAATATTTGTGTCAGCCATTGGTAATAGTATATTAAAGTACACGTTTTATAAAGCATCATTTTATAGCACGCGTCCATGTTAAAAAACGAGCCGCTTGCGGCGAGTTTTATAACGGGACAAGTGCTTAAAACTGCTTTATATAACACGTACGTTATACTATTTTTTCTAACTTGTAGTTTTTTTAATAAAAACACATATTTAAAAAGAAAATAAATCCTCAAATTTTGTAAATTTTTATGTCTAAATTTTATGTTGGTAATACTATTTTTTATCATAGTAGCCTCTGGGCAACAAAAATTATTTTGCGAACCGTCATTTTTTGATTTATTGAACCATTTTCACCACGAGATTCTTAAGTTATTTTAGAGATATGAGATTTGAAATTGGACGGAATACGTTGTGTGATCCTTGCACATTCGGTACATATACAGAGCGTTCGGAAAATCGGGCAATTTTGCTATTTTTTTTCGAATTTTAAAAGACGTGATTTTACATCACGGCATTGCAATTTAGTATAGGGAAGATGGAAAATTCAAATAAGGTTGTAGTTAAAATCGACATTGGAAGGTTGGTAGATTGAATTTCGGATAGGATTTGGCAGAAAATGATAGCTTGAAGCATCTACAAAAGCAAAATAGTTCTCCGTCAATAAAGTTATTATTTAATATGTGTTTTTTAATGAACTAAAACAATACATACTGATTTGTAGATCTAGGCAACCAAACATACATACGTGGGTTCGTGTAGTATTTTGCACATTTGGACTAAAAAATAGTAGTTATTTAGAATGCTATGCTAAACGGTGAAAACAAAACATGTCATGTAGGGCCAACCTTTAAATAATAAAATTCGGAGTTCGAAATAGATCTATTTCGAACGCGCTAGCGAGTTCGAAATAGATCTGTTTCGAGACAAAATTAGAAAAAATAATTTTAGTGCAGGTTTTTAAATTCCATTGGGAAACTGGTGCGGCACTTTTTGCCCCGAGTGCAATCAGTTCCGAACGTGCTCCTGGAGGTCGTGCGGCACAGATGCAAATATGAAATTTGTGGTTTTGAAGTTTATTTAAATATTAACTACCATTCTTCTTTTATATTACCTTAAAATGTTTCAACGATAGATCCACGGACCGACTTACTGACCCCATGACCCCAATGTCAAATGCGAACTCCATTGGGATTGCATGCACCAGTGGCGCACCCAGGGGGGGCCAAGGGGGCCTTGCCCCCCCCCCAAAACCCCCAATAAAATGAAAAATTATGAAAGTGGATAAGTATTTTAAAAAGTCAATTATCTTAGATTTACCTCACGGGCCTCGTTTGAGGGGGGCCAGGTGGGGCATCTGCCCCCCCCCCCCCCCCTTCCCCTGGAAGTTGACTTATTGACAAAAGTTGACTTAATGAGGTTTAATATGGTTTGATTGAATGTATGAATTTATTATTTCGAGTTTTCCTTTATATTTTTGTTATTATTTTGGGGTAGTAAAGACTTATTTTAATAAAAATAAATAGTTTTAATGCCAAAACGACTATGAATGTTTGAGAAACACTTTTAGCTCATTAAGTATTGAGCAAAAAATTGAAATTAAAATTAAGGGAAGACCTAAACTCTCGAAATTAACTTGATACATACCACAAAGTGTAAATCTAGGGACTTTATTGTTATTGATAAGTTTGCTGCAAATAAAAACAGATGAATGAACTTTACTTTTAAACAATGTACCCACGAATGAAAAATAAATTAGACTTTTTTTTTTAATCTTATTTCATTTTCAATAGAATAAGAAGGTAATCATAAATTTTTAAAATATTTACTATAATAATTATTGACCAAATTTGGGCGTGGTCTTAAAAAAATTTCGCCTGCGGCGCATTTCGCCTACAGCAGGCTTTTAATACACCCCCGAGTTAACAAGTCACAAGCCGCCAATGCCATCTCCCCCACCCCCCTAAGAAACCGTTTAACGTCTCCCATGACTAGGCTATTGCGATCTTCCCTGCAAGAGTACCTGTTAAAAAAGCTCCAAAGTTCTAGAAAAATGCGTAACTTAAAAGTTTATTAAAAAATTTGCTTCCAGCACTGGTTGGCGGGCCCCCCCTAACATAAAATCCTGGGTGCGCCGATGGCATGCACCATCAGTGCAAATTTTAAATCGACTTAATCACCTTTTCTTATTCACAAATATGGTACGATATTCGGACATTATGAAAATTGCAGAATTTCGACGTATACGATTTTCAAAAATTCGGACATCGTATCGTCGCTTACGGATGCATATACTTCTTCTTTCTTGGGTTTTAACGTGTTAGTGCCGTTGAGCACTTTTACACACTTTGGGTTTTCTGAAATTAAAAGACAATTGTCCTTTGGGGGGGGGGGGTAGTGTTTCGGTAGAGTGTAATTTTTTAAAAATAATTTTTTTTTTCCGAAGAAAGAATTATTTTTATTTTTACTTTTTGAAAATTGATCAAATCTTTCGGGTTTGATCAATTTTTGTTGTCATACAATCAAGCATGGCTTGACGATTAGGATGTTGTTTTTGTGTTTTTTATGTTATTGTATAATAGGAGCATTTATGCTCCTATTGCGGATTTTGAGCAGATTTGGGGCGGGATTTATGGGAAATGAATTTTGAATTAATTGATTTGGGTGAAACTGTTTTTTTCTAAAAAACTCAGTATGTCTTTTGTTTAGGAATTCTGGAATTGTTTCTACTTTAAGGTCGCGGTGGATCGCCGCTCCCCTAATGTAGTAGAGCGCGTTTGTGATGGCCCTAAGAATTTTATTTTGAAGTGTTTGAAGACGTTTTCTTCGTGTTTTAGGTGCTTGACACCATGCTATACTTCCGTATAGTATGGAGGGGCGCACTACTTGTTTGTATGGTAGCGTCTTGTTTTAAGTGACAGTTTGCTTTTGCGACCCAGGAGAGGATATAGGCGGCCAAATGTTTGCTTTCCGCTTTTGATTTTATTGTCAAAATGGGGGGCCCATGAGAGCTTTTTATCAAGAGTGACACCGAGGTATTTTAGGGTGTTGCTCCAAGGTATTTCAGTGTTGTCTAGTTCAAGATTTTGGATATTGATGTTGTTTATTTATGCATTAGAATTTATGCATGCATGAGAAGCACCTTTTTAGGCGTTGCCTATGCTTTGTTATTTAAAAGTAACTTAAAGGAACTCAGCTTTTGCTTTACTGTTAGGAAAAAAAGAAAAGTGGTGTAAGTGATTCGTTGAAGAAAATTACCTTTTGACTTGGCAAATTCATCTTCAAAGATGAAGCCAATAATTTACGCAATACTAGTATCTAACCAATCATTCCTCTGTGAAGAAACTGATTGAAGACAAATAATACTAGCTGCGTTCGGCAATTACCTCAGACCGCTTGGATTGATCTAAATCGTTCGTTTATGACATCTAAATGGAGGGGAAATAAATCTCAACAGTTCGGCAATTAAAATCGGAGCGCTCCGAGGATAATCTTTTTGCTCGGAGTATTTTGACCGAGGAAAGCGATTAATCTCAGCTGAATTTGTGAGGTTAAGTTTGATGTTTATATTTAGGTTTAAAATTTTGGTAGTTTATTGAACAAAGCCTTTATTTTTCTGTGATTTGACTGAAAATAATATGCAAGAAGTGGAACTATATTATGTGGAAGAACAAAAAATTTCCAGGGTTTTCATCATCTTCATCAAACTCAAACTCAAAATTAGCTTTATTGTCATAAAAAAAAAAAAAATTTTCATTGACAAAGCATATTACCAAAAAATAAAACTAAGACAATATAAAAAAAGTAACAGTATCAAACAACAAATTGTAAGCACGCACATTTTGATTACACTATATAAAATTAAAACAATAATCATGGTAACAACCTTAGACACTAAGATAAAAAAAGACAAAATTAAAGGTTGTCATTATAGAACTCGTCTACAGAATAATATGCTTTAGCAACCAGGAACCCTCGGACCTCCCTCTTAAATTTGCCATCAAATTCAACCTGCCTAATGTTCAGCGGTAAAGAGTTAAAAAGCTTTCTGCCGTTGTAGAAAATAGAGTTTTTTTATTAAGGTTGAATCAGGAATTGGTAAGGCCAGAATATGAGTCTTACGAAACGGGTACACCGTAGCCGTAACAATCTCTGCTTTCCTCTTCACCAGGCAAACCGTTTCAAGGATAAATAGACAAGCGGCAGTTAAGATTTTATGTTTTATAAAGAGTGGTTTACACGAGTCTCGAGTTTTAGCCTGACAAAGGAACCTAATAGCTCTTTTTTGTAATAAAAAAACCTTTTTAAAACTGTAGTTAGGGCATGCGCCCTAAAAACAAATGCCGTATCTTAAGTGAGATTCAATTAAAGCAAAATAGACATCCCGAGCTATAGAATAACTTAACTCCCGAGATATAATTCTTAATGCACAACATCCGCGAGCTATCTTGTTATTTAAGTTTACAATGTGACTTTCAAATTTTAATTTTGAGTCTATGAAAAGTCCTAAAAACTTAGTCTCACTCAGACCATCAACAAGCTGATCATGTATGTGAATCTCATTTATCTGACATTTAAAACTCACAATGTTTGTTTTTGAGACGTTAAGGGATAATTTATTTGCATCACACCAGTCTTTAATAGTAACAAGATCGTTTTTGATGGACTCTTCCAATAAATTATTATGTACGTGATGCCAGAGAATCGTTGTGTCGTCTGCGAATATAGTAAATTTTCCAGTAATATTTAACATTGGTAAGTCGTTAACATATATTAAAAACAGTAGAGGTCCTAACACAGAACCTTGCGGTACCCCTGAAGTTATTTCCTGTGGGGAAGACAATCTGTCATTCATAGACACTGTCTGGTAACGCCCAGTCAAGTATGATTTAAACCAATCCAATGATCTACCTCTGAAGCCGTAGACTTCGAGTTTGCGCAGCAGTATGCTATGATCCACACAGTCAAAAGCCTTAGACAGATCACAAAACACCGCCGCGGCTCGCTCTCCATCATTCAGTCTCAAATACAAATCCTCAAGAAAGGCAAAGATCGCGTCATTAGTGCTTTTTGATGAGAGAAAACCATACTGCTCCACGCTGAGTAAGCTGTGTTTCTCCAAGAAGTTAATTACCCGCCCCTTAACTAGTTTTTCGACAACTTTGGCCAGTGTTGGAAGTAAAGAAATTGGCCTAAAATTACCCGGTTCTTCATTATCACCTCCTTTAAAGAGAGGTAAGACTGTCGCCAGTTTAAGACATGAGGGGAAGGTCCCGGAGAGAAAGGACAAGTTAATAGCTTCGGCCAGGACGCCCACTACTTGATCTGGAAGTGCAAGAAGTACTTTTAAAGATATATCGTCATATCCAGAAGTGTTTTTATTTTTAATTGATTTGAAAATATCCTTAATTTCTTGAACATTTGTGGGATAAAAGTAAAATGTTTCCGTTACATGAATGTTCCTTAGGTAATTCAATGCGTCATTATTTGATGTAATTTTCTTTGATAAATTGGCCGCAACAGAACAATAAAAAGAGTTTAGTTCATTCGGATTTAGGTTACTGTTATTTTTATTCTTACTGGCTTTACCTTTTAGGTCATTTACGATTTTCCAGCTCTCCTTCTGTTTGTTATCAGCATTAGAAATTCTGTTTGAAAAGTAGTTTTGTTTAGCGATTTTGATAGTTTTTCTATAAATTATGCGATACTTACATGGGCGCCGGAAGGGGGGGGCAAAGCAGGGCACTTGCCCCCCCCCTAGAAAATTAAATATCCGATTTTTTGACTTTATCAAAGCAAAATACTATACTATTTTAATAACACCCAATAGCTAAAATCTTTACTACGGTGAGTTTATGTAAATGTGGACAATAAAAATATAAAAGTTTCAATTTATCTTTACTTGCCCCCAATGGCGTAGCCAGGCGGGGGGGGGTGCAGGGGACCCGGGGCCCCCTACCGAAATAAAAAAAAGAACTTATAAATATATAAAATATAATTGAGCAACATAAAAATTCTTTGACGGCAACACTATCAGTATCGCGCCAAATAAAATAACAAGTCATCCACCCAGTAACTACAGCTTCAGCAGAAAGAAGTTTTTTCCACTTTAAAAAGATTAAAAACATATCTGAGAAACCATTCAGGCGAAGAGAGTAGGTGCAAGTTTAGCTTTAATAGGTATTCATCAAAAAATCCACATTGATATATGAAATAATCAATATATTTTGTCAAAACAGGGGATGAATTATGGTTTAGTTTTAGGCAAAAAATATGTTGTGCTTTTAGTTTATGGTTAATTTTTGTTTTTAAGTAAATAAAAAATATACCTTATTTTTAATATTTTTTTTTGCTTAATTATGCTTATTTCATGAAGAAGTTTTTGTTTAACAAGTATAATATCTGTTTTATATTACCTATATTAGTGTATTTGTATAACTCACTACAAGTTTCTTTAAATATGCATAGGTATTTTTTTATTTTGAAATTTTTTTTGATTCTCCAAATAAAGGTTTTTGGGCGTGGCACCCAAAAAAATTTTCGCCTTCGCCGATTGGCCTGCGGCGCTTCACCTCAAAACTAATATTCTGGCTATGCCACTGCTTGCCCCCCCCTATATTGGATCCTTCCGGCGCCCATGGATACTTATTATAATACGATATAAATTGTAAGTTATGTGAGAAAATGTTTCCGAAGAGTGTGTAGGGAGCGCATATTCTTTGCAGATGTTCTTAAGCCCTTAGTAAACCACATCCTATGTTTAGTTTTTCTCTTGCTCGTTAAGGGAAAGGCAGCATTAAACTTTTGAGTTAGGACATTATGAAATTGAAACAAAGCATCATTACAAGACAGAATATCATCCCAGTTTTCCTGGTTGCAAAGTTGTGAAAATCTACCATAATTGCGTGCTGTGTAAAGTCTGCACCTGCGACGTGTAAAATTAGGTTTAGCGATACCGATTTCGACATTACACACCACTGCTTCATGATCAGACAAACCAGCATTAATAACCTTACAATTGATTTGATCACTATTCAAATTAGTGCAAAAATAATCAAGAGTTGTCGCCGTCTGACCAGTTATACGGGTAGGTGCATTTACATGCATGCATAAATCAAAAGATGCAAGTAAGTTTGAAATTAAATGTACATTTCCATGTGTTATTTGAGAAAAATCTATGTTAAAATCTCCGGCAAGTATTATGCATGCATGCATAGGAAGTTTAGTTAAAATAAATTCCAGCCTATAAATAAACAAATTAACATCTGTGTTAGGAGGTCTATACAAACAGATTATATAAATATTAAACCTATTTGAGTGTATTATTGAGAACTCAAATTCTTTTTCTACTATAGAATCGTTAAATTTATCAAAAGTTGAGAAAGAGCACATCTTTAGAAAAGCTTCGCGAATCAAAATCAAAGTACCGCCATGACTAGAGGAACTTCTACAATATTTAGATACAACACTGTAGTTCGGTATACCTATTAAATCACTCTGATTAAGCCAATGTTCTGTAATAAGTAATATATCTGGATAGTTAATATTGTCTATAAAAAGCAACAGTTCATCACACTTATTACTTATAGATTGTACGTTTAAGAGCATTATACTGACATTCATGTTTCTGTTATGTGTCTTACACTCTGACATGCCAAGTTTTTCATTTCCACGAATACCATTGGACACCCATTCACCATTACCATTTTTGATTTGTAAAGTTGGGCTTACGAAAGGAGAATCTTTTTACAAGAACACCGGACGGCCATGTTTTGACATCATACAGCTCCTTCACAAGTTCAGGGTCGGCGCCCACCTTATATGCCAAACTAGACGCTTCTGGCCTCTTAGGTTGTAATTCGACGGTAAATGCGTGACCTGTGAACTTATTTTGCAAATAAGATTTAATATCTTCCTCTTTGGTATTAACAGAGAGACCTTGCTAACAGAGAGCCAGACTCGTCTGGCCGCAGAAGCAAACGAACCAGAGGAATCTGAGCCAGTTCCTGTAATCACAGCAGGTCCAACAGAACTATTCATTGATCTTTGTGACCGAAGGGCATTAAGGTTTATATCGTTATTAACTTCATTGAATCCAGAGGAAGATCCACTGTTAATTTTTCCACGATTAATGTGTTCTGCCGACCGAGCGGAAAGTCCGCTAGACAAGTTCTTTGGTTGCAAAGGATTTTTATTTAGCTGGATGTGTGGAGCTATCGAGTTTGAAGTAATCGAGTCATGCGCCCGCGGAAGATTTCCAGAAGAAAACATATGTATGACTTCTTTATTTGTAGTGGTGATGTTTTTAATATCCGTTTTTACAGAGTCAATCGAGCTCTCAACGCCAGTTCTGACGTCTGCTAGCGCCTTCAAAAACTCAATTTTTAAGGACTCGATTTTTTTATTGAGATCCTCTGACAGCACATTTCCATCGTTGGAGCTAACACACTTTTCGCAAAAGAATTTTAACATTCTCTTGCTTAGCTGCATGACCCTTACCTCAGAGGCGGTCAAGCCTGAACATGCTTGACATAGTAACGAGTTGTTGCAGGTATCGCAGATAATTTTTGCTTTTATGTCATCTGAAGTTAGAGTGCTCATACAATCATAACACTGTGGCATAATGAATATTTCCACGAGAAAAATGAAAACTATTCACTTTTATCGTTTAGATGGAATTCCGGAAAAATTTAAGGAATTTGTCGAGAATTTGCAGAATGTACAGTATTGAAATATCTTTGCAAATAACAATAAACACTTTTAAATTTAAGGTATTAACGGAATGCAGAACTGAATATCATTCAAAACAACAATAAACACTTTTTTATGATGTTTTTATCAGAGTTTAAAGAACCCAATTTATTTATCGGCTTAATCCACAGGTGATTTGGTTAATTAAGCACCAAGCAATTATTTATTTAACGAAAAACACATAAACACAATTCGAGCTATATCACAATATTAGATTTTGCGAAAACTAGCCTTTAAAACATCGATAAATAAGTAGAAAAATTAAAACTGTTAACAGAAACGATAACTGTGTTCACTCTCAGGCGGCTAGAACTGAACATCGGTAAATATAATCCAATAATACCAGCTGGTATTAGATCGCTGGGAACCCTTAAAAAATTTAAACCGGCTGTGGAGGCGTTTTTGCTGGAAAAAGCCTACTAATCCTACTATACAGTGACCGAATTTTTTGACGATCGTTTTTAAATAATTTTGTAGATCTTGTTTAAGTTTTATCATTTTAAATATTATATTGACTTTGTTGTAATTTGTAATGTACCTATATTCCTTTTTTGCTGTTTATTATTGTTATTATATATATTTGTGTTTTTGGTAGATATGTTTAAGTGTATGTATTTTGTAATTTATTTGTTCACGTTTATATTTATTTTTATTTATTGTTAATGTAAGGACACACTTTGTCAATAAGAATGTAATTTTCTTTGAACAATAAAGTATATTGATTGATTGATTGATTAATTTGATGTCCATGAACAATAATCACTACGCATTGTTCAATAGTCACATTTATCTGATTCATATCGTGAAGAAATTAAATAAAAATTTGTATAAACTATAAAAGAGGAGGTTAGGTTTATCTATGCCATAAAACATAGATAAAGGTTTATAGGGGGGATAGAATGGACTCTCCTGTATTAGTAAAACTGTCACTATAACATGCGCCATCTATGCAGCAGGGTACAAGTTCCAACTCCAACATTTTAAAGAAATCTGCTTAGATTTAAGTTGGAGTCTTATATTAATACTACAGCTCCTCGCCACTAGATGGACTTCTGTAGTTTTCGGCGGGAACTTCAAAATAATTTTTAATATATTAAAATAATTTATTTTTTTTCAATTTTTGACAAAACGTTAACAAGTTATAGTCGAGCATATACTTGAATTCAATAATTATGTAAAATAACCATGACTTCAAATAATACATTAAAATTATAACTTGTATAACATTTTTGTCATAAAATTAAGAAAATATAAATTATTTTGAAAATATTTTGTATTGTATTAACAATAATAATAATAGTAATAATCTTTATTTCAAATGGGTTACAATGTAAAACAAAGCAAAATGAAATTACGTCACATTAAAGAAAAACAAACTTATAGATACTGCTTAAATTTTATGAATTTTCACAAAAGTCTTTTAAACTATAAGGTTCCAGGTCAATTAAATACTTTTTTAGTTCTCTTTTACACATTACTCATTACACTTACACACCATTTTTGTGTACCAATTCGTTTTAACTTTTCTAGCAATGTATTGAATACCTTAAGGCACATAATGTGGAGATTTTTCGGTTAGTGTTAGCCTACGTATTGGATACTTAAAAATGATCTTGTACTGCTGCCAAAGGCATTATCATTTTGGCAATCGCTTTCACTGAGACACTTTAATGTTTGTAAACTGGTGCTAGCAGTTGAAATAAGTGACAGTTTCCATGATTATAGCAGGTGCAGAGCGACTAGTTTCTTCAGCAGGACGTAATGGTTCTAAAAAAATAAAGCTTTTGTTTAGCAATAACTAACTCATAAAAACTGAAAAAAAAAACAGCATATTCAAATTATACAAAAATGAATTAAGTATTATTTAGCTAATAAATAATCATAAAATATTAAACTCAATTATTATCAATATTTGTCATTATTTGGATAGTTCTAGGTTTTTATTTTATTTTTTAGTTGCACCTACAAACTATTATATGTAGGTAGGTACCTTTGTATGTATATATTTCAATATTATTTCAAATTTCAACAAACAAGCTCAATACATTCCGAGATACATTCTTTATTTAATTTTAAACAAATAAATTATCATTAAGTATTATTGTAAAGACACACAAATATACACATAGCTTAGTCAAAGTTAAAGGCTGTACACATTTTAGAAAAAAAAAATTATAAATACCTGGTAAATTAACTGATGGCACCACTCCTTTTTTAAGTTTACAATTCATTCCAAAATTCTGAGGTAGAAAATGTAGAGAGCATACTCTATACGTATTATAAACTTGTTCTGGTAAAATTTCATTCACCAAACGCATATTGCCACAAGCATTTACCCATTTATCGAACATTGTTCTGTCCTTTGCTGGATTAGGAAACCAATGTTTAAGACTCAGTATTTTTCCAGCAGCTCTCTATACAGCAGTAACCAGGCATGGTTAAGAAGGGTGGTAGTAGGTATATATCGGTGAGAGTGTAAGTGACTTTCAATGGCACTGGAAAAAATCCAACACGCTAGAGGGTTAGGGTAGTATCTAAAAATAAATGCAAGTACAGAAACTTTAATGGAAGCAAAAAAATTCTTCATTTTAACTTTGCGAGCTATTTTATGCGTAAAAAAATTGAAAGTATTTGTTACATTTTTCTATTCCACTAGGATTGGTAATAACACACCATTCTAATAACTCAAAAAAAAAATCATGAGGGTCTGAGGTTAGCATCATAGCTACAAGTCAGTGTTAAAAATTAAATAATAGGATTTTGAAACTTACCTGGTAATTTAACGTAATTCTAACAATTGTAACAGTTTAGTAAAAAGTTCAAATGTCTCCTAGGTATAAGCATTTATAATAAATCACAATAAAAATACACAAAAAAGCAGGAACTATGACAAACAAACAATCTAACCAAAAATGTTCAATAATCAACGAGATAAAATGAAAATGGCGTGCTCGCTTAGGGGTGTTACAGTGGAACTGGACCTGTTCTTTTGGAATAGGTATCATCTGCCTATTCCGCGTACCTATTACCTATTACCAGGTACCTATTCCAGGTCCGTTATTGGCACTGTCACATGTTTGATTCTCTGGTTTCATTGTTATTCCTTTTTTAAGTTGTCAGGTACAGGTACGATATAGGGAATGGAACGGCTACAGGTTTTGCTTTAAATTCATATAATATGGCGAATTTGCAGTTGAGAATTTTAAACGTTGCCATTACAAGCACATTGCAATAATTAAAATAATCTCACTTAATAAAGATAAAGGGAAATAGTAATAAATAATAAATATTTCTAAAAATATTGTAATAATTTATTGGGCAACAAAATATAGCGTATTTAATGTGGGATATGCAACCAGCAATGAGGAATTAATTAAAAAGGCAACATATGGTGGATGTACCTATGCCTATTCTTCATGTTTCTTTAAATAATAGGCCTCCGTTACAATCAAATCTTCCAAAAAAGTCTGGTGCGAGAAATATTAATCTGTTACAAAAATTTATAACGAAATTTAATTCGAACAATCGGAAACTGCTGGGCAGTGCTGGCCACGCTGGAGTTCTGGCGGCCTTCTTTAAAAACTCGTGTCGGCCATGCAGCCGGAATAGCGCCAATCGGCGGAGCGGCGTTTAAGTTTGACCTGGAATAGTTTGGACCTGTAATAGGTATTTGGAATAGGTTCGGGTTTGGAATAGGTACAGGTCCAACTAGGTACGAGAAAAAGCTATTCCGTAACATGCCTATGCTCGCTCAGCTATCGGTGTCGTTCCGTCATCGACACAGAAAAATAAAGGGTTTTATGTCTACGATGCCAAAAACCACAGAAAAAAAAGGGTCAAAACCAACGTGTTGATTTGCGCCGTCTGGTGGCGAGGGTACAACTAAAAACCTTATCTCAAGCGGCTCATTGAGAGTGCGCAGACCAGCCATAAAACAAACATAAATAAACACCACGTCACCCACAAATCCAATTCGTTCGTTTATTACCGATCGCTCCGTCTAATCTAGAGTCACGTGACTAAAAATCGCTCCTTATCCAGATTATAATACCGAACGCGCCTACTCTTTAACTCCTTTTAGTCCTCCTCGTATAAACCCTTTATTTTTCTGTGCTTCTCGCGAGAAGTGAAGGTGAAGCGAAAATTAGGTTATAGCAAATATTTTAGTTTTGTTATTTTTCAATTTTTCTTGTCATTAAATTCAATAATTCTTCTTTTGCTGCTGCAGTCCAGGCAGTTCTGTGAGTCAGTTACAGTCGTTCCTGGTGTAAGTATTCGTTGCGTTACAGAACAGGACACAGGACAGGAAATTTGCTTAAAGAAACAAAAGCTACCATTTATAAAAGCAAACTAAATCAGAAAATTTTCCTCGGATGGGAGTTCACGGTTTGTGGAGGCTAATTGAGCCGTCAGGAAAACCTGTACCTTTGGAAACATTAGAGAATAAAGTTTTAGCTGTTGGTATCCTTTTTTGGTTTAATTATCTATTACACGAGCTATTACAGTAAGACCACATCAAAATTCTGGAGGGTATTTACATTTGAAAATGATTTTCGGCAGTAAGTAATGCTGAGTCCACTTAGCCAAAAATAATCCTCAAAAGCCGCAGAGATTGACGCGACCAAACTTTTATTTTAGAACCAAAATAGTAAGTGATAAAACACCCTCAACTGTGATTTTTTCCTTTACTCTTACTAGATATATCAATATGGCTTCATCAAGCAGTGAAAGGATTTCAAGATTCAAGAGGAGCACCTATACCCAATGCTCATTTACTTGGAATTTATCACAGAGTGTGCAAACTATTATATTTTCGAATTAAACCTATATTTGTATTTGATGGTGGAGTTCCTGCTTTAAAAAAACAAACCATAGTAAGTATTGATTTCCAAATCCCGGAAATTTAATGACAATGACGTTTTTCCAGAACCCGAGTAGCACCTATGGGATACATAAAATTATATTAAAAAAAGTTTAAATTTACATAGGACAGCAATACGAAGCTACAGACCCTTGAATGTGGTCACATTTACAGTCCTTTTTTAAAACAAATTTTAATCTAGATACAATACTAAAATGAAAGTATATAAGTTAGTGTTAGGTCACTTTTTGAAAATATTAGGTGACCCATATCACAACCAGTGGCCTGGGAACAACTCTCAAAAAGGAAGGTGATCCAAAGAATAATTTCCTTGTTAACTGTGTAACAAGATATTATACAAATAATAACTAAGATTTTATTGCACATTTTTTTGTTTTCTTTTCTCATTTGTCTCTTTTTATGCCTAAATTGAAGTTGCCTGCGGTGTTATATGCAATATGCTACATACTTTTATGATTTTAATATATTGTAATTCTCTCTTTTACATAATTTTATATACACACCTAATTTGAAGTTGGTTGATGTATGATACTTTTTTTTTGTAATTTTAATTTGCTGCAATCTCGCTGTAACATAAATATAAATAATAATTTTTATTTTGTATGGGCAATAGCGAGGGCAATAACCTAATCTTGTTGTTTAGACGTTGCTATGTCCGTTGGATTTTGCTGGCAATAAAGGAATATTATTATATTATTAAGATAAAAATGTTAAATTATACAATAACACTGGGTAATAGGAGGATGCAAGACTCTCATAATCTGATCTAATTTTACCCTTTTCTTTTATTAAAGTTGCTTCTTCTATGTTAACGTGTACGAGAATTGCCAATCGAATTACTTTTGTTCATTCCTATATACCTAGTGTGACCAGTAAAGTCCGCATCATATGTTTTTTTTTTATTAATAGCTTTAAATTCGAAATTTGATTTTGGCATCAAGTTCTGCTTTGATCGAGATTATCGAAAATTAAGCAAAAAAATAGTAGTCACGTGATTAGCATTATCTGTCAAATTTTAATTTTTTCCAAAAGATAATTCAAAAGTGGGGTTATTGCTGAAAATATCGAAAAAAGTTATAAAAAAAAGTTTTTTTAAATGCAGTTTCTAGACCACATGCAATATTTCAGCTGCATAAGATAATTTTGATTTTTTACCCACCACTAAAATTTATTTTTTCTATAGCTGATAAAGATAAAGATAATTTATCATACTATTACAAACAACATTAATTCATTACAAATAACATTTTTTTAAAAACAATTCTTAAATAATTTGCACATCACAATTTAAAAATTCATCTACAGAATAATGATGTTAAAATGTTGTTATAGCAACTCTTTTGAGTAAATAAAGTGTCACCTTAAGGTGGGAGTATCAACATGCTTGCCAACCTATAACCTATTTCGCATAGATTTATTTATGTTTTCTAGCTTTTATACAAAATTTTAAGAAAATCAGTATCGACTTGATGTTCTTTAGGTAATAATTGACATATTTAATAAATATCAGGGAATTTCATAACTTATTTAAGGAGAATTGTATAGCGAAAAATATCGAGTAAGATTTTTTTTAACATTATTACGTCATTGTCACTGATTGTTCTTTTACTATACAATTCTCCCAAAATTAGCAATGAAATAAATTGATATTTTTGTAATACATCAGATACTACCTAAATAACGTACCGACGATATTGATTTTCTTTAAATGTTAGTTATTAAAATAATAAACTCCAAAAATCAACGCGAAATAGGTTATAGGTTGGCAATAGATTGAATGACGTTGAGAATTCAACCTTAACCGCAAGGGTAGATAAAGTAACACTTTAATAGCAAGGGTAGATAAAATGTTTTAACTTTTTTTATTTAATTAAATTTACAAATTCAAACACATTAATTCGAAGGATTAACAACAGGTGTAATTTTACAATTAACATTTTAGAAACATCTATCTTTCTTCTTCTTGTGTTAATTCTATTCTGTACATTTCGTATTCACTTCTTACACAAAACGCAAAAATACTGAACACTCCACAAAAACCAGAATGTAATATTTGTTTGACATTTGTTGACAAAGTAATTCATATCCCTAGTAACGGAGCAACACAGTTGCGATTTTTGTGCCAAAAATTACAATTTTCACTTATAATCTCCCTAGCAGCAGAATTATTACCGATAATTTTTTTCAAGGTCACGAATGGTTTTATTCTCGTCTTCGACTCGGAATAATTTTCTATCAACGAAAACATTAGTGAAACCGAGAAAAAAATTATGTGGAATTATGGGGAATTAATTCTGCTGCGTGGAAGATTCGGTAAGAAAACTTCATAAATTGGAGTTTCTTTTAATATGAGATGATGAGACCTACGACCTATTCTCAATAAAAATTATAAGTTAGCAACAAAATGTATTTTGATTTTATTCTGAGTGACGTTTGCCATAAAAATTAAGCACTTCATTTTTGACAGAAAAATTATCACTTATTAATTTTATTAGGTTTAATAGGCTATAGACTATCGCGATAGTCTCCTGTCGCTATAGGCAACGCAAACAAAAAGGAGCCTTCTAATTGGTTGAAAATAAATTTATGAAATTTTCTTTGAAATTTTATTTTTCACCTGAATTTGAAGTCTTGCCATAGAAAAAAATGTTGTATTGCACACGATAATAAAATCGCATTATCTTCTCAAGGATAAAGTACAATTTTATCGTCTTGTACAATAAATAACTATTTCCACTTAATGAACACTTTACTGATGACACTTTTTTGTCTTAATATTTAGGTGTATTACTTTCAGACACAAACTACGGTTTCAAAAATACTTATTTTATTAAGTTACCTTATACAGGCTCAAAAACAAATAAACTTTGCATCACATATGCGACCAAATTTTAATAGCCAGCAATTTTGATTTTGTAGAAAAACACATTTAATATGGCGCTACTTTAATTATTTTGCAAAAGTGGTGCAATTTACAAAATATGGGTAAAAAATCAAAATTATCTTATGCAGCTAAAATTTTGCATGTGGGCTAGAAACTGCATTTAAAAAAAACTTTTTCTATTAAATTTTTTCGATACTTTCAAAAATTCTACTTTTGAATTATTTTTTGGAAAAAATTAAAATTTGACAGATAATGCGACTCTCGTGACTACTATTTTTTTGTTTAATTTTCATCTCAATAGAAGCAGAACTTGATGCCAAAGTCAAATTTCGAATAAACTTATTAATAAAAAAAAATCCCATATGATGCGGACTTTACTGGTTACACTGTATATATTTTCGTTAGATAGTTATGTCACAGAATATAGCTTTAATTAAACAACTATTCTATTCTACAGTTATACCAAAAGCCAAATACTGTATTTTGTTCTACTGTTTAGGCAAAAAGAACTCAATCAAAGTTACGGAACGTAGCTGCGGCAGACAGAATTCAAAGGCAACTTCTAAGTACATTATTAAAACACACAGCAGTCAGCAAAGTCCTTACTGAAAAAATAGAAGCTTCGATTGGTTCCGTTAATAAAGTTGTGACTAAACAATTAAAAGATGATATGTACATGCTGCCTTCTAATAATGAACTGGACAGTACATTTTCAAGTTCAGAGGACGAATCTCAATCAGAAAGTACGACTGCTGATTCAAGTCCAACTAAAAATTGGGACCTGCATACTATCGATATGGAGAGCGATAATTTTAAATCGCTTCCTATCGATGTGCGTCATGAGATATTGACTGATTTAAAGGAGACTAGAAAGCAGTCATCGTGGGGTAAGATTTTATGAATTGTTATTTATTTATAAATTGGGACCTGCATACTATCGATATGGAGAGCGATAATTTTAAATCGCTTCCTATCGATGTGCGTCATGAGATATTGACTGATTTAAAGGAGACTAGAAAGCAGTCATCGTGGGGTAAGATTTTATGAATTGTTATTTATTTATAAGTAGATCAACAGTTGTGCATTTGAAAATCAATATATAGGATTTCCCATAACTGTCTTGCAGTGGCGGCTTCTCCTATGAGGCAGGTGAGGCAGTGCCTCACCAATAATTTTGCAAATTAAATAAATTACAAATTTATATTACCTATTTTACTATTTGCATAAATATATATCCATTAGAATTAATACCGTCAATCTTAACGCGCTTCGCTATAAACATCATCTATCATCCATCTCATTTCTGCATGCCGTCGTATATGGTAGAAGCCGGTCTCGCGCTTCCTTGTCTTTTACGATCCGTTGCGGTGTTTTGTTCTTATATCATCCATCTCATTTCTGCATGCGGTCGTATATGGTTAGAGGCCCGGCCTCCGGCTTCTTTGTCTAGCGTATTAGTGAAAATATCTAATGTCTTGTATGATACCGTAATAGTCCAGTCGAATCTGTCTTTAAATAGCGCATAAAAACATTCTTTTAAGGCCAGCCTCAACTCTCTACGTAAATTTAATGCGAACGCGAGGGGACTAATCTAATCTGTTAGATGAATTTGAAGAAATGCTATTATTAGATTAACAGGTTGTTTGTCGTTAAAAGTTTAGAGTTTAGAGAGAGTGCATAGTGAATTTGACTTACACCTGCATTGTATTTTATTATAGTGTTCGGTAAATACTTTTGTGGTTTTCAGTACTGATTTTTGTTTTGCTTTTTTTCCAACAGTGGACAGTGATTTTTCTAAAATATTAATATTACATTACTTTTATTAAGTACTTCTTAGTTTATTTGTTTTGTGCCTATTAGCGAAAAATGGATTCTGCGGGACCTAGCACAGCGTCACAACTTTCCCAGGTAAATGTTAACATTCGCAATCCTACTTGTGATCTTGTTAATTTTTTAGTAAATGAGCAGAATTTTTCAAGGATTAATTCCTATAAAGATAAATTGTACATAGTAAAAGAAGTAAAGCGACCTGTTCCAGATTTGAGTAAACGTCTTGTTACTATCGGTGGGGTGGGGAAATCATATCGGAGCTTTCAAATCACTTGGTACGTAAAGTACGACTGGTTTACTGGTAGTGTAACGTTAAACAAATTATTTTGCTGGCTGTGTATTCTGTTTGCAACAAATAGTAGCGACAAAGTTTGGTCAAAATGTGGTTACACAACTGACGAAGTAGAGTGACCACTAGACTAATTTTTAAAATCTAACCTTGCTAAAAAAAAATTTTTTTAACTGTGCCTCACCACTTTCAAATACCACGAGCCGCCCCTGCAGTCTTGTTATTGGATGTATAACAGTAGACATTTTTGGATTTTGGGACGGGTATAGGGTGTAGGTCAACTGGACTGATTACATATTCATAAATAATGTTGATGGCAAATTGTTAAAACCAAAATCAAATGCTACAATATTTTAAACGAATTTGACCGGTCAAATTGCTAGTGGTCAATTGACCGCAAAGTCTGCTTTAAAACTGTTTTGTCTCTTTAAAGCAGGGTTGGTAAATATCATGGTATTTATATAAATATCCAAATATCCGATATATATCCAAATTTGGATATTTATTTATATTTTTAATTATTTTTAAATTATTTCATCTATTTTCTATAAAGATATATTTTAAAAATTCAAAATCATTTAATTTAATATAAACATGTTATAAACCTGTAAATTTGTATTTCAATTCTATTCAATGAATAATGTAATAACAATTTTTTTTAGTACTCCTCATTAGGAATTTAAAATGTAGGTAAAAAATACAAGTTTATGAATATGAACACATATATTTTTGCTTTTAACTATGGTTCAACTTAAAACCCAGAATTACTGGGCTTGTTAATTAAATCAAAATTAATCCAAACTGGATTTTTAATTTTGGGCATTGTAACATTTTTATTTCATAAAACAAACAGCAAAATATGGCTCCGTTCAATCAGAAATCGGAACTAAATAAAAATAAAAATGCCACACGGGCACGTGGCAAAGAACAACAGGTGGTCAACGTCTCGGAAAGATGGGGAATCACCGCATCGTAAGCAGCATAATACGCTGTTGCCGGCTTAGCGGCAGCGGGGCTATATTTTTATACTGATGAATAGAACTTTAGAAAAAAAAAATATTGATATATATTAGGATAAATAATATCGTCGCATAAATATCATGATATTTATCAAGATATATATCAGGATATTTATCACGGATATATATCCTGCCAACCTTGCTTTAAAGTAACTAAATAAGGGAAATAAATTGTTTTTTTCATATACTTAGTCCCAATACAGTACATTATTCTTAGTAGTTTCGTCCAAAAATTTAACTTTAAAAACTTAAAGCTAACAAGAAATAAATAATTTTTTTAAAACATTATTTTTAGGGTTGTGGATTTGACCGGTCAATTGACTGAAATAAATTGAAATTTAAAAATGCAGTGGATGAACCTAACTATACTTGCCAAATTTCTTATTTTGTATTTTGGAAAAAATTAATTGTTTATAACAAGTTTTGCTTGTTCTGAAAAGTCTACTGCCATACCTAAATTTTATACAGGGTGGTCAAATGGATGATATAGTTAGGTCCATCCAGGTACACATTCTATAAGTGTATATCTCAATAGTTGCTCCACAATAGATACATTTCCCTTTTACTTTATTTTCGTCTCTTATTTCGGTAAAACAATTCCAAATTTAGGTTTTGGACTTCCCCAAACTCATCGTAAATGCGACGTCGCGTCGTTAGTTCACAAAAATGCAATGCAACTAATGCAAGTGCAAACCCTAACTCTGGCAAATACGAAATGAAAATAAATAGACAGAAGGAAATGTCTATGAAAATGGTATAAAAAGAGAATAACAATAACTTCTCTATTCCTTTCCTTCATTGTGATTTAATCCGTTCCGGGAACCACTAATAAACGAGGCCGACTATTGGGATTCCCAGAATCAGGTGTTATTGTTTTCTTAAATAACGGCGCTATAACGATAAACTAAACATTATCCTGGGTGGTAGGAGGTTATCTGGACAGATCACAAATGCATAAATAATAAAATAAAATTGATATATTTTGACCGAATTTGACCGGTCAAATACGTCATGGTCAATTGACCATGCCCAACTCTAATTATTTTACATGTTACGTCCCTGTACGTATTATGTACATGTATTAAGTAAGTTTAGGAATTATTATTTTGCTTTGGTAGGCTTAGAACCTCAAACTACTAATGAAAATGTCCTTTTTAAAAGTACTGCTGACTGACACCCAAATTTGTCATGAACTCTTTCTTTAACTTTTTTACTATGTATGCATAGGTGTATTTTTTAGGTAGGTTACACGAACTCCCAAAAGTAAGTGATGATTTTTCGGTTTATCAGCTAAATAGATTAAGAAAGCGGCAGGCCGTCCAGACGGCATTAGAGGAGGCAGAGAAAGAAATGGGAGGCAAATCATTGAGTATGGCTGAATTAGAATCAATACTTAAAGATCAAGGTGTTATAAACAATCAGAATGTAGGAACTAGAATAGCATCAGATGAAACGACTAAGTAAGTTAAATATATTTTTTTTAATGTTAGATACAAATTTCGTTTTTCGATTTGAAAGAAGGTGCTTATGAAAAGCAGGGGAAGCGGTACCTCCCTCGCTTCAATAACAATGACTTGCCCATAGTCAGTGAGTATTTTTGAAAAGTTTTAAGAGCCAACACTAGTGACGCATTCGCAATTCTTTTTTCAGCAATATTTCGTTACTTTCTCGTTTTATCCAAAAATCGGCTGAATGCCCATCTTTGAAATACAAAAATTAATACAAGCAGAAAAAAAATATGGGCTAATTTGATAAAATTTCGTTTTTTGCTTTTATCAATTTATCAAATATTTTTATAAGAATATAGCATGATCTTTGACATAACTTTTATAAATAACGTAATTATGAATAATTAATATTATTATAATTTTGCATTATTTTTACCTCGCTCTTACACTTTCACAGGCAAAAAATATACTTTAAACCGAGGAGTTTTGAGTGTGACAGAAAAAAATAAGAAGCCATTCATTGTTATAATAATACATTCTTTAGTCCTTAAGAAACAATATAACTGAAATCAAGACAAAAAGTGCTTTTAGTGTTTAAAAACAACTAATTAACAAACCCTTGTTTCTCGTATACTTATACATAATATATCAGTCTACAAAAGCTGCAAAATGCATGCTTAAGATTTTGTTATGGGGTGCGCAAATATGATCACATAAGTCCTGTTTTTCGAGCATCCGGGTGGTTGAGTTTGTCAGAAAGGTTTATGCTCCATATGGCCAATCAAGTGTACTCTCTTAAAACAAACCACATACCTAGCTATCTTTATGACAAGCTTACCAGAGGCTCGGATGTCCATGATCGTCATACCCGTTTTCGAGATCTCTACTGTGTCCCGAAGCATAGTACTGCCTACAAACCAGAAAATTTGGTAGAACTGGCAAGCGTTCACAATTTATGCACGTTGTCAGGGGTGATAAGCGCCAGTTAAAGCGGCTGGTATAAGCTGAAGCGGTTTCCAGCCCGTTCAACGATCGATTCTGTCAGACAGAGATAGGCCAGTGACCGCCGATGGCGTGGAAGAGATGAAGATAAAATATACGTGATTTGGAACTTATGGACGGGCCGGGGAATGGTCCCAGAATGGAGTTCTGGTAAAAAAAATTAAAGCATTTTCTGAGCAGTGTCGTGCCGCGTCAGGTTTATTTTTCTGGTTTTAGTTTTGAGTTACCTTATATTTATTATTTTAATATAATATTATTATATACCGGGTGTCAACGAGATTATTGTACATAGCACCACAGTGTTATGTTAAGAGATATTTTAATCAAATTTGGGTTATTGTAATGTTTGAAAGGGATCTTTATTTTTACCTAGAAACCAACTGAATTTCACTTCCGGTTTAACCGGAACTACGCCATTTATGTTTTTTTTTTAATGACAACCTGTATATTATATTGCACAGTCAAATTCTCCTCAAAATTCTCTTTTCAACGACATACAACAAGTTGACATTTACTTTCAAAATGGCGGCGTAAGACTCATTTTACCAAAAACAAAATGGTGTCTATAAAACAACGTATGCAATTGATACGGGAAAAATAGTGATAAAATCTTTTAAATTGGTCCCTTTTGAAATTCATTAAGCACTGACATTTAGATTTTCTTCTTTTGTTTTTAAAGGAAGGTATTTTTTTATTGTTTAAAAAAATCTTAACTTTAACCCTATTTTACAGAGTTTTTTTAAATGTTATCATATACTTTTTATTAATTAGTATGAAAGTCTAAAGTATACTTAAGCACCTAGGGATATTTTCGAAATCCGAATGCGTTTTGCTTCAATAATAAAAATTTAATTGTTAAATAATTAACATGTTAATTAATTAATTTGTTCTTCTCTTGTAAACTTAACCATTTTATTCTTATTTAACGAAATATAAATCAGACCCACGACCAAAAGCACAATACACTACCAAATTTTCATTACAAACTAATAGTCTGATAATGGCGTTGACAAATACCAATTTTGTTATCCAAAGCCAACTTAGGTGGAACTAAGTTATTCAGTTTTTATTGAAAAATGCACGTTTTTTTTTTCTTGTTTAAAACTGAAGCAAAACGCATTCTGATTTCGAAAATATCCCTAGGTGCTTAAGGATACTTTAGACTTTCATACTAAATAAAAAAAAGTATATGATAACATTTAAAAAAACTCTGTAAAATAGGGTTAAAGTTAAGATTTTTTTAAACAATAAAAAAATACCTTCCTTTAAAAACAAAAAAAGAAAATCTAAATGTCAGTGCTTAAAGAATTACAAAAGGGGCCAATTTAAAAGATTTTATCACTATTTTTTCCGTATCAATTGCATACGTTGTTTTATAGACACCATTTTGTTTTTGGTAAAATGAGTCCTACGCCGCCATTTTGAAAGTAAATGTCAACTTGTTGTATGTCGTTGAAAAGAGAATTTTAAGGAGAATTTGACTGTGCAATATAATATACAGGTTGTCATTTAAAAAAAACATAAATGGCGTAGTTCCGGTTAAACCGGAAGAGAAATTCAGTTGGTTTCTAGGTAAAAATAAAGATCCCTTTCAAACATTATAGTAACCCAAATTTGATTAAAATATCTCTTAACATAACACTGTGGTGCTATGTACAATAATCTCGTTGACACCCGGTATACAGTGGGTTTATAAAGTGTAGTATGTACAAACACCTAATGTTAAACAAACTTATAAGTGTATAAAATACGCATTTTAATTATTTGTTTGGGACGCCTATGGTTAGGAGTTTCATACTGTTTTATGTCATTAAATTGACCTAAGAAACACTATACTAGTTGTTTCTCTTTGGATATAGGAAAATAGGAAGCAATTAAAAAATTAAAAGTCAACAGGTCCGCAGCAACAGATAATTTACCTGCATAATATGTTCTTAAAGGTTGTGTTGATTCTTTTGTAAAGCCCCTAAAACATATTTTTAATCTTTGTCTAAAAAAAAGAATATATCCCACAAAATGGAAAGAAAGTAAGGTTATTCCGATATTTAAGTGTGGTGATAGGAATGACATTAAAAACTATAGATCTGTTAGTCTTGTTTCGGCTTGCTCAAAGGTTTTAGAATTAATTATTTGTAATAGAATGTATAACAATGTTAAACACATAATTTCGGACCAGCAACATGGATTTTTACCCCAGCGCTCAACTATAACTAATTTAATAAATTTTACACAATTCATTAGTAATTCTTTTAAAAACGGCCAACAAGTTGATGTTATTTTCAACGATTTGGAAATGTTTGACCAGGTGGACTTTGGCGAGATAATTAAAGCTCTTTAAGACTTCTCAGTGGACCAAAACATTATTTCATTATTTAGAAGATGATATAATGTCCGCGAAAATAATTAAAAGAAACAAAATATTGTGGCATATCGGACAAGTGTGTGTATTTCATTATTATCATCATATTTGCATAAAAGAGCATTATTCGTTGAACTTAAGGGCTACACTTCACAAATATATCCACCCACATCAGGGGTGCCCCAGGGTTCAAATCTTGAACCACTTCTATCTGTTCTTACTGGTTATAAATAAAATTGGAGTGAGCGTTAATTTCACCAAAGGTCTTATTTTTGCTGATGATTATAAGCTTTTTCATACTGTTGTTGATGAAATTGATGCAAGGACCCTACAAAACGATTTGAATTTAGTTGTGCGTTGGTGTAGAGAACATAATTTAAATGTAAATTGAGTTTTGTTGGGAATATTGATAATATTACTGCCAGCGCTTTAAAAATGCTAGGATTTATTATAAGAACTTGTAAATTACTTTAAAAATGTTAACGCCATAATAACTTTATATAAATCCCTGGTAGTTACAAAACTTCAGTATGCATGCACTATTTGGCAGGGTTGGCATGATATATATCATGATATAACACTGATATATATCATGATATATTTATATCTCGATATATATATCATGATATTTATTATTAAAAAATTACTTTTTTTAAGTGCTGAAAAAACTGTTAACAACGATATTAAACAAATTTTTGGAAATTTTAATTTACCGCCGAATGTTGTATGGTTTGGGTTCGTATTACGATTGGTATCCCCTATTTATTTCATTATTATTTTTTATTACTGAAGCGTTCGACGACGCGACTGTGCATTGTGTGTGCTTTTTTTTTTATTACAACGTTAATCCGTAATAAAATTAAAATTAAAAATGCCAAAATAAAAATATAATATCTACTTAAATGTATGGTTCCTTGATTTTACTTGGCTACCTACTATAGTATGGTTTTACCTGTTTCAGCTGAAAAAAATTATTTGATATATATCAGATATATATCGTATATATATCCGATATTTGATATTTATATAAATATCATGATATTTGCCAACCCTGCTATTTGGGATCCTCAGTATGCCAAAAAGATTGCTCTTTTGGAATCTGTTCAGCGTAAATTTTTGTACTACAATAAGTAATTTTCAGTTTATCCGCCAAGAGGTACAGATCAAAGGTTTTTGTGTAATTTGTCTAATTTCCCTTCTTTAAGACTTGCGTATAGAAGCAGGAATTATTTTCCTATATAAAATAATTAGAGACAAAATAGATAATAAAGAGTTCTTAGGACAGCTTCCGTTTAGAATAGGCTTAGTCAATACTAGGTCCGCACATGAATTTTATATTCCTGCACCGAGGACAAATCTGTACAAGAACTCACCGCATAACACTGTGCTCTTATTTTAATAAATATTGTGGAGACATTGACATTTATAATTTAAACTGTGAAAAGTTCAAATTAAAATTAAGGAATGAACTGCTTTGTCAATTATTATTGTAATTGCAATACTAATTGAATTATTATTATAGCTTGGGTATAAGCTTTTAGAAATGGGGTTTATTTATCTATAATTAAATTTTTAATTTGTAATAAAAAAATATAAATAAAATAAAAATAAATAAATCTCTATTTTTTAAAATCGCCTTGAAAAATTATCGGAATTTCCATGATCCCAAAATTTTTCTAGGGGTAGAATTTTTTTTTTCCTCTCTCCAAAGATAGGCAATTATAGTAAAATCACGTTGAACACTACACAGGGAAGCAAGGCGGCGGCGTCGAGTTTTATTGCCGATTGACCAATAGTAATAAGATTTAGGCTGAGCAGGTGCATACCACGCGCTGTTAGTCAAAATACTAAAATATTATGCCACGATGGCATGTTCTGGGTTATGTAAATGCTTGCCCATCACCATATTCAGAAAGCAAATGCTGATAAAATTTAACCTGTAGGTTAAGAGTTAGCAACTTACTGCAATGATACTTTACTTTACCTAATACTTTTATAGTTTTCATTTATATGAATTAGCTTCAACCAGTACCTAAGTACAACATGGTGCGTTCGCATTCGTATAACTTTCTACAAGCAAATGAATTATGTAGAAATGAATGACCTAACAAGTTGTTCGATGTCATATGTTTTTATATATTTAATCAAATATCTTCTAAACAATTAATATTATTCATTTCACACATTTTATTTTTAGGTACCTTCTAGTAAAAGATGTCAATAAAGCTATGGAAGAAGCTAGGCAAAATGAGTTAGAATCGAACAATAAAATGATTGAAGAGGCAGAAGTTATTTCACTTGATACTGAAGAAGAAGACAAACCAGTTAAAACAGCAGCTGATATCGAATATGAAGAAGATTTAGAACGAGCTATTGCCTTATCGTTGGAGTGTGAACCATCAACTTCTGAAATAACAGATAAACCATCAACATCTAAAATAGCTACCAAAACAAAAATAAATCCGGCCGAATTTTCTTTTTTAGATAACTTTACAGACGCAGATTTTGCTGCAAGCTCTAGTGATGAAGAGTCATTTACAACCAAAGTTGCAGAATCTAAAATGTCCTCAGCAAAGAATTATATGGTTGAATATAGTGGTCTTACACCCAGCGAAATAGCAAAAATCATTAACAATAAGTCTTCTGCCTCTAATCCAAAGAAACTGCAACCTAAGAAACGAGTCTTACCTATCATCGATGAAAATAAAGTAGAAATAATCGAAGTGGATGAGAAAAACGATACAATTAAAGAGTCCGATAGAAAAAACGCCTCGGTTCGTGATAACTCTGTAGAGATAATGTCTTCAACTGATTCTAGCGATTCTGAAAGTGGGGATCAGCAAACCAAAAAAGTTATAGATATTGTCATTAACGTCAATCAACAGTTTGAAGAAGACGATGACTTGTTTACAGATATTTTTGAAGATACTGACAAACCTCTGAAATCATCAACAGATAAAAATAGCAAAGATTCTAAAACATCGATAAATATGTCTGAAAAAACGATAAATATTGTAGTTAATCCAAATCAAGAATTTAAAAAACTTGATGATCGTGATGACACCTTTAGTAATACAGATAAAAGCATTAAAGGACTTACAGGCAAGATACTTAAATGTGAGAATGAAAATAAAAAGATAGAACCTTTGGAAATTGTTATACAACCTAGCGAACAGTTCTGTAAACAGGATGATTTATTTAGTGATATCTTTGCTGAAGAAAAAGGTGGATCTAAATTGCATGCAGAGATAAATGCCATTGTTTCGGATATTGAAATTAGTGGTAATATTAATGCCATAAGTCAAGATCTCAAAGTTGACGAAAATAAATCCCAAATTATGGATATGAATAGAAGCTTGGAAGAGAACAAAACAGCCACCGAAATCTCTCAAACGGAAAAAGTGCCTATATCTCGTCACAATATTGTATCAAATAGTGAAAACGTGAATGAACCAATAAAGACTAATAAGGGAAGCGTGACAGAACAGGACCTTATAAAATTAAAGAACGAATTACAAAGGGAAAGAGTTGATTTGTTGAACGAAAAGTCGTCCAAAGAGAGAATGGCAGGCAACATTACCGACCAAATGTATCAAGAGGCACAAGTAAGTGTTGTTACAATCGTCCTAAGTAGGTTATCGTCCAGAGATTCTACTATTCCTAAGCATTTTTTTACTTCCAATTCAGTTTAGATGGATGATATGGCCAGACCATTCTAATGAATCAATGAGAGTCAATGACCTAAAACTTCATTTGTCTGTAAAAGTCCATTTTTTTACTATTTCTTTGACTCATTTTCATGTCAAAGACCCTGTTAAAATAGCTTTTGTATATTTGCTGGTTGAACGTAGCAACTGCCCCAAGTTATTTTACAAAAAGTACATAATCCTATGACACCATTGTAACTATACTACAAAGATGAGCTTCTGAGACAATAATTTTACAGGAAAATTATACCTTTTTCTTTGTTACCCCTTGAGTAAGTGCCATGGTGATAATACAATATACAGTGTCACCAGTAAAGTCCGCATCATATGGGATTTTTTTAATTAATAGCTTTATTTAAAATTTGATTTTGGCGTCAAGTTCTGCTTCGATCGAGATGAAAATTAAGCAAAAAAATAGTAGTCACGTGATTCGCATTATCAGTCAAATTTTAATTTTTTCCAAAAAATAATTCAAAAGTGGGGTTATTTCTGAAAATATCGAAAAAGTTTTTTTAAATGCATTTTCTAGCCCACATGCAAAATTTCAGCTCCATAAGATAATTTTGATTTTTTACCTATATTTTGTAAATTGCACCACTTTTGCAAAATGAGACTCAACGCAACCTACATAAAATTCCTCAGTTTTGACAAGGCTTTATTTCAGATACATTTTCTTTAAAGTAGCGCCATATTAAATGTGTGTTTTTCTACAAAATCAAAATTGGGCTATTACAATTTGGTCGCATGTGATGCAAAGTTTATTTGTTTTTGACCCTGTATAAGGCAACTTCATAAAATAAGTATTTTTGAAAACGTAGTTTGTGTCTGAAAGTAATACACCTTAATATTAAGACAAAAAAACACACAGTGTCATCAGTAAAGTGTTCATTAAGTGGAAAATAAATTTTAGTTTAAGTTAACGTAAAGTTTATCTAATTTCAACGATTTAATTTAAAACCCCTTTATTTTATTTTTTACTTTCAGACACAAACAACGTTTTTAAAAATACTTATTTTATGAAGTTACCTTATACAGGGTCAAAAACAAATAAACTTTGCATCACATGCGACCAAATTTTAATAGCCCAATTTTGATTTTGTAGAAAAACACATATTTAATATGGCGCTACTTTAAAGAAAATGTATCTGAAATAAAGCATTGTCAAAACTAAGAAGTTTTATGTAGGTTGCGTTGAGTCGTATTTTGCAAAAGTGGTGCAATTTACTAAATATAGGTAAAAAATCAAAATTATCTAATGCAGCTGAAATTTTGCATTTGGGCTAGAAAATGCATTTAAAAAAACTTTTTCTAATAACTTTTTTCGATATTTTCAGAAATAACCCCACTTTTGAATTATTTTTTGGAAAAAATTAAAATTTGACAGATAATGCGAATCACGTGACTACTATTTTTTTGAGTAATAGATGTGTTTTGGACTTCCATTGCCTTTAGTTTTTCATATCACAACGTTTCAACTGTACTGTATTCAGTATTCACCTGAAGACGACTGGAGATACTTACCAGTTGAAACGTTGTGATATGAAAAACTAAAGGCAATGGAAGTACAAAACACATCTATTACTCAAGATACATCATTGTCTACAACCTTCAAACAAATACTATTTTTTTGTTTAATTTTCATCTCGATCGAAGCAGAACTTGATGCCAAAGTCAAATTTTGAATAAAAATATTAATAAAAAAAAATCCCCTATGATGCGGACCTTACTCTTGACACTGTATAATATTAGATAGATAGATAATTTTTATTTGATCTATAAGAATTACATAATTCATTTTTACCCTAAGGTGTAGATCGTGTCAATTTCACTAATTAAAATATAAAAATAAGTAAAGTAAAAACAGAAATAAAAACCTATTAACAAAGTTATTTTTAGGAACTGTTGGAATTATTTGGAGTTCCTTACATTATAGCACCTATGGAAGCTGAAGCTCAATGTGCTTTCCTGGATGCGATTGAGCTAACCGACGGTACAATTACCGATGACAGTGACATTTGGTTGTTCGGCGGCAAAACAGTCTACAAAAATTTTTTTAATCAGAGCAAATATGTTATGGAGTTCAGGGCGGACAGTATCCAGCATCATTTTAAATTGACAAGAGAGCAGATGATTTTACTTGCGTTATTGGTTGGCAGCGATTATACCTCAGGATTACAGGGTGTTGGTCCTGTCACAGCCGTTGAAATATTGGCGGCTTTTCCCCCGTCAAAAGGAAGGATAAATGAATTTAGTTTATCGCATTTAGATTTGCTATCAGGTAAAGCTATTTATTCTGCAATTGGGAAAAATCTAGTTCTGTGGTTCGTTTTGATCAAATTTTAAAGCTCTGTTAATTACATAAAAAGTCATGAATATAAGTATTGTATGAAAAAGCTGTCATAATCAATAAGAGATCACTAAGTTAAATATTTGTATTGTTGCGAATCTATTCAAATACAGTGTGTCCCCGGATGGAGTTGACAAGAGGAAAATATCTTTATTATTGATTTTACAACGAAAAGTTATTGTTTATAAAAAATTCTGCTTGTCGAGGAAGTGAATTTAACATATAAAAATTTTAGATCAGATGATGTTGATAAATTAGAGAGAGGTACCATTATTTACTATTTTAGACAAAATGTTTATGAAACAAAGTAAAGCCTAAATACAAAATAGAAATCTAAATTCCAATTTTTGTTTTTTATTTTTTACAATAAAATTTTTGAACATTCAAAATGTACAATGGGCCTTTTCACTAAATTTTGATTTTGGTAGTAGTGTATAAAGGAACAAAAAATAAAATTTTCTGTGTTTTTACTTTTCTATACTTTTAAGCCATAACTGAGAAAATAAATAAATAAAAAAACTCCTTGAATAAAAACACGGACTTAAACATACCTACGTCATCGCGCCGGAAGATTGGTGCACAGAGGAATTATAGGAATACCCGAGTCGCTGGCTTAAAATATCAAGAATTCACAAAATCAGCAGCTTGACAGTGTTGCCGATACTCTCAAAAATCATTTATTATAGTTTATAGTACCAGTATAATGGCAATTGACTAGCAATTATTAGTAATTATAATATACCAGTTTTCCATTCAATAGCTGCGGAATGAATTATTTTACCAGTATTATGTTTATATTTATTTAAAGTATCCAAATAAAGTTCTAAGAAGAAAGTATATTATTAAGATTATAAAACTTTTTACATATGGCAACAGCGGCTTAATTTGCCGATGGCAGTTCGACAGATCAGCATTTACGCGTGTGCGAGGTTAAACGCATGCGCTCTAGCAAGCTTTAAACATATCTACGTCATGAGTCGCGCCTGTTTTGAGATTTTCAAATTGGTTGAATTTTACCCGGTTTTTACTGTGCTGAAATAAATTAATGTTATGACCTAGCAATAATTTTATTGATGAAAAACACTTATTATAGCACCGACTAAACAATTCAAATGCCAAATGTATCAAATTTAAGAATAGTGAAAAGGCCCATTATTATGGAAAAAGTTATTATTCTGCATATCCTCCTCCAACCTGCACACATTTCTCCAAATTAGAAATAACTTAAATAAATATAGGTCAGCACTCTCAGGTTTTCATTTTGAATGTTCATAAATTCTATTGTAAAAATTAAAAAAACAAAAATTAGAATTCAGATTTCAAATTTTGTATTTAGGCTTTATTTTGGATTATAAACAACTTTGTTTCATAAACATTTTGTCTAAAACACTTATTTTAGTACTTTAATCTTGGGAAAAATACAATTTTACCATTTTTGGTCCAATGCCATGTGCTGTGTAAAATTTAATTTTTAAAGTTGTATAACTAATTTTTTTTAAACGGCAACATGGTGGCTCGGCGGAGTCGGCGGGTTAAGAAAAAAGAGGATTTTATTACGATTATTTTGATACTACACACTAATAGGTTTTATAAAAGCTGCCCTTAAAAAACGTTAAAAAGCTTCTGACCACATGATATGGTGACCATGTTTCCAGGCATGGTCAGCTGCACCTGACTTTTCGGTCTCTCCTTTTAACGTATTGTTTTTGTGTTCTTTAATCCTTGTTCTAGTGGTCTTAATGTCTCACCTATATAATCGTTATATTTAGAATGTCATATGGAGTCAAAAAAAGGAAAAATATACTAGGTGTCCCATTTAAAAATCGAAAGTCACTTCCGGTTAAACCGGAAGTTCCATAATGTTGAGTCACCTGTCAAAAAATGCAGGTTTATGTCGTATACAAATTCCCCAAATTTTATTTCATTATCTTAAAAAACAAAAAAGTTAGAGGGGCGAACCACCTTCCGTGGACACCCGGTATAATTAAAAAATATATATAATTTTATGATTATTAGATTATTATTTAATTTATGAATTAATCTTTATAAATTTAGATGGCAACATAATTTACTATAAGAGATTAACTGGTGGTATTGGACTCAATATTATTTATATTATCTTTAATCTAATCAGACTTTTCATACATAAAAAAACCATTTGGAGATAACGAAGAAAATTTCCCATTTGTTCAGTGCATCCATCTAATCACAAACGTTTTAACAATTTAAAGAAAAAGTAACATTTGTAGAGACGACCGGGGCTCGTTGTCATAAGAGTAAGTTGTCAAACGGTTTTAGGGAAACCAATCTTCTATAACTGTCTAGAAAATACGTGATAACAAATCATGGGCATATCACATCTGCGCTCTTAAAGTACACAGACAAATTTGATCATATCCACAATTTATCATACCTTGATAAGGTAGTAATCAAATACCTCTTATACGTAGACCAGATTGTTTATATTTTAAAGCAATCAAAGATTCCAGTGTTCACAATTTGTCTGGTATGATTCACAGTCACATATTATTACATGAAATTAATAAAATACATGTTTTACATTTATAATTGTAAATAGACTACACCAGTTAATAGGATTCTATAAGTAGAAAAAGTTTTTCTTTTTTGGTAAATAAAATAAATAGGTGGTATTTATTAACCGGTCTTTGAATTTAGTACCTACTTATTTTATTTCCACGGTGACAAAATCTAGAATGATAGCGGCAACGTCGCTTTCCTTGTTTTTGTGCGTCGTCCATTCATAGGTAGCAACTGGAACTGCGCTGCAAACAAACAGGCTATATATGAATGAATGGTTTGGTCTATTCGATAAGAGGTAATAATATAATTTAATTGCTATATACAGGGTGTTCCTTAATGACGTGCTAATATTTTAGGGTGTGATTCCTCAAGTCATTTTATGAAGAAAAGTTCGTATAAACATATGTCGTAAACGGCTTAAATTTTTTGCTACAGCGTGTTGAATGTTTTCTTTTTAAAGAGTTTTTTTTGTAATATCTCCGAAAGTACTTTAGATAATATTTTCAATTTTGGCATGTGCAAATAGGACATAAAACCACATGTTTTAGTTATAGAAGTTATTTTTTTGTTCCAACAGTGGCGTCCCTGCAAACATGTCCTCTGATATTTTTTGGAAAAAAAGTGGTACGCCACTGACATTTTTCCATGTGGATGTTATTTCTAATTAACCTGATCAATTCTACATAAAAAAAGGTCTCTTGCGTTTTCTCCTCAGGCACACTGTTCTTAATTAAAATAATTAACTTAAATTAGCTTCATTTTGCAGTATTGACCAATAATTTTTTAACACATAAATCTAGTTATCCTGGAACGGTGATGTTCTTAAAACATAATTAACGCCTTAACGGCAGTCTTATCTGCATTTCCTCCAAGAAGAACTACCTGTGTTACTTGAAGATGTATCATATGCGCTAAGGAATCAAATATGGTACATGCATGATGGAGCTCCTGCTCATTTCAGTGTAATCGTTCGCGACCATTTAGATGCAGTCTATCCGAATCGTTGGATAGGTCGCGGAGGAGCTCAACAATGGCCAGCAAGATCCCCTGATCTCAATAGTTTGGATTTTTTCTTGTGGGTCATCTTAAAACTCTAATGTATAAAACGCTCATTAACAGTTTAGAAAATTTTAGGGAGCGAATAATTGCCTTCTATGAAACAATACGGAATTCGCATCGAATATTTGAACGAGTGCGCTATTCGATGCAAAGACGGACGAAAGCATGCCTATTAAGTGAAGGTGGTCATTTCCAACAATTTTTATAAAACAAAATTTTGCATTATCAATGTTAAGAATAGATTAATAGTAGAGCTAATTTAATTTAATTATTTTAATTAGGAACGGCGTGCCTGAGGAGAAAAACTCAAAATACCATTTTTATGTAGAATTGACCAGGCTAATCAGAAATAATATCCACATGGAAAAATGTCAGTGGTGTAGGTACCACTTTTTTTCTAAAAAATATCAGAGAACATGTCTGCAGGGACGCCACTGGTGGGACAAAAAAATAACTTTTATAACTAAAACATGTGGTTTTATGTCCTATTAGCACATGCTAAAATTAAAAATATTATCGAAAGTACTTTCGGAGATATAACAAAAAACGCATTAAAAAAGAAAAAATTTAACACCCTGTAGCAAAAAATTTAAGCTGTTTAGGGCATATATTTATAGGAACTTTTCTTCATAAAATTACTTGAGGAATCACACCCTAAAATATTAGCACGTCATTAAGGAACACCCTGTATAAACTCTAGCCTAGCCTGCAATGAATTCACAGTGCCTTACTAGGTATTATATTTATCGTAGATAATATTTTTATAATTTTCATATATATTATGTAATGTAATAATGTAATTATGTGGAAATTAACCACCAACCAGCAATTATATTATATATTTTGTTAGTACTGACAGTAATACTGATGCGGTACTAATCGTGTAGGTCCCCTATATATTCTGTGGTATTACTTTTGAGAATCAACGATTAATATCCTTAAACTAATAATGAATCATAGAATTTGGAGCGTTTTTGACGTTGGTTTCATTTTGTTTAAAGTTTTTTCTCGATTTTTTTAAGGACTAAAAGAATTCCGCTCGTGGTTTTCCAAAGGAAAGTCGCCAGGACCTGGCCGAAATGCTTTAAAAGGTAAACTGAAAAACCTCACGTTTACTGAAAATTTTCCCAGTTTACAAGTTGTCGAAGCCTATTTGGAGCCGAAAGTTGAAACTAGTAGAGAAGCATTTTCTTGGGGTAAACCAAATAATGTGGCCTTAATCGAGTTTGCGCGAGAGAAGTTTGGTTGGACTAGAAATAAAAGTGAAGATATTATAAATCCTGTGATAAAAAGGTTGGAAGAGGGTAGACACCAAAAATCTATTAAGGACTACTTTAAAACTCATTTTAAAGTACATTCGGGTAAGTCAATTATGTTTGTCTACAAGTTATCGGAATAGTTAACTTTCCGCTCACACTTGCGCGCATAAATTGGCCTTTTTCTGCACTAGTACGTAAATATACAGTGACCGGCATAACGTTTGCGTCATATGGGAAAACTTTTTATGATGTATAATTGAAATAATTTTTTATGCCGATTATCTCTTCATAGAAACCTTAAAATTCATTTTGAATGAAAATTGGTGTGTATATATAGGATGACGAGATATCGAAAAAAGTAATAAAAGGTATTTAGATTTTCATTTTATGTGCGTTTACCAAGTGCAAATGCAAAAATTCAAAAAATAATTATTTTAACATTTTTATTTTATATCACTTTCATATTCTCATAAATTTATTGAAGATGAGTTAAAAGGTCGAGAACCAAGGTATTAATCTAATAGTTAAAGATTATTGTGGTTTCTATTTGTTAAAATTTAGCTTTTTACCATGTAATTGAGTGCGGTCAGCCCCTGCATCTGATAACTATAATTATATTTAGTTATTTTTATAAGCTTATGAAGGATCTGTTTTTCTAATTTTTACCAAGACTTCTATAAATGATAAAAATGGTCGTCAGATACAGGGGCTGACCACGCTCACTTACATAGTAAAAAGATACATTTTAACAAATAAAAACTTTTTAACATCTTTCCATTAAATTAATTTTTTTTTTATAAAAAATAAAAAACGGATCATCGGATTTATTTTTCCAGTAACTCATACGAAATACTAGAAATAATAAAAACCTCCAATATGAGGGACGGCCATTTTATTAACAAGACGTTTTATGGCCAAGAGTTTTTTTGACAATATAGCTGACACTACTATCGTCCAGGGTTTGTTGCGGTGATTAATATCACTTCTATATAACTAAGGATCTTCTAGTTGTATGAATGACGTGGTGGCTTAGGTGCTACAAGTTTTCTAAAATGGGGATGGAAACGGTTATATTACCTTCTCATATAGAATATAAACCCGTTATAACAATAAGTTACCAAAAAGTATATATTATAAAACTCCGGCACCTTCTAATACTTTTATTACCTTAATATAACCATTATAGAACTTGGTGTTAAAGTACGTACAATATAAACGCACAATTACCGCATGCTGTATGTTTTGGAAAACGAAAAAGTCTCGTAAAAACATCATGTAAAAATTATAATAAAGTAGCCGAAAATGCTACCTGTAAATATAGGACAGGAGGGTATTCAGTATATTTTTTGTTAGTTTGCAATTTTCTGTCTGGTAAGGGATTGATGTTTTCTTGGACAAATTTTAAAATGTCTGCTTTTCGCCATGATTTATTGGGAACTTTTTGAAACTGCCTAGCCTAGAGCATACAATATACCTAAGCGCAAAATTTGTCGGTGCTTTGATATGTAATTATGGTAAATAAAGCATATGATATTACTAATTTTGGTCTAAACTTTAATTCATTAATTGTAATTCTCGTCTGGTTTTCCTGCAAATAAGGAAATGACTGACAGAAGAGAGGTGTATTTCGAAATGTTATTTATGTTTTTTAATTAAAGCATTTTTCATACCAATGGATAAAAATAACTACCTCTATAACTAATAGTAAGGTTACGACATTCTTGTTTGCAACAAGACAATGTATATTTTTAGTAAGTACATAGGTACAGGTGGTAGGTTAATTAATGTAATAATTAAACACAATTTGAAGCGAAGGTATTAAATAAAAATAACTGTCACTGAAAACTAAAAAAAACAGATCCCCTGCCCTTGGAACTTCGAAGAGGAGAGTGGTTTATACATGGCGGTGCTCCTCCATAGTTTTCGTTAAACGTACGTAATTATTTGAACGAACAGTATCTAAATAGATGGATAGGTAGAGGCAATGATGCACCCGCAAATTGGCCAGCTCGATCCCCTGATATCATCCCGATGGATTACTTTTTATGGGGAACTTTGGAAACCTGTGTGTATTCTAGGCCAGTAGATAGGTACAGAAGATGAATATTCGAACTGGAATTGACGCTTTGAGATGCTCCAAAGAGTTCAATTTAATTCTTTAAAAGTTATTAATCTTTTTTTTTTCATTAAAATATAGTTTTGTTGTTGATACATCTCTTATTGACTGGTTTTACTAGAGAATAAAATTAACAACACATTTATGTAAATGTTTTTTTTTAGTTTTTAGTGACAGTTATTTTAATTTAACGCCTTCACTTCAAATTGTGTTCAGTTACAATAATTTTAGACCTGGCCATACACGAACTGAATTTTTTAAATCCAGATATCTCAAAAACGGTGGCTCAAATCAACTCTTTCCACGTATATCTGTTTTAGGTAAAATAGGTTGGGGAATAAGAATGTTTATTTAAAAGTTCAATACAGAGTGGCTCAAAAAAGTTATTTCGTTTTAAATGTGTGCAAGGTACCGCAGGTGGCGCCCTCTAAATTTTACAATAAAAATGAGAGCAGATTTTAGTTTTTCACCCCACAAAACCCCCCTAGCCCAATATTGTGACAATACACCAATTATTAAATATTTATTTATAAAAACTAAAACCAAAGTGTTGATACTCTGTATCTCCGAATCATCCACTTTTGAACTGAGGTAAGTTGGGTTCGGTAAATGTCTTTATGAAAAGCAAAGGCGCGGTGAAGCGAACGGGAATTTGCTAGTTATAATATAAAAACCTTGCTGAAATGACGTGTAGTTACCATAGACAATTTACCTTTAGATATGAAAACAATAATCACGAAAGTGGCAGATTTATGGCCTCGCGCATGTGAACAAAGCTAGACACTATTATACATGCGCACTGCTACATTATCGATTGACGAATGGGAAAATAGACAGGTCCGGGCTTTAAAATTTAAATTCTTTCCAGAAAATTGGAATTTCTTCTCAATTTTTGATCAAGTTGGGAAAAAAGGTAGTGATTTCTGGCATTTTTAGTAGTAGCAAACCTATCAGATTTTAAGGATAGAAAATTGTTTTTAAGGTTTTGTTTTTAAAATTTGTTTAAAAATGATTCGTCGTCGAATTTTTAGTTTGAAAAGGAAGAGAACAAGAACACGTGAATTAAACTAGTCTTATAAAATCGAATATAAAAACGAACAAAACCAGTAAAATAACCAATCTACGGTATTATCGCGTACCTAACCTTAAGTCAAATATTAGTCATTAACCTGTACGTGTAAAACATTTTCAAGTCTTCGTTTATATTCCAATCTGAGTCACTAAAAGCACAAACACAAAAACTAGAAACCCGAACAAACCCGTAAATAATAAACACCCACAATCCACAATAGCTAAGAAAACTACACAACACAATAACCAAAATGGCGGCCGAGCCAGTTCTGGAGTGTATTTTGAGCATGTCGCTAAAGTAGGACCGGCCGATAACACGAGGTTTGTGCGCATGCTCGCAGGTGCCCAGAGAGAAGGCAGCTGACCAGCTAGCCGTGCGCTCGGACGTATTTTTCCACCCATAAAACGTAATTTTTGTTTGCGCAGGAGATTAAGCTGTACGTATCTAAAGGTAAATAAATTGTCTATGGTAGTTACCCATTTTCCTGGGGTAGGCAAAAAGGATCGCCGTTGGTCTGCTTGCCAGGTTTCGGAACCTCCCCTCAATTACTACTACTACTACTACTACTACTACTACTACTACTACCTATTTTCCTGTCTTAGTGTGTAAGGCGCTAGGCTCTAAGGAGACCGACGTCAGGTAGCCATACATCACTTTATTATCAAAATATAAAGCTTGTATCGTAGGCATTTGAAAAATATTTTTGGAATTTTACTTCATGGTTTATTTGTGGTCAAAAAATTAAGTACAAACGTAACAAGAAACGTTTCATTATAGGTGAAGCTGAGAGAAAAATGAGCAAAAGAGTAAAATCTGCTATTACAAACATGAACCGTGATCCATCAGAAATTATTGCAGAGGAACTAGAAGAAGAGTTAAAAAAAGATTCGAGAAAAAAACGGGCACCAAGAAGAAAAAAGGATGGTTTGGAAGCTCCAGAATTCAGTAAGAAAAAAAAGAGTTCAAAACAGAACGATAAAAAAACCTTGGGTTTAGCTGGGCAAGTTCAGGTTGATGAATCAGATAAAGACTTCGCCGAAAGCACAAATGATAGAAACGTCAGAAAGTCGGGTAAAATACATTTGAGAAAACTTAAATCAAAACCGGAAACTGCGGATAATCACTTAGCTAGTACTAGCAAAATAACAGAAAATATTGATGTAAACCCAGACGAGACTAATCTAGAAGGCGAAGCCGATATTTCTGAAAAAATAGACCATATTAGAAAAAGAAGAAAGCTAAAAGAAGCTAAGGCAGCAGTTGAAATTAAGAAGCCAAAGATACCAAAGACAAAGGAAAAAATGAAAAAAGTTGCAAGTCAATTTGAAGAAGCTATTCCCGAAAGTTTGCAAGCTGACGAAGAAGTTAATTTGCTGTCACAGATTGCAGTGCAGTCGAGTCTAAAAGTTGATGCAATTAATAAAAATTTGCAAGATCAGCTCGAAAATCTGACGGGCAAATCAGTTCAGGTAAGTTATTATTTTAATCATAACCTTCTCGATTTTAAAGAAGTGAGTGAGACAGCATATACTAGCCTGTTCATACAGACGGATCCTAGGGGTGGGATTCACCTCAGGCAGCGGCACGGAGTTCAATTAAATAATTTGTAGTAAGGTTAGTTTTTACGTTCACGTTGACATCGGCTTATTTTTACTTCAATAAACGTCTGCAAATAGTTACTTGTTTCACTAGGCAGAAAAGCACAAGATTTAATGCCGCGGCTGGTGTTTCATAGACGAGGCGCAGCCAAGGCTAGGAAACCAGCCAAGGCATTAAATCTGCTTTTCTGCCTAGTAAAACATATAATTTTTTCTCCAAATTTGTTCCAATTTCACGCAAAATCGTATTTTTTATATTTATGTATGTTATTTATGACATTTATTGAATTGTTGTGTTTACTTGTCATTTTAAATTTTAATTTTTAATGACACCTGACAGGCTCAAAAGGTGTATTTTTTCTGCCTAGGCATAAAAGTCCACTTTTTCTGACTAGGCAGAAAAAATACACCTTTTGAGCCTGTCAGGTGTCATTAAAAGACCGCTTTTAATGTCATTTGGAGAAAAAAAATTTTTTGAACAAAATTTTCATAAACTTTAATTAGCAATGTCGAGAACAAAAATTTTGAATTATTAGTACTTCTTCTAAATAAGGATACCCACACGACATATAAAAAACTTTAACTTTAAAACATCTTCTATGTCAATTTTTTAAATACTCTTCCCTACTCACCTTTACGTTGCTGATTCACTAATATGTAACTTTTCAGTTACTCTTCATTTTATTAAAAAACTTTTTACTACTCCACGATTCCAATTTTAAATATTCTTCTCCTCACACTTACGTTACTAGTTCACTAATATGTGTCTTTTCAGCTACTCCTCATTTAATTATGAATAAACTTTTTACAACTTCTACCATTCCAATTTAAATATTCTTCTCTCCTTACACTTATGGTGCTGTCTCACTAATATGACATTTAGCTTACTGCTATGTTAACTTTATAACTTATTTTCTGCCAATATTTCACGAATGGCCTCTCGTTAGGTCTATCATTACGTTTTCCAAATACTTTGCTTGTATCGTCTCGTAGCTCCGTTAGGACTGTTTGCACCTATTGTATTTCTATATTCCTTATTCTATTCTCCTGATGATGAATGTATATACATTCGAAACATGTAGATAATTTATCCTTTAATAAACCCTAAAACTTATTTTAATATACTGGTGGAGGAAAACTTAAAGTGTCTTTATTTCTTTTCCTTTTAAATCTTTTAATGTTAGTTTGTAAGTTTTAATGTAGATTTAAAAATGTTTTATTTTATTTAAGTTCTATGATGTATAAATTAGAGATTAGGCAACCTTATAAAAATCTAAGCAGTCTTTGTTGATAATAGCCTGTACAGTTTCTGAAATAAAAATTATAATTTTTTTTTTGTTAAAACATACCTAAACGAAAGTAACTTTAAAACCAATAAATGATAACATTTTTAAATTTTATTAGTTTTTGACCAACACTTAAAACGTTTGATTCTGAACTTGTCTCACATTTTTTATACAGGGGGATTTTAAAGCTGTGTTTATTTTCCTAACGTATAGAAAAAAAAATTTCCTATTTCAAAGTCTACTAATATGTCAATATCTCTATCTTTGTATTGTTGTATATATCTCTGTATTTTAAAATATTATTTCTATTTATTTAAGGTACCAAAACCAAGTGTAGCCACCCCGAGTGTATCACAGCCCACACCGAGTGTCCGAAGACCAGTAAATCGACCTACCAGGATTCCGAGAAAGGAAGTGATACCTCAAAAAGAAAAAGATAAAAGCGCGGTCCTCAGAAACAAATTGAAAGCTATCGAGGTGTTTAGAAAAGGAAAGCACGGACCAGGGTTTGTTCCCAAAAAAGATAGGAAGAAGAGGGTACCTAAAGCTGAAGCTGCATTATCGGAGAGTAGTGATGAGTAAACAAGTATATATTAAAGGATACTAAATATATATTTCATAATAGCTTCATTCGTACAGCAAAGCAAAAAATTTCCAACCAGTTCGCACCAGTTAAAAAATTGGAAATCGGTTGAAAATTGCTTGTACGACCGAAGGTAATTATTTTATAATTGACGCACGGGAATGGAGAGGGTTGTATGCAAGTGTCAAATTAAATGACGCTGAAAATGTTGAACCGTAATATTTAACCATTCCAAACTAAGTGGGTTAGAGGCAAAGAAATGGAAACACATCAAAGAAAAAAACTGGAAAAGTAATAGTAATTTACGTTACAAGACCGGAAAGTAGTATTTGTCAGGTCGAGACAAGCATAGTAACGAAATCAAGGTAGCTTGTATTATCAAAGAGCGATTGGAAAAACAAAAAACAGGGACCGGAATAGTATATTACGTTACAAGACCGGAAAGTACTATTTTACAGGACGAAGCAGGCAATTTCCAGGGCGAGCCGCCAGGCGAGTCCTGGGAGCCTGCGAGTCCTGTTAACGTACTTTTCGGTTGAGTGACGTACAATATTTTTTTTACAATCGACACAAGACACCAGTGGCGTGCGAGAAAACGTTAATAATAGCTTACTATATGGGTATAGTTTTAGCAGAAAACTCTAATAGTTGGGAAAATTATGTTTAATAATAAATACAATTTGGTACAAATGTTCTTAATTCTATTTTATCTATTAATATCTATTTGTTAATTGTTATATTGAAAGTACAATTTTGTGGTGTATTAAATTGTAGACATGACGGGAAATTTTTTGATTCATCTTTATAGGATGTTTGTGAAGTTATATCCACTTTTGATCCTCCGGCTTCCTGAATTCTACTGGCTATATCAATCTTATTTTGTAGAGACTGTTCAATGTAGCCTTCGGCAACTTGGGATGATTTCCAGCCGCCATGTCGTTTTAAATTAAGGATATCGCCTCCACCTTCAACTAACAGTGTCGCCGAACTACGTCGAAAACAGTGCCCTGTAAATTGCTCTGGGTTTGGTAATCCCAAATAGGATGCTATTTTTGATGGCGCTTTTCCTACTGAATGCAAACCTACTGGTTGAATAGTGCATTTTCCTTTATTATAGAAAAGAAATAGCCTGCGATGTGGAACACTAGGCGGACGTAAAGAAATATATTTTCTATATATATTTAGGTTTCGTTCCCCAACAACTATAAATGACCTGGGTTGGTATGTTTTTGTATTTGGAATTTTTACCGCCAACATCGATTCGTTATCTTTAACATCGTCAATTGTCATATTGGTCAATTCTTCACGGCGACACGCTCCAGCCGAACCCATTATTAGTAAAAGCTAAAAAAAATAAGAAATAGTTTAAATATATTTTTTTTAAACACAATATAAGAAAAGAAGAACTTTAAGAAAACTCGTATTATGTATTTAAGTACTTACTTTGATTAAAAGATAATCATTATCAGGGGCTTCCAGCAAAAATTTGTCAATGTCTTCTCTGGTAAGTACGTTCGATTTTTGGGGAATGTATCCAACAGATTTTCTCTTTATGAATGCTATCAGTTTATAATATTTGCTTATATCAATGTTTTCTTTTAAATTTAACATAGATTTGATCATTGAGTACAAGCTCCACAGTGTAGATGATTTTAATTTTTCGGATTTTTCAGCAAAATAAGCTAACAAAACATCCTCAGAAACATTTCTGACATTTTTTTCTCTACACCAATTTTTAAAGACGCTAAACGTTTTTTCATACCGCACTCTGGACTTATGCGGCAACAAATCGTCTGTAGCTCTAGCAGCTGCCTCTGTTATTTCAACTGGAACGTCATTTTCTTCCCAATCCAAATTAAGTTCCATATCTAAAGTCTTCCACACAATTTTATAAAGCCACAAAAGTTTATTTATCAAAGTCAATATCGTACCTGACAGTTCGTTACTATGGAAGCAAGAAAACATAAACATGTCAAAGCCTACTTATAAATGAGTTTGGTTAATTTTTTTAAATTGGGAGCGGAACGCAACAAAAATTGACCGGTAAAGTACTTTACCGGTCAATTTTTCATTACTTTCCGGTCTAGACCAGCAAAGTGATATTTTCCGATCAAAAAATTGTCTAGAAAGTGCTTGCTTTCCGGTCGATTGAAAAAAAAAATCTTTTCCGGTCTCTGACGTCGCTTTTCCGATCTTGCGATAGGAAAAAGGTTATTTTCTAAACGAAAAATTGTCCAAAAAGTGTTTATTTTCTGGTCGGTTTTAAAAAAAGATTTATTTTGTGTCGCGAAACACACGATAAAAGTTAGAGCCAAAAAAACTGGGTAATGAGATGAAAATTTACAGTTTATGTATACAAGGTACAAATTCGACGCTTACCATGGAGATCTCGTAAACGGTAAGAGGTATAGCAAAGGTTAAATTGAGAAAGGTGGTGCAATTTGGACATGACTAAACGAACCGTCGAAAAATTCCGAAGATATTCGAGAAAAACAGAAAATTCGCGTTTGGGTTATTATTTTTCCTAGCTTTATTTAAGTACAGCAGATGTGGCAAAAAACTAATTTTACATTTTATTGCCGCTATTATTATTTTCTATAACATGTAGCTATCAGATATTGATTCTGACGTTTCGTTTTTCGCGGACCATCATCAGGTATGTATTTTTAAATACGGTCGGGTATTTTTTTATTACCATGTAGACCTTGTGTCTAATAAAATAATAATGCAATAATTCTTTAATCTAATATCAACGTTAGGTAAGTAATAATTACTAATAATTCGAATAGTATATAGCGGGAATGAGGGCAGGCAATAAAATGACACATTTGTATTTATCCCAACGTTTCGTTTCATATAAAAACTTTCTCAAGGGTCTGAAAGGAGAAAGAGAAAACAATTACAATAAATTAATGCGAATAAAATTCAAATCACAAATTATTGGACTATGAATCTAACATAGTTTATGGCATTCCATGTAAGCAGTGTAACAATACTTTTTATGTTGGCCAAACTAAGCAACCGTTAAGACAGACTTAGACAACACAAGTATGATTGTAGTAGGGTAGACAAATCAGACTCAACAGCACTGAGCCTCCATCACCATCTAACGGGCCATGACTTTGATTTTTCCCACCCACGAGTATTCGACAGAGAAAGTAATTACATAAAGAAAAATATTAGTGAAATGATTTCTATTAACTTAACTAATATTCAATTAATTTTAGAACTGACACAAATAATTTTAGTGCTTGCTACTCTGGTATCTTAAATAAATATAAAAATGTGGTTAATGAGTACTGGACACATTAGTAACTCCAACCTTGTGGTGAGGGAGGAATCAACTTCACAGTCGGTTGTCTCGTTTTTTTATCTATTATATAAAAATAAATGTTTGTTTGTTTGTATGTCCCGTATGCGTTCCTATACCATTTATCCGATTACGATGACAATTTGGTGAGTTGTTGTGTGCAGGCCGAGGAAAATTATGGCAAAAAAAGTGGCGTAACGCATGCCGGGATTTGGTGAGCTGTTGTGTGCAGGTTGAGGAAGGTTTCGGTATAAAAAAAAAGTGGAGTAACGCATGCCGGGATGTCGGGATTTATGTAATGTCTTTCTTTCTTTCTTCGGTATAGCTAGTTGTCGATATTTCAAAACATACCATTGTTATAACGGAGCTCGTTATTAACTTGACCAAAGAGTCCATCTGCAATAGCTATCTATAATTTAAATCTAACTTCACCTTCAAACTTCACTGTTTACGTTTTACTGTCAAAGTAGTACTGATAGTTCGGATATTTACATATATCCCATGTATTTTCAAGAAAATGTATTGTAATGTTCCGCATTATAAATATACAGGCTAAAAGACCTTTTTATTGGTATGTAGGTACTACCTAATGTGTATTTGTTATTAAATCATATTTTTCATGTATATTTTATCTAAACAACTATTTATTTAATGGTCAAAGTTGTGATGTATTTATATATTGATTAGGGACCTACTGCCTCATTTTAATTTTTGCTATGACTGTATTTGTGATTTGAATTTTATTCGCATTAATTTATTGTAATTGTCTTCTCTTTCTCTTTTCAGACCCTTGAGAAAGTTTTTATATAAAACGAAACGTTGGGATAAATACAATTGTGTCATTTCATTGCCTGCCCTCATTCCCGCTATATACTTATTCGGATCTAATCTCATCTTCAATTTTTACCTTCATTAACGATAGGAGATACATCTAAACATGAAGGCAATGTTGCGCAATTCGAAGTGGACTACCATACCTTTGGAAAACTCCTAGTACCTTGTGTATTTTTATGGCGTTATTTACAAAGATGACGCATAACAAGTTTTATATTTTCATTATCACTTTTTATTTCCTATCAGTTAGAGTGCCAAGATTTTAAGTCCAACGTTTAGTCTTCTGTGTGCTATCAGGTTTGTTGATTATATAAGCCTTTATACCTTTCCTTGTATTTTTGTAAACCTTGTTTATTACATTTAAACGTTATGCGTAAAATTTTTAAATACGCTACCAAAAAAGTGATCAAACGCTAAATTTTTTTTTAGGCGACTCGGAACTGTACCTACATCGTTGCCGCCATTTAATATTAGATGTAGCGCCCATAGTTAACGAAGATAAAGTTTGAAGATGTCATTATTGGGGTCGAAACATTTATTTTAATTAAAGTAGTATTGTATTATTATTTTATTAGACTCGGGGTCTACGATACTTTGCCCCAATTTAGTATAAGCTGTATCTCTCACCTTTTACGAGATCCTAATGGTGAGCGTCGAATTTGTAAGTCTATATAGTATAGTTTATGCTAACAAGTTCGCTTATTTTTAGTTCCGTAATTTTTTTCTCTACGTGCATTGGCACTGCAAGATCTCTATTTCCTGATGTTTATTGGAGATAATAATATATAAGTTAATTTTTACAACTCTTGCTATATTCAATCGTTTTTCATTCCTATGCCTCATTTAACCATATTGCATGAAATTTGTATAGTAATGTTAATATTTTATGATTTGTGTATATTACAAAATACTGCTTTACCTTTTTACATCTACTTTTGTTTTAAATATTATTTGTTGTTAAATAAAAGAATATTTGTAATTCAATATTTATTTTAATATGCGATAATACCTTGCGTTTCGGGCGTTAGCGTGTAAGGAGTACACGCATTGAATCGACTCGGAAAAGAGCAGTAGGAAATTTTTGATATTCATGTAATTAAATTAGACCCCGCGCACTGAGTCGGACCGGTCGACTCGACCCGGAATTGCTTGCAGGGGCAAAAACTGCAGAATGCTCTGACGGCGAACTACGATTTTTGTATGAAATTTAGTGTAGCGGAAAAACACCAATAAAGAGAAACGTTATAATTGTGCTATTTGATCGATGCCGCCGTGACTTTAAAAAAAAGTTTAAATGTCAACATATTAATTTACCTTGATATCGAAATTATCGAGCCTTAGTTTTAGTAAAACAAACTTGAGTGTAACTTTTTTATTGCACACTGTAAAAAGTGGGTTGAATTTTACATGATAGTTCCTTAAAAAATATAAATTTTACACATACTTTCATGTGGTAGATAAGAATACATTAATGTTTTTGTAATATTAAATTTTATTTTAATTTTACAATAAAACAAGATATTTTTAACAGTGATGAATAAAAAACTTTATATAAGTAAATTTTAGGAAAGTTATGGAAAATTAAGACATACAATTTACAGCTTACAAAAAAATTAAATTTTTCTTTTTATGAAAATTATAAATATTAAAGGATTTTTCATGCTAACACACCGTAAAAATATTTTCTTTAATTATTTTTACATCTACTACTTAATGTTACTACAAACCCTAGTATTTTTCATTAACGAAATATTACATAAAGATTAATGTTATTTTAAATAACATTTTAAGGGATAATAATAAAAACGCTTAAATGTTTATTGAATATAACATTGCTTTTTAAAAATCTCACGAAATATAACATAAAAGGTAATGGAATTTTAAAAATAATTTTATATAATTAAATTATTTTTACCTAATGCTTTATACATTTTCGTATTGAAATTCCACACCCTACTAAATTTAATTTAATTTTCTGGAAAAAAAAAGCTATCATCAATTCTTCGTCAGAATCTGTCATTTTTATCTTCTCCTGCTCCTCTATACTCGACTACTATAGTGGACGACTGCCGGCAAAGGGAATTCAATTCGCGGCTGACGTCATTCCGACAGCTCTTTTCCGAGTCGACCGATCCGAGTCGATTCAATGCGCGTTAATATTCCGACTGCTCTTTTCAGAGTCGACCGGTCTGAGTCGATTCAATGCGTGTACTCCTTTTTTTCGATTGGAAAACAGTGAGGTTAATTCACTCCACATCGCACAATGAAATATTATCTAAAGAAAAATAACACCCTCTCGCCCAATAATCAGTTTTTCCAATGACTCCAAAAAAATACTACTCGGGGGATTGGTACAATTATGTTGTATGTATGTATCAGATTTATGCCTGTTGTGCTGTTATGAATGTCGAAAAGTGGCTACAATAAATTTTAGCAGGGTTTCTTAAAATTTGCAAAGCTAACGGCTAAGTTGATCGTTCCTTTTAAAAATTTACCTTAGCATAGCTAAGATTTTTTTCTCCCCCCTTGCCGCGGTTAAGTATATTCGCAAAGCGTTCCTTTTGCAACTCAGCTAAGCAAAGATTTTTACAAGATTTTATCACAAAATCGTTTTTTAACTTGAAGAAATAGTCCATACTTTAAGTGGAGTGTGTGGAGATACATAAGACACTTCAAGTCTTTCTCCACATATATAAATAAAGTTTTATTGAAGGGTAAATTATCTACATGTTTCGAATGTATATACATTCATAATCAGGAGAATAGAATAAGGAATATAAGAAATACAATAGGTGCGAACAGTCCAAACGGAGCTACAAGATGATGGAAAGGTAGATTTAGGTATGTATTTGGAGAAACTTTAAACATAATGATAGACCTAACGAGAGGCCATTCGTAAAGTATAAGCAAAAACCACGTCGGAAAGTTATCACAGCAGTAAGTTATGTGTCAATGTAGAAGTATTTGTAATCAAGAGAGAAATAAGCTGATTGTTGTGAAGGAGGAACAGAAAGAATTGAGTAAAATGAAGGGTCGATTCAATTGACTAATTAAAGGGACTAATAAAGTGATAATAATATTAGTAAAACTGAAACAGCACCGTAAGTGTGAGGAGAGAAAATTATATATAAAATTTGAAAAGCAGTAATTTTATAAAAAAAAAGTTTTGTGTCATGCAGTACATCCTTTGTTTAAGAGTAGAAGTAAGAATAGTTTAAAAGCTTGGCTCTCGACATTCCTTAATTAGAAATTAAAGTTTTAAATGTGAACTGAAGCTGACAGTTCTGAAAAGACAAGGTGAAATTTTACCATGTTTAGGTTAATTAATTAATTAAATATCTTTAAAAATTATTCTATCTGAAACAATGCATATGAGAAACAGGCAAAGAAAATCATTTTCGACCACATTATAATCGGAATATTTGTTGCAATAACTGATATAGCTTTAATATGTACCTGCTTTAAAATAAAATGAATTAAAAACCATAAAAAGTTCATGAAACGATTTTAATAATAATAATAAGTTTATTTAAAATTTATTAATATAATAAATATGTTTATGTTGTCTTCGATAAACTTATTCTTCAATCCCCTGAAGCTGAGCTTGTTAATTTTGAAATCGACTACGAGATGTTGCCATATCTCAGATCCAGTACCGACTTAAGAATGTATCTCTGGCAGTTCGTGGTTATCCGCAAACTGTATAAGACGCTCGCGCCATCTAGGCGGCAAATACCAGACCTAGCGACGTTACCAGACCCATCTAAAATCGGTACCCCTGCACTCCCCCACCGAGACCCGAATCTGGTAACGTCAGTTTTGCTGTAGTAACGTCTATAGAGTATAGCGAAAAGGGTCTATTTATGGGGTATAATACTAAATTATATATTCTCGAATCCTGCTCTTAAAATAATTACTTGAACATTTTGCATCCCTAATCGTGCGCATCAGTTGTGGGTTTAAAATTGTAAGTATCAGTTATATGCCAGTCAAAATATTCAATGAAATCAAAAGCGTCATACGGCCAATAAAATTAGATACAGTAAAAAAACAACAAGAAAATCTTACCATTTTAATAGACTAAATTTAAACCTCTTTAGTGAATAAGGATAAATCTATACGAACAAAATTCAAATATGTTTATTAAGTATTAAAAATTTTATTCGGTTGTAAATTACAAAGATGAACTAAATTGATAGACATTTTATTTAACCCTATCAATAAATAAAATAAGGGTCACAGATCGTTTTTTGAAATGAAATAAAAATAAATATTTTTAAAATCTAAATCTACAACGTTTCACATATACATACACATAACTTAACATCTTTTTCACTTTCTATTTACGGGAATTATTCTAAGGTTCGTTATTACAAAACTAAAAAGATTATTCATTTATAGAGAGCTATTGGACTGCTTACTGCAAAGACTTTTATTCAAAATCAAAGTATAGAAAAATAATAAAACTAGTTTTCGACAGTTGACATCCAGACTTTTGATATAGTATTTATCACATAAGGATGTAATGGCCGCCGTGGTCATAAATTATGTTATTTCTAGTAACATTATGTTTACAAAACTTGAACTTTGGTCAGGGCCGGAACTTTTATTATTATTCATAAACGTCCGTACTTAGAACCTACAAAAGCTTATAGAAGCTTTCACACTAAAGAACCCGTTTAGAGAACTACGCCCCAAAACATATAATAGAATAGTATTTAATTTTAGTCTGTGTAATAGATAATTGTTAAAAAAATTTACTTACTTTTTAAGAAAAATACACTTTACAGACACACAAAGTCCAACAATGTAATATTACCTAAATATCTCATGAACCCAAAATGACGGCAAAACATTTTCTGAAAGCACACAAAAATATTTCTAAAAAACAAAGTTTGATTCAAACTTCATAAATTAAAATCGGAATGTGATACGGCTTCTGTGAGTTTCCGAGGTTACCGAATCAAAGAATAATAGACGGGGGACAGAGATATGCCGGTGCAAAAGCGTAAGAAAAACATGCCTATCTACACGGCATTCTATCTGAGGTGCAGCACATATTTCTCCTGTTTAGCCGGCTAAAAGGATTAGATGAGGAATATTTGTATCTTTGTCGTGTACATGTAAATATATGGCCATTTATATATCCATCTCTCATCAATGCAACAATTGTCTGAATTATGAAGTTATTAAAGGTTGATAAATACGTTTGACATATGACAACGGCGGCCATTATATTCTTATGTGATAAACACTATATCGGCCAGCTGACCTAGGAACGTAGGACGTATTTTTAATATGGAATTATTTTAAAATTGCGTCAAATATACAGAAAGTTCGCATCAAATGGGATTTTTTTAAAATAATAGGTATAGGTAAAAATTAAAAAAGCAGTTAGTTTTTGCTTACCTAAAAACCAAAAAAGACGTATACTGAAGCAGCTGTACGACTTGCGTTACCTGTCAAATTTGACATTTTTAATAAAATAGGTTCAAAAATGCCATTATTTATCAAAATATCAAAAAACTTTATTCGAGAAAATTGTTTATTTAGGCATTTTTAGTCTCTGTACGAAATTTTTACAGTCTAATACAATTTTTATTTTTTGCCAGATTCTTGAAAATTTTGATCAATCCTCGTAGATTAACTTTTATACATTGATGTAAAACCATTTGCCTTTACTTCATTTGTAATCTTAATGCAATTTTGTGTAAAATGTTTGTTTCCAATTATTTATTTTGCTTCAAAAACTGAAATTGTTATTGATCAGTATGTAATGTTTGATGCAAAGTTTATCTAATTACATCAGTTTTGTCAAAACCGACGTTTCTCATTTTTCTTAAGTTAGTAAACAGATGTAAAAAAGAAAATATTAGGAAGCTTTCGTTGAAATTTTACTTAATTAAACTATTTTTGTTGAATAAAATGTTTCGAGCGATTAATATTTATTCTTTTTGATCCAATATTAATTAAGTAAAATTTCAACGAAAGCTTCCTAATATTTTCGTTTTGTACATCTGTTTACGAACTTAAGTAAAATGAGAATCGTCGGTTTTGGCAAAACTGATGTAATTAGATAAACTTTGCATCAAACATTGCATACTGATCAATAACAATTTCAGTTTTTGAAGCAAAATAAATAATTGGAAACAAAAATTTTACACAAAATTGCATTAAGATTACAAATGAAGTAAAGGCAAATGGTTTTACATCGATGTATAAAAATTAATCTACGAGGGTTGATCAAAATTTTTAAGAACCTGGCAAAAAATAAAAATTCTATTAGACTATCAAAATTTCGTACAGAGGCTAATGCCTATATAAACAACTTTCTCGAATAAAGTTTTTCGATATTTTGATAAATAAGGGCATTTTTGAACCTACTTTATTAAAAATGTCAAATTTGACAGGTAACGCAAGTCGTGCAGCTGCTTCAGTATACGTCATTTTTGGTTTTTAGGTAAGCAAAAACTAACTGCTTTTTCAATTTTTACCTATACCTAATAATTTAAAAAAATCCCATTTGATGCGGACTTTCCTGCGGACACTGTAAAAAATAGTGGATACGGATGGTAATTGGTAAAACATGTATAAAAGCATTGCAAGGTTTTCGAGAAGTCAAAGGAATACTCTCCAGAGCAAAATTAAATGAACTAAAGTACAGAAGGCAACCCTCGGAACACTCGAGTCAATCATAAACGACGTAAGCGAAGAATCGGTAGGGCAAGGCGGATGTGCTTTTTGTTACAACCGAACTTCCTTGTATATTCACACATATACAAACGTTTAGGGTAAAATACGCGACAAACGCTTGAGATATCGCCTTCAATATAATAAAACAGTTTTGACACCTCTTACGTGTTAACTTTTTTTTTAAAGAAAAAAGGTTCCAACGTCTACAATAATCTCGTGTGTTTTTTTCGGCATTTTCGGTGTCTCACTTGAGAACTTAATTTATGCATTGACATTTAGGTAATAATCGTTTAATGCATGTTAACAAAGGTATGAAAACTCTACTTTTTCTATGAAATGCAGTTTATAACACTAATATGATATTTTCTATAAACATAACTACTATTAATAAACGTATGAGCATTTCGGGAAACAATAGAAAGTAGAATTTTTTCAAATATTTGGTACCTTAATAGGAATATTCTGCGTCAAATTCCACACCCTGACTTCTGCGCATGTACCGACAGCTAATAAAAAGATCAAAAACAACTAAAAAACACCAGAAGCCAGGTGGAAAGTGATACGTCTATCCTTACTTACCTTAATCTACATAACAAAATAATGGAAACGTTTTGCTTTTCATATTATAGAAGAAAAAATAGAAGTTAAAAGAAATACTATGTATAAAGGTTTTAATATGTATTAGAATTATTAGAAATCTTCGGCAGTTATAACGGCTTGACATCTTGCTTTTATAGTCAATAAGTTTAGCAAATAATCAGGCGACAGAAATGTTTTGCCATTCTTCGTATATAATAAGAAATTGGCTTAATCTCATCGGTATATTTCGCCGGTCTGGTACATGCCCACTTGTTAAAATAGATGATCAGTTATTGTTATAGCTTTTTTAATATGACTGCGATCGCGGTTAGTACAAAACTGGTTAGCTGCACATGGGTTGACCACATAGACAATTTACCCTTAGATACGTACAGCTTATCTCCTGCCCAAACAAAAATTACGTTTTATGGGTGGAAAAAGACGTCCGAGCGCATGACTCGCACCATCGGGCATGCGCACAAACCTCGTGTTATCGGCCTGTCCTACTTTAGCGACATGCTCAAAATACACTCCAGAACCGGCTCGCCCGCCATTAATGTTGTGTTTTAAGGTTTCTCTGTGGATTCGTCGTAGTTTTCTTTGCTTGTGGATGGTGGGTGTTTATAATTTACGGATTTCTAGTTTTTGTGTAGTTTAGTGAATTGTGTTTGTGCTTTGTGTCTCGGATTGGAATATAAACAATGACTAGTGACAACCGCTGAATAATTTTATTATGCCCAAATAGGGGTAAACTACCTGGTATTTCGTATTTTCGGTAAGTATGGAGTAGTGATGTATCTTGATATATAACTTTATTTTATTACGATCAATTTAAACACATCAAACTAGGCCTAGGCTACACAAAGAAGGTATGAAAATAAAGAGAAACCCACACCAAGACAGACTATCCTGATGCAATTTTTCGGGCTATATATTGCTTCAAAAAGTTTAAAAGATACTTTTCTCTATACTTATATTATATAAAAAAAAAAGTAAATACCTACCTAGGAACCTCGGTAGGTTTATATTAATCCAAGAGTGAATAAATTATTATTTTATTTAAAATGATTAGCCTAGAGGTCTTTAGCATCATTGTAATCAGCCTAAAAAGGTTAGTGAGGCTAGGAGGGCCACATCAAACCAGGCTTTATTTTATAGAGTTATAGGTATATTAAGTATTAATTTAAAATAATTATAATTAAAGAATTTTCTATCCTTAAAATCTGATAAGTTTGCAACTACTAAAAATGCCAGAAATCACTACCTTTTTTCCAAACTTGATCAAAAAAATTGAAAAGAAATTCTAATTTTTTGGCAAGAATTTAAATTTTAAAGCCCGGACCTGTCTATTTTGCCATTCGTCAAACGATAATGTTGCAGTGCGCATTTCTAATAGTGTCTAGCTTCGTTTACATTCGCGAGGCCATAAATCTGCCACTTTCGTGATCTAAAGGTAAATTGTCTATGGTTGACCATCACAATCCCCAGACCTTAACCCGATAGAAATTAATCAAGACGTCACCCATTACCACTGAACCTAAATGTTCTTGCTAGAAAACGTAGTACACATATTTTGACGAATTATTGTAAAAGTCTAATATAATAGTTCAGTTTAGCAGCTCAGCCCATCTCCCACCCCAGATTTGGATTTGTATCCGCGCTATATTTTAACCAGAAGTCGCGATCGACGGGCGCTTGTTGTTGCCAACAAGACGCGCAGATGACAAGAATAAGACACGCTGTTCAACCGATTCGCCATAAAACACTGTCATAGTTAAATGCCATGATAGAAGTGGGGCAAACGTAAACTACTTCGTGTACGGTTTATCAGACGTTTTACTATATCGACTGTAACTTATTCAATTTTCAACAAAATCGTTTTATTTTCCTCCCAAAACACGCGCTGATTTCTTCTTAAATCCCTTGCATATCCAAAATTATCAAAATATATTCGTAAATTTGAGAAAAATCGCGTTTTTTAATGCGGAAACAAGCAAAATTTCAAAATCTTAATACCATGTACATTTTTGTTGGGCGGCTTTGCATTTACCACGTGGAACTGAACTTTAATATCATCTGTCAGAAATGGGGATAAAATGGGGGTTTTAAACTTGAATTTCAAGAGTATAATGGAAAACATATCGCATTTATATTTGTATTCTTGATAATAAAAATAGCTTGCAGGAGGTATTTCCACTTCAATTTCTATAGTTATAATAACATTTTGAGACTATCTTATGTATGAAATACCTGTTTTGGACCTTTTTCTTTTGCGTTTGACCAAAAATATATTATTTATGTTAGTAGTTTCAATACTCAACATGGTGTGCAATATCCATTACGGTTATTTAAATATTTGAAAATAAAGATAGTCCAGAATAAATACCTTGGGTCATGGCAAGCAGGGGAAGCGGTGCTTCCATCGCTTCCATGGACCACACACCACTGTATTTGTATTATAAACAGTTTGCATTTCATAGAAAAATAAAATGTATGTTGAAGAGTTAAAAATGTTCATCCTTTTATTCATGATCTGATGGGGTTTTTCACTAAATTTTGATTTTTATCCTATCGCATAGACTCATAGAGAAAGAAAAAATTAGTAAATTAAAAAAATTAAATTTTATTTACTGAGAAAATGATTAAACAAAATACACTCTAAACACTCGCCAAATCGACCAGTCCCAAGGATTCGGGTGAAGGTCGACCCTCCGGCGTCTAACTGAATATTATCGGGAGTCCGTCTCATGTTCTTTTTAACTTATCGAAACAAAGATAACTGACTATAATCGACCTCAAGAGTGGGTAATAAAAGAATTGTGCGATTACTAAACCTGATCTCATGTTTTCAAACTTTATACTTTCGCGGCGTCTTTTTAATTGTTGCTGGGAAAGGTTTGTGACACTCTAGGAAGATTTTGAATATGGGGATATATTTTTAATAGGTTCTAATTCAGAAGGTTAATGCTGAATATTAATAATTTAATTTTGAAGAAGTATAGCCTATACTCAAAGTGGAGTTAAATGTATAAAAAAAAGAAAAGCACAAGAAAAGCAAAGGCCCTGTCTTGGACAGAAAAATGAAGAGAGCAAAAAAAAATTAGAGAATTATAACAGACTTTGTGAAAATCAGTTAGGTAGGTATAAGTAGTGAAAAATCTTAAGTTTCATTAAACTTTGTCGGAGACATGTAAAAGTAGTGAAATGAGAGGGAAAGAAAAAAGAAAAAAATTGGTTTTCGTAAAAGTCAAAGCATCTGTAAAAGATAAAAAAAGGAAATGTAGCAAATGAAATTTAATAAAATGAGGTAGATTGGCTTACCATTTAGCTTGAACTAAAATGCTGTTGGGGTACCAGGCTTGTTACGGCTCAGTTTCCCCGGCAGGAGTCAAAACATACACATTGTGTGCAAAATTAATAGATTTAAAAGATTTTTTAAAGAATATTAGTTTTACTAGAACATTTTAGAAGAGTAACATTTTCTTTGTTAAATAAGTTCAACTGCAAGCAGCACGTGTCAGAAGGGAAATGAACTTGACATTGTAAAAGGGAAACAAATGACAAGTGTTTTGGCGGCTAAATGGAAAAACTTTCAAGTGTGCTGAAAAATTAAATGTTATAAAGGAGAAAAAAGCTTAAGTAGTAAGGTTCAAAATTGCTTAAAAAACTAAAAATCACTAGAAATACAAGATAAAACCAATACATGTCTCCGACAAAGTTTAATGAAACTTAGATTTTGCACTACTTATACCTAAATGATTTTCACAGTCTGTTAAACCCCTCCAATTTTTCTTTCGCCGGTCTCTTCATTTTTCTGCCCAAGACAGGGCCTTTGCGCCCTTTACTTTCCAGTATACTGAAGTCTTGTCAGTCTTCTGACTATTCATTTTTTACACCTCGTGTACACCATTCAAAGCTCCATTACGGCTCAATCCCACTTATTATTTTCTCTATTGCTAACAAATCGGCATTGTACTATTTACTTTGTTTTCCTGATGATGAGTGTTTCTACACTCGAAACATGTCCAATTATTATGAATTATTCTACATTCGCCTAGTTATTCTAATAAACTTGTGGAGAAAGACTTTGTGCTTTTCTTTTTTCTATTAATAATTTAGTTATAGTGAGAAAGGTAGAGTAAGATATTTTCTTTATCATTAAATTACAATCTTTTTTAATACTTTGCAGCAGTGAACAGTAATATTACTATTATTGTCAGGTTGCACAAAGATTTTAATTAGGAACTAACTAACCAGACATGGTTGATTGTGACACTGACAGAAATAACGTTCCCACTATCAAAGTGGCCCTTTTAGCTTAATTCTTGATTTACTAATAGTTTTAAGCAAATCGTCAGTTTGGAACAAGAGAGTCATATCTAAAAATTTTTCATTTTTGAGATTTATTGTTATATCAAAACCAAATGTATATTTTTATGTGTAAAACCGTTATAACCCAACTCTGCTTGGTTACCACTAGAGCGCGCTGCGTCGAAATGTAACATCTTGAATATCTGATTCTCTCTTTAAGAAATACTGTTACAAGTCAGTCGAGTTTTGACACTTATAGAGGTTAGGTACGCAAAGTTTTTAAAAGAGTATCACAACTGAAAATAGTTAAGTAATATAGAAGGGAGTTGGTTTTTGTTTATTTGCAATACGGTTACAATCCTAATTGGACCAGTTTTTCTTAAAATGTAAGTACTGTACTCTTGAACAAAACGATCTGGTGTTTACTATATTATGCTTTTACCCCAGATAGACGCATTTTGATATAAGACTCTTTTGAGCCAATAAGTAAAATTTGTTATAGTTATTTTTTAAGTTGTGTCTGTCTTCAACAAAATTAATTGTAACTTTTTTTATCGTATCTGGAAATGTTACAGTTTCCTCCAAAAGTTCGGCAATTTAAAACAAAAAATATTTTTTAGCAAAAATTAGTCAAAGAACATGGTACATATTAGAGCTAGCTAAACAAAATCATATTCCAACTGTAATTGCAATTGTTGAAGAAACGGACATGTACCTCTTAAATATACCGTCTCCAGCCGGTGTAAATGAAGAAAGTAAGTAGTTTAACAATAACTGTACAGTAAAGCAAAATACATAAATTGAATAACAGTTTTAAATTAAAATTATAGATCAAATTTCCAACCAAATGGAATCTGAAGAGAGAATTGATGCACCTTATGATCCAGCAAATAAAGTTGTTGGACAAATGAACGAAAAATTGTTTCTAATCAAAACCAGGATGGTAAGTTAGGTTCTTTGAATAAAATTCCGTTCCGTTGGCTATTATAAAAATAGAAGACAATAGTCCATAAAAACGAAACCAACACTAAAACCTGCGTATAAGAAGAAAGTTGGCATAACAGTGAAAAAAAAGGAGAGCATTTTATCATTATTTGCTAAGAAAAATAATGGTACAACTGTAATGCCCTTATACAGGGTGATTCATGTTGAGTGGCCTATTAGAAGATCTCGGAAACAAGTACAGTTATATTTCTAAAAATTTGGTAGCAGGCATGATTGGCTTTGAACTTTTAAAATATTATATTTTGACGTTTGTATCACTTCCGGTTATGCCGGAAGTTATGGCCAACTTTGGTATTTCAAATGGAATACCCTGTATATTTTAGCATTTTTGGATACTTTATTGAAACCTAAGGAACTTTTATTAACAATGATCTATACCTATCTCTAACCGTTTTTGAGATATTTCTGGGAACGTATCTTGATTCCAAACTGTCGTGGGAACCTCAATTGGATCATGTATGCTCAAAACTGGCACAAGCTTAGTACGCTATACTAAAGTTAAGATACACAGTGCCTGTCCCTACTCAAATAACATTTTACTACGCATTAGCTTATCCTCATCTCAGCAATAATATTTTACTGTGGGGACAAGCAGTAAACATAAACCGAGTATTTCAAGCACAGAAACGTCTAATAAGACTCATCTTTGGATTGAAACCAACACAAACATGCAGAGAAATATACAAAAAACACAAAATCCTCACAGTCACTTCAATATACATCCTCAAATGCTCCATATATGTATACAAGAACAAGAACGAATTCCAGGAAAAAAGAAACAATCACAACTATGCTACAAGAAACGCAAATGGCCTTATAGTCCCCAGACACACTTCAACACGATATGAAAAATCTCCCCACTATGCCTGCATCAAAATTTTCAATAAACTGCCAGAAGAAATCAAACAATCCACAACAAGAGGTATATTTGGAAGAAAACTAAAGGACTTTCTTATAAAAAGTGCATTTTCATTTTACACACTGAAAGACTTTTTTAATGCCTAAACGTTGTTATATTTGTGTGTGTAGATTTTTCTCGTACATTTAATGTTTTTAAACTTAGTTAATTTTATAGTTTTATATATGACGAACCTCAAATCATAATGTATGATCCTTAGTAGAATAAATTAAATTTGAATTTGAATTATAAAATGCATTTTTTATGTAAAAACCTTACCGAGAAGAAAGTTCAGTAATTTTAAAATTAATAAAGCTAAAGATTTAAAATTCTGTAGGCTTTTAACTAAAACATAGATCTTTAGACTACATTACTTAAGTTTCATGTTTTTAAAAGTGTGTCAATGTGGTCATTGAGATAAATGTGCATAAGTTGCAATTTTTGCAAATGGGACACCCTGTTTTTTATTTTAGTAACTTGTAGAGAATCAAATTTCCCATCTAAATATTTAACATGTCAGTATAAATATTTTTAGTCGTTTCGGAATTATGAGCAATTTAAAAAAAATATCTTAAAATATGTGTTTGTGTTAAGTTCATAAGATATTATTTTTGTAAAGAAGGCTTTGACTCCGATTTTTGTTTAACTTTGAGCTTTATATAATAAGTTATATTATAATAACTTATATTAACAAAATGCTGCCATCAAAGCATATTTTGTCAAATTGGTAAGAAAGCTCAAAGCAAGCACAAACACATATTTTAAGATATTTTTTTTAAATTGCTCCTAATTCCAAAACTACTAAAAATCTTGATACTGACATATTACATTTAGATGGGAAATTTAATTCTCTACAAGTTACTAAAATAAAAAATATGGTGTTCCATTTGCAAAAATTGACTTATGCACATTTATCTAAATGGCCACATTGGCACACTTTTAAAAATCCCCTGTATGAAACTTAAGTAATGTAGTCTATAGATCTATGTTTTAGTTAAAAGCCTTCAAAATTTTAAATGTTTAGCTTTATTAATTTTAAAATTACTGAACTTTTTTCTCGGTAAGGTTTTTACATGAAAAATGCATTTTATAATTCATATCTCAAAAACAGTTAGAGATAGGTATAGATCATTGGTAATAAAAGTTACTTAGGTTTCAATAAGGTATCCAAAAATGCTAAAATATACTGGGAATTCCATTTGAAATACCAAAGTTGGCCATAACTTCCGGTATATCCGGAAGTGATACAAACGTCAAAATATAATATTTTAAAAGTTCAAAGCCAATCATACCTGCTACCAAATTTTTAGAAATATAACTTTACTCGTTTCCTAAATCTTCTAATAGGCCACTCAACGTGAATCACCCTGTATTACAAAGGGTTTTATGACCATCTATAATAGTATTTAAGTCTATCATAATTTTGACATAAAGAATTAGTTGTTAGTTTGTTTTTTATATTATTATATACAGTATGTCTCTGTAAGTTTGCATCATATGGAAAACTTTTTTATTATTCATTTTACGAAAAAAAGTTATTCCTCATAAAAAGCTCTGCATGGTCTAAAACCTAAAATGCAACCATCAAATATCGAAATTTTCCAGTCATATACGAGGTTTGTCAAAAAATGTGAATTTTTCCCAAGAATGTAAATTTTTCCCAAGAGTAAAGTACCTTTATTTTTGACATTATCAAAAATTGTTATTAAAAAAAGTTGATCAAAACTAAAAACCACGTCTAAATATGCAATAACACGCATTAAAATAATTAAATAATTAAAAAATTAAATAATTAATAATAAATTAATAAAATAATTTTTCAACATAAATGCGTATAATTGCATATTTAGACGTGGTTTTTAGTTCTGAACAACTTTTTTTAATAACAATTTTTGATAATGTCAAAAATAAAGGTACTTTACTCTTGGGGAAAATTTACATTCTTGGGAAAAATTCACATTTTTTGACAAACCTCGTATATGACTGGAAAATTTCGATATTTGATGGTTGCATTTTAGGTTTTAGACCATGCAGAGCTTTTTATGAAGAATAACTTTTTTTCGTAAAATGAATAATAAAAAAGTTTTCCATATGATGCAAACTTACGGAGACATACTGTATATATATTTACCAAATATTAATGTTACTAATTTTTATAATGTTTGTATAATTTATTAAAATAGTAATTTGAAGTACCTTTTTTTATTTTATACCTAAACTAAACTTAAAAAATATGGAAAAGAGTGTCACAACTCAAAATTATTTATAAAAATTAGCAATAACAAAAACCCAAAAAGCAAGAGAGACAATAAATTCTATTAAACATACTAAATACTGTAAGATAATTCGCTTTATAGAAACCCAAACTTGTTAAGAGTTATTTTTCCACTAATATTTCCACCATTATTATTTATAAAACTTTAACTAGCTCTCCTGAAAATTTTAGTTTTTTGAGATATGACTCTCTTGTTCCAAACTGACGAAATGGCGATGTCACAATCAATTTACACAAAAAATGTGAAAGCATTAGTTAATCATTGTTTAAAGTCTTTGGGCAACCCAACATATTTCCAATAACTCCCCGAATTTTTAATTACTGCAATAAAAAAACAAGTTTATTAAATTCACTTTATCAAAAAATCACCAGTCATTATTTCTATAACCATTTTTTTTCTGAAATAAGGCATGTCTTCTTGCTTGAAACTAATCTTTGCGTTTCTAGTCAGAAATTCTGCAAAAGTACATGCGAACATACCACAGTCACTACCGTTCATTTGTTGAGGAATATCATCCATGTTTTCCAGTCGGAAATTTCTTGTATCATACTTGGAGCCTTTTTTATCCATATGTTCAACTTCAAGATAATTTCTGAGGGCTTCTAAACATCTGGTGTTTGGACTTCCCATACTATCGTAATATCTAAAAACAATATAAACTCATTAGACCTAAAACGAAAATAAGCTGCTTCTTATTTCATGAGCTACAGCTAGCTTTTTAATCTATCTATTTTTAACAGGCCATCAAGGCCTATTTAAAAAATATTGAGTACTAATTTAAATATATACTAAGTGACATAGAAACCCGAACACCCAGTAAAAATGATTTAATTTGAATAACATTTTGTATACAAGTTTATTATCACAAAAGGAAGGTATGATTAAATTTTTAGCCTTATCAGTTTCACATTCCTTTTTTTTTATTCCCAATTTTTTCCTATTTGTGGTTGCTAGTACATGGGTTTTGAAGGAGCAGTGTGATCGGAATTGCCGGTGGTCGTGTTAGTAAACGTTATTTGCAAGTGTTATAATGTCCAGAGTGCGAAGAAATGCAAATTATCGCCAATTAAGCGAGTTTGATAGGGGACGAATAGTTGGATTAAGGGAGGCTGGACTGTCTTACCGGGATATTGCTGCTAGAGTGCAAAGAAGTTTAGATACTATGGTGAGATGCTGTTAGGCATGGCTTCAAGAAGGCCGAACACAAAGAACCAGGGGCACCGGACGAATTCGCAGAACAACAGAGCTTCAAGAACGTCGTCTAAGATTGCTAGCTTTGCGAGATCGTTTCTCTACCACCAGGGCAATGGCAAACCAGTGGTTTGCAGAACATGGAAGGCGTATTGCAATGCGAACCGTTTATCGTCGAATAAGGTCCTTCGGTCTTTTTTCATTCCGTCCTCAATGGGTCCTACCCTTAACTCGAGAGCATCGAAACAATCGACTTGAGTGGTGTAGAGAACGACTAGCGTGGGACCAGCAATGGAACACAGTGGTCTTTAGCGACGAATCCCGATTTTGTTTAGCCATGGATGATGGTCGGCAACGGGTGAACGGCGTGATCTACAATTTTTTGTTGAGAGGCATGTTCATCGCACTGTTGGGATTATGGTGTGGGGTTCCATTGCTTACGGCCCGAGGTCACCTTTAGTGCTCATTAGAGGCAAGATGAATGCGCAGCGAGAGTTACATTCAAGAAATAGTGGAACCACATTTAATCCCATACCTTAGGACTCTCCAAAACTCAACTTTTCAGCAAGATAATGCCCGTAGCAAGAGTAACGTTGGATTACTTTGAATATGCTCAAATTACTTTGCTGCCATGGCCTCCACGATCTCCTGATTTGTCTCCCATTGAACACGTGTGGGACATGATGGGTAGGAGATTAAACAATTTACAACAGCCTCCTCAAACTGTGGCTGCGCTCCAACACCAGGTTGAGGTGGCCTGGAATGAGATACCCCAGGAGGATATTAATCACCTAATTAGAAGTATGCCTAGACGCATTAATGAATGTTTCAGGCACCATGGTGCATCAACACATTATTGAGGTAAAACCGAATAAACTTAGTCTGTCTTTAAAGATTGGATTGAAATTTTAATCATTTCCTTACTATGACCCTCCGGATGTTTATGTAAAATATTATTATATATATAGTTAAATCATTTTTACTGGGTGTTCGGGTTTCTATGTCACTTAGCATATTTAAACATTAAATTTTACAATTTAGCTCTATTTAGTTAATATTGCATTTCTGATAATCTAAAAATCGATTTTGATATATACATATTATACTGACTACTGGTATAGCGGCAAATCAATTTACAAAGGACCCCTCAGAGAGTTAACTTTTCCTTAAAACAAAGCGTTTCGACAGAAGACAACGACATTTGACATCAAGAGCTGATCTGGTTTCGTCGCTAAAGTTCCCACATCAGCAGTGGGACGTAGCAAGCTCGCGCGTCAGGTTGCGTCATTATATTTTCTTGGGGTTTATTATGTTAGTATGCAAGTTTAATGATGATTACAAACAGTACAAACACCATTTTGGTTAACTCATCTATTATCAATGTTTTTGAGTTTAGATGATTATGTGTGCTCAATGGTCCAGTTGACATTGTCGAAGGAAATAAGGTAATTTACACCAAGGATTATAATTTATTACTGTAATATTTACTAAAAAGTGTCTTGTGTCTAAAATCGGGGTCAACCTTCACAGCTATTTTTAATTTGTATCATTTGCTATTATAAATAGGCCCTATTATTAGTTTATCTATCCACTTTAGTTACTGAAACGGGATTCTTGCATCTTTAAAAGAGATATTAGAATGAAAACACAATGGGGGTCCGGCAGTCTTGCGCCTTGACCACAAAACATTAAAAATGCATTTTTGTATAATGAATACTAAAAGATATAAATGTTTTCTTCTCTCCTTTAATTTTATAATGTTTTCACATAGCGAAGGCGAAAGTAAAAAAACTTAGTCCGGTTCTATTTCTGTAGCCAATCGCTCCACGTAAAATATACTTCAACAGGGTGCCATAAATGGCAAGTGATGTGGCGAGTTCCTTGATTAATTTGATTTTACCGCTTATGGGAAATGGCTTTCGGCTAATTTTTCTGAATTTTTAGTATTTCATAGATCTTGACGCTCTGAGTAAAAGTGTCCATGGACGTAATCCAATCCTATGACTAGTTTTTGAGTTATGGCTTTTTAAAGTTGGCAATTTCTTTTTCAGATTAATTTTTTTGAAATGCATTTTTTTTAGAAAATATATTATACAGGGTGGATCATAGAAATGCTACGTGTATTAAGTTTAACGTTTTTTAATTAAACATATTGTATATTTTTACTGTTTTCCATTCTACAATCAATTCTAGACATTTTTCATAAATCGTGCTCAACCGTTTACGAAATATTAACACTTTAATGCTGGTATGCATCATATGTTTCTTGGCTTAGCAACATTCTGAACTCAAGTCACAATCTTTAAGGCATTGACAATGACAATGTGACTGTTTAAGTTTGAGAAGTCAAAAAAAGGCAGTGAATATTTATCAAATTTAAATTTTGCTCCGCTGATATTACATCCCAAATGCGCTTCGCTGAAGATAAACGCATAAAATTTTTTATTTTGTTGGGTTGTGGACATAAAAGTAAAAGTCATAGGAAAGTTCGTAATATGTTCAATGAAAAATACTCAAATCGCTCGTCTGTTAGCCAATGTGTGTCTAGGGTAGCAATTAAATGGAGAACTTTCCGTACTGTTAAAGAGTGTTAAAAGTGGTCGTCGTAGCACACGAGGAGAAAAATAAACATATTATTATCACTATAGGAAGCTCAAGCACGCAACTACGGTACTCACCAAACCACCGTATTCTACAAATCAGTAATTGTCCAAGAGTCATTGAAAGATGATCCTGATGGGCGAGAGCAATTTTATGAAATAATGTTTGAGTTCACAGATAATCACTCAAGAATTGTAAAAAGTATTGGGCAACATGGCCGGTAACAGTACGCGCGGTAATTTACTCTGCTTTTATTGTAAAAAATCAGCGGTAACAAAACGAGTTAAATGTGAAAACTGTGACCGCTGCTTTCATAATAGTTGTGCAAGTGCTTGTAAAAGAAACTGCTGCGAAAAACCAGCCCTGAAGCCAGATACAGGATGTAATGATCAGAACGAGAGTGATGACCTTGATGACCTTGGCAAGGACGCATCACCCGATGCAGTAGACTTACCAGTAAATACAAACAAAGACGTAGAGATCTCTTACCTAAAGAAGATGGTGGAAATACTGTCGAGCAAAAACAAGGTACTGGAGGAAAATAATCAACTTCTCAGAGATAAATTAAAACTAATCGAGAAATTACATCAAGGGAAAAACGACAAAGGCGGCAACACTGTAGAAATGGATGAACCGAAAAAAAGCAACAGTCATGCTGTCCAGACCACGTCTACGCTTGCGCCAACGGAAAACGAGAAGTTAGCTGCTGAAACTGATGGATCTCGCAAGCGAGAGAGGTCAACTAGGAACTGGGCAACAACAACCGCTCGTCCTGATGCTACAACTCCACAGATCGATCCGACAACGGAACAATATGCACGCCCAGATACTAAACGTCAAACGGAAAGTAGCGAAGGGGATAACAATAACCCCAAAAATGACTGGCAAACTGTCACCTACAAAAGAATAAACAAAAACGGACAACCAAATAAATCAGTCCGTCCAGCTCCCATAATAGGCTTAAACGATAATAATAGCCAACTAAAAGTTGCACAGAAAATGGCGTTTCTGTTTCTTTCAGGCTTGGGTCCTGATGTATCCAACGAAAATGTCCTGGATTTCCTAAAAACCAACAATCTCGGAGATGGATGCACCTGCGAGAAAATTAGGACTCGTAAAGAAAAATTCCAGAGCTCATTTAAACTAGCAGTACCACAGGATCAAAGAGAGAACTATCTGTGTGACCAACTTTGGCCCAAAGGTTCGATCATCAACCATTTTCTGAATATTCAGCGACAGAGAGGGCCGCTAAGAAGACCTTCTCTGGGGGACCGACAAAAAAGAACTTAAGACTTCTGCACATAAACATATGCTCATTGAAGAATAAAATTGGGCAACTTGAAGCCTTCATTGCTGACAAGGACCTGGATGTGTTATGTATCACAGAACACTGGATGACCGGAGAAGAGATTAAATGTGTCCAACTACAGGGGTTTAAACTGGCTGGACTTTCAGCAAGGCAGCAGAGTGCCGGAGGAGGAAGTGCAATTTTTGTTAAAAATGGCTTGGAACTTACCATAGAGATAGGTGATAAGAACTCGTATATTAGTGTTGATAAATGTTTTGAGTGTTGTTTTTGTTGTATAAAAGATTTTAACTTAATTTTAGTATCCCTTTATAGACCACCCCAGGGGGATTTTGACATCTTCTTGGACCTTCTGGAGGGCTTGTTAACAAGGTATGGTGTAGAGGGGAGAATCATACTTGCGGGAGACTTTAATGTTCATTTGGAATCGGGGGATGCCCCATCACTGTGTCTGGGAGACATGGTCCGCAGCTTTGGTTTGCAGCAGTCAATATATGTAGCAACAAGAGGGTCTTCTTGTCTCGATAATGTCTTTGTGGGTCCTGGTGTAGGGCTTGTCTCTGCCGATGTGGTTGATCTGGCGATATCGGATCATCTGGGTCAAATGGTACAGTGCTCGCTGGATGTCGGTAAGGTAGGATACAAGAATGAAAGACAAGTATCTCGACCGATAACTCGAAAAGGTAAATTCAATTTTTACAACTTGGTGCAGGACTGTTCTTGGGACTTTATAGGGGATGAGAATATTAATGTAGAAACCAAATTTGATATGTTCATGGAGGTGTTACAAAAGGCATACCTTGTTGCATTTCCAGAAAGATCTTATAATGTTAGGACGGACCAGCTACGTGGTGCAAACTGGTTTGATGAACGCCTTAGGGCAATGAGGGATCACTTGCATTACCTGGGCGAACTGAAGAGGGCATACAACGACATAAATATTAGAGAGGAATATAAAAGTTTTCAAAGATTCTATAGAAACGAAATAAGATCTGCTAAAATAAGGGCAAACGATAATTTAATATCTACTTCCAGCAATCCTGTAAGGAGTGCCTGGAACATAGTAAATACACAGCGTGGTAAGAATAAAACCGTGGTTCAGAGTAATATATCCTCGGAAGATTTTAACAACTTCTTCTCTAATATAGCCAGAAACTTAATAAGTGGCATTCCTCTGCCAAATAGGGACCCCATAGAAAATGTCAGAATCGCTCCCACAAATATAAATTTTGCTTTCCCTGAGACTACTTTCAATGAAGTGCGAGATATAATAAATAACCTAAAGGATAAAAAAAGCAGGGATTTCTATGGTTTTAATGTGGAAATTATTAAATCTATCAAAAATCTTATTATTATGCCACTGACAAGATTAATTAATTTGTGTTTCAAAGAGGGTATTTTTCCAAAACCCCTTAAAAAAGCTGTTGTGATTCCTATTTTTAAGAAAGGCGACCCTGAGTCTCCCTCAAACTATAGACCCATTTCTCTGCTGCCCATACTGTCCAAAATAATAGAAAGAAGCATGGCTAATAAGATAACTGAATACTTTGAGAGTAACAATTTATTTTCTCCCAGTCAATTTGGTTTCCGTAGTGGTAAAAACACAGTTCAGGCAATCTTGGGACTTATCTCGGAAATAATGGAGGCTTATGAAGAGAAACAGTTCGACGCGGTCTTGCTCTGTGACCTAAGCAAGGCCTTTGACTGTGTCGACCACTGCATCCTTCTTCGGAAACTTGAGAAATATGGTTTCTCACGGGGTAGTATTCAACTGTTAAAATCATACCTGCAGGATAGGTGCCAAGTGGTGAGGACGTCAGGGGTTGAATCCGCGGAGACCGTGCTAGACATTGGGGTGCCGCAGGGCTCAATTCTAGGCCCCATTTTGTTTCTTATCTATATTAATGATTTACCAGCGATCAAAATGTCTGAACAACACACGCTCTTTGCGGATGACACCACTATATCCTGTGTATCGGATAGTCTCGAGGGTGCTTTGGAGGATTGTGAGGCGGCTCGGCTCAGGGCAGATGAGTGGTTTTGCATGAATAGACTGATTTTAAACAATAATAAAACAAAACAGGTTGTATTTTCCTTAAGAGATACAGGTTTATTGCCCGGGAAAGAGGACGGAGCGGGGTTTCTTGGTGTCACTTTGGACCCAAAGCTACAATGGGGGAAACATATTAACGGTGTCACTAGGAAGCTGAGCAGCGGCCTCTTTGTGCTTCGAAATTTAGCGGACGCAGTATCCACGCAGGTACTAAAGATGGCATACTATGCTTTGTTCCAGTCCCACATTACGTATGCCATTATGGCATGGGGACATTCGGCAGAATCATACAGAGTGTTTGGCTTGCAGAGAAAAGCAGTGAGATTGCTGGCTGGACTGGGCTGCAGGGAGGACTGTCGGGCTGCTTTTCGACAGCTGGAAATCTTGACTTTTCCATCTCTGTACATACTGGAGAACCTCTTATATGTTAAGAGAGATGAGGACTCATATGTAACTCATGAGGATGTTCACCAGCATAACACCAGAAACAAAGATAGACTGGTTCCAATGTATCGAAGGTTGAGAAGGTGTCAGGATGGCCCTGGCTACTGGTCTATAAAGTTCTATAACAAACTGCCTAGGGATGTTAGGGATTTACCTTTTAAAATTTTTAAAAAGGAAGTTAGGTCAATTCTGATAAAAAACTCATTTTATTCTTTTAAGGAATTCTTGGACTTAACTTTCTAAACATATAGAATATGTAATATTACTTATAGTGCTGCAATATTCCTGATCCCTGGATTTTTAATATACACCTTAAATTTTAATTTTACTGTGTGACTGTGTGTAAATGTGTTTTATACTTTTGAATCTTAATTGTTAATTCTAGATAGAAATATTTTTATTTCTTTTTTATAATTGACGACTGTAAACAAATCTTGTACTAGCATGAATAAATATATGAATATGAATATGAAAAAAAAAAGAAATTGTTTTTCAGATGAAGCTACGTTTTCTTTAAGTGGCCAAGTTTAATAGATAAAACTAGATACTGGGTACAGTAAAGCCTCACTGGTTCATAGGAAATCACACCCAGTATAATTAAAAGGTTAATGTCTGGGCAAGCATTGTTGAAAATAGACTAATCGGACTATTTTTCTTTGATGAGAGCCTTATTGCAGAAAGGTATCTAAATTTCCTTCCAAGTGATCTAGTTCCAGCTCTTTGCCGATCTATTTCCAGATGATAATGATCCTGATTTATCAAGTTTAACATGATGGTGTTCCCCCGCCTTGTGCATGTAAGGGAGTATTTAAGTACACTTTTTCCGAGGCGGTGGATAGGTAGACAGAGGTCAATAGAGTGGCCACCCAGATCGCCCGATCTTAACCGCCTGAACTTTTTTTCGTCAAAAAATTAGTTTAGAAATCCATTCGACGAGTAATGCGATAATTTTCTCCACGAGTAGTACAAAATGTACAAAAGGAAGTTTTAGATCAATAAATCTACTTTAGAACAGTGTTGGTGGAGGACATTTTCAACATCGTATAAAATAGTTTTTTTTCATTTGTCGTTTGTCTATTTTGTTTTAAAATTTAATATTTCGTAAACGGTTGAAGATAGGTATAGGGTATGATTTATGAAAAATCTCTCATTAAAAAAAAATTAACGCTTATGATCCACCCTGTATAACATCTTTCTTCTTTAAAAAATGCATTTGAAAAAAATTAATTTGACTGGTCTGAGCGATTTCTGATTAATTGGGCGGTATTTTAAAGACTGATTACTATTATTAGGTCTAAAGTTGAAAAAGTGTTACGGAAAAGGGAGACTTTACTCGGTGCGCATTAAAATGTAATATACGTATTTTATGCAAATATTAGTAATTGCTGAAATTAAATTTACTATTTTAATAATAATATTAATAATAAGTTTATTTAAAATTTAATAATATAATAAATATGTTTATGTTGTCTTCGATAAACTTATTCTTCAATCCCCTGAAGCTGAGCTTGTTAGGGGCAAATCTTATTTTTTATTTTAGTATGTAAAATCATAAATATGCATAAAAATCAAGTTTTTTAAAGTAAAAATGTTAATTTATAGTATAAACGCAGCTTTTTTGAATATTACCTATAATAAAATTATTAATTTATAATTTTTAAGTAAAAAATATTACTTATATAAATTATTCAGAACAATAATAATTAATTAAAGCCTTTTTAAAAATATTTTCAAATTGTCTGTTTTTAATATTACTTAATGTTTTTATTTCGACTTAAAATTTTTTAAATAAAATCAATTTTTTAATTTTTGTTGGCAAATAATCGTTTAAATAAAAACATAAATATATGAAATTTTTTTGTCCTATGAACTTATTTATTTTAGGTTTTATGGTTATTTCATTTTTATGACGTGTATTATGATTATGGTTTTTAAATTGTATAAGGTTTTTATTTTTAAATATTTATTAAGATGTTATAAATGTAAAGTTGTCTTATGTTCAACTTTTTTGTTTCTGAATATAATTCTTTTGAAGGATAAAGATAATCTTTATTGTATATAATTTTTAGAAACCTTTTTTGTAATATTTCTAATTTTTTAACTAAAGTTCTATTTATTCCTCCCCAACCTAAAATTCCGTAATTTAAATGAGTTTTAACTAACGCGTAATATAATATTTCCAGAGGTATCTTACATTTAAAAATTTTTTAATGTTTTTAAAAATCGGTAGTAAACTTCTTAATTTTTTAATTTAGTATTCTATGTGAAAATTCCAATTTAATTTACTGTCAAAAATAATTCCTAAATATTTTATTAACTTTAAAAATTTGAATGTCGTCATTTATTTGAATACTATTCATATTTTGTGGTAGGTGATTTAGGTTTAAAGTAAAAGGAATATAATTTGTTTTATTAAAATTAATTGTTAACAAATTGTTATCAAACCAATTTTTTATAATTTTAAAATCTTTTTTAATTTTATTATTTAAGTTTTCCCAATTTGTATCCGTATAAAAAATTGTAGTATCATCTGCAAAACTATGAATATGTTTTTAGAATCTTACCTAATTGAATTATCCCTAAAATCGATAATAGCCATGCACCAGTGCATACCAAGGTGAATGGGCACGCACACCAAATCATGGTCAAAGAGATCCACCCTTTTCGTCCACCTTCGCAGTGACTGCGGTCCATCTTTTAACAACTTTGTGTAGAAAAACGTATTAAACGCGTAACTCTTCGGCCACTTGGAGTTCTTTCCTCTTTCGATGATAAGGTTCATGTAGAAATTGATCACTTCGTCGTTTAACCAGTTGAGGCCTGCCAATGTCATCAGATCTCTTCTGGTGATATTGAGATTGAATTTTCTTGCCAATATTTCGTTCGGATTTCCTCTAAACGCCTTCTGTACCATACGATCGTGTTCTTCGGTAAGTGGAGGTAATTCGGTATCCGGTTCTAGTACTATCTCGGGCAAGATTACTTCCCTAAGTTGCAGGCAGTCGTTTACTTTTCTTCTAAGCAATTCTATGTTAATATCTTTATTGATTTCTTCCGACTGTTGCGAACATTGTCTCAAATTATTTATTACTCGTTGACGCTCTTCTACGTTTTGCTTATGTCTTTCTACCCTACAAATATAACCACAAAAATAAATTTATGTTTAAGAAATACTGACAATTTAGGTTAAGTTTGTCAGCCACGTTATTACATGTATCATTCATAGTAAAATAAATTACTTTAAATGAAACATTTTGTACCTTACGTTGTGATTAAATTTTATTTACATTGAGCCTAATGAATAAAAATTAAGCAATTACTTGAAGCAATTACTTTTTAGTAAAAGCAATTGCTTAACTAGCAAATGCTATAAGTAAAAGCAATTACTAGATCTGGATATAGATAAAATTTTGAAGCAATTGCTGTTTTTCTTACACCCCTGTAGCAAATGCTTATTCAACACAAGTTCAGACGTGGGTTATCCCCTTGTTCAGATTATAGATTTCATGTTCACTTTGGTGCCTAATTTGCAAAAGAGGACGTAAATACAACAACGTTGGTCTATTTATTTAGTACAATAGTAATCTGTTACGTTTTTGTGGAAAATGGGAAAGTTATATTTGTAATATGACAGATTTCAGTGAAAATGAGGAAAGTGATAGTAGTGATGAAGAAATTAAAGACAAGCAATTGAAATTCGTTCACAAATTGAAGGAACATAAATAAATCTCTCTGACCACAACCGTTTAGCTTCCACAACAGCTTCAGCACTTGTAGGAAATTTAATAAAAATATTGGCCTTCTCCAAAACTGCATCCATTACAGAAGTGTATGTCTTACAGACAGTAGTTTGGTGAACACCGAGTTCTTCACCTACAGAATTTTGAAAGCCCGGATTCGACAATTTTCGCAGAAAGACTTTAATCTTTTATTTAAAGGCGACAGTGCACTCCTCGCCTTTTACCAGTATCAGTCAAAAAATAATTTGCCAACCACTCAACATTTTCGCAGTCAAATCGATATAACTTTCTAAAATCATCATATCTACAATTTTTACGCACACTGGAGATTTTTCTTTTACGGACGTTCATATATTCAGCCATAATTATTGAAGACACAAATTAAGAGCAACGCACGTGTATGCCCCGGAGAACTAAAGTTGACTGTTACCAAGCAAATGATGCAGGGGTCGACCTACCTTAAAAAGTTGAAAGCAATTGCTACAATAGAAAAAGCAATTCCTTAATTTAATCATCACATTTTAAACAAACGATAGCAATTGCTTCTATTTTTTAAGAAAAAGCATTGACTAGAAGCAATTCCTGCACTTTAAGGCAATTGCTGGACGCAAAAGCAATTACTTTAGTTTTTATTCATTGGCTTTTAAGAAATTACTTCGATTTTATAAGAAAAAGCAATTGCCTACATTTTTACTCAGTAGGCTCATTAAGAGGGAATCCAGTTTCAGCCAAATATACTTAATATTAGTCTAATCTGAAATAGGATATGTAAAGGTAAAACTTTGCAAGAGAAAATGCATAAATTTTAAACAATATATATCAGAGAAGATCCTGAAAGACAAATCTAGATAATGCTACCAAATATACTAATAAAAACTCTTAAAAATAAAGCTGCTCCGGTGAGGATGGTATTACTGTCAGGGTTATCAAGGAGAATCATAATTCTTTACTGAGGCCATTTCTGTATATTATGATAAATGTTGTGTTTCTTACAGGTGACAACAAGAGGGTACTGACCGTCCCATTGCTTTGACAAATACTCTGTCAAAGCTCGTCAGAAAATGTATAAGACTAAAAATTAAGGACTATGTACCGGGTGAACAACTAAGAATGGTCGTCGGGTATATCTCGGAAACTACTAAACGTAGAAACTTGGGATAAAAAAAATTATTATTAAAGCGGTCATGAGAAAATTCTGGAAATAATTTTTAAGTTCCACATTTTGCCGCAAGAGGGCGTAATTAAAAAGTAAATTTTAAAATTTTACATAACTCCGAAAATTCCACATTAAGGTATATGTTTGATAACACCATTTTAAAGCTTGGATAATTATGCATCATTTTTGTCTTATGCTCATTGGCGTACCGACTTTAATAAGAGTGGGGGAAGCTGTTCAAAGTGTAAACATTTAAATCGCTGTAACTTCTAAATGACTTATCCGATTTCAGCAAACTAAAGACTGTTTGGAAGAGAAATATATGCACTTTCACCAGTCATATTTAGTTGTCCATAATAGTTCCCAATAAAATTGTTAGAGGGCGCAATTTGTAATAATAATAGTTTTTTTGATTTTATCCCGAAAATTCAAATCATACGGTATAATTATGATACCATAATCGAAAAGAATATGAAATTTTCTAGAAAAAATATTAAAACCGCAGCTCGATATCTTTGTTCGTTTCAGAGTTATTGCCAAAACATTAATTTTTAATACAAATTGCGCCCTCTAGCAATTTTATTTGAAACTATTTTGTACCATTGGATATAGGACAATTAAAGGTACTTACCTTTCTCTTCCAAACAAGCTTAAATTGAGTGAAATCGGATAAGTCGTTTAGAAGTTACAGCGATTTTAATGTTTACACTTTCAATAGCTTCTCCCACTCTTATCAAGTGAAAGTGAAAACATTAAAATCGCTGTAACTTCTAAACGACTTATCCGATTTCACTCAATTTAAGCTTGTTTGGAAGAGAAAGGTAAGTACCTTTAATTGTCTTATCCAATGATACACAATAGTTTCAAATAAAATTGCTAGAGGGCGCAATTTGTATTAAAAATTAATGTTTTGGCAATAACTCTGAAACGAACAAAGATATCGAGCTGCGGTTTTAATATTTTTTCTAGAAAATTTCATCTTCTTTTCGATTATGGTATCATAATTATACCGTATGATTTGAATTTTCGGGATAAAATCAAAAAAACTATTATTATTACAAATTGCGCCCTCTAGCAATTTTATTGAGACTTATTATGGACAACTAAATACGACTGGTGAAAGTGCATATATTTCTCTTCCAAACAGTCTTTAGTTTGCTGAAATCGGATAAGTCGTTTAGAAGTTACAGCGATTTAAATGTTTACACTTTGAACAGCTTCCCCCACTCTTATTAAAGTCGGTACGCCAATGAGCATAAGACAAAAATGATGCATAATTATCCAAGCTTTAAAATGGTGTTATCAAACATATACCTTAATGTGGAATTTTCGGAGTTATGTAAAATTTTAAAATTTACTTTTCAATTACGCCCTCTTGCGGCAAAATGCGGAACTTAAAAATTATTTCCAGAATTTTCTCATGACCGCTTTAATCATAATTTTTTTTACCCCAAATTTCTACGTTTAGTAGTTTCCGAGATATACCCGACGACCATTCTTAGTTGTTCACCCGGTACAGAAAAATAATGTCATACCTGTTCACCAATAAGGATTTAAAGAGAAAATTACTACTGAGGACGGCGTAAACTGCCTTACGAATCAGGTCAACAATGCTTTTGACAGCAGAAGAAAGGGCTGGGACATTATATTGGACATGGGTAAAGCTTTCGACACTGTGTCACACCGAATTATGAACTTTAAACTAGAAAACATTGAAATACGTGGGAACGTATAGCAATTATTGAATAGTTATCTAGTTGGCAGAACACAAAGCGTAAAAATAAAGGGCTACATAAGCAGTTCAAAAAATGTGGAGTTTGGTGTGCCACAGGGAACGGTGCTAGTCCCGATCCTGTCTCCATAGACGTTAATGGAATTTCAAGTCTTTTGAAGGGTGTTAAGGTGATTTGCTTTGCTGATGACACAAATAATAAAAGAGAATAGCTGGAAAACGGCGATAGGGCAGAGGAGGCACTCCAGATTGTAAAGACGTTGTTTGATAACCTTTTGCCTTGAATGCTGAAAAATCGTGTCTTGTAAGCTATTCTGTTAGTAGGGCTGGGGAAGAGCCTGTGACTGACATCAGGACTCACGGGAGACGGGCTCCATGCTAGTAAAGTATGTTAGTAATAGGGTTCGCAAGTTAATATATAAATTTTACCAACTCTGGCAAATACTAAAAAAAAAGATGGTGCAGATAGTTTACTATGTTGACTCTATAATAGAATATTGCTTTTCCACGTGGGGAGCGGCCCCTAGAACAGTGCTGCAGCCCTTGGTTGTAGCACAAAAATATATTCTCAAAGTAATTTTAGATAAAAAATAAACGTTACTCAACTGATCATTTAATTCATATAATGAACCAAAGGGTCTTAAGATTCAATTAAATGTACGTCAAAGCGATAGTCAGGCTGTTCTAAAAAACAATCATTATTTCAACAAAATTACTCATAGTAAAACTAAACAAATAGACAAATTAGTTTAGAGACGTAACAGTCTTGAGGGTGAAATACTCTACATGTTAACAGAGTGTCCTGTATACAGCTCCAAAAATATTTAACATGTTAACAACTGCATTAAGAAAAAAAAACAGTTAATAGAATTAAAAACAGACTGACTATTTAGCTGGAGATATATCATGGTTTTCAAGAAATTAAACACTGAAAGGAAAAAAAGTGAATGCAATTCAGCACTGAGTAATGTAGAATAACTATAAAATATGTTCTCTATAAGGAAATCAGCTAATTATGATGTTCTATTATATTTATTAAATAAAATATTTGACAAATTGATGATGGAATGGCCAAAGAGACTACCGCCTACAGTGAAGGCCGGCAGTAAAGCCACGGGCACCGTCTCAAGTCGATGGAATGTGAAAGTGCGTCCCGGCAAAGCGGGTAGGACCCTGGGTAGGACCTACATATAATATATCCTTTTAAAATACATACTATAGGTACTTGTAAAATTTGTTATTTTAAGTTCTTCGAAAAATTATTTTTTTTCAATTTTTTTTGCTAGTTATATAAATACTTTCCTTATTTAAAAAACTTTGATTTCGTTGTACAGGGTGCGCAAAACTGTAAAAATTTGGATTTGGAAAATTTTAAAAAATGTCAATAAAACTTTTGTGAAGCATCAGAATGAAAAAGCTTAGAAAAAGAAATCAAAAAGTTATTTCACAGAAGTTATGGTTATAGACTTAAAGCAGTTCTCTGAAAATTAATTGTCAGAAAAAGTCAGTAATTATTATTATTTAGGTAAAAACAAACGGAGTCGATGGAAAAATTAAAACTCACACTTTTATAAATTTTCAGAAAGGGAATCTACGATTTGAAACGGCATTAAAGTAATAATAATAATAGTATAAAAAACCACAAATCCCTATTTTTTAAACCTTATAGTAGGGGTTTTCCTTTGTCCAGAGGTGACAATTTTGACTAAAAATTATTCCAATTGTTGTGAACATAGATTCGAATATAATTGATGGTGAAAATGGCGGCTTACCAGTATGCGTTCGCTCATTCGTAAATATAATTTTGGACGGCATAAATAATCGCCTAGGTACTGAAGCAAAAGAAATTTTGAAAAATTTTGCAAATTTAAATTCTATAGTTTTTGCGTACCCGGTACAACACAATCAAAGTTTTTTTTAATAGGAATTGTATTAGTATTTGAATTGTGTATATGTCGTAGTTTTATAGTGAAATCCATCTTTTCATGAAGAATCTAGTCATATCATGAAGCGTCGGCATATTATGTAAAAACATGAAGCTACACAATCTGCCTAGGCTTTTCAAGAAGCACTTCGGCATATAACGTCGTAACATAACCTGGCTAAATTTAAAAAGCGGCACTTTGTGAAGTATGAGATGTCAATAGGAGGCGATAACTGGAAGAAAAAATTCCGTCTAAAAGGTATATTGGCAACTGGTTTGTTCGTTATTACCCAGAGCATTTTTTAAAATTTAATTTAAATTTTATTTTTATAAAATAATATTAGTTGAAAAAATTGAATTAAAAAAAATGCTCTGGGTAACAACGAACAAACCTGTTGCCAATATACCTTTTAGACGGAATTTGTTCCTCAAGTTATAGCCTTCTATGTCAATGCTTTAAAGCAAAATTGCAGTGTAATTCTCGATGTCACAAAAGTGGTCCCTGTATTAATAAATAGAAACAAATGTTTGATGTTATTCTTCTTATTGAAGTCAATTTTTTTGTTAGAATATCTAGATACTCATACCTAATGTCTCAATTACAAGCTCGCAAAGTTCACTTAAACACAATATGCCTTGCCTTTGTGGAAATTTCACGAAACCGCAATATTTAAAGTTAGGCAGGTTGTAGTATAAACAATTCGCCGAAATGTGATGGGCTCTTCTTGAAAAGCCTAGGCATATTGTGTAGCTTCATGTTTTTACACAATATGCCGACGCTTCATGATATGACTAGATTCTTCATGAAAAGACGGATTTCACTATAAGACTACGACATGAAGAATATTTCAAAAAACTAAAAATCACAAGTTTTTTTCAAAGTATGGACGTCCATCCATTATGGTAGTTAAGGCTTTTAGCAACGTGGCATGATATGCAGAGTGCATTTTTGGCTGAATAAGTCCTAATTCTCCTAGTATTTTTTTTGTAATATCAAATCTATGTTTTCTCGAAAAAAAAATCCATCATAAATAACAAATTAACAAACCTGGACACAAAACTAACCACGATGGTGGCAAAAGAGAACCAAATATTGCCCATGGTGGAACTTGTAACACCGTTTTGTTTCGTCTTCAAAAATTTTTCATTTTATTATATTTAGCTTTTTATAAATTTTGACTTTAACCAAAATTTGCACAATTCTTTAATGTCATATCGTTGCTATAATTGTCTGGTGATAACGTGTTTTAATGAGATAGGTAAAAATACAGGGCAACTTTAAAGTAACTAATTAAAAGAACATCAGCGACGGCGGGATTATAAAAAATTGAATATACAACGTGTTTAAAACTTATCTACAAATCAAAAACTTTTTCAAAAAAAAATATTTTATTTAAAAAAGTTTTTGTACTTTTAACTTATTAGTTCTTTTAAAGAAGAGGTTTATGTAATATTTTTTAAGATATTTATTTTACAATAAAGTACAAAGGAATTTATTCGAAACGTTAACTTTATAAAAACGTTACGTTAAATTGGATTTACTTTTTATGAGCTAAATTTGACGAGACGCCGACTTTGTGCATCTTGTTTTTTCACTAGATTAGTTATTTCACATTTTATCAACATTTGTACAACAAATAGTACCTATACAGTGTCACCAGTAATAAAGTCCGCATCATATGGGATTTTTTTTTATTAATAGCTTTATTCAAAATTTGACTTTGGCATCAAGTTCTGCTTCGATCGAGATGAAAATCAGGCAAAAAAATAGTAGTCACGTGATTCGCATTATCTGTCAAATTTTAACTTTTTCCAAAAAATAATCCAAAAGTGGGGTTATTTCTAAAAATATCGAAAAAAGTTATTAGAAAAAGTTTTTTAAAATGCAGTTTTTAGCCCACGTGCCAAATTTCAGCTACATATAAGATAATTTTGATTATTTACATATATTTTGTAAATTGCACCACTTTTGCAAAATAATATTTTAACGAATTTAAAACATCCATAACTTTTTTGTTTTTGAACCGATTCTAATGAATTTTTAAGAAATTTGTAGGTAATTTTATCGATTTAAAGTACTTATTTTAAATGATACAGAAAAGAGTGCCTGTTTCATATTATACGAGGAAAAACAATATGCTGTTTTTTGAGCTTAGGTTTGAAACACCCTGTGGAGATTTTCAACAGGCCAGAAAATTTAAATTGAGGTTAGGTGTCAAGGTTTGACTTTTCTCAATATTTTGTTTTTTGGTTCATCTCGATCGCTTGATTTTCGTCAGAGATAATGATGTTTAAAGAAACATTAGTAATTTTGAAATAATTTTAATTTTACCTTAAACTTTTTAAGTTAATAAACAATAACACAACAAAATGACATTGGAAATACGACAAGAGTATTAATATCGAGTGTTACCCCCCACGAGCTTGAATGACAGTGTCTATTCTTCTCGGCATACTTTGTACCAAGCGACTAATATATTCCTGGGAGATAACTGCCCATTGCTCAGAGAGTGGTCTACGCAGTTCGTCCAAGGTTCTGGGGGCCGGTATTCGATTTTGAATTCTTCTACCTAGCATATCCCAGACATGCTCGATCGGGTTCAAATCTGGGCTATGTGGTGGCCAGTCCATTTGTGGGATGTTAGCGTTGTTCAGGTAATCTCTAACTATCCTGGCTGTATGGGGTCGCGCATTATCTTGCATAAGAAGAAAACCATTTTCTACCAACTGTGCATATGGAACAACATAATCTGCTAGTATCTCGTTAATGTACCTTTCAGCATTGATAGCTCCCCTGGGAATAAGATATAACTCAGTGCGTGATTCCATAGAAATGCCGGCCCAAACCATGACTGAACATCCTTGAAAACTTACTCTGGGACTGAATGTACATTCGGCATAACGTTCACCGGCTCGTCGCCATACCCCTTCTCGTCCGTCTGGAGATCTTAAACAAAATCTTGATTCGTCGGTAAATAATACACGACTCCAGTCATTGTCATCCCAGTTTTGGTGTTCTCTGGCAAATCGCATCCGAGTGACCCGATGTCCCCTGTTAAGCTCGGGACCCGTTGCGGGTCTCCTAGATAGAAGATCTGCGCTATTCAGTCTTCTTCTAACAGTTCGTTTACTTACGTTTACACGTCTTACATGATGTAATTCATTTCGTATTTGTACTGCTGGTAAACGTCGATTCCTTAGCGATAAAGTTACCATGAAGCGATCGTCTCTATTCTTCTACGAGGACCTGTCCCTTGACGCCTGCTGTAGGAACCTGTCTCGAGAAAGCGGTCGTAAATACGTTGCACTGTACTTCGCGCACACCTAAATCTATTGGCTACATAAGATTGGTCTCTACCATCTTGTATCAAAGCTACAATAGCCGATACCACTTCTGGACTTAAAACCATCTTCGCCAGAGTACTTATTGACAACATGATTTTATGTATTTCGAATGACATTTGCAAAAGCATTCCATGGAAACGAAAATAATATTCCATGGATATGTTGATTAAGATTAGAAACGGTGCGGTGGTTTGCCACAATTAACATTATTTCAAAATTACTAGTGTTTCTTTAAACATCATTATCTCTGACGAAAATCAAGCGATCGAGATGAACCAAAAAACAAAATGTTGAGAAAAGTCAAACCAAGTCAAACAGGCACTCTTTTCTGTTTCATTTAAAATAAGTGACTTTAAATCGATAAAATTACCTACAAATTTCTTTAAAGTTCATTAGAATCGGTTAAGAAACATAAAAGTTATGTATGTTTTAAATTCGTTAAAATTTTGAAGTGCCCGTTTTTCGTGCCGGTCAGTGTATTAAGGTGTATTACTTTCAGACTCAAACTACGTTTTCAAAAATACTTATTTTATGAAGTTACCTTACACAGGGTTAAAAACAAATAAACTTTGCATCATATGCGACCAAATTTTAATAGCCCAATTTTGATTTTGTAGAAAAACACACATTTAACGACATGTTTCACTGGGTAATAGTTATAATAATAATAATTAATAGGTAAAAAATCAAAATTATCTTATGCATCTGAAATTTTTCATGTGGTCTTAAAACTGCATTTAAAAAAAAATTTTCCTATAACTTTTTTTGATATTTTCAGAAATAACCACACTTTTGAATTATTTTTTGGAAAAAATTAAAATTTTACTGATAATGCGAATCACGTGACTACTATTTGTTTTGCTCAACTTCCATCTCGATCGAAGCAGAACTTGATGCCAAAGTCAAATTTCGAATAAAGCTATTAATAAAAAAAATCCCATATGATGCGGACTTTACTGGTGACACTGTATGCTGGAGCAGCGACCAGAACGGAGAGCTCATTACAAAGCCCAATTTTCCCAAATATATTTTAAAAATATTGAACAACCCAAATTAACCACAAAAATTACTTTTTAAATACCCAGAACATACTACCTACAAATTAACTTTCAAAATTTTCGACGCAGATATTATACAGAAAAGTGGTATGTTAATTACTTGATGAGGTTTTATCCAATAATTACTAAGCCTAGTCTTAACAAAAGTTCTAATTCCTACTAAATGAACAAAAATATTGTCCATACTATATTTAAAACTTACATTTCATCCAACCAATCCTTACTGGAAACTTTCGAAGTGTCTACGATCTTCTTAAAGCTATTTATGGGGTCCACTTTAAAATCGGGCTTCGGAGATGGCGGGTTGAGAATGACAACACTGTCTTCCGAATCTGAATCTCTAACAACCACCGGTTCGGTCTCTAGAACTCTTAATATCGTCTCTCTAACGGTGGGTTTATCATGAGAAGACAACGGTGATCTGGTCTTTTTGTCACTTGAACTTCCAAGGCCGTTGTAGGAATCGAAGACTTTTCCCAATGGTGTTTGGTAAAGTGATGAATTTTGAGACGAGGAATTTGTTGCTTGCTCCAAAAGTTTTTTATACTTAAGTTTATCATCTAATCTAAATGAATAGTTTAAAGTGCAATTCCCTCGTGAACCATTAAGGGATGATCTGAGGTATTTGTTTCGATCTTTTGGTGTTGTACCATTTTGAACACCCCCAGAGCCTAAAAATATAATTTGTTTTAAGATTGTGCTAAAAGTTACTTTTTTTCGTACTATTGCAAAAAGTTACCATTTTTTGCACTATTGACTGTGCCAAAAGTTGAACTTTTTGCACTAGTTTAAAGTATAAAGACTCAATTTATAGCCCCGTAACCAGATATCCGAAACACTGCTTCTCCTCTTGTATGAATGCGATTTCACAATAGTTGGAAACCTTTTTGGGTTCTGACGAACAAAGACTGCTGACTCAAATAAAAGAATAGAAGATAGCTTTAGAATTTAATAACTGGATTTAAAAATAAGTTTGCAGGTGTCAAGAGGCAAAGAAAATATTTACCTTTCAGACAAATGCAAACAGTTTATTACAAGGATAAGGAATCAGGAAGAATGAGGATTTCATCAGGCGTGCCGCAGGGTTCTGTTCTGGGTCCGTTACTGTTTTTATTGTATGTTAACGATTTACCGAGACTGGATATATCTGGTAGACTGACAATATTTGCGGATGATACAACGATTCTCTGGCAGGACTCTGACGTGACTCAATTGGAGGAACCTATTAATCTCGACATTATAAAGATTAAAGAATGGTGTGACTCGAATTTTCTGTGGCTCAATGTTTCTAAAACGAACTTGCTTTCTTTTAGGTGTCACATTAATAGTGTTGGACCGGAGTCTTGGGAGTTTATTGCGAGGAATGTGTATGTTGCACTTATAGAGAACCACCTTCGATACGGGTTGTGTTTCTGGGGATCTTGCGCTCAGCACCTTTTCAGATCGGTATTTGTTTTGCAGAAAAAAGCAATAAGTTGCATTTGTCATGTGGGTCGCAGAACATCCTGTAGACCTCATTTTATAAATTTAAAGATTTTAACCTTGGCTTCTCTTTTTATTCTCGAAATAGCGTGTCTTATGCACAGAAAGTTTAAAGCTGAAATTTAAGCTCCCTCAGCAACTGCCACAAGAAGCAAGCATACCATAGCTCTACCCATTCCTTCTTCTGCCTTAACAAAGAATTATCTCTTATATAACAGCAAGAAATTATTTAATCATCTGCCCCTTTGTATACGAAATATTACTTGCGGCAAGAAGTTTCGGAGAGAGCTAAAAAAATTGTTAATTGAGAAAGCATTCTATTCGATGACTGAATATTTTGAGGTATCATTAACTTAAAGTAGGTGTATGTCTGTTGTATTTGTACGGTGTTATTAATTGGATTTCGTCGACTGTTGTGTTTGTGTTCTGTGGCGCTGGTTGAAACTAAATGGCCAGCTTCCAGCTGCTATATTGAGGAATTTTAAGTGTGGATTTTTAAAATGTTTGTACCAAATTAATTTAAGATTTTTTATATAATTTTACGTTAAATTTAAACAATGCTTTGTCAATGAGAGTATGTTCTTGTGATAATAAAGCTGTATTTGACTTTGACTATCTGCAGGATAACAATAAAACTTAATTGAGTCGTCTGTCCCCAACACAGAATTATGTATCAGAGTAAATATTATATGCATTACATGACAACTACATATATCTACGTATTTAAATGGTGGGATAAGTTTGCAACAAATAAAAAGCTACTTTATTATATATTTCTTAAAAAAATGTATTCAAAATTATTGTTGCAAACTTTTCTGATGACCAAATACAAATATTATATCTTACCTATATTAAACAATGGTTTGTCGAAAGGGCTCGTTTTTGGTTTAATATAATTATATCCGGCTAACTTAGCTTCTCTCTTTTTGTCTTTGGGGGATTTCATAGTCTTCACCAAGATAACATCGTTATCTCCATTTTCACACCCGACTTTATTTCGGAAAGTACCAGGATTATTAGGTGTTGACGTGAAACCTTTATATTTTCCCTTAGTTCCTACTTTGAAGTTAGATTTTTCCACTTCAACAACGTCATCATCATCATCAAGGACAACCGTGTCTTCCATCCAGAGTGGTTTCATGGGAGCCCTGTATTGTCCTTGTAGTGGTGATTTTCTGTATGTTTCGGCTTTGCGAGAGAACCAGAATGGATCTAAATAAAGAACTCATCAAATTTTTATTTATTGATTGACGTTAAGGTGGCATTCTCAACGTCGTTCCATCTATTGCCAACCTATAACCTATTTCGCGTTGCTATTTTTAGTTTAATATTAGATTAACTAACATTTAAATAAAATCAATATCGTCGGTACAATATTTAGGAAATATCCCGACATATAACAAAAATATCTATTAATTTTATTGCTAATTTTGGGATAATTGTATAGTGAAAGAACAATGACATAATAATGTTAAAAAAAATCTTACCCAATATTTTTCGCTATACAATTATCCTAAAATATTTAATGAAATTCCTTGATATTTATTTAATATGTCAATTATTACCTATAAAATATGAAGACGATAATGATTTTATTTAAATTTTGTGTAAAAGCTAGAAATATTAAATAAATATACGCGAAATAACTTATAGGTTGGCAAGCATGTTGATACTCCCACCTTAACAACATTTTCAAGCTACATATTATCAGGTACAGTACAGTCGCCACAGTGGATCTTTTCCCGTGCGTCATCAATCAACGATCAGGACTCAACGTGGTTAATAATTCTGCATCCTTATTTATAACAGTTACAAGTTTGAATAAAAGCATAAAAGAACGTCTCCAAGATTCCGCAATAATATAACGTGCTAGACAAGAATAAAACTATAAACGTCAATTAATTACTTTTTTTATTTGTTTAGTTGACTACCGTTGTATTTTAGAACGTCATTGTCAACCTTATTGTTTTGATCTGCCAATCTAATTCGTATTTTGTAAATTTGTGTGCCTTAAAACTGTTCCTATTTCTAAAAATAGTTCTTTTTAGAGCTAATTATACCCACCATCTGTTTTGGCGGTAAGTATTTATGGATTTTTATAATAATTTATTTATTTTAAATATTCTAACCGCGAAAGTTCTTTGAAAAGTTTACGGCAGTGGCTAAATTCCCTTAAATGAAAGGATGTCAAAAATTTGACTTTTGCGATTTTAATAGTCAATAAAACACCAAACTTTTCTAGATTTTAAGCTTTAAAAATAGTATTAAATGTATTAACATTTGTTTGTCAATTTCTTTTAGATAATAGAGAATGCCGGGCAAAACTCGGAATTATAAATAATTTTTCGGGATATTATGTAGGTACGTCAAACGGTAGACAGGCACGTCCATTTTATGAACTTAGACTTAGTTTTGACTTTTTTCGTCTCGAAATTTTGGAGTATGGTCCGAAAGTAACTAGTGTCGTGGTTTAGCGTTCCGTAATTAACCAAATGATAGCGGTAACCAAAAAATAGGTTTATTTTGGAACACGGTTTTCGGATATCACGTCACCCATATGTCAAAATGCTCACCGGCTTAAACGCCCGGTTACAAGCGGTTCCTCCTGTCACTTGTCATTATTATGAAATATTTTGTTTTGTTATGAATTTAATTTCAAAATGTTTGGCCGTTGCTTGGTAATTTATTAAGTTTTTCAGAGAATCAATCTTAATCAAATTATAAGAAGTAAGTGTATTTAGCATTCCTGTAAATTATCACTCTGTCATGGACTTTTCAAAATTAAAGGTTATGCTTTTAAGAGGAAGTAACCCCTTTTACCACAATGAAAATTGCCGAACGTTTTGCTGGTCAAACGAAAAGAAAAAATAAAAATTGGTATTTAGAAAATAAATTCTACTTTAAATACCCCATCCAGAAAAGTAAATGACGATCGAAAATATTCCCAAAATTTTTTTTAGAAATTTTTTTATTTTTAGTAATTTTGTAATATCTTAAACAATTCTTTATTGGTCAAAAGCTAAATGACTTTCCCGGGTGTAGAATGTTGTACCAAACAATTTTTCTTAAAGCCATTTTTCAATATCGGCCTTACTTTTTTCTCAAAAACTTTGGGCGCGTAAACCCACTTTACACGCTTAAATTCACTTAACGCGCCCAAAGTTTTTGAGAAAAAAGTAAGGCCGATATTGAAAAATGGCTTTAAGAAAAATTGTTTGGTACAACATTCTACACCCGGGAAAGTCATTTAGCTTTTGACCAATAAAGAATTGTTTAAGATATTACAAAATTACTAAAAATAAAAAAAATTTTGGGAATATTTTCGATTGTCATTTACTTTTCTGGATAGGGTATTTAAAGTAGAATTTATTTTCTAAATACCAAATTTTATTTTTTCTTTTCGTTTGACCAGCAAAACTTTCGGCAATTTTCATTGTGGTAAAGGGGGTTACTGCTCTTAACGAACATGGTGATTTTTCGTCCCGAATATAACCGGATTTTTATGGTTGATCTGTCATTTGTCGCGGGTAACAGTGGTTACTGGTGGTGATATTCGGACCATACCCTTGATTTGATTCATACGATTTTGATGACGTGAAAGTGATGACGCACGGGAAAAGAACCACTGTGGCGACTTTACCTATATATTTCACTCCTCGCAGAGGATTTAAAGGTATTTAGGGATGCACTTATTAGTTTCAAGCTATCATGACGTTTGTCGACTGGGGTTGAGATCCTGTTTATCGGACTATGTAACAAATACCATGAACGGCAGTATGGGACATGCACGAGGGAATAGTTACGAGTTTGATATGTTGGAACATGAAATGAAAATAGGCTAAGACAATCTGGACTTTTAATAATATTATTTAATTAGATAATTGGTGGTTTATTAAGTGCAGTTTTTATAGTGGGTCATAGGGGTAAACAGACCTGTTTAATTTGAGTAGGTAAAACAAGTAACTTGGAGGGCAAAGGACGCCCTCTATAGGTAACCATTTAGGGGTGTTAACATCTTTTGTTGCTAGTACTTAATTAATAAAAATATTGAATGATATGGTTGCAAGATGTAATGTAATAAATGCCTTTATGAAGAATGTAATCTTTGAATGGAAAGTTACGTATATTCTAATTTATACAACTAGTAGCTATATTATTATTATTATTGACTTGTGAAAATAAATATGTATTAATAATGATTGTAACATTATTGATTTGTCATTAACAAATAAGTATATACCTACACTGTATACCTACATTCCTCTGTAAAAATTAAAATGCTATACAATTTCATCCTACAAACAAATTATTAAAAAGCTTACCTTCTGTTTCTCTCTGAATAGGTACAATTCTAGTTTTTGTGTTATATGGTGAATATCTGCTAACCTTTGGGCTTATCGCATCTATGTAGGAGCCCCTAAAATATCAAAATTCGTATTTACATAAACCAGTGAGAGTAGTTCAAAGAAATCGTCCATTCTCAAAGAGACCCGTTTCTATTAAACAAATCAAAAAACCCAAAGTCGGTGTCTCGTCAAAATACTTTATTTTATAAATTTTGGTCTGATGATGTCCATATAAGGGCGAAAAATATGTATTTTTTTTTTATTAGTAAATTAAACAAGGATTTTTTGATTTGTTCAGTGAGAGTAGGTAAATAAAAAACATAATGTAGGTACATAGTATAAATTGTCTAGCAGAACAGAATATCATTTATAAGACAATTTTAAGGTTTTTGCTTTTATTAGCGAGATTTTGATTCTGATTGCCCCGAAAAATCCCCCTTGGCGGTTGTACCAGGCAGCAGCTCTTCAACGATGTATACGAACTATCGTCAAAAGGTATTTATTTATTTGTCTACAAACCCTACAGATTCACATCCAATTATAGAGTAGGTTGGTTGATCTTAACTATGAATATAACAGATAAACTAAGTACCAAGTTAGAAAAACACAATGTGTCCAGAACTACAATGTTTCCTGGAGTAATTTTCTAAAACTATTAAAGTCTATATTAAATATGTCACATCGATCCCTTACTTGATTATACAATTTACACATAGTTAGAATAGGAGTTAAGATAGTAATTAGTTCTTGTATTATCTACATACATGGTTACAGGATTTCTGGTTCGATAATTTGGTACATGTAAACTTATTAATGCTAACAAATCTGGGTCATTTATTCTGTTATTGAGCATTCAGTGTAGAAATATTAAATATGCCATAGATCTACGAGTGTCTAAGGTTTGTAACTTATATCTATTTAGGATTTCTAGTTTAGGTATATGTAGTTGATATGTACCTGTTTCCTTATAGTTTATATATCTTAACATTTTATTTTTAACCTTTTCCAAACTATACTTATGAATATCATAATGGGGGCTCCAGATAATAGAGCAATATTCCAGAATACTTCTTATATATGTCACATATAGCATTCTTACGTATTGCTAATAGACTGACACTAAACTATAACTTATTTTACTCGGACTGTGATATAGTAGTTCATTATATAGTATAAAATAGTTGATTTTATTAAAAAAGGTTTTTTAGTCTTTTGCCATGAATAAACTTATAGCGATCTTTTTGACAGGCAGTTTGGGTTTACTTTAAAAAATCCAACAACCAAGTCAAATCAAATACTCAAACGTACTTTATTTTCCAAAGAACAACAAAGTAAAATCCTCATTTGCTAATATAGTCAACATAATACAATCTCAGGGTACTAGCAAAAAATGTCAATAAATAAAAAATAACTTACAACCACACAATATAAAATAAGGCAGTTAATTAAACAGAATAAAAAAACAAAAGAAACACACACAAAGTACATACACATACTAAAACTGGCGCATTTTTTTTCTTTTTTATTAAGCCTGACATTGTCTTCAGACATATCTGGTTAAAGTAGGTAGGAAAACAATTAAAAATGATCATTATAAAATTCAGAAACTGTATACTAGGACTTCTCCAGCAAAATCATTGTGACAGCTGATTTAAACCTTTTAAAGGTTCTCAGATGTTAGCTGGCAAGTGGTTAATAACCTTTTTACCACTATAAAAAATTAATTTTTTTACCAGAGCAGTATGAGGTATGGGAAAGGGCAAAACTCCTACTTGTCTAGTACTGTCATGGTTTATCCTTAGATTATCTTGGCTCTTAAGCTTTCTATGCATCCAGCATCCAAAATATAAATACTCGTAAAATTTAATTTTACTGAGATTATTGCTTGAAATAATTTTATCAAGGCAAATCTACAACTATATGGAATCCTTCAATATTTTTAATTCTAAACAGTATGGTTTTCGGGCGGGGAGAAACACGGAATCGGCCGTCATTGCTATGATGAACACAGTCGTGTCTGAATTCGAGAGGGGAGGTTTTGCTGGTGTCACCTTTTGCGACCTTAGCAGGGCCTTCGACTGTGTCTCACATGAAATACTTATTTCTAAACTTAAACACTACGGTTTCAGTCCTGCAAGCCTGTCACTTATACATAACTACTTGCATGACAGAATCCAAAGTGTTTACTATAACAATCGTATGTCCGAGCCTGGTGTCGTTAATGTGGGTGTGCCGCAGGGCTCGGTGTTGGGGCCTGTCCTTTTCATAATTTATATTAATGATCTCCAAGCCTGCGATCCGTCCACTGAGTATGTGGTGTATGCTGATGATACAACCCTGGCTAATGGAAATAATAATCTACTTAACCTGGAACTTGATATGAGTCGAGCGCGTTCGAGGGCCTTGCTGTGGTTTGATGCGAACCAATTATGTCTAAATGTGAACAAGACTGAGAATGTCATATTTGCACAGCGTCGGCTGGCTGTGGATCGGCCTGCTGTGAAGTTCTTGGGGATATATATGGATACAAAGCTGTTATGGGATGAACACATTCAGTTTGTGTCAAATAAGATCTCAGGAAGTCTTTTTCTCTTGAGGAGTTTGCAACCGGTTGCCAATCATGTGACCTGTATGAGTGCTTATTTCGGTCTTGTTCATTCTCATCTGTCATATGGGATTCTTGCCTGGGGTCACTCTGCGCACTCTGGCAGGCTTTTCAGTCTGCAGAGAAGGGCGGTTCGAATACTAAGAAGTTTGCCTTTTCGCGCAGATGTCAAGAACGACTTTATAAGTCTAAAAATAATGACACTACCATCAATTTATATATTTAGGTGTCTACTATGGATACATGAAAGACAGGACCTTTTTGATCGGCGTGGTGACATCCATAACTACGACACAAGGCATGCCTCTCTTATGGAGCCTGATTTTATACAACTAACAAGAAGTAGATACTCAGTTAATTATTACGCCCCCCGATTTTTCAACAAGTTACCTTTGAATCTAAAGAGCTTATCACCCTTGCAATTTAAGGCTAAAATAAAGTATATGTTAATAAATGAATGTTTCTATTCTATCGATGAATTTTTAAGGGCAGACTTGAGCCGTTGTTAGTGTGTTGTTGTGATGTGTACTGAGTATTGGTGTATAATGATTTTGTTGTTTTTTTTTTTTATTATATTTTTTTTTTATTATTTTTTTCGTATTTGTATTGACTTTTTATTGTTGTATGGGGCAGTTGATTTTATCATTTATCATTTTAATTACTGCCATTATTTCTTCTGTAAGTTTAGTTGACATGTGTAAAATTTGTATGAATTGATAGCACGAATAAATATCTATCTATCTATCAAGCAGCTGTGATACTCCTAATATATATATATTCTAAATAAGCACATACAGGTAAAGTATTTTTCACCCTAAATGGTATCGCCTTATTGACTGCAATAAAACTACGGGTTTAATCCCATTGTTATTGTTATACACAATCAACAAGCATTAATAATATTTACAGGGTAGGACTTAAATATTTAAGAAGAAAGATGTTATCGCGAGCACAAGATAGTTAAATATTACCTGTTATAATTACAAATTATAATCCGACCCTGACCGACAGTTTATTTGCATTTTTATGGCCGAGCTCTTGCAAAACGTCCCAGGTAGTTAAACGGAGTCAACCATTTATTGTGAAAAATACTTTATTTAATACCTAGGTGCTACTTATATGTAACTATTTTTAAATGTTTTATAAAATATTACCTGTATATTTCACATCTGTATCTGTGTAAAAAAGTAGTTTTTGAAATAAAATTTAAAATTTGAAATTTTGTAAGCGTTAATAACTTATGTTGTCTAAACAATGGTCAACATGGTTCCCTTGCTCTTGCTCTGCATACAGTACCTCGCCGCTCATTTTTAAATAACAAAAACTGAATTAACAAGATACTGACTGGAGTTCCCCCAGAAAAAGACACTGTATCTCAAATGAGACTCGATAAGAGCCGAATATACTGATTAGATCGTACTCGCATGTAATTCTCTTGATATCACCCTCAATGGAAAACACACTGAAGATAATTTATAACACACGTTCGTAATATGAGACTTAAATGTAAGGTTACAATCTGACAGTTAGATACTGAGGTATTATTTAAGCAGACGTCACCTACAACATACTTAAAATCGAGCTTAAAATTCATTATTTTCATCTTTGAGGCGTTAAATGTGAGGAAGTTAGCATCACACCAGCACCTAACCCACTCAATATCTTCATCGAGATCTTCATATATAATTATAGGACGTTCATCCGAGTTCTTGGCATGCCATAGTAAAGTAGTATAATCGGCAAAAAGTAAATTTACGTCTAATTTTTTAAGACACCATGTCATTAATGTAAATCAAGAATAAGACAGGACCCAGTACTGAACCCTGTGGCACAAATAATATTGGTTAGTACCTAATTGTAGGTACAAGCTTAAAATAACATTGCCAATGGTTCACTTAAACATTCCATTCTAACATATTAAAATTTTATGGATATTACAACACATTAAAATATTGATATAAAATACATTCAAATTTGAGATAAGATAAAATCATCACACTTCACTTCATATTGTGCTACTTTTAAAATTGTATTGTATATTTTTATTGCAATATACAAGGTACAATGCAGAATATGCAATGACCCCGTATTTTCTGTTTTTAATTCATTTAATGTTAACCAGACACTCATTTATTCTCTCACTCACTGTGTTTAAGGGTTCAACTGATTCAGCGACATTTGTATCACCTGCTTACCAGTTAGTAGCAGTCTTACAACTTCTTCCAAATTAATAAAGTCAAAATTTAATTTTTCTAGGTATTAGGTAAAAATGTTGTATAGTTAAGGTGTCTCAGATCTCAGAGTTATCTTTTTTACCTAATACGGAAAATGCACAACTCATTTATTAGGTATTAACCCGGGTATTAATTTGAGGAAAAATAACATTAAACTTTATCAAAAAGCAGCGATAGAACGTTACTTTTACAATTATTGTCTTTGGATACTTATTTAGGACTTAACCTGTTTACCACTAAACTATAACACATTGCAAATTCAGTTCTTACCTTCTTTTCCGTGTTGTTTCTAGAGGTGGATTAAAAAAGCTTCTGATATAATCTAGAATGTTTTTAAAAGGCTCCATCACAAATTGGGGGGCTCTGAGTATCCGAAAAGTTTTTGTAAATATTCTACATTCGAAACGTTGAACAAACACTTTTAAAGGTAAACAATTATATTTATAAATACGGTTTGTTTTAAGCACTTAAATTTATATAGGTAGGTACTTAGAGAAATTTTATATAAGCACAAACACATATAAATAAGAACGCTTTTTGTCTGCTTGAAATCTATTTTTCGGCAATCGGCCAATCGGATATCAACTCGGTCTGGCCGAGTGGAAACTAGCACAAGGAAGCACAGAAAAAAAAAAGTTTATCAGCCAAAAATGCCAAATTCAGCGAGTTGTCAATAATTGGTGAGTGTTGCCATTTTACCAAACATAAATCAGCCTTAAGCCTCGTTCTCAGAGCTACGTTGTGTCGCCAGCGACATCATCTTGACCAATCAGGACCGCCTTACGTCATTACCCCTAACCCCCACCTAAGTGTCGCCAGATCGGTGTCGTTGTCGCTCAATTATTTCAACTTCAACGGCGTGCCGTTTATTTGCAGCAGCCACAGAAAAAAAAAAGGGTTTATGCAGCAGCTATTTTTGGATTTTGTTTGTGTTTTGAATATTGTTTTGTGAATTTTCAGTTTGATTTTAAAATTTAATGCCCCATATTGGTACTGACAGTTCGGGTATATACAGGTATCCAAGGTGTGTTTGAGAAAATGTGTTGTCATATTCTACAGAGCATAAATATACAGGCTTAAAGACATTTTTATTGACCCTTGAAAAAGTTTTAATATAAAACGAAACGTTGGGAGAAATACAATTGTGTCATTTCATTGCCTGTCCTCATTCCCGCTATACTTATTTAAAATTTAATTTTGGAAAATACCTGTACCTCCTCCTCTTATCTGGTTTTCCTTAGTACTGGAGCGTTTGGCTTTTCGCCAAAGATAATACGCTATTAATAAGTTTCGCCTTTCCATAATAAATTATTCAAAACAAGTTTATAATATTATATTACAAAATACAAACAAACAAACAAATCAATTAGGGTTACGTTTTAATGTGACAGATAGCATAGCGACAGTCTGTTTCTGCTTCACCGTCGCCGCGACACCCAATTGATAAGAGTGGGGATGTGTCGCCAGCGACATTCGTAGCTCTGAGAACGAGGCTTTAACCCTGCCAAAATAAAATCAGTGTTGCCAAAACTATATTTCGAAGTATTTGACAGGTCCATGGCCATCCAACAGGTTTAGGAGTAGTAGTTGTAGTAGACAATGTCGTAAAACCATCTTTTGTCGTAAAATCATCTTTCTGACCACGAAGAAAGGGTTTTTACAAATAAGCACAGACTATATTATGAGTGGTACAGCTCTGGAAATTTCTCAACGACCCCCTGAACAAGGTCCGCCCACTTGTCAATTTGGCAAGGCACGTTTTCGGTTAAAAAACGGGAAAACGGCAGTTGGAAGAGGACTTTCAACTTAAACCCTTTATTTTTCTGTGTTTCAACTCGTCTTCAAGCCCGGAAGAAAAAACCTCGTGACGTCGCCCTAGAAGACAAAGTTCCCGGAAAACTACAAAAAGGGACTGAGGTGGTCAGCGGCGATTTTCAACGCGTCTCCAGGTGATGTGGTTTCAAGAATATATCGTGGTAAATAGTAAATATCTTAGAAAACTCGCATTACAAAAACAGGAAATTTTTTAAAGCCTCTAGTGAGGACAGCTGTGTTAAGCTAGGGCAAAAAAGTAACTTTGTAAAAACTTGTTAGGTTATCTTAAGAATATTGCGCCAGGTTGACTTACAAAAGGACAAACCCTGAACCCCGAAAACTTAAACTCTGACACGGAAAAAAGGTATATAGACAAAATCTTTTTGACATCTCCTTGATTGAAATAAGTATTTTGAATTGGTATTTATTTCTAGATCGGACGTGCCCGTGCCGATCCACAAACTTTAAACGCCGAGTCGGATCAGAAAATATATGCTTTGCCCTGAAAATTCTGGTCCGGTTTTGGACTTTTGAGCATTCACAAAACGCCCATTTTTATCTTTGCGCCTGAGTGGACTGTCAACACTTCCAGTTGACGGGGTAAAAGTTTGGTGGGACCACTTCTAACAAAAAATTTGTTTTTGAAATAAATTTTTCGTTTTTTGAAACGACCGCCACATGCGGTCTGGCATCCCTGATTTTTCTACAGAAAGATAAAACAATAGAACAACATGTTAAGCGAAGGTAGTAACGCGTATTTAGGGCCTTTCCCTGAATTCAGCATTCTACACTACATTGAAACTTTTGAACAAGCAGGGCGTCGCAACGCTTCGAGCGATGAGCCGCCGGCTTCGATAGATGTTTGGCTACCACAGGAGCCTGCATCAAATCTAAGCAGACTGGGTGGGGATTCTGGATCTGCAGGATTAGAATCCAATCTTGGGGACATACAATAATTTAAACATAAAAAATCAAATATTAACAAGTCAAGGGGTAACAAATCGTGATACGTGAAAAGGGGGGATTCGGCGACACTTTCAGGCCACGAAGAAATGGCTTTTACAAGTAAGCACAGACTACATTATGGGTGGTGCAGCTCTGGAAATTTCTCAACGACCCCCTGAACAAGCTCCGCCCACTTGTCAATTTGGCAAGGCAAGGCACGAGGCAACCACCCCGGTGAAGCTTAAATGGACGATTTCGCAACACAGTAGAAAGAGAAAGAAGAGAGAGAGAGGGGTGTTAGTGTGCCCGCCGGCCATCAGGGCAAATTAGCGCTGTTGTCGCCAGGTGGCCGTGTAACCGGGTTCTGTCGCATATTTTTGACGTATAGAAGAAAAGGACAGTTATATTCTAACCTATTATAACGCTTCCCAAACTGCGCCAGGTGCTAATTGGAACAAACCAGCCAGCCGCCAGCCCGCCATCCATCCATGTCACAATTGTCAATTTTTCTTGTCCACGTTTTTTCTGAGGAAATTAATTAATTTTTTATTATCATTTTAATATACAATTCTATTAGTTTCTATCCTAGAAAACTTCGCCGATGTGTGTAATCTTTCAGTTATTATTCCAGCCTACTATGCAGGTAATTATTTTTTATTGTTTATCAAATTGATTTTAAACTTCCTTACCTATTTTTTATATAGGAATATAGGAAATGTAAGTTTACAATAAATAAATTAACATGAAATGTTTCACATTCATAATAGGTGTTGGTTAACAAGCCAATCTTAACAAAATATCACTGGGCAACCTGCAGATAACTGCAACACATTGTGCCCGAGGTAATACCTAACAATCTATCAGTTATGAACAGATAAGTTTAGTCTCTTGAAATGATAATTTTAACATTTTTGTTTTACTGAGTGGATTAAAAATTATAACATAATGGCACAAAGATAATGGTTTGAGCTAACTCGATAAGTAGATACTTGGCCATCGGCCATATTTTACAGAGAAATTTAATGTCTACCCGATACTGTTTCTTTTGTTTCAGAGAACGCTGTAAGAATCACCTGATGGTTTATGGATCTTTTAGTACGTGTCTCAATGCATCCTAGTGCTTGTGTTTATACAGTATTTGTGATAATATTATATGAATTGAGACAATTCCAGATGAGTGAGACCTGTGAGACGTAACCTAAGGACATTAGTTTATTCTAAACAGTTATTTTGTGTTATGGTGGTCAATGCAGTTTTTATTTATAAATACACGTAGAAAACATTATTTACGATAAAGTGCTTCCATCTTTATTTTCTAAATCTTGGTTAATATAAAAATGTGCATTATTTATTCCATAAAATAAAAACTTTTGTGCGTCTTTTTATTGATTTAATTTGTGATTTAATAATATTTATATTGAATCACAAATTAAATCAATAAAAACTCGTTCAAAAGTTAATAATTAAATTGAAAAGTCCTAAAACCGCTGTTCCAATTTCCCGCCATTGCGCCTCTGATGGCCGGCGAGCACACTACCACCCCTCTCTCTCTCTCTTCCTTCTCCCTCTACTGTGTTGCGATTTTTTAACAAGGAGTTAACATTTCTAACGTTCTTGCGTTCTATGCCTGCAAAAAAGCTATTGGTAAGAAATGGGGATTGAAACCCCATATAGTTTACTGGATTTATACAGCCATTGTAAGACCTATACTAACCTACGGGGTCATGGTCTGGTGGACTGCTTTGGAAAAAGCAATAAACATGAAGAAACTAACAAAGGTACAACGGGCAGCTTGTTTAGGAGTGACCGGTGCCCTTCACTCAGCACCGACGGCGGCACTGGAAGTGATGCTGCATCTGATACCCATGGATATTTACGGAAAAAGTGTGGCTGCAAAAAGTGCTCTGCGACTGAAAGAGTCGAAATGCTGGACCAGCACCAACTACGGACACAGTAGCATACTAAGGATATATCCAGGCCAAAATCTGCGAGAGCCGACCGATTACACTGTTTCGCTGCCAGACTTTGGAATGGGCTTTTCTATGCTCATTCCGGGTAGGGAGGAGTGGGAAGGCAATCAAGTAATAATGGAGGCGGATCACTCGATCTTCACAGACGGTTCAAAAATGGACGTCGGGGTTGGAGCTGGTATCTTCTCCGAGAACATGCAAATACAGAGGTCGTACAGACTCCCTGACTACTGCAGCATTTTCCAGGCAGAAATTTTTGCAGTGGATAAAGCAGTCAACACCCTGCGGGATCACCCTGGCTTGAAAGCAGCTGCGTCTATAGCAATCTATACAGGGTGTCCCGAAACTAGCGTGCAATATTTCTAGGGCGTAAACTATATCCAAAAATATGACAAAAATGTCCTATAAACATACCCCGAGAAATGCTCCTTTAGGGGGCTAGAGCCCCTCAAAGATGGTCCGGAAGGAAGTCTTTTTTATAATAGTATGGAAACCCTTAAAGATAATGACATGAAAATTGGTACGTGCCTTCCAACCGATAAACTGTACATAACAGTTGGTTTAGAATGATAATATTTCTTCCAGTGGCGTCGCACGGAGTGGGGCTGAGTGTAAATATTATCCTATATTTTTTATTTCTAGGATTTTTAAATTTTAAGTACAATATTTTAAGAACCTCGAGTTTTTTCTTTAAAAAAGTACCCCTTGTTTTATTTCGATAGGAGGCACCGTTTTCAAGTAAAATTAATTTTAAAATAAAACGTATTTCTCAAAAGAAAGGTTAGTCCTCAGACCATAGTGCTTGGTCTGAGGGTTAGTCCATATGAGTTCAGGTAAATCCGAAAGTTAGCGTGCAATATTCCTAGGGCGTAAAGTACATCCAAAAATATTACAAAAATGTTCTATAAACATACCCTCAGAAATGCTCCTTTAGGGGACTAGAGCCTCTCAAAAGGGGGCAACAGAAAACTCACAGATATTCATTTTGTGTATGGATTTTGTAATGGTAGTTCTACTGCCGCTGTAATAGAGTACAGGAGGCGATTTCCGCATAGAAGAATACCTAGCCGTAGAAGATTTGCTACGGCCCATCGAAATTTAATAGAGAATGGATTATTTCAAAGACTTCATGCAATTACGAAAAAAAAATTTGTCCCCCTTTGAGAGGCTCTAGTCCCCTAAAGAAGCATTTCTGAAGGTATGTTTATAGAACATTTTTGTAATATTTTTTGATGCACTTTACGCCCTAGGAATATTGCACGCTAACGTTCGGATTTCTGAACTCATATGGACTAACCTTTCTTTTGAAAAATACGTTTTATTTTAAAATTAATTTTACTTGAAAACGGTGCCTCCTATCGAAATAAAACAAGGGGTACTTTTTTAAAGAAAAAACTCGAGGTTCTTAAGATATTGTACTTAAAATTAAAAAATCTTAGAAATAAAAAATATAGGATAATATTTACACTCAGCCCCACTCCGTGCGACGCCACTGGAAGAAATATTTTTATTCTAAACTAACTGTTATGTACAGTTTATCGGTTGGAAGGCACGTACCAATTTTCATGTCATTATATTTAAGGGTTTCCATACTATTATAAAAAAAGACTTCCTTCCGGACCATCTTTGAGGGGCTCTAGCCCCCTAAAGGAGCATTTCTCGGGGTATGTTTATAGGACATTTTTGTCATATTTTTGGATATAGTTTACGCCCTACAAATATTGCACGCTAATTTCGGGACACCCTGTATAGACAGTCAAGCAGCCATAAAGGCAATTTGCTCCAGCAGCACTAAGTCAAAATTAGTAAGGCGCTGTCGCAACAATCTCTGCACACTTGGTGCTCAACATCGAATCACCCTGTGTTGGGTTCCTGGACATAACAAAATACAGGGAAACGAGACTGCTGATGTGCTCGCCAGGGAGGGCGCAAGCAGATCTGCCGAACTAGCAGAGAATACTGTGGCTAGACCACTGTGATCAGTCAAAGAGGATATAGATCAAATAGCTAAACAACTTGCACAAAGCAGATGGACAGGGCTGGCAACTTGTAGCATCTACAGGCAATTGTGGCCCCTACTTGACGACAGGAAAACCGCAGTGCTATTACAACACGGTCGGAAGGACCTAAGAAACATCACTGCCGTAGTCACCGGACATTGCCTGTTCGGTAGACACGCTGAACGTATGCAAGTACCAACTAACGATTTCTGTAGAAGTTGCAGAGATGAAGAGGAGGAGGAAAGTATTCAGCATTTCTTGTGTGAATGCCCCGGCCTCGCTAGAAGAAGGTTCAATGCCCTGGGCGAACCATTCTTTAATGATCTGGAGGAAGTGAGCAGCCTGCAACTGGGTCGACTTACGAAGTTTATTAACAGCAGTGGCTGGTTTGAATGAGCTGTCAAGATTCTTCTACGATCTACGTCACGTCGCGTTAACCATCAGGAGGCTGATGCGGATAGGTTCTGCGGAACACGTGTGGTACCACAACGGTCCTACAGGACTACGTGTGACTGTTTGGCCACTCTAACCTAACCTAACCTAACATTTCTAACCCTATAAACTTTCTTTGCGAGGCACGTTTTCAGTCAAAAGCAAAAGCGGCAGTTTTTTTTTTCTTTATTTTAGACTGGTATTACAAAATTACAAAATATCTAACGATTCGTATAGTATAATAAAAGTTTATAAGGCACCTAAGTGTTAAAACACTTGTATGTGCCACTAAAAATGTTGTTGGAAGAAGAGATTCAATTCGAATGTACGCCCGTCAGCCAAGTGAGCGGAAGAAAAAAACTCGTGACGTCGCCCTAGAAGACAAAGTTCCCGGAAAAAAAAGAGAACCCGACGGAAAACTTCAAAAAGGGATTGAGGTTGTCAGAGGGATTTTTCTTTTCAACGGGTTTCCAGGTGACGTGATTTCAAGAGTATATCGTGGTAAATTATGTAAATAGTAAATATCAATGATCTGCTACCTAAGATCATTGGTAAATATCTTAAGCTTTGAAATATCTTAGAAAACTCATATTACAAAAGACAGGAAATTTTTTAAAGTCTCTAGTGAGGACAGCTGTGTTAAGCAAGGGCAAAAAAGTAACTTTGTAAAAACTTGTTAGGTTATCTTAAGAATGTTGCGCCAGGTTGACTTACAAAAGGACAAACCCTGAACCCTGAAAACAAACTCTGACACGGAAAAAAGGTATATAGACAGAACTTTTTGCCATCTCCTCGATCGAAATAAGTATTTTGAATTGGTATTTATTTCTAGATCGGACGTGCCCGTGCCGATCAACAAACTTTAAACGCCGAGTCGGATCTGAAAATAGGCGTTGCCCTGAAAATTCTGGTCCGGTTTTGAGCATTAACAAAAAACTTTCCTTAAATTTTCGAATCTCTCAAAACGCACCTTTTTTATCTTTGTGCCTGAGTGAACTGTCAACACTTCCAGTTGACGGGGTAAAAGGTTGGTGGGACCACTTTTAACAAATTTGTTTTTGAAACAAATTTTATTTTTTAAACTACCGTAAACAAGCTGTCTGGCATCCCTGATTTTTCAACAGAAAATACAATAGAAAACAAAATGTCAAGCGAAGGTAGTAACGCGTATTTAGGGCCTTTCCCTGAATTCAGCTTTCTACACGACCTTGCAATTTTTTAACAAGCCGGGCGTCGCGACGCTTCGATGAACCGCCGGCTTCGATAGATGTTTGCCTGCCACAGGAGCTTGCATCAAATTTAAACATACTGGGTGAGGATTCTGGATCTGCAGGATTAGAATCCAATCATGGGGACAACAATAATTTAAATATAAAAAATAAAATAACAAGTCAAGGGGAAACAATTAATATTTACTCAGAAAAGGGGGGATTCGGCGACATGGCATCCCTGGTGGGGAAACGAGCGATAATTTCCGAAGCACCTTACATTACTGGCAAGCATGGACAGGGCAGTTGCCCCGTCGAACCTTTTAAAACCTTTTAAGGGCGCCGCCCCCCGTAAATATGCTTTTTACTAGTGACCTTAAAAAGAAAATTTCAAAAAAGGTCATACGTCGTGTACAAACGCTGAATTACCTGTAGGAAATGATATTGTAAATCGTCAGTTTATAGAAACCCAAAGTCTAATAGCCCAAAGTTTGAGTATGATTGCCGAAACACTGGGGGGGCTCAAAATTCCCCAATCGACAAAGCTGAGCGCCACTTTTGGTCGTGCCTCTTATGAAGACCCGGTGCTCTTTTTAACAGAGTTACAAGACTATTTTCAACTGAAACAAATTACGACATTGTCACAAAATTCTTATGCAAGAACAACAAAGTTGTTAAAGAAATGCTTAGCGAACAACTTCATAATACTCCGTATGGGAAATAGAGAGGGGCATACTTAAGCGCGGTAAGAGGGTAGGAAAAAATCGTTGCAGTGCTTGAGTCAAATTTCGAAAAGGAACGCTCAACTTAGCCGTTTGCTGTTTAAAACCAAGGAAACCGCTGAGCGCCACTTTTGGTGGTGCCTCTTATGAAGACCCGGTGCTCTTTTTAAAAGAGTTACAAGACTATTTTCAACTGAAACAAATTACGACATTTAAGTCACAAAATTCTTATGCTAGAACAACAACGTTGTTAAAGGAATGCTTAGCGAACAACTTCATAATACTCCGTATGGGAAATGGAGAGGGGCATACTTAAGCGCGGTAAAAGGGTGGGAAAAAATCGTTGCAGTGCTTGACTCAAATTTCGAAAAGGAACGCTCAACTTAGCCGTTGGCTTTGCTGTTTAAAACCAAGGAACTCTGCAATTTACTTTGCTGTTTAAAATAAGCAAATGGAAAGTACCTTATAATTCCATGACAAGTGTCGAACTTTACGACCTATCATTCCTCTGTGCCTTTAACCTACCTTTTTTTCTTGTAAGTTATAAAATTCGGTTTTGGTTGGAGGCGATTTGTTGTTGATTATGTTGATTAAATAACAATAACAAATAATATAGTATTGATTATATGGATTGATTCGTAGAAAAATGATTTTTTTTCTTAAAAATACAGTTAGTGGTACGTCTAGTAAATTTCACGTTTCAGTTAATACGATAATACGAAATACTTATTTCTTGAATTATTATTTAAAAGTCACTTATATTTTTTAAGGAAAAAACATTTCTTTATCAACACGGAAGGAATACACTATCGGAAGGAAGAATTGTGATATCTTGTTGGAAAATGATCAGTCTATAAGCAGGGAACATGCTATTATTCGAGTTAAAGTAAGATACTTAAAATAATAGGTATTCTTAAATAAATGGCTTGATGATAGGTGTAGGTGTCATAGGAGTAAAATAAGTCCAAGAATAATTTTTACAACACTAACAATTACCTACTTACATTAGATAAATATTGTATTTATTGTTGACGTCGATTAGATATAGGATTCTGTAGTTCTGTAGTTCCTATGGTGTTTTGTCGCACTCAATTACAGGTAATGTTCTTGTAGTTGCTAAGCATATTATTTGTGTATATATTTTTGCAGAAATGCAGTTACTTTCCTAAATTTTAAGAGGGTCTGGTGCACTTCACAACAATTTTTGAAAGAAGAAAAACTAAAAGAGTTGGCTAATTATTTAATTTTGAGTCTCGTTTTGAGTACTTAATTCTAAATAAAAAAAATTATGAATGAAACGTTTTTTACAAAGTTGTTAACAAAAAACCAATGAAGGATTGTGATATATTATAAGAAAGTGTACGTTATGCCTTTTACAGTAAGAGTGATTTATTATGAAATATTTCTTATCCATAGGGATTACTAAAGTATATGCAAAAAATGAATTAGATAAAAAGGTCTGATTTAAAACAAAAATTGTTTAAGTAGGTATCTTAGTGTAACATAAAATTACGACTTGGTACTAATTTAATTTATTATGATATAAAAATTGCTTTGAACCACAAAATATCGAAACTTTTTTCAACAGCTTCTTGCTTCTTGGTAGTTGTGTGCAGCAATGTCCTCAAAAGTTGGTACTTAATCCCAAATTTTTTTTAAATTTATTAATTTTTTTCAACCAATATTTTTTTAACTGATATTATAGTGATAGCTGCCAAAGACAAACTTTTTTCTACTTTTTTTTAGAAATTTCTTAGAATTTTTTTTCTTAATGTGTTCTATACAAACAAGTTGTTCCATTGCATTTTCAGAAACTGTGAAATTCTAGGGTTTGTAAAGTGCACCAGACCCAGATTATACCGAGGTTTAAACCTTTGAAACATCTACAGATATAATATAAATCTACCTTTAATAAGAGGGAGAGTTTTTATTTCTATATTACAATAATTATTACACTTCACTGCGAGATGGAGTACTTTCAAGAAAATAACTATATTTGGTTTGATTCCTAGAAATTCAAAACAGCTACAAAATGTAGGTACTTACTTAGTGTTTCATTTTACAGAATAAAACTGCCTTGTATCTTAATTTTAATATAGTCTTGCCACTAACAAATTATTACATGTCTACTAATTTTACTGTTTTCTTTGATTTACAGGATGATCATGTTACACTGGAAGATTTCAAATCAAAATACCATACATTACGAAACGGGGCTCAAATAAGTCCCCAGGTGGAGATTAGATTAGAACATATGGATTCAATTCAATTTGGGGTGTTTAACAGTAAATTTAGGTAAGTCTTATAACTTGTAAAACACTGCATTTAGGTTGATTGCAAAAATTAACCAATATAGGTACATACTTGAATGAATGAATAAATCTGAAAAAAATTGTTATGCAATCAATCAATCAATATTTATTTATGAATGTACATACAAAGTAATTTCACAAGTCAAGTCAACTTAAAAAAAGTAATAGTACAAAATAAGAAACAAAAAAAAATAAACTACATAAACATATAGGTACTTAATTACTGAACCACATTAACTTTACAATTAATTGTACTAACACAACCACCTTGGTTGGTACCGAGACAATAAGTTTTCAAGCTGAGACCACCTGCTTAGTTTCATTTTAAAGGGTAAAATCCATTTCAAATCATTGTAAGCCAATTCATTACCTTTTTAAAAAACCTTTACCTTCATATCAATGTCCACTGAAACCTGATTAACAATATTTATACATTGGTCAAATCTAAACTATATAAATATATTACACTCTCTTCACCTGCTTTTAAAACAGTTTTATAGTTTCAAGGTGGTTGTGGTACTAACTAAGGAAACAAATATGAAGGGAAGGAAAAATGTTGTTTTAAATTTTTAGTTTTGAAGCCTACAGATTTATAACGGCAGCAAGTACATTAAGTGCTGATAAGAAAATAATGTTAAAAGAAAACATTGTCAAGTGTAACGGGAAATATGTTGAAAAATGGTCCAGTAGCTGTACACATTTAACTATTGAAAAAATTTCTCTTACCATTAAAGTTCTTCAGGCACTAATTGATGAAAAACCAATAGTTACACCAGAATATTGGTTGAAATATGCTGAAAGTATTAAAAACAAAACAGCTCCACCAGATATAAATAAGTATAATAAACCACCGGTTGCTGAGCAATTATTAAGGTCTGATTTTCAATATAAACCTGATTCGAGAAGAAAAACATTATTTAGTAACAAAATGTTTGTATTTTTGAAAAGTAATACAAAGAAACAAATGGAGGAAGTTATTAAAACCTGTGGTAAGTTATTTTTTAAGTAACATTCGTTTTATTTCTTTATTTCCTAAATGCCCTGCATTTAGAAACGAAATTGAAAAATATGAAGGAAATACTACTAATAAATGGTAATCATCCCGCGACAATAAACTCTTTTTTACACTAAACAAGAAAGGTCCTGTTAATGAGCTATGTATAATTCATCAAAATGTGCAATCAATTGGAAATTGTTTAGTATAAAATAACTTATAGAAGATATTACAAAGTGATTCTGTTTGTGTCTTACAGTACACTGGAAAACGAAAGATCAGTTACTAATATACTTAGTTTAAAAAACTAAAAAAATTATTCTTGAAATTCTTAATATAGGCAGAAAATAATAATGAATGACAAACATTAGTATTATTGTGAAAAACATTTTTAAAATAAAAAAGACGCGTCTTCGAACGTCCCATAAATATAGTTATACTAGGCGAACCTAGATAATTCAATTTGACATGTTTCGAGTGTAGAAACTTAATAGAAATAATTTTTCACTACTTAATCAATGATTTTCACAAAGTCTGTTAAAACTCCCTAATTTTCCTTTTGCTCTCTTCATTTTTTTGCCCAAGACAGGGCCATTGCACTAACCCTTGACTTTCCAGTACCTATGCTGAAGTCTTGTCGATCTTTTGACTATTCAATTTTTACACCTTTTGTACACCATTGAAAGCTCCATTAGGGCTCAATCCCACTTATTATTATCTCTATTGCTAACAACATCAGCATTGTACCATTAACTTTATTTTCCTGATGATGAGTGTTTCTACACTCGAAACATGTAGAATTGAATTATTATGAATCATTCTAGGTTCGCCTAGTTATTCTAATAATAAAAAAATTGTGGAGAAAGACTTTGTGCTTTTCTTTTTTCTATACATTTAACTCCACTTTGAGTATGGACTACTTCTTCAAACCCCAAATTATTTCGTTAAACTTTCAGACGCTGCCTGTAGTAAACCTCACCCCTCGTACTTATGTGCTTAAACGCACAATTCAGCAACGTTATTTTTTATCCAGTCAAAATATCCAGGCACATTTTTTTAACTACTAACCGGAAAAAGCGCCATTTACCACTTCGTTTGATAAAAACCTTTAATTAGTTAAATTTTTTAGTTTGACAATAATTACAGTTCCAGTCCAACATATTACTATAATCGCTTTTAATAAGACTGTTCACTTTTACTACCTACAAATAACTTTCCCTGACTAAAAAAAAAGTATAAATAAAAAAATAAACTGCTTTATTTGCATTTTTCTAAAATTTACTCTGTGTAGTTACATTTTTTTGCAGTTTCCGAAATATTTATGAAGTAAAAGCTCGGGCTCAAATTAATCCAATTCTTGGTGTTCAGGTAAGGTAATGAACCAGTAGCTGTCACTGAATCAATAGTTGTCAGTCCTAACGAAAATGGCTCATTACTAGACCAAAGAACCTTAATACATCTCTAATATCAGTGTGGCCCCTGCTCGCAACATCTAAAATTTCCATCCTTTACCCCCAACAGTATTTAACCTTGCTCGTTCCAATATGGCGATTTAATGTTTGTCAGTTAGTGTGGTATTTTTAAGATCTAACAAATTACCTTAGCCGTTACGTTAAGAAAGGTAAGTTTTGTTATAATTTACTTGTGGAATTTTATGATATTTATATTGCATTAATGTATTAGAGTGGTGATAATATACATCAAAAGGTGTTTCTACATAAATTTAAAACAATTCTGAGGTATTTTTTCTTTTAAAACAGCTGATGACAGCTACTGATTACATTTTAGAAGCAATAATCATTAGTGGTCACTTGGTGCCAGGAATTGATAATAAATATTATTTGAATAATCAGTAGTTGGCATTTCCTGTATTTTTTTAAAGATTTCAAAATTATAGGTAAGTATTTAAGATATTCCTTTTTTGTTGCTGTTTCTTCCGAGCATAAAATATAAAATAGAACAACCGAGCGAACAACAGAACAAGAGAAACTGAAAAAAATTAGATTAGAAGAATAAAGAAAAAACAAGAAAAAGAACAACAGAAAAAAATTAAATTTCAAGAAACACATAATAAATTGTTGTTAAAGAAATCTTAAAAGAGAACTAAAAGGGAATGGTCAGATTCTGAAACTGAAGAAGAATGGGAGGAATCGGGAAGTAGTGGTGATGACATCTCCGATTTTGAGAATTATCAAGAAAACGATAACGACTCAGAAGAAAATAGATGTTACGAATTGTATAAGAAAGGGGAGTTTATTTTAGTTAAATTTCCCGGGAAAAAAGATATCACCAGTTTTTTTGCATAGTGCAATATATTTTTTGCGATAATAATGAGTTTGAAGTAGTTGCATTAAAATGTTGCAATGATTTGAAAACTATTTTTAAATTAAACGATAATGATGTAAGTGTTATACAGTTAACTCAAATTGTTGCTCGCCACTCCTGAAATCCTCAGAGGAAAAACTGCACAGTTTTTCCTTGAGGATTTTACTGATATTGGCCTGATTACACCCGGCTCCACTCACACTTCGGAAATCCTTAAGGCCAGGCCTGTGCAGTTTTTCCTCTGAGGATTTCCGGAGTGTGAGTGGGCGCCTTTACTACACCATCTATTAATAGTTTATGAGATCGAGTTAGGTATGAATTCAAAAACCCAGTGGAAGTAGATGGGTAAATCAGTGCCAAGTACTGATTTTCTTGAGTGACAACTATTGATATTTTAATATTTTTGCCTGCCAATAACTGATTTTTTGCGTATTAACAATAATATTTTTTTCTGTTTTTTAAAATTGATAATTTAAAGTAATGAATGTTTAAATTTAGTTTGGAAGATTCCTAACTTTCGTTACAGGTCAATATTTTCCTATAAAAGTTAAATATATGTTATTAGTAACCTTTTGTTTTCTTTGTACCCTTAACACTGACAGCTACTGCTTCATTACCTTACCAACTACGTAAATATCATTTTTCAAACTTTAAACCTTTTCCCGGCAGCTCTTACACTGTATAATTTTATGGACAGTGAGTTTTAATTCAACTTTAGTTTTTCCAGACATTAATTACCTCTGATTTTGTCAAGTTTACAACGGGTAATTATAAAAAATACGCAAAAGAGATGAGCCAACAATTGTAAGCTCGGTAAAATTAATTGCGTAATTAAATATTAATGGAACATTATGCCATTCATGTTAAAATAATTTGGTATATCATTATTCTTCCCAGAGCATTAAAAATTTAATGTTTGCCATGAAAATCTTGAAATTCGTTAAATCTACTTACAGTCTACAAGATATCCCAATAAGGCGACAAATTAGAATAACTATATTAAGGTGGAATTATCAACGCCATTCAACTTATTGCCAACCTATAACCTATTTCGCCTTGTTTTCTTAGTTTATTATTTTATTGACTAAGATTTAAATAAAATCAATATCGTCTGCACATTATTTAGGTAATATATATTACAAAAATATCAATTTATTTCATTGCTTATTTTGGGAGAATTGTATAGTGAACTAGCGTGCACCCGGCATGCGTTGCAACCCGCTGGTATAAATACAAACCCGAACAAACCCGATATATTAGTACCCGGCATGCCACTTTCTGAAATTGCACCCGTGCAAAGCCGGGGCGGGTCGCTAGTTATACATAAAAACCTTCCCCTTGAATCACTCTATCTATAAAAAAAAACCGCTTCAAAATCCGTTGCGTAGTTTTAAAGATTTAAGCATATATAGGTAGGGACGGACAGACAGCGACTTTGTTTTATACTATGTTAAGATAACATTTCTCTCTCATACTTACAATAACGGAGTTGGACAATTAACTTTGAAAATAGCTACCTTGTTTGGATACCAGCAGACCAGGACGAAAATGACAATGTCAAGAAAAAGAAATGAATTAAGATAATATGTCAACGAAATGAGAAATAAAAAATTAATCTATCAAAAGTACTAAAGTTTAAATTTATTATTATTATACAGTCCATTATATCGATTGTAGCCATATTTTGGTCCTTCGAGCCGGATGTGCTTGCGTGATTTCGTTGAATTTTGTTTGAACCTGTGAAGACGCCGTCATTCCGCAAGTCAAGAAAACCATTGCTGCTCAGCGAGATTTGATACAAGCCAGCTTATGGTCGGCACAGTAAGAGGACAAATGTGAAAATATCCTTTTAAATGATTCCTGTGTTCCGACAAAAGTGGTTTCGATTTTGTAAGTAGTAGTTTAAATTTGAAGATAAAATCGTTTAAAAAAAAAAATTGATTTCTCTATACTTTTGGATTTTTTTGACTCAGATTTTGAGTTACTTAAATATAGAGTTGATTTCAGAACTGATTTTGATTGATTTGATAATATTTTGAATGTGATTTATTCAAGATTATTGATAGATTAATGATTAATTAAAGGAAAGGGGTACCTGGTCAGGTATTGTATGTGTTAATTATTAGTAGGTACTAGGTATTTATTGATGGAGTGCCATTTAATTTGATTTGATTTGATTTATATATGAGTGTTGTAGATTAGTACCTACAAGGTTTGATTTTTTGATTGTGTACAAGTGTACGCGTAATATTTTGCAGATTGTTTGACAATTAAAATCGATAGATTTTGATAAAATTATTTGATTTCAATTTACTTTTAATTGCAAAATGCCTCTAAAACCTGTTGAATTTAAACAATTGTACCGAAAACGAGCTATAATTGAACAACGTTTAAACACGTTTGTAAAATTCATAGAGTCTATTAAAACTGCTATTGATCTAAGTGATGATATTATTTCTGAGTTAGAATTGAATGTTCAAAGGGCAGAGAATATTTTGGCAGAATTTGATGAAGTTCAAATGTTAATTGAGCTAAATTGTAATGATAATATTTTGCAAGAAGAGTATGCGCAACGAGAAAAAATTGAGAGTATTTTCTCCAGAAAAATGGCTGTTGCTAAAACAATTCTAAAACAAAGATCTAGGGATTCAGATAGTGTAGGATCCTCGGTAGGAGCGGTACCTTGTAGAAAAAGTTACAGCGGATTAGAAGGTGTAAAATTACCGCCGATTAAATTACCTATATTTGGTGGTGATTATTTAAAGTGGATTGAGTTTAAAGATACCTTTGATGCATTGATTCATGACAATAAAAGTCTTACAGATATTCAGAAGTATCACTATTTGCGTGCAAGTTTGACTAATGACGCTTTAAAGATTATTCAAAGCTTAGATTTTTCTGCGCAAAATTATAATAATGCATGGCAAACTTTATGCAATCGCTTTAGCAATTCACGTATGTTGGTAAATAATCATATGAAAGCTCTTTTCGATCTTGATAATTTAAGTAAAGAATCGGCAACCGGTTTACGAAATTTGATAGATAATGTTAAAAAACATTTGTGTGCTTTAAAAACACTTAAATTACCCACTGAAAGTTGGGATGCGATTATAATTCATTTAATTTCAATTAAGTTAGATAAAACAAGCTCATTAGAGTGGGAAAAGGTAAAATGTGATAAGTCATTGCCTGATTTAAATGAATTTTTTGATTTTTTGAAAAAACGTGCTAATTTTTTAGAAACAATAGAACTCAATGGTTGGTCAAATAATAGTGGTATAAATCAAGCTAGGGATAATAAGGATAAGAAATATTCAAGATCGTTTTTAGTACATGATGAAATTAAAAAACGATGTAATTTGTGCAAACAAAATCATTTGATTTATACTTGTGAAAAATTCCTTAAAATGTCTGTAGCCCAACGCTGGGACACTATAAAGGGTTTAAAATTATGCTGTAATTGCTTATGCACAGGGCACTTCAGTTATAAATGCCAGAAAATGGGTTGTAAGATTTGTAAAGCAAAACACAGTGCATTGTTGCATGAAAATAAAGTAGGAGGTATGAACAATGTTAATGCTAATACCAATGAGTTGGCTACACGCTCAGATGAAAGAGTAAATATATTGCTTTCAAGCGAAAACCTTAATGATTCAAGTAATTCACAAAAACCATCTTTGGTCTTAGCAAATAACATTTATTTTGATAATGATTATGTTTTACTAAGTACAGCCAAGGTCAAGGTATACGATAAGACTGGAAAATCTTATATAGCGCGTGTACTTTTAGATTCAGGAAGTCAGTCCTGCTTTATCAGTGAAGAGTTTTTAAATATTCTTGATGTGGATACAAAGACTGCTGATATTTGTGTTACAGGTATAAATAATTCGTTATATTCTTTAAACAGAAAGTGTCAAGTCACAATTAGTTCGAGGTTTAATGATTTCTCTTCAGTAATTAATTGCTTGGTAGTGCCAAAAATAACAGATAATTTACCAGCCTATACTTTTGAAATTTCAAATTTAAGAATTCCTAAAAATGTATTGTTAGCGGATGATTCATTTTATGTCAATGGAAAAATTGATATGCTTCTTGATGCAAGTTTATTGTGGAGTATTTTGTCAGAAGGTCAAATTGACCTAGGAAGAAATTCACTTTCTCTTCAAAATACCGTCTTGGGGTATATTGTTACGGGAAAATTATCATACCCAATAAAAAATAACGTGAAATGTCATTTTTCTGTACAGCCGTTACAACAATTTGACAATGACGAGTTACAGAAATTCTGGGCTGTGGAAGAGCCTAATGTCCCCATTCTGCATTCAAGCGAGGACATCTTTTGTGAAGAACATTATGAGAATTCTATGTCTAGGGCCCTTAATGGTCAATTTATTGTCAAAATTCCGTGGAGGGAAGATCCTTCTTCATTGGGTGATTCAAAGCCTCTCGCTATTAAAAGATTATTAAATCTTGAGGCAAGATTTAAAAGAAACCCGGACTTAAAAAAAAGTTATACTGCCTTCATTAACGAGTATAAAGATTTGGGACATATGTCTATCAATTTTGATTTGAATTTGAACAAACCTTCTTATTTTTTGCCACATCATGGAATTATTCGAAACGATAGTCTGACAACCAAGCTTCGTGTTGTATTTGATGGATCCGCACCTTCTAGCAATGGAAAATCCTTGAACAATATTCAATATCCAGGTCCAGCTATTCAGAATGATATTGTAAGTATTTTGCTTCGATTTCGGGAACATAAAGTGGTTGTAGTTTCTGACATTAGTAAAATGTACAGGATTGTACTAATGCATCATGATGATAGGGATATGCAACAAATTTTATGGAGAAATGATCCCTCAGAGTCTATTCAAACTTATCGATTAAATACAGTGACATATGGCACAGCTAGTGCACCATTTTTAGCTATGCGCTGTATTCAACAATTGTCCTTTGACAACAAGGAAAATTATCCTAAGGCAGCAGAGATTATATTAAGAGATTTTTATGTCGATGATTTGATTACTGGATTTCCTAATGAAACTGATGCTATTAAAACTTGTGACCAGATTGTTAAAATTTTGAATTCTGCTTGTTTTAATTTAAGAAAATGGGTTTCGAACAGTCAGGACATTTTAACTCATTTTAATGATAATTCTGACTCTCTTAAAGTTCTTACTTTGGGAGATAACGAATCAATTAAAACATTGGGAGTACAATGGTCCAATAAGTCTGATATTTTTAGTTTTCGAGTAAAGGACAGTAATGTGCCTTCAGTTGTTACAAAAAGGTCAATGTTATCTGCAATTGCGAAGATTTATGATCCTTTAGGGTTAGTTAGCTGTTGTATAATTTTAGTAAAGATTATGATTCAGTTGCTTTGGTCGTTAAAATTGGATTGGGATTCAGAAATTCCGTCCGAATTGGGTGCTAAGTGGCGACAGTTTCAATCAAAACTTACCTCATTAAATGATTTAAAATTTCCAAGGTTTGTATTATGTGATAACCCTGTTGTGATAGAGCTTCATGGATTTAGTGATGCCTCCAAGCATGCATACTGTGCTACAGTCTATGTAAAATGTGTTGATTCAGAAGGTCACATTACAGTTAAATTGTTATGTGCAAAAACTAAGGTGGCCCCAGTTAAAATGTTAACGATTCCTAGATTAGAACTCTGTGGTAGTTTATTATTGGTTCAATTAATGAAAAAGATTTTAAATTCAGTTATCTTTTCGTTTGAATCTTACTATTGGTGCGATTCACAAATTGTATTGCATTGGTTAAATTCCAATCCAGCAAACCTTCAAGTTTTTGTAGGTAATCGTGTAGCAGAGATTCAAAGATCTTCGAATATTGATAATTGGAATTATGTTAATACAAAAGAAAATCCTGCTGATATTGGCAGTAGAGGAATTTTACCCGACCAGCTAAAACATTGTCAAACATGGTTTAATGGTCCATCATTTTTGTCAACAAATTTTAAAAAACCTTAATTTCTCGATTTGCCTCCTATTTCAGAGATTCCTGAAATTAAAAAAAATGCCAAGGTTTTTACTTCAGTGAAAAATGATTTATGTTCAATATTTAATAAGTTTTCAAGTTTAAACAAATTAGTAAGAGTTGTAGCATACTGTCGTCGATTTATTCATAATTTAAAATCTGGTGTTGAATTAAAAAACATCGGTCCTATCACAGCGACAGAATTTAATCTTGCAGAATTATTTATGGTAAAACTATCTCAGGAAGAAAGCTTTTTACAGGAATTAAGTTTATTAAAGGGTAATAAGTCTATTCCTTCATCAAATCGATTATTATCATTAACTCCATTTTTAGATGATAATGGTTTATTGAGGGTAGGAGGCCGTCTCAAAAAATCATCACTAAATTATGAGGGAAAACATCCTTTATTATTGGATAAGAAACATAATTTAAGTAAACTGATTTTAAGGCATGAGCATTTGCAATTGCAGCATGCTGGTCCACAGCTTCTATTAGCTAGTGTACGACAACGATTTTGGATCGTCTCCGGGATGTCATTAGCAAAAACGATTGTGAAAGGTTGTATGAAATGTTATCACTTTAAACCCAAACCAATGCAATCAATTATGGCAGACTTGCCAGAGTCTAGGGTTAAAATATCACCTCCGTTTCATATAACTGGGTTAGATTACGCAGGGCCATTTATTTTAAAAGATAGAAAGGGCCGTGGTTGTAAAACTTATAAGGCATACATATGCCTATTTATTTGCTTTTCGACAAAGGCAGTTCATTTAGAATTAATTAGTTCCTTAACTAGTGAGGCATTTTTAGCAGGTCTCAGACGGTTTGTCTCTAGACGAGGAAAACCAGCACACTTGTACTCAGATAATGGGTCAAATTTTGTAGGTGCAAAAAATGAATTAAAAGTATTATATGAATTTTTAAAGGATTCAAAGGATGAAATTGTCAGTGCTTGTGCAAGTCAAACTATTACATGGCATTTCATCCCTCCTAGTACTCCAAATTTTGGTGGGTTATGGGAAAGTAATATTAAGGGAGTAAAGTATCATTTGTATAGAGTGATCGGTGAAACGATTTTGATCTATGAAGAATTTATAACTCTGCTTATTCAGATCGAGGCCACTTTAAATTCACGTCCTTTATACGCCCTTTCATCCGATCCCAATGATTTCATTCCTTTGACCCCCTCGCATTTTTTGATTGGACGACCATTAAATACAGTTCCAGATCCATATTTTAAAGAAGGCACAAGAATTAACCAGTTATCAAGATTGCAATTAATCCAACAACTGTTACATGGTTTTTGGAAACAATGGTCAAAGCTATATTTGTGTCAGCTTCAACAACGGCGAAAATGGAAGACCAGTCAACTTATGGACATTAAAATTGGAATTTTAGTATTATTAAAAAATGACAATTTACCACCTTGCAAGTGGTTATTAGGAAGAATAGTCGCAATCCACCCAGGTGACGATAATGTGGTACGCGTCGTTACCGTAAAAACCGCTAATGGGACATTTAAACGCGGTATATCAAAAATCTGCCCGTTACCAATGGCAGAAAGTGTTTTTTAATCTTCAATTAAATGTGGATATTTGATTAGACTATATTTATCTATTGTAATAAGTTATCTTTTATTTGAACGTTTTGTTTATTTTTTGAAAACGTTCAAAGGCGGGGAGTGTGGACAATTAACTTTGAAAATAGCTACCTTGTTTGGATACCAGCAGACCAGGACGAAAATGACAATGTCAAGAAAAAGAAATGAATTAAGATAATATGTCAACGAAATGAGAAATAAAAAATTAATCTATCAAAAGTACTAAAGTTTAAATTTATTATTATTATACAGTCCATTATATCGATTGTAGCCAGGAGTTATTCGCAAGAAATAAAAAAACGTTTACGGTTACAAACAAACATACAGGTGAAGCTAATAAAAGTGTGTTAAAAATAGGAATTAGGGATTTTAAACTGGCGTCATGGTTTTGCAGGGGGGAAGGCCAGCATGGCGGTAGAGCGTTTTACATGAAAAAAAAATATATTTAAAATATTAAATACATAAGTAAAACATAACAATTTATCTGTGCGAAATGATTTTTATTTACAACCATACTTGTAATGTTGACATTACTGACTTTATTGAAGGTTGGGAAGTATCACATTACCTACCTCTACTTCCCGCCCTGACTTCCCACCCTGATTCAAACGATCAGACTTGAACTGACGTTTATTGTTTTAATTTCAAACAAACGTTTCCTTGACAACCGTCGCCTAATTTGATAATATGCCTACTTGTAAATTTATTTGATTTTTTTAATATATATTTTCTATAATACTACGTTAAAATGACATTTTCAAATTATAAGAAGTGGATGTAGGATGTGGTTGTAAATAAAATAGTATACAAACCTCGGTGAAAAGTTTCATTACTGTCTCCGAGGTATAGTTTACCTCGACGCTTCGCGTCTCGGTAAACTATTTAATCTCTCGACAGTTAATGAAACACTTTCCACCTCGGTACGTAATATACTATTATTTACAACCATACATGTAATGTTGACATTTACTGACTTTATTGAAGGTTGGAAAGTGTCACATTACCTACCTCTACTTCCCGCGCTGACTTCCCACCCTGATATATAGATCAGACTTGAACTGACGTTTATTGTTTTAATTTCAAACAAACGTTTCCTTGACAACCGTCTCCTAATTTGAAAATATGCCTACTTGTAAATTTATTTAATTTTTTTAATATATTTATAAAAAACCTAAAGTAGGGAATTATGTAAACCACCTTTATGCAACTAGAAATAGAGCCAATAAACATCTGATAATTCCAAACAGTAACAAAAATCTAAATTTAAGAAGCACAAACTACCTTGCTCCAAAGGTTTTTAATATCATACCAACTGAGATAAAAAATATTACTAATGTAAAGTTATAAAATGTAGAACATATATTTTCTCTAACTGGTCAAAATTTCAGAATCTCTTTTAAACAATGAGTACCTTAGTTATTAGAATGTAATGTGTGATAATTTAATGTCCTTTTATGGATTAGTTTTTTTTTGTTTTTTGGGACTTTGTTTCTTTTGTTTTTTTTTTTTTTTACTTTTTAAGGGTATTTTTCTCTGTGATATCACTTTGCAACTGGCAGCCTAGATTGATATTTTTATATAAAAAATTCTTATATACATTTACTTTTATCTGTACAGGGTCATCCAACCAGGACTGAACAGGGGCCTATTTTTTTAGTTTCCCTGTATTTTTATTTAAACCAATATAGCCATTTAGTTTATGCTTTGCCGTAGAATCTAAAATTACCATTTAAAAAGCGATCTGACTTAAAACAAAGGAACTGTGGCGTAAAGTTGTTGTTTTTTTAATGGAACACCCTGTATATTATTTATTTTTATGAAACGCCCTTCTTTCCTGATTCCATAAATATATAGTTTGTCCATATTAGCTCAAACCGTTTTTAAGATATGAGCAATCAAACATTTAAAAAGCTGTATTCATTTGAGCTTAATACGTCTAGAATGCCTTGGAAAAGAAAATCCCCGTAATGGCGATGCATTAAAATACAGCTTTTTAAATGTTTGATTGCTCATATCTTAAAAACGGTTTGAGCTAATATGGACAAACTATATATTTATGGAATCAGGAAAGAAGGGCGTTTCATAAAACTAAATAATATACAGGGTGTTCCATTGAAAAAACAACAACTTTACGCCACAGTTCCTTTGTTTTAAGTCAGATCACTTTTTAAATGGTAATTTTAGATTTTTCGGCAAAGCATAAACTAAATGGCTATATTGGTTTAAATATAAATACAGGGAAACTAAAAAAATAGGCCCCTGTTCAGTCCTGGTTGGATGACCCTGTACATACAGATGCATCACAGCATCTAGGTACAAACTTAACTTAAAGTGATTATAAGATAATGCATGTACGTTTTAATCTTATTGATGTAATGGTGATTGTTTATTCAATTTGTTTAATAAAATTTATTATTATTAAAAAAAAAATAAAAATAAAAAAATATATATATATTTTCTATAATGTTACGTCAAAATGACATTTTTCTTTTAATAATATTTTTAGTTAAACATTATAAGTGGATGTAGGATGTGGTTGTAAATAAAATAGTATACAAACCTCGGTGAAAAGTTTCATTACTGTCTCCGAGATATAGTTTACCTCGACGCTTCGCGTCTCGGTAAACTATCTAATCTCTCGACAGTAATGAAACACTTTCCACCTCGGTACGTAATATACTATTAGTGTGCTGCAATTAAATGTGTAGTAAAGGGTAATCATTTCATATAGATACTAACCACCCTCTGGTAATAAAGACATTTCTTATAGTAATTTAGAACCGAGGTTAGAACATAATATGTTGTCCAATGTTGATATGGCTCAACAATATTTATAGCTGGTGACTTTAATATAGAAATGCTACAAGAAAGCGTACATGCAAATTTTCCGTCTTCTCTTTTAGGTTTTTACAATATTAGGAGTACTGTATTTAGAAACACTCATGTCACTAAAAATTCGTGCAGCTGTTTCGATAATATTTTTACCAATCTTGAAAACAACAGTCTGTTATAATACTGATATTGTTGAAATGCATATTTCTGATCATATGACACATGTTTTATTTTTTGGTATAACTGAAAAAAGGGATTTCTAAGTCGATGGAGACAATGTTAATTTGCAGTGGGATACATTGATTAACACTTGTCTAACAACTTTTAATTTTGTTTTCCAAATTTTGTCCCAAAAATAACTATCGAATGTCCATTTAGATATTTCGCCGCCGCGGCCGCCTCAATTTTTTACCCTTTGAGGTAGGGTTGTGCCTGGTCATATGACCGCGATTTTGACCGGAGAAATTTTGACCGGTTCAAATTCGGTCAAAAACTTTTAATTCAAGCACGACCACGACGGCGCCACCTAGCGTATCGCCCCACCACGATTAGTCTTCATGCGGCTAACAAGTCCGAACGTGTTACGTACGTTGGTGTTTTAATTAATGTAATAATTGTGTCTGTGTGGGTGAGTTTTAACTGTGGAACACGTTTGCAACTGTGGAAAGTTTGAAGTGCATTTTTAGCAAAATTTTAGGTAAATATTTTTTTAGGTAATTCTTTGATAAGACCCCAACACAACAATTTATATATTTTTTGGTAAATATGCAAATATGAATAAAATATCATCTAAATAGATGAATATTTTGAAAATTAATCTGGCCAATATTTTATTGTTAAAAAATTACAATTATTGAGGAGGAGGAGTGAGGATGAAACGAGTGATTCAGTTTCTGAAGAACATAAAGGCAATCCGGGGGTGAGTTCAGTGACGAAGATGATGTACCTTTATCTAAGCTATCTACCAAGGCCAGCACTGCCAGCAGTCTCTCATTTCATCATCAATCAGTCACTCACTCATTACTTCATTAGTAATTTAGTATTGTTAGATTAGTATTATACATAATATTTATGTGTCATTTTTGTTTTTTTTTGTACCTCAGAATGGTTTCTTTATTTTTTGTTAGCTATTTTTTAATAAATACACGTTTCTATGTAATTACTCATGGCTTCATTTCTTTTGACAAAACTGAGGAATTTGACCGGGGTATGGAGAACTAGAGGGTAGGAGGCCGATCGACAACGGCAGCATTTTCAAATTCTGTCCCGGTTTTTTGGTTAGTTCGCTATTGGCCGATAGATGCTCTCGCTTCGCAAGTCTTCTTCTTCTTCTTCGGTTTTAACTTTTACTTTTGACAAATTGACATTTTATTTTCGAAATAACAAATAACGTTTGAAGACGAGACCAGACAAATAACGTTGTATTGTAATTGATTTCCATATTTATAATGAATAATGGTACAATTTATAAAAGTAGAGTTTGCTTTTTGTCGGGGTGTAAGACAGGATCTTTTTCAGAGAGGAAACGCAGCCAAATAAGTCTAGCTCCAAAGGTATAGCTAGAATGTTTAATACCCTGTATTTTAAAAACCAAGCATCGTTGGAACTTTATACAGGCCGAGTTTACTAATAAGTATAACAAAGTAAGTGTAAATTCATATAAAAGTCCTTATTTGTTCCTTAAAGAACTAATTTAAATAAAAATAGTTATTGCGTCCATAAGAAACCATTTATTTGATGGAGACAATGTTCGAACACGAGCGCCATCTTACGGCGACTCTTAAAGCTGAATTACCGATGCTAATTTGGGACCGAATCCAATGCATTGCGATCGGCCTCCTACCCTCTAGTTCTCCATAGACCGGGGCTTAGTCAATTGACCACAAAAGATTTTGACCCGTCAAAATCCCAACCCTACTTTGAGGGTATTAAGTCCTTCTTTGTACACATCTGTATTCATATTCTGTACTCCAATATCTACAATTTTAAACATTTGGTTCATTGTTTAATGTTAATGTGCATTAGTCGGCAAAACAAACATTACGATGATATTTATACTATGTAATAACTACTGTGGAGTGATGCTTTTCTACAGTTTTGTCAAGAAGCGTGGTGCTAATTCCAATATTTTTTTCTACAATGGATTCTGTATTAGTTTCTTGTGCTATACCTTCGAGTACATCATTACATTACAATAGCGTTTTAATTGAGGCTTGGGATAATATTTCACCATTTACGTTTATTTTCTACTTTTTCCTGCCAAATTTGGCAAAAGCCAGTTTTAAAACATTTTCTCAAAATGTTGCTAACATTTCGTACTTAAGTCTCATTAATTTTGGTATCGCTTAAAAGCATTTTTGATAAGCTTTCCAGAGAGGAGTCACAAGTGTAGACCCAGGGTCGATAATTTTTGAAACAAAAAAAATAATAGTTGGATGAAACCCATTGGAAAAGGAAGAGAATATAACAAAAATGAAAGGCAAAATAAATTACGGGCGATCCGAGGTCGGGAATTGGGGGGGGGGGGGGGGGTTTAAGGGTAGAAAACGATTTATCTCGATTTCCGGCAAAACTCCTAAAAAGTCCTATGGAAAAACATTAAATGGCAAAGTTGTAGGTAATAAAAAGATCTACAACTTTTGTATTTGCACTTTTTTCATATAACCTCAAAAGTTATGTGAAAAATTCAAATAACCAAGTTTTTGGTTTTTTATTTTTATCTTTTACGAAAATTTTTTTTAAACACGAAATTTGGTGAAAACTTACCTTTTTATGTCCCAAACACACTGTAATTTTTTTGATTTAAAATATTTATTTTTTCACCTTATTTTGACTTAATATCGAAAAAGCACCCTAATTTTCAATCGAAGATTCTCACGTCAAAATATCTGCTTTTTAAAAAAAAGTCGGTGGGCTTTTTGTTCCCTGAAATCTCTACTTTCTGATAGTGTAAAAAAAATATACGTGTACTATGGTAAATGTTCTCAAAAAATGCAAAGAAACGAACGTCTTATTAAATATTAACTTATTTGGTTGTTTATAATTATAGTAGTATATTTCGACTTGCCATTTTTTGTTTATCAATGTAACATGGAATCTTACGTTTTTCGAGTAATTAAAGTATAAATTTTAATAAATAGCTCAAAATTGAACATAATGATTTAAAAAAAAAAATTCGGATTCGAGTTTTTTTCGTTTCTTTGCATTTTTTGAGAACATTTACCATAATAATGTATATTTTTTTACACCATCAGAAAGTAGAGATTTCAGCGAACAAAAAGCCCACCGACTTTTTAAAAAAAGCATATATTTTGACGTGAGAAGTCAAAAAAAGAAATAAATATTTTAAATAAAAAAAATGATAGTGTGTTTGGGACATAAAAAGGTACTTAAGCTTTCACCAAATTTCATGAAAAAAATTTTTTTTTTGTAAGTATCGTTTTACACAGTAGCAAATTTGACGATAAATTTAAGCAGAAATTTGTTTACAACTAAATTTTCACGTGTAATACACACTTTACAAATTTTATTAGAAAAATATTACAATATTTTACGAAAATATAGAAACATTTCTATATTTTACCAAAAAAATTAATAAAACTGCGCTAAAATATGCGCAGTAATTTAAAATAACACTTGTCAAAATCGTTTAAGAAAAGCCGAAAAGAAAGGTTACGTTTAATTGAAATTGGCATTCGGAGGTTATATTTGCTATTTCCTAAATTACTTTATTTTTATTAACCGAAAAGCTGGGTTAGATATAATTTGGCATTGACATTTAACAATGCGTCACTGGTCTTTAGTGTGCATGATTTCTTACCGTGTCATACACATTAAAATTCCATATTTTTGTTATAAATTTTACTTATAAAATTTGTGTTAAAATTACGTCTGTGTAAAACGGCACTAGAAGATAAAAATAAAAAATAAAAAACTTGGTTATTTGAATTTTTCACATAAATTTTGAGGTTATGTGAAAAAAGTGTAAATACAAAAGTTGTAGGTCTTTTTATTACCTACAACTTTGCCATTTAATGTTTTTCAATAGGACCTGTAGTTTTGGAAATTGTACCCTTAAAAACTCACCCCCCCCCCTCCCCCACTTCCCGACCTCGGATCGCCCGTAATTTATTTTTCCTTTCATTTTTGTGTCTTCCTTTTCCAATGGGTTTCATCCTACTATTATTTTTTTTCACTTTGTACCATTTTCAAAGGCCTGGTCTATGAGGATGAGGTAGTGCCATTTATGATTATAAAGATAAGATAAGATAAGAGATAAGAATATAGCCATATTCAGTCTCGGGACATTTTAGAAACAAACGTTTTCGAAAAACTACCTACGTAAAATTTACCTGCTAAAATTTAATGCTCTCGTAATTTAATATAGAAATAAATTATTAATTGTTTTTAGGAGGTGACTGTATGTCTTGGGAAGAGGAAGGACCAAAAACCTCTTACGAAATCAGCTTAAGCCCTAAACAACATCTAATTATCAAAACCGACAACGATGAAGAAAATATTTCATTTAATGCGATAGAAGCGGACTTTGTTAAGCAAAAAAAGAGGGCAATTCCTCTTAATGAAATCGCCTTAGCCATAGTCCACTGTTCCTGTGAAATAAACTGTAATCCTGAGTTTAATAAGGTTACTGAAGTTTTTGGAGCGCGCACACAAAAACAGCAAACTATGGGGATCTTGGCGGCTGAAACTCAATCAGAAATGGTGACGGCGCATGACATAAAAACGGAAAAGGTGATTCCTTCGAGCGTCGAAGATGACTGGCCGTTAAACGTTCCCGTTGAGACGGTGAAGGTGGTGGAAACGGCTGGACCGGGTGGTGTCAAAAGGCCTAGTGGCGATCAAGAGAAATCTGGAGTCTTTAAGAAACCAAAGACCGAGGAGGAGGAAAATAAGAAAAAGTAAGTATTTATAGGGAGCATTGCATTTTACAAGCGTCTACGGATCAGGACAAAATATCGATTCCAAGTTCCGTATCGAAAGCGTTAAGTCATAGACATATACAGGGTGTCCGGGAAAATGTGGGAAATCTCCCGGATATGAAAAAAACACGTGCAAAGAATACTACAAGTTCATAATATAAACTTCTTTTGTATCGGCCTCCTCTTCGGAGGTATGGGCTCCCAAAGAGCCCCCATGGAATTAAGTTTTTGACACATAATTATTAAACTAACAGGTATATTTCAATTTTTTTGTCATATGATGTATACCAGGTAAGACCCTTCAAATTTCTATTCCAGAAAGTGTTGCGAATTACTCACAGCTGCAGGGACGGACTAGCTGTGACACTAATGTGCCCATTTTTTTAACGCCCTGTATGATAAAAACTTTGGACAACGTTTTTTACATACCTTTAACTATTGACTAAAAATAAGTACTCTTCATTCATGTCGCTAATCCTAACTGTTTTCGAAAAAATGTAATTTTATTGCCATTATGTATTAATATTAGGCAGTTAAAAGTGAACATTTATAATTTATAGGAACAAAGATGTATATTTTATCGAAATACGCTAAATACATGATGTAATAGCTATTTACCTAACAAGTGCGGAAAATGAATTTTTCCGCACGAGCCTGCCGTTCACCGAACGACGCGTAGCGGAGTTCGGTTAAGCAGCCGAGTGCAGGGAAAACATTTTCCGCACGTGTCAGGTACAATAGTTTTTCTACAGATGTGTGGAAATAAGTAACAGATATTTCAAAGAAATTTAATAATTTTTAATTGACTATAATAATCACATACATATGTAACAGTAACTAATTCTGAGAAAAAAAGTAATAACTACAAATTATAATTGATATATTATTGATTTTGACATAATCGTGCCGAAAATTTTTTCCGCACTAGTGTGGAAAAACCAATTTTCCTCACGGATTTTTGACATAATCGTGCCGAAAAATTTTTCCGCACTAGTGTGGAAAAATCAATTTTCCGCACTGATATCGGTGCGGAAAATTGGGTTTTCCGCACGTCTGTAGAAAAAAAAAATTACGTTTTTCCGAAAACGGTTAGGATTAGCGATATGAATGAAGAGTAAGTACTTAATTTTTAATCAATAGTTAAAGGTATGTAAAAAACGTTGTCCAAAGTTTTTATCATACAGGGCGTAAATAAATGGGCACATTAGTGTCACAGCTAATCCGTCCCTGCAGCTGTGAGTAATTCGCAACACTTCCTGGGATAGTAATTTGAAGGGTCTTACCTGGTATATACATCATATGAAAAAAAAAAACTGAAATATACCTGTTGGTTTAATAATTATTGTGTCAAAAACTTTATTCCATGGGAGCCCATATCTCCGAAGAGGTGGCCGATACGAAAGAAGTTTATATGAACTTGTAGTATTCTTTTCACGTGTTTTTTTTATATCCGGGAGATTTCCCACATTTTCCCGGACACCCGGACCCCTTTGATCCGCACAGCTTATTACGTGCGCAAATAAAAGTTAAGTTTTATGGGTGAAAAAATACATTTGTACGCACGGCTCGCCGGTCAGGTCCCTTAGCGCCCAACAGGTATGTGCATGCGCACAACCCTCTTGTTATTAGATTTTCCTTCTTTATCGACATAATATAAATACACTCCAGAACCGGCTCGGCGCTATTTTTGGTGTTACGTTTTCCCTGTGGATACCTTGTATTCGTTGCCATTAGGTACTGTTTTTGTGGTTCTTTTAAACATCATAGCATAGTAAAAGTCTTTGCCTTGCTATGTTGTTAAAGGAATGCTTCGCGAACAAATCGTATATTCGTATGGGAAATATAGATGGGCATTGGGCATACTTAACCGCGGCAAGGGGGGAGGAAAAAAATCTTTGCTGAGATGGTGGTTAATATTTAGGATTTATAGTTTTTGAGTACTTGTATAGTTAAGTGAATTGTGTTTGTGCTATAAACAATGACTGGTACCGAAAACTTTTTTAAATTCAAAATTATATCAAGTCCTAATTTCTTGTTAATAAATTGTGGCAATAACTTGGGACAAAGTTTAGCTGTTTACACGTGAAAATAAATTGAAGGTCAACAATTACAATTTTTTGACCAAGCACTTGGCCCTTGGAACACGGGCTAAAAATCTGTGCACCGCCCCAGCATTAAGCGTTTAGTAAGGTTCAATAAAGGATAGTATATATTATCCAGTTTGTGGTAAGTAATCTTTCCATTCGTTAAATAAGAATTTTGCAGTGCTCAATGCTCATGCCTATTCGTGTATGGCTTTTTACATGCGCAGGGCCATAAATTTGCCACTATACTATACGCCAACTACAGAACACAAACAAAAACCCGGGTAAAGACCCCAGCCCCATGATACTATTACCCCAACGCTGTACCTCAAATAAACCGAATTCCACAGTCAACATCCAAATACTTGTTGCCATGCGCGAAGCTTGAAATCGATATTTTGTCCGGATCCGTAGACGCTTGTCTGCATTTTTCTATGAAAAACGTTGGGCCACATTCTGGTAAAAAGAGAAAATAAATTCCGTCACATAGGATCAATTCAAACAAAATCGGGGACAATGGTATGCAAAATTTAAGCTGGTTAAATTTTTACTCCCTTGTTTCTTTAAGACTGAAAATTTGTTTTCCATTTATTAAAGGGAATAATTTGACGAACCGCCGAATTTTGACGTGATTTATTTAATAATAGAGGGGTTATTTAGAAAATGTAAATCTTAAATTGACAAAATTAAAAAAAAAGTTCTTTAACTTTAAAATAAAAAACTTTATTTTACGAGAATGTTTTTCTAAATAACTTTTAATTGGCTTATTAGAAAATTTTAAAATTTGGCGTGCGAGTCCACCATACAAGGACCTTTAACAAAGTAATACAATTTTGATGTAAAATTAATAGGAGGGCCAATATTTGAGGGTTGCAAAATTCACCAGGGGTTTTTGCATGGCCAGTCTGGCTGTGCACCATCCGGTATGTAAGTTTATATGTATGTACAGGGTTATCCAACCAAGACTAGACAAGGCGATTTTTTGACTTTTCCTGTACTTTTATAAAAAAAACTGAAATAGCCATCTTAAGTCATTTTCTCCCGCGAATTCGAATATCTTCAGCAAAAAACAATTGAACATCAAACAAAAGTACTAGGGGTCACTTTGATATTTTTTTAAATGGAACACCCTGTATATTTTTACATTTTTAAATTCCACATAAAATTATAATTATTTTTTATTAAATGCACTATTAGTCTATACTTTATAGTTTCCGAGATATTGACTCTCGAAAAGTGACATTTTTGAACTTTGACAGCTTATAACTTTCTAACAGTACGTCTTAGAGCAAAACGGCTTACATGTCCCTATCTTCAATTTTCATTAGCTTCCCAAAAAAATCAACTTCCACTTAAACCGGAACAACTATATTTCCTGCTTTCGAGTTACATCCGGTTTAACCGGAAGTTGATTTTTTTGGGAAGATAATAAAATTTAAAGATAGGGACATGTAAGCCGTTTTGCTCTAAGACGTACTGTTAGAAAGTTATAAGCTGTCAAAGTTCAAAAATGTCACTTTTCGAGAGTCAATATCTCGGAAACTATGAAGTATAGACTAATAGTGCATTTAATAAAAAATAATTATAATTTTATGTGAAATTTAAAAATGTAAAAATATACAGGGTGTTTCATTTAAAAAAATATCAAAGTGACCCCTAGTACTTTTGTTTGATGTTCAATTGTTTTTTGCTGAAGATATTCGAATTCGCGGGAGAAAATGACTTAAGATGGCTATTTCCGTTTTTTTATAAAAGTACAGGAAAAGTCAAAAAATCGCATTGTCTAGTCTTGGTTGGATAACCCTGTACAATGCATATACTATATATTGTTTGTTTTAGGGAAAAAGAAAAACTTATAAGAATTGACGAAACTGCCGTTCCTCAAAAAAGTGCTGCAAATAACAGAGCTGAAGATAGTTTTCAGGTAAGGGTACAGTTGAGTTCAGAAAGAAGTAGGACATCGATTGTGTGTTGTAAACCTACCCATAATCCCCGAAGGTTCATAAAAAAGTAGGACAAGCTATTGACTCTGATCAAATTATAACAGACGAAACTTTTTATTTATTGGGCAATACTTAAACGTGTCATATTTATAGTTTTTATTACCATTTTTTCTTCGTTTCATTAAAAAATTACAAGTCTAACTTAATTCAAACATTTTATTGTACACAATAATTATTTAAAAAAAGAAAACTACACCTATTTAATATTTATTAATCGCTCCATTTTTTTATTAAAGCTCATTCAGTCTATTGGATATCGATAAGTATAGACCTCTCACAAAATCAAGGTCATCACCTAACTCGTTCCACGTTTCTTCAATAAATGAAACAAGTTCATTTCTGTAAGCTGGTCTGAAATTTGCTTTATATATTTTTCGTGTCATTAGACCCCACACGTTTTCCATTATATTAATATCGGAACTTTTTTAAGGCCACGGAAAAGTTTTCACGTTATTTCTCTGGAACCAATCTTTCACCATACCCGCGCTGTGAACCGGGTTCTTGTAAATGATTGCATTCAACTTTGCATTCACAATCCAACACACTCCAAGTCCATGATTACTGATAAAATTTTTAGTATACAGTGTGGTTGTTTAAGTGTGCAACATATGGACATTTTTTTTTATTACCGATTTCTCAGAAAATTTTATTCTTGATAAAAGGTTTTTTAAAACCACTAAAATTGCCACAATTTACCTTAAAATCCTTGAAAGTAAACACGTCGCTTTTCAGAACTGAAGTAAAACACAATTTTTATTGGTAACACGATATTTTCTAGTCTATCTAGATGTCATTTCTCCTAAGAATTCTAAAGAATATGTGTTTATGTTAACAGGAAATTGGTCGTAATTGCACAAAACATGAAAGTAAACAAAACTATGACCGGCTGACTAACATCTGCCTTGCTCTACCAGCTCCAGAATATGCCTGTCTTTCTTTTTTATATGCCAAAAGCATAAAAATAACTACTCTGATCAACACAGCACTGCAGTGCGCATGCGAATCGTCAATAGTTGGTCAAATTGAATTGACAGTTAATAGCTAGAAAATGGCGTCGTTAATCCCACCTTAAGAAAATGAAGATTTATTAAATTTTATGATAAACTTCAAAAATTGTTATTTTCCACTTCCTTGTATCTAAAATTCCATTTTCCAAAGATTCATAATCAAGCACAATAATATATTAATTCCACAACCGGAATTTTGAGTTTCCGTTTTTATCTTTGAAAAGATATTCAATTTTAGGCGACACCCTGTTTAAGGTCAAAAATTGAGGAAAACATTTTTTTTTCTCAGTAACAGTTATGGTAGGATACAAAAACTTATAATAAAAGTTATTGGAAATGAATAAAAAACACAAAAAAAAATATATTACACAGGGTGTTCCATTTAAAATAAGCAAGTTTTAGACAACTTCCCGTATAACCGGAAGTCGTATATAGGCCCTCTTATTTCATTTCGTCTTCGAAAACCTCATTATCCAAATTTGCAAGATTCAATTCGCATTACTTTCCGAAATATTCTAATGGACCGTCACCGTGAGAAAATCTTTTAAAAAATTAATTTGTTTTTCACATTTTTCTAATTTTCTTTTAGACCAGGCCCCAGCATTCACAGAAAAGAAAAGCCGATGAAGATCTTCAAGAATCGAATCCAAAAAAATTAAACCCTTTTAGTTTTATTACAGTGCCTAAAAATAAAAGAAATAGATCCAGCGATGATGAAAATCCTTTTGAGCTAACAAAAGGATTAAGCAAGGAGAAATCGCGATCAAAAGATTCTCCAGCGAAATCTGAAAACCCCTTTGCCCGATTGCGCACCGTTAGTAAGAGCTCACACACTCTCACAATAGAAGCAGAAGAAATATTTAAGCCAAAGAAAGAACCCAGGAAGGAAATAAAATTAGTTCCAAATAAAAGTGATACACTTGTTATCCCTGTATTTAAAAGGAGTTTCTTTAATACCACTTGGTTGGACAAAAATACTACTTCAGTAAAAAAAGAAGTAAAGGAGGAGGACACTGAATTTTTACATATTGTAGAAGCTTTCAAAAACTGCGTTAAAATTCAAACCCTGTCCGTTATTGATAGAAAGGAGAACGTAAGCGACAACTCTATTGACAGCGTTGATGGAAAAAATAATTTTAAGAAGTTTAGAAAGGTAAGGGAGTGTATTATTTTGGTTAAGATTGTTGAGACTGTATCTTAACCCGTTTTTGCCCAGTGTTCCATAATTGGACATCAGTTACTTGTTCCCAGTGTTCCGATAATGGAACATCACCTCATAGTTCCCCCCCACCCCCCAAAACGCATTGAATCGTCCATCGGTCGTCAATATTAGTTTAGTACAGATGCATCCCAACTAGCACAATAATCTTACTATTTGACTAAATTGTTTTATATCGGATTTATTAGAGCTTTTAAATACACTGAATTATTATTTAACACTTGCCATCAACACTAACTTGCTGTATAACCAAATTTACTTTATAAGTTTGTAATATAGGTGTTTATAACGTTAATTGTTAAAACAGTTTTAAAAGTACAGAAACCAGATTGCTTAGAAACATGTATGTAACAAAACTTATACAACTCTTTTCGCTTAAGATATATATATTTTATACTTATTTTGTAAGGGTAATTTTAAACAGTTTATAAAGCAACTATAAAAACATTCACTTTAATTTTATAGAAGCTTTATTGTTAGATTATATAGCAGTAGCGGAAACTTATTTATAAAACAATTTGATCTTGACAATTTAGCAACTACGGCTACTCTTAAACGACTATTTTATAATGGTTATTTAATAAAACGTAATGAAATAGTTAAAAAGCATTAAAAATATAAAATGCTTTTGTAAATGCAAAATCATTATTTAGTGAACCTTATATAATATTTATAGCACTTCCCGTACTAACCTAACTTTTTACGTCCACATCAGTTGATATGATCAGTCAGTGTATCTATTTATAATTTGTAAACAATGTCAAGCTTAAGCAGTCGGCCAATTTCCCACTGGAAAAAAATAAGACAAAGTGGAAACTTTAAGAAAAAGGTTAGAGATAACTATCAAAGAATTTTAAATGCAAATGTACAACGTGTAAACACAACAGCACAGATAACAGACAGGGTTGATTTGGGTAAAATGCTTTACGATTCTTCATCCGAGCAAGAATTTGAGTCTATAGCCCATAGTAAAGAATACAATCAATGTTTAGACTCTGATTATTATACCGTAGAATCGAGCGACGATGAAGAAAATTCTTTAGAGTTAACTGAGATCAACAAAAATATTGAAGCTAATAAAAAAATGACAGTATGGGCTACTAGATTTAATTTCCTAATAAAAAGATTATATAGAACCGGTTACCATAATAGCGTATACGATAATAGTATCGAATAAGATGCCTAAAGTGAGCCTTATACAACAAAACTATCATATTATAAATTTATTAGTGTCGTCATTATTTGAAATTAATCTACTGTCACGCTACCTTGCGCCACTTACTAACACCACGGCCGAGAATGACTGGCCGGCCATACAGCATTGTCGGAATAAAAATAAAATCTGCAAGTCTACTTAAAAGTATTCTTAATTTCTTGAAGCAAATATATTAAAATAGGAACATTAAATAGAAAGGACTAGAATGCTTCACCAAATCACTTTTATTTTTCAAGGCACAATTATTTTAATAAAAGTAAGCAATGGTTCTTTAAGGTTACACGCAAAAATTATAAGGAAATATTTGAATTATAGTAAAAAGGTACCCAAAACGATAATAATAATAATACTAATCATGATAATAATAAAAATAAAGAATGGATTTTATAAAAACATTCAACACAGGCGAATCAGTATACCTATAGCTACAAAAAATCAATATTCTGCAAAAACATGGCAACATTGCGAGAACCACAATAATTTTACCACGTGATGCTGCGCCGTTTTAAATAATAAAACAATTTTGTCATGTAAAAAGGCATAATATAACAATTTATATAATATATTTGTTTTATAAGTGTGCCTGGAACGATGAAGTAATTTGTTAGAGTTGACGCCATGTTTTAAAAACTACTTTTAGTCGGCCATGTTGGCGAAATAATATTAATTAAATAAAATATTTAAATATCTCTTAAAGTAGTCATTTTAATAAGAAAAACGTTTGGCCAATAACATTGCAAGTAAAAAAGATGTCGATTTTTAACTTCATAAATTATTATTTAACTTTTAAAAATATTTTTAAAATATCTTCAATAACAAAATGTTTAATTAAATGAAAGCCCGTAAAAATTTACTTAAAAATATAGATATGTTATGTCAGTAAAATCAGCCTGGCAGAGAAATTTGGCCGTGGGAAAGCGTTCGACTTGAAAATCTTTTTCGTGCAAACTGCTGTAAGTTTTTATTGTCGCCATGTTTCAAGTCTATGCTATCTCTTGTATAAGTTGACATATTAGGTAAATATATTGAAATTTTATTCGTAATAACTACACGACTAAAATATAAACACAATATAATAAAAATATTTTAATCGGCCCAAAATGGTTATTGTTAAAATATTTCTAAGCCTGTTATAAAACAATTTTATTAATATCTTATTAGTATCTATGAGAGGTTATTTGCTATAGTTATAAAATATATAACTATTTCTTATAAAATGGATTATATAAACGTTACATAAAATACCCAAAAGTGTATCGTAATTATTTTATGTGAGCCTAACAAAACTTCTAATAAATGAAACTGTTTTATAATCTGGGCCTTTTCCGTGTTTCTAAGAGTCATATAATGATTTACAGAGGACTTTTAAAATATCATAGTTATATTACAAATTGATATATAGCAATGTATAGAACTGTCTGAAGTATATTTGTGCTACTTGGGATTCATCGAGCGAAACGCTTATTTCGCGTCCAAATAATTTTTTACATATTTTGTTGCTTACTAGATCTTGTGCGAATACGATTAAGGAAAATGGCTTCCAAGAAGTAAGTATTTATATATATTTCTTTTGTATATTATGAGAATATATGATCTTTACAGCGTACATATAGTAACTAGTAACCATTTTATGTTATAAACATATTGAAATAAAAAAATGTTTTTGTTCTCCCACTAACCTTTATATACGTGTTCCAAAATTGGAACACTGGTCACGAATGGGGTCATTAATTCCGGCCAATTTTTTAGGTTTTATAGTACACAAGAACTTATCGATATGGTCGAAAATGAAGATTTTTGGGAGGCGGATGTTTTCATAATCCCTCCAAATAATGGCTTAGATTCAGAGGAGGATTCAGACGACGAAGAAGCACCTACAACAAATATCAATCACCTCAGTGGACGACAACTGGTAGCTGAGGCATGTGCAAAAATTCGTAAAGTAGATGGCACCATATTTCTAACCAGGGATTATGACGATGATTCTCAAGAGCCAAGTCAAATCGATGTTCATCATGATACTCGAAACCAAGATTGGGATAGTGAAGACGAGATTCCTTTGGCACAACTCACTGGAATCAGACACAACACTGCTGGAAGATATTGGGCAAAATGCGACTTGAAGACAAACTTTCCAAAATTTGTCTCACCAAAGATCAATCCACCTGATATATATCCCGATGCAATAGCATGTTTTGAAAGTTTTTTTGATGTTCCTGTCGTACGCCAGACAAGGTGGTGATCACATTTTTGATATAACAGTGGAAGAAATAAAATGCTTTATTGGCATTTTATTTGTTTCGGGTCATGTACAAGTACCATGATGGCGTATGTTATGGGAGGTAGACTCAGATACCTATAACCCTCTTGTGTTAAAACAGTGCATGGAAATATACGTTATGATGGACTCAACCACTGGATGATACCAGCGCCAAAGCAAGGACGTTGCGCCACATGTCATAAGAATACGACGAAAATTTGCGAAAAATGTAATGTCAAACTACATGAACGTTTTAAAGGCTTCCATATTATTTCAAGTTAATTTTGTGTAAAAACATTTAATAAAATACACCCTTTTGGGTGTGTGTAATTTTTTTTTGTAAGTAGACGCCACCTTTCGTTCCCAGTGTTCCATTATTGGAACGCACATTTTTTAAAGAATCTTGAGTTAACTTTTATCTGTTTGGCCAAAAATAATGTAATTAAGCACAAACAAACCTAAAAATACAATATTAACAATATTTTAACATTTAAAAAAATTCGGGCATTAACGAACGAAATATAACTTAAAACTTGGGCAAAAACGGGTTAAACAAGTTATAGAACTAAGTACACAAAAACAATTTCCATTACTCCATTGAAATTTTGAACTCATTTTATAACTCACCATAACCCGCTAGTACTATGTTCTTTGCAAGTTTACTACTTGTCTAAAACCACATAAATAATGAATCGCTAAAACTAGCAGGTTTATGTATTTATCTAACTCACTACTTTAACATTATCGTAAAGAGGTATGCAGTTTTTCAGTCAGGCTCAGGTTTGTTCTACTAACTAAAGAAATAACACTTGAAATAACCTTAACAAGTGATAGTATCCATGAATCATAAAGTGCAGATTCACAATTCTTTGATAATATGCCAGGGGTGGTCAAACTTTTGACGTTAGCGGTGTACGTGATAATGAACAGATCAACAGCATATATCGCTCACTGGGTGCAATAATGGCACATTAAAAAATTGTAAGTTTTGAGAAAATCAACAATTTGTAATCTGGAAATTAAATATATTGAGTTTTAAAGAAGCTGTCTTATTTAATTAGAAAACTAATAATAAATTATGTTGAATATTTAAGGTCGAATGGTATTGCACTTTATTTTTTTCATTTAAACTGTATATATTTTTTTTAAATGTGAAAATATTAAGTTGTGCCATTGTTGACTTTTACGTACATACGTCACGTCATTAAATAAAATGGTCTATTTTAATGACTAATTTTAATTAAAAATATATGTTTCTGTTTTAACAATATTTTATTGCAAAAAGGAACAGGAACAGGTTAAAAAATAAAACATGTTGTTTATTTAGTTTGAACATGCTAACTTTTAACAATAAATAACGACATATAAATAAAAAACTTACAATTGAAAAGGCAATACTGGCACAACTAAACTTATTCCACTAAAATTAGCAATAAAATATAAAATAATAACATGCAATATTGACACCACCTGTAATATGCCACTGTTGCATTATTAAAAATGTAAAATTCGTTCCAACTTATCGTATTAAAATTCAAGTGCCACTGTTGTCTGCGTACTCGATCAAAAAGGCGCGAAATTCAATAGTGACACTAGTGCCATCTAGCGAGTTCCACTTAAGATAATTTAATGCCACTATTGTTAGTGTGACAAATAAGGTATTTAAGGTAATATGGTATCACTTACTCAATATGACCAATTATTGAGATGTGCCACTATTGCACCCAGTGAGCGATATGTGAATTATAGGGTATAGTCAACTTTTTCTAAAAACAAACCGTTTCGACAGTTGACAAACACATGTGATATAAACAGCTGATACTGGGTTTCTTCCTAAACGTTCCCAATTCAGTAGTGGGCCGTTGAAAGCTCACGCGTCAGATTTCAGAGACTACAATTTCTTGGTGTTTATTATTTAAGTTGAACGGTGAGTAGAATAAACCAGTTTGGGTTAATTAACTCTCCTATTTCCAATAACAAACATTTCATTTATCATCATTTGCTATTATAAATTTAAATTTAGTATTATTAGTTTATCCGTTTTAATTACTGTAGAATAGATTGCCAAATCTTGCGCACACAAATTATAATATGGCAACGCAGCATTGAACGCGAAACATGCGCAGGCGCACGCATTATTTACCGAAAAGCTGGGTTAGATATAATTTGACATTGACATTTAACAATGCGTCACTGGTCTTTAGTGCGCATGATTTTTTGCAAAAATTGCATCCAAATTTGTTACTGTGTCATACAAATTAAAATTCCATGTAATTTTGTACATATTTTTGTTATACATTTTTACTAATAAAATTTACCATAAATTTTAGCACAAAATTTGTCTTAAAATTATGTCTGTGGAAAACGGCTCTTACCAATGAATAATGTCATAAAATTTAATCTATCGCACGTTCAGTTCGATGTTTCAATGCGAATAATGCGAGAAATTCGGTACGGCGTTGTCATAGTGATCTCCCTAAAATATTATAATTTAACTATAACTATAAATAATTTGACTAGTAGAAAATTTAAAAAGCACAAATATATTTAGTATATTATTTTTACTTAATAGGTAAACATGACAAATGCATCTAATATAATTAATATAACCTTCGTTTTCCAACATAGGTAGTAGATCTAGTGAAATCGGCAGAAATTTGTAATCATTGATTTCTGTTAAAACTGGTTCTGATCGGGACAACATGTAAACAATGGGGTCTTCTTATACAGTGTCACCATTAAAATCCGCATCATATGAGATTTTTTTTATTACTTAATAACTTTATTCAAAATTTAACTTTGGCATCAAGTTGTGCTTCGATCGAGATGAAAATTAAGCAAAAAAAAATAGTAGTCAAGTGATTCGCATTATCTGTCGAATTTTAATTTTTTTCAAAAAATAATTCAAAAGTCGGGTTTTTTTCAAAATATCGGAAAAAGTTATTAGAAAAAGTTTTTTTAAATGCAGTTTCTAGCCCACATGCAAAATTTCAGCTGCATAAGATAATTTTGATTTTTTACCTATATTTTGTAAATTGCACCACTTTTGCAAAATAAGAGTTAACGCAACCTACATAAAACTTCTTAGTTTTTACAATGCTTTATTTCAGATACATTTTCTTTAAAGTAGCGCCATATTAAATGTGTGTTTTTCTACAAAATCAAAATTGGGCTATTAAATTTGGTCGCATGTGATTCAAAGTTTATTTGTTTTTGACCCTGTATAAGGTAACTTCATAAAATAAGTAGTTTTGAAAACGTAGTTTGTGTTTGAAAGTAAAAAAATAAAAAATAAAATAAAGGGGTTTTAAATTAAATCGTTGAAAATAGATAAACTTTACGTTGTTAAACTAAAATTTATTTTCCACTTAATAGACACTTTACTGAAGACACTGTGTTCTTTTTTGTCTTAATATTAAGGTGTATTGTTTTCAGACACAAACTACGTTTTCAAAAATACTTATTTTATAAAGTTACCTTATACAGGGTCAAAAACAAATAAACTTTGCATCACATGCGACCAAATTTTAATAGCCCAATTTTGATTTTGTAGAAAAACACACATTTAATATGGCGCTACTTTAAAAGAAAATGTATCTGAAATAAAGCCTTGTCAAAACTAAGAAGTTTTATGCAGGTTGCGTTGAGTCTTATTTTGCAAATGTGGTGCAATTTACAAAATATAGGTAGAAAATTAAAATTATCTTATGCGGCTGAAATTTTGCATGTGGGCTAGAAACGGCATTTAAAAAAACGTTTTCTAATAACTTTTTTCGATATTCTCAGAAATAACCCTTAACTTTTGAATTATTTTTTGAAAAAATTAAAATTTGACAGATAATGCGCATCACGTGACTACTATTTTTTTGCTTAATTTTCATCTCGATCGAAGCAGAACTTGATGCCATAGTCAAATTTTGAATAAAGCTATTAATAAAAAAAAATCCCATATGATGCGGACTTTACTGGTGACACTGTATATTAAATGTCTTTGCACCACACTATTAATATGCAAGAAATAATCTTTCAAGCTCTGTAAGGCACTTTAAAATCCGTGATGTTATTTTCGAACATAGAATAAGGGTGTTCAAAAAGCAATTTAGCGAACTTTTTGATGAGCAGTTTATTTGATTTGCTTGTATTAAATGCCGGACCTGTAAGATTTCCTTTACTTTTAGATAAAACCTTTCAAACCTCAAGTTACCATTATACCACGCACTCGGCTCACAAAGATTGGACCTGGTGACTTAACAGGAATTCTTGTCAGTACTCTCGAGGATTCAGATGACGAAGCAGGTTCATCCAAGTCAAAGAAAAAACAAAAAATGAAAAAGTTCGTGCTTTGAAGTAAGAAAGACTATGTTGTAAATTGTTTAATTTAATTTCCCATACATTTTTTTAACCGATTCTCGAATATCGAAAACTTTTTAAAATTTCGTATTTTTTTTTCTTGAGGGTTGTGTTTTAACCCACTGATTTTTTAAATTTTTTTGCTGTAGTTTATATTTAAGATATTCTTATTTGCAATAATATTAAGTTTTTTTTAGGTTCGACAGTACATAAAGATTATATTGAGACAGAAAATGCTTAAAAATATACAGGTTACATAAATGTTAATAAAAATTATGCCAAACACCGGCGTTACAAGGGTGGATGACACCCGGGGCGGATATCAACGTTATCACCCAATGGTCAGCCATTAGGAAAAAAGAATGCCGCGGGCGAACATTTTTTTGGGTGCCATGCTCAAATTAACCCAAAGAACCCCGAACTTCTCTTATGGAAAATGGCCCTCGGTTAAATTTCCTAAATTTTTAGTATGTTGTAGAGAATGTCATTATGATGAAAAGTATCCATGGCCATAACAAAATCTGCCGACCAGTTTTTGAGGTATAGGGTGTCCAAGTTGTAAAATATGAATTTTCACTACATAATATTTTCGTAGTTTATAATATTAATTCGTTTTATTTTTCTAGATTTTTGTCGACCCTATCGTAAATAGGATAAAATACTATAAAAGTAGTATAACATTTTTTATTATATACAGGGTGAGCGACTAAAATTACTTAATATTTTTTGTTAAATCATTGTATTTTCGGCATTAAATTAAATGTTGACAAACTAATACTCTAGATCAGTGGTTCCCAAATTTCGCAAAATCCCGGACCCCCGAAATCGGATTATAGTAACTTGCGGACCCCCATGGCCAGTTAATCTTTAAAAGTACTAAAACAAGCGTTTTGTAACTTATTTAAACAACATTTTATTTATCAATACAACGTATTTTCCTTAAAAACAATAATAAACTTAAAACACAAGGATTATCTCTATTCTAGTGGTGAGTTATTTAGTTATTTTTGTTTTATTTTCCCTTTATGCTCCGTGAGTTCGCGGACCCCCAAAAAATACGCCGCGGACCTCAAGGAGTCCGCGGACCACCATTTGGGAACCACTGCTCTAGATGACATTAGCTCGGAGCAAGCTATCAGAATTTATATTTTTTATATTTATACAGGGTGACTCAAAAAAGTTGATATTTTTTTATTAGTTTTTAAAGAAATATTGTAGATATTTCTTTATGTATAGTTGAATTCACATAAACTTTTAACGCCGTGACATTTCAGTTGTGTCATACTTGTCAAATACTGCAGCAACTCATAAAATATAAATTTCTAATGGCTAAATTTAATTAGTATAATTGTACTGCACACAAAGTATGTCTATCTTGTATTATTTCATACGATTAAAAAGAGATAGAAATAAAAAGAGTTGGCCGAACAATTCCAGAAAAGAAAAAGAAAAAACACTGACCAATCTCAGCTGTATAAGAAATTTAGTAAGTTGGTGAAATCTAAAGTAGACAATGACGAGTCTTGACATTTGGCATTAAAACTTTATGTGCATTTAAATATACTACTTGTCGCTTATCGTATGGTTCCAAATATATATAATTATCAATGTTATACAGGGTGTTTCCGATGATAAGCAATACAAAAATAACTGAAAAATGCATGTATTTATAAATCACCCGGTATATTAAAAATGGATCCGGTAAATTTCGTTATTTTTTAATGTTATTTGTTTGAAGTATTTTACTTACATGTTTGCTACTGATTTACCTTTTCCTATGACCAGTTCTGGAGCTATACAGCTTCGAACATACTCAAAACTCAAAAAATAAGCATATAAATTACCATTTTTTTTCTCAATAAACTTTCTTGTAAGTGTAAATGTAAGTTCATAATATTATGGTTAAAATAAATATATTTAATGCTATATGGGGTGTTTCGAATAAATATTGTATTTTTACACTGTATTATGCAAATTAGAAATATGTATAAATAATATAACCAAGCAAAATCTCAATACAAAGAATTAATTTTATCCAGAAATAATGAAATTGTTAAGAAAACATAATTGCTGCATACAGAGTAATAAAATTTTGACAGATCATTCTATGGGCTATTGCAAGTTAGCATTTATATGTTACTTTTAAAAAAAATATTTTATATTTATCTATTGAAGAATATGGCCTACTTATTATTTGTGGATAAAATTGATTCTTTGTATTGAGACTTTGCTTGTCTATATTATTTATATTTATTTTTATTTGTATAATAGCGGTAGAATACCCTAATTATTCGAAACACCCTGTATATCATTAAATATGTCTACTTTTAACCATAAGATGAACTTACGGAACAAATTTTATTAAAAAAAAAATAGGTATTTTATAAGTTTTTTTTTTTTGAGTTTTCGGTCTGTTCGACACTGTAAATCTCCAGAATTGGTCATAGGAAAAGGGAAATCAATAGTAAACATGTAAGTAGGACACTTTTAGTCAAATATATTAAAAAATAACGAAATTTAACCGATCCATTTTTAATATGCCGGGTGATTTATCAATACATGCATTTTTATATTTTTCCTCCATCGCTTACCATTGGAAACACCCTGGATAACCTTAAACAATTATATAAGTTTGGAATCATACGATAAACGATAAGTAGTACCTAAAGAAAAATCTACAAAATATCTTTGAAAACTAATAAAAAAAATATTAACTTTTTTGAGTCACCCTGTATAAATATAAAAAATATATATATATTTATAGTTTGCTTTAAGCTAAAGTTATCTAGAGTATTACTATATCAACATTTAATTTAATGCCGAAAATACAATGATTTAACAAAAAATATTAAATAATTTTCGTCACTCACCCGGTATATAATAAAAAATTTTAAACTACTACTTTTATCCTATCTACCAACAAAAATCTAAAAAAATAAAACGAATTAATATTATAAACTACGAAAATATAATGTAGTGAAAATTCATATTTCGCAACTTGGACGCTGTATCTCAAAAACTGGTCGGCTTTTCATCAGAATTACATTCTCTACAACATACTAAAAATTTAGGAAATTTAACCAAGGAACATTTTCCATAAGAAAAGTGCGGGGTTTCTTTCTATTTTTTCAAAATATTTGTTTCTTTTTTGTTGATACTCGTATGTTGGTTTGCACAAAGGTTCTTACCAATAACTAACTAGGAAACTTTTTTTTTTGCAAGCAGGGTATGGCGGAGGAGCCAGTATACTGAGACCTTAGAGGCACATTGTATTATTGGTACTCGGGGCGGTACCGCCCTCCCTCCCGTCGCCCGCCTCCTTGCTGCTCCGCTGATGTCAAAAACGGTAGATGTTATTTAAAAAAAACTGAATTAACTTAATTGATTATCATTATCAGCTTTGAAAAATCGCAGTAGACACACAGCAAAACCTTAAAAAAACAAAGTAATCCTTTCCTAATATTTTCATTTCAAATATGCCAAACTTTAAGTCAAAAATATTAACTTTTATGGGGAGGGGTGGTTTCCTTAATAATTAGAATCTGTAATTAGCGATATCAACTGTATCTGTATCTTTGACTTAAGATGGAATTATCAACGTCATTCAATTTATTGCCAACCTATAACCTATTTCGCCTTGTTTTTCTTAGTTTATTATTTTATTGACTAAGATTTAAATAAAATCAATATCGTCTGCACATTATTTAGGTAATATCTGATATATTACAAAAATATGAATTTATTTCATTGCTTATTTTGGGAGAATTGTATAGTGAAAGAACAATGACATAATAATGTTAAAAAAAAACTTAACCGATATTTTTCGATATACAATTCTCCTTAAATAACTTATGAAATTCCTTGATATTTATTTAACATGTTAATTATTACCTATAGAATATGTAGACGATATTGATTTTATTTAAATTTTGTGTAAAAGTTAGAAAAAATAAATAAATCTACGCAAAATAGGTTATAGGTTGGCAAGCATGTTGATACTCCCACCTTAATGTATCCATGAGAAAGAGCTAAAGCAAGTGGCACTTTTAATGCGCTAAGCAGTTAAACTTTTTTGTTTCGTAATTCTCGTCAACGATTCTTGCGAGATTGAGTTTCTCAACAACGATATTATCGATGTATTTTTATTTAGAAAAGCTTATTTACATATTTGGTGTATTTGTCCACATTCCGTTTAATGTTAAAATGTGTTTTACAAATATGATTTATTAAGATAGATTTATCTATGTGTATGTATATTCTAAAAATAAAAAACTTTATCATATAAAAATATATTGGGTTTTTGCTTCTCAAATTTAAAAAAATTCTAAGGTTTGCGTATACGACTGGGTACATCGTAGGTTTTAAAGTATACACGGTGTTTCACAGTGGCCGGTCATTGAAATATTCCGGAAAGTAATGCGGTTTAAATACTGCAAATTTGGATAATAGAATATTTTCGGAAACGCTCTCCTCAAATGAAATAACAGCGATCATAGGCAACTTCCGGTTATACCAGAAGTTGTCACACAATTACTTATTTAAAATAGAACACTCTATATAATATATTTTTTTGTGTTTCTTCATTTCCAATAACTTTTATTAAAAGTTATCATCCTACTTTATCCGTTTCTGAGAAAAAATATTTTTTTCTCAAATTTTGGTCTTTAACGTGGTGTCGAATAAAATCGAATATCTCTTCAAAGATAAAAAAGTGAAACTTTAAATGCCGGTTGTGGAATTAGATGTTATTCTTCTCGATAATAAATTGTCGAAAAATGGAATTTCATATACAGGGAAGTGGAAAAACACCTTTTGATCTTTATTAATATTTTTTTAAATACGATGCTGGTTCATTCAATGCATAGGCGAGAACATTTCCTATCTGTCCACATACCTAACTAGAATAGTTCTAAACTTATTTACCGTGTTCCAAAATCCTCCAAATATGAAGCATTGATTATTTATTGATTTTTGGCCAGAAGGCATGATAAAGAAAGTAATGATTGCAACTGACAATGACATGAGTCTGTAGAAACCACTCGTGTATATATATATAACCATTATATTGCTAATGGCACGTTGCAAGATTGTGACCCCTACGGAGGACTAAAGCGGGATACAGAGTTTGCGCAGTTCACAAAATTTTGCGGATCATCTAAACACTAAACAGGGCCGGCTTAAAATGTATTTAACTATTTTTTGGTGCTAAATTTTTGAAACACTAGTTTATAACTAGGATAGCAAAGGTAGTTTAGGTACCTTTACTGCAGTAACAAATTAAAAGGCGCTATTATAGTGTTAATAAATTCACACAAACACCATAAAAATAAAATGATTTGACCGGTTCTGTTCGCATCGAAGCAGCAGCTGATTAACATTTGTTGTTAGAAGCCATTTTAGTCAATAACTCCGATTCTATAAAAGATACGAATGTGAGGTTTTCACGAAAATGTTAAGAGTTTGATTCTCTATCTGATCCTGTTAAAACAGACCTATCATTGTATTTAACTTTGTCACGGAAAAGCCTAATATTCGCTTATATTTCAGTTAACGCTATCTAGCGGCGAAGGTAAAGTTCAAGGATATATTCAGTGGCGTGTCGTGGGGTTTGTGTTTGGAGGGGCGCAATACAAATCCAATACCAAATGATATATAAGCAAATTACTCGAGAAAGTATCTATTTATAAAAAAAATTTTAGGTAAATTAATACATACATTTATAAATGTCTTTTGAAAACCGACGCGTAAAAGATCGGTTTTCGGCCCGTCGTTCACAATATATTATTGACGAAATTCATTTTTATTAGTTTCACAACAAAGTCCGAAATGTATAAAGCAATGCAGGCGCTAAAATACCGCGGCCGTAGAGTCCCTAAATAAATTGGATATAACCGGGTGACGTTCGGGTTCGTTCGGCGAAATTTATATACGCCAGGCGAGATTCACCGTCCGTCGCAGTTTTTCAACGACGGAATTTAATTATCTAAAATTCACACGTGGAGGCTTGCTTATCGTTGGTCAACGAAAACGGACAATTAGAGATGAGTTCAGAATTGGTGAGTTGCTATGGTTTTTTAAAATTTAAAAATATTAGTATTAAAATGAATAGTAATAATCAGTGGCGTGTCGTGGGGTTTGTGTTTGGAGGGGCGCAATAGAAATCCAATATCAAATGACATATAAGCAAATTGCTCAAAAAAGTATCTATTTATAAAAAAATGTTAGGTAAATTAATACATACATTTATAAATGTCTTTTGAAGACCGACGCGTAAAAGATCGGTTTTCGGCCCGTCGTTCAAAAGTTTGTGATAACTTTATATCTGGCAACGGCCTCCCCAGTTTTGTTTATCCGCTAATGGCAGCCTACAAAAATTTATTTGAATTATATTATGGACAAAATTCATTTTTATTAGTTCGAACTCGACGCGCGCTTACGCCACAACAAAGTCCGAAATGTATAAAGCAATGCAGGCGCTAAAAAACCGCGGCCGTTGAGTCCCTAAATAAATCGGATATAACCGGGGACGTTCGGGTTCGTTCGGCGAAATTTATATACGCCGGCGAGATTCACCGTCCGTCGCAGCGTTTCAACAACGGAATTCAATTATCTAAAATTCACACGAGGAGGCTTGCTTATCGTTGGTCAACGAAAACGGACAATTAGAGATGAGTTCAGAATTGGTGAGTTGCTATGGTTTTTTAAAATTTAGAAATTTTAACTACCTATATGAATAATAATAAAAATATTAGTATTAAAATGAATAGTAATAATAAATATTTAAATAAACATTTAATTTGTGTGTTATATTAAAATTCCTAGGAGGGGCGCGCGGCCACGCGGCCTTATAGAGCAACCGCCACTGGATATATTAAAAAAGGCACAATTTGTAAATAAAATATTCTTCTCTTAAATGAGGCCAAGTTAGTCAAAATCGGTTATACCAAATGGGAGTAATCGTAGTTTATGTAAAAACACATTTGAATTCCCCCCACCACTTTATTTCACTAGATAGAGAAATTTGTGAATTATAAAATTTATAAACAAATATGTAGGTAGGCATTAAAACAAAGATGTTTTCGGTATCTCTTATTTAGTCAAAACACGAAGAAAATCTTAATATTTGCAGTGGTGTGACGCCCCCTTGCGGACGTTTTACAAACTCGAAAACAATTCCCAACATTTTCTTTTGGGCACTTACTAAAAAATATTTTACTTAAATCTATGACTTCCAGTTTCTGAGATATAGCCGACGACCATTCTTAGTTGTTCACCCGGTACAAAAATGGGTACACAATTTTGTTAATATTGTTACTGAAAACGATTTGTAACTGCGACATGCTAGGAACAAACTTAAGAGTAAACACTAATGGCGCCTTCGCAATTTCGTTTTTTGATTAATATAAGTTTAAAAAGTGTGATTGATAAATTAAGAAAAGCAAAAAACGAAATTTGGCCAAAGTTGCGCCGCGCCTATTTCTTTGTTTTACTTTTATTAATTTATAAATTCAACCTTTTTAACGCCAAACAGTCGGTAATTCTACACTCCAAAGACCGGTTTTTGGATAAAACGAAGGAGTAACGAAATATTGATAAAAACAAATGGCGAAAGCGTAACTAGTGTTGGCTCTTAATATCAAAAGCATTATTTACACTAAAAATTTAACCAAAATACGAAACACAAAGACAGTAAGTTGTTCAACTCTAAGTTGTTTTTATTTACCATTTTATAATCACATGAAAATAGACATTATTAGTGTGTTTTTTATAACCGACATCCTAGGGGGTTGGATCAACATCACATTACACATCACAGTAGTAAGAATATTCGACCCTAAAAGTTCAAAGGTATTATTAAAAATTTGTGATGTTACCAGCGATCAGAGGTTCCCAAGTTAAAAGTATACCTATGTCGAACCCTGTAGCACAAAACTTGAAGGGGTTTCCGTAAGAAACATAATAATATACTCATGCTTTGGTTGGCGAGAAAAAAATAAAAACGACATAGCGAAAATACGGTTTTGCCCAAATATATTCGGTGGATTCAGAATTTTTTAAATTTGAAAACACAACGTTGCAGAATTTAATAGGGAGCCACATTTTAAAAATCTAACTATCACTTAATTTCTATGGTTTAAGAGATTCCTGTAGAGTGCATTCTTATCTGGGACACCCCGAATATAGTACTACTATTTTCGATACTTTTGATATAGTAGTTATCACGTTGTCATAATATGTCATTTCTAGGAACATTATGTTTACCAAACTTGAGCATTGGTCAGGGTAGGACTTCACATTTTTTATTATTATTTATTTATAAACTTCCACACAATTCCAATCAACAATACATTTATATAGGCCAAATGTTCACTTTGATATAAATAATAATGGAACAAAATGCATTATTTTTTAACACGTCTAAGATGAGATAATATACAACTGTAGTATTTTCGTGCTCGGAATATTTAAAATGTAGTTGATGACTTATAGATTTTTTTTTTTTTTTTTATGATCGAGCACAAGCACTATAGGAAAAATCCTTTAAGGCGCTCTGGGAGCGGTGCGTGTGCGAAGAAAGCGATTCAGGTTTTTCTTGAATCGTTGGAGGTTATATTCGGTTGGAAACACGGTTTCAGAAAGGCCGTTCCACAAAGATGACGTCCTCCAAATAAAAGAGTTCTGAAACAATGATGTTCGGGGTGTACTAAGTTGAACCACATAGGGATGGGCGGCAGTGGTTCGTCGTGTGTTTCTGCTATGCATTACTCTAGGTGGAATCGAGCGGGCAATATCTGTCGAATGCGAGAGAGTAACAATCATTATTGAACTATAGACCAAGTGGTTTTCGCCCTATTCCATAGGTGTAGTCCAATTATATATTATTATTGTACCTATGATTCTTGTCAGGGGTCTCGTGATCGGGTAGGTAGAGGCACAGGTAGGTTATAATTTTTCCAAACTCAGTTTGATGACATAAAAAAGCGACTAACGGGCTTTAAAGAGACCGACCTCACAACCAGGGTTGTCAGATCTTTCTTCTTCAATTCTTTAAGTGTTTTTATTAAAAATGTTTCTTTTAGTATTTAGTATTCAATTGTTAGTCGGTAACTCTCTTTGAAAGCTAGTTTGCAAATATACTTTAAACCGATGAGTTTTGAGTGCGACAGAAAAAAAGAACAATCCATTTCATTTTTATAATAATACATTCTTTAGTCCTTAAGAAACAATATAACTGAAATAAAAATAAAAAGTATTTTCAGTGTTTAAAAACAACTAATTAACAAACCCTTGTTTCTCGTATACTTATAAATTGTATTTACAAACCCGAAAATTTGGTAGAACTGGCAACCGCACATAATTTGTTCACGTTGCCATGGAGACCCCCGGCAATGGCGCTGTCTCGAAACGACCTGTGAATATACTAAGAAAAACGCAATTGCAAATTTATATGTCCTAGACAAGAAAGGCGGAATATTTTTAGCGAATGAAGATATTTCTCTCTACCGGCTAAAAGATAAGCCATCATAACTGTCGCGTCAGTTTCTTAAGTGAATAGTTTAATTTGCTGTAATTTACGTATTTAATTTTGGTTTGTAACTGTGAAGAAAGGTAAGGTTTTTTTGCCTAATATATTTCATTATCAGCAATGGCTTTTTGGCGGCCATTTGAAACTGCTGATCAAGGTGAATTATCGGTGCCAGTGGAGTCGGCTATCGAAAGCGAAACAAGTCCGGAATTGAGAAACAAGGATTTACATGTTCAATGTCAACGTATCTTTTAAATATGTACGCCTGTTTAAAAAAAGAAAATCCCGAAAATACTGATAATGCGCTAGTTACAAGAATTAACGATTTAACAACACTTGGGTTTACGAGTATTTATAACGTAATTAATAATCATAAATGCCTTTATTTATGATGAAGAAATAAATTACATGTAATTTGGGAACATGGTGGCGGTATCCAACAAACGCTGCTCATACAACCACCCTCATTCAAAAATAACCTTAAAATAAATAAATATAATAAAACTAAAGTAATATTGGCCTACCAATAAATTTAAGTATAACCTTACAAAATAACAATTATTACAAAATAAAATATAAGAATAAAGGAAAATCCCGATAGAAATAAAGAAAGACAAATAGATATTAATAATTTTCATATTAATAATATTTCAACATTATATATGTTCTACATAATATATACAATTGGGTACTGTAATCCATAATTCTATAAAGCGAAAACGAATAAATCAAAAATTCAAGACGGTTGACAACGCTGCCAAGGATTTTATTCGACGAACCATTTACAATTTTACAAAGATAATATAGTGCCAACTTTAAAGCTAGTTCGTGATAAATTAAGAGGTTACCCTGATTATAATTACCAATCTTATTGAGTTGTGGCTTTAAACACAAAAAATTAGACAATCGAATGGTTATAATGGAATCTCGGCGTATTGTGGAACTACGACTGATGGAGCATTAGCGCAAAATAAAAGAGTACCGGGAATCAGATAAAAATATAATTTATTTAGATGAAACATGGTTCGATACGCATGATGTTGTGAAGTATAGTTGAGTAGACAGTTCAAAAAATTATACTTTAAATACACCGTGTTCAAGGGGAAAACGTGTTATTATTCTTCATGCCGGAGGTAAAGATGGCTTTGTGTCTAATGCGTTGCTCTTGTCGGCAAAAAATATTACTCAATCTTCCGACGATTATAATGAAAGGTTTATACGCCTATGGCGTGGAAACCGCAAGAACACGGTTAGTATCACCACAGGGGGTCAGTCTTTTGAAGATTCTCATCGAAAAAAAAACAATTAATTTGTCACTGCATTTTGAATCAATAATGTTTGTTTAAAACGTTTTACGTATTAAGTTGCTTTATTTATAATATTATTATCATATTAACAAATTAAAATAATACCCTACGCATTTTAATTATTTGTTTGGGGCGCCTATGGGTTTTGTAATATACTGGTGGCAAAGCCGAACACGAACTAGAAGTAAACTTGGTTTATTATATATAAAATATAAAAGGTCAAACAGCCTTAACATAAATGCAATACGCTGTAACTAACAACTAACTAGATCCGTGGCTGGACATCGACTGCCGGTCAGTGTTTCCAGTAGAGGCTGCGCACCTCCTTGTCTTTCTCTCATGTATAGTGGGTTGCCTATACATCACAGGTTTCATAATTTTTTAAGTCATTAAATTGACCTGAGAAACACTATACATGACCTGTCCAGTTACTTTCCGGCAGTTGTTGGAAAAATTCGTTCTTAAAATGTTGCTGAGAAACCGATTAGTAAAACTGCGCTTTCTAAAAATGAGACAATTATTATTCTCAATGTGTTCAACGCTCCCGCCACCAACATTCAACATTCGGAGTTGCAAAAATGTGTTTGAATATGACTGGAGTCGGACAGTCAACAATCGCTGCCCCATCAGGTTCTCAAAGAGAAATACAGGAAGAAAAAAAACTGTGATATACAGTGACCGGCAAAGAGTTCGCAACATATGGGAAAAAATGTTATTAGCGGAATATTGAAAAATCTTTTTTGGGAGATTGGATGTGCATGTCCCATAACCTTAAAATCGATTTTGACATACGTCACGTGACCAGTGGTATGGCGGGAAAGTTGAAAAAACCAATATAAAATCATCATAAATCAGATAAGTTGATGAGATATCGAAAAAATTCCAAGAATAAAAAGTGTTTAGAATTCCATTAGAACCTTAAATACAATGTTTGGGATATCTACTTGAAAAAACATAAAATCGAACATTTTTGTAAATATTTTTTACCCGAATTAAAAATTTCCATATTTTCCTTTCTTAAAGCTTCATTAAAGTAAAACTGACATCTGGTGACCACAACTATTCTTTTGTTTTTCTGACAATTTGGAGCAATAATTCAAAAAATTCGTTTACACTTGGATACCAGCTGTTGCAATAGTCTATTTCTAATAACCTTATCGATATTTTTTATATCGAAATATTCTATTATGTTAAGAAATCCTTAAATTCATTAATCCAAAGCAAATTTTATTTATTACCGTAAAAAATAATTTTGAATTTCGAAGAAATCTTTAAAAAAATCTAAAAATCAATAAAAATTTAAATTATTTTATTGAGCCAAATAAACAACAATTTATACATATACCAAACAAAAGACTGACAAAGTAGGCGTTGAAATTAAAACAAGACACTTCTAATAGGAATCTGCCATTTTGTTCTACATAAATGTATTATTATTTTGACAACTATTGACAAAATTTGGCTCAATAAAATAATTTAAATTTTTATTAATTTTTAGATTTTTTTAAAGATTTCTGCGAAATTCAAAATTATTTTTTACGGTAATAAATAAAATTTGCTTTGGATTAATGAATTTAAGGATTTCTTAACATAATAGAATAGTTCGATATAAAAAATATCGATAAGGTTATTAGAAATAGACTATTGCAACAGCTGGTATCCAAGTGTAAACGAATTTTTTGAATTATTGCCCCAAATTGTCAGAAAAACAAAAGAATATTTCTAGTTGTGGTCACCAGATGTCAGTTTTACTTTAATGAAGCTTTAAGAAAGGAAAAATATGGAAATTTTTAATTCGGTAAAAAAATATTTACAAAAACGTTCGATTTTATGTTTTTTCAAGTAAATATTCCAAACATTGTATTTAAGGTTCTAATGGAATTCTACACACTTTGTATTCTTGGAATTTTTTCGATATCTCATCAACTTATCTGATTTATGATGATTTCATATTGGTTTTTTCAACTTTCCCGCCATACCATTGGTCACGTGACGTATGTCAAAATCGATTTTAAGGTTATGGGACATGCACATCCAATCCCCCAAAAAAGATTTTTCAATATTCCGCTAATACAAATTTTTCCCATATGTTGCGAACTCTTTGCCGGTCACTGTATAAGGATGAAAAGACTGCCATCAGAAGAATCATACACTCGTTATACTTAAAAATAAAGAAATACCTACGTTGAACAAAATAATGTCTGAAATAAAAACGGACGATTACCCCAACGACGATAGTTGATCGGACTACTCAGAACATGACTCAAATAAAAAAATTAAGTTGTATTGTTTATAGTAGATTTTTTTATAAATATTAATATTTATTTTAATGTATCTATTTTCCTATTATTCTATAAGTTTTTATCTACTTATTATTAGAATAATTAATATTTCAATTATCTGCCTATCTCTATAATTATAATCAAGTGTAATTATTATTCTAATAAACTACAACGCAGCTCTCTCATTAATTTCATTTACCAAACTCATCTTACTATTGGTTAATTGAAAAATCTTATGATAAATTGCATCGAATGCAGTAATGCGTCTTATGTTTTAAATAATAGACATGTGTGTTTGGTTAATGTAACCAACTCAGAGTTATAGTTCTGAGCGCCAGTTAATAACCATTGACCAGCGCCGAGCAGATCCAGGGTGGACTGCAATGATTTAGCAGATCATTGGTGGACTGCCACCAACGCGCAGCGGTTGAATCTTCTGATTGAGGGACTTTTAAATTAAAAGTTGGCAAATATATTTCACATGACAAGGGCGGCCATTATAAACTAACGTGATAACTACTGTGCCTGGTTATTTAAGTCAGACGTTTGGAACGTGTCAATTGGTATTTGTCCTTCTGTCACTTATTATAATAACTTGACCTTTTTTAATAAAAAAAAACCTACCTCACTAAAGATTTGCGGTCGAACGATATGGGGTACATTTTGGACTAGGCGTATCTCTAACCGGTGATTCCCCTCGACTGTTTTGCTGTGTGGTCCATTTTTTTTCTAGCCTCATTTTTTTGTGAAGTTCGTCATTTAATCTTTGCTCAAGCTGATATTTCATTGCCTGAAATATTCTTCTGTTAGAAACATAATGTTGCCAATGTAATGTTCTAGATAAAGAAATCATGGGGGCATCATAAAGGAAGGGTTGTACCTAAACTAATTAATTAATTTAAAGGCGTTTGACAGTTTCTCCATTGACCTTCGAAGGTAATTGTACTTAAAAGGATAAATTGGAAATAAGTGTTTTCGATGGCGGCCATTTTGTTTTGCTCACGCAGCAATCCAACGCATCATTTTCGAGAGTGCCAACATCGATATTATGTTTCTTTAATGTTAAACAAAGATATTAAGACTACTCCCACACTTGCATCATCACGGACACTGAACCTACGGGAGACTGCTTTCGTACACTTAAAGGGGGAATAGAAACTGAAAACAGAAAAAAAACGGTAAAGTAGGTACTCTACCCCATTTGATTAATTTTCAGTATAGACTTCTAATAGTGATGTTTTCTTGGTGAAAAATTATCTAAAAAGTGCCTATTTTCCGGTTAGTTATAAAAAAATTAAAAAATTAAGTTGTATTGTTTATACAAACATTTAAGATTACTCTCACACTTGCATCATCACGGACACGGAGCCTACGGGAGATTGCTTCTATACACTTAAAGGGGGAATAAAAAGCGAAAAAAACGGTAAAATACTCTACCCCATTTGATTACTTTTCAGTCTAGACTTCTAAAAGTGAAGTTTCTTGGTGAAAAATCATCTAGAAAGTGCCTATTTTCCGGTTCGTTGTAAAAAATGGTAATTTACGTTACAAGACCGGAAAGTCGTAAAGCCGTAGGCGAGTCCTGGAAGCTTGGAGAGACCTACAAAACACTAATTTTCGGTTGCGTGACGAAAGTATAATATTTTTTTTAAGACCGACCAGAAAATATGCACTTTCTGGACAATTTTTCGTCCAGAAAATAACGTTTTGTCTATCAAGACCGGAAAATGGACGTGAGGGACCGGCAAAAGATTTTTCCGGTCCTTTTCATTTTTCCAATCGCTCTTTGATATTACATTCTACCTTGATTTCGTTACTATGATAACAACATTTCGATGTATTGTCGAGTGACAGTTCGTTGATTTTTGTTGTTGTTTATGTCAAACTTGTTTCGCGAGTGGCAAATTTAAAAATATGAATTCAGATTTTGAATTATCCGACACGGAAAATGAGATTCCAGAAGAAATTTTGGAAGCAGCAAGGAAAGCGACTTACGATATATTGCCAGTAAAATTAAAAGCCCGTTACGAGAAGTCATACGACGCATTTAAAAATTGGTGTCGAGAAAAAAAAGTGAAAAATGTAAAAGAAGAAGTCCTTTTGGCATATTTTGCTGAAAAGTCCCAAAAACTGGCTTCTTCAACATTATGGAGCTGTATTCTTTTATCTGGTTTTAGTATTGTTAATCACTTTGTTATATAAAATAAAACCATATAAAGAATTAAATGTATATCGAAGTGTCGGTCTTAAAAAAAGATAATTTTAAACAACTAAATATAAATACATAATATAAAGCCGAGAAATAATTTCCAAAGTAAACTTTTTCAGAAAACGGTTAGTCCTACATAAAAATGTTTAATAACCTGTTCTGTGGAGAATTCATACAGCAATATTTTTAGTAATTCCAATGGTTACTTAGATAAATCGGAAATAGTGTTTGCGATGGCGGCAATTTTGTTTTTCGCGCGGAGCAATCCAACGTATCATTTTTGAGAGTGCTAACATCGATATTATGTTTCTTCAATGCCGAACAAAGATAGTAAGACTACTCCCACACTTGCGTCGTCAAAGATCCCACGGATGCACATTATTGCACATTGCACATTTCATAGGGGACTACTACATGAAATTGAAGATAAGGTAAGGTGGGGCAAGTGCCACTTTGGGGCAAGAGCGCCTATGACCTTTGGAACTCTAAAGGTTTGTCAATTCTTGAATTTTTTTCCACCGACACTTTCTTTGTACTCTGGCAATAGCGCATACTAAAATTCAACGCGCCATTTTCGTTTCCATTCCGTCTGTCAACAACCGTCGCGTGGTGTGATGTTTTTGCTGTTGTGGTGAGTAACCAAATAAAAATATAGTGATACCTAAGTGTGTATGCATATTTTGTAAATATATGGTGGAAATGTATTTGATATGAGGCTTATACAGTGTCCGCAAGAAAGTCCGCATCAAATGGGATTTTTTTTTATTATTAGGTATAGGTAAAAATTGAAAATGCAGTTAATTTTTGCTTACCTAAAAACCAAAAATGACGTATACTGAAGCAGCTGCACGACTTGCGTTACCTGTCAAATTTGACATATTTATTAAAATAGGTTCAAAAATGCCATTATTTATCAAAATATCGAAAAACTTTATTCAAGAAAGTTGTTTATTTAGGCATTTTTAGCCTCTGTACGAAATTTTGACAGTCTAATACAATTTTTATTTTTTGCCAGATTCTTGAAAATTTTGATCAACCCTTGTAGATTAACTCTTATACATCGATGTAAAACCATTTGCCTTTACTTCATTTGTAATCTTAATGCAATTTTGTGTAAAATTTTTGTTTCCAATTATTTATTTTGCTTCAAAAACTGAAGTTGTTATTGATCAGTATGTAATGTTTGATGCAAAGTTTATCTAATTACATCAGTTTTGCCAAAACCGACGTGTCTTATTTTTCTTAAGTTAGTAAACAGATGTACAAAAAGAAAATATTAGGAAGCTTTCGTTGAAATTTTTCTTAATTAATATTAAATTAAACTAATTATATTAAATTATATTTTTGTTGAATAACATGTTTCGAGCGATTAATATTTATTCTTTTTGATCCAATATTAATTAAGTAAAATTTCAACGAAAGCTTCCTAATATTTTCTTTTTGTACATCTGTTTACGAACTTAAGAAAAATGAGAAGCGTCGGTTTTGGCAAAACTGATGTAATTAGATAAACTTTGTATCAAACATTTACATACTGATCAATAACAATTTCAGTTTTTGAAGCAAAATAAATAATTGGAAACAAAAATTTTACACAAAATTGCATTAAGATTACAAATAAAGTAAAGGCAAATGGTTTTACATCGATGTATAAAAGTTAATCTACGAGGATTGATCAAAATTTTCAAGAACCTGGCAAAAAATAAAAATCGTATTAGACTCAAAATTTCGTACAGAGGCTAAAAATGCCTAAATAAACAACTTTCTCGAATAAAGCTTTTCGATATTTTGATAAATAATGGCATTTTTGAACCTATTTTATTAAAAATGTCAAATTTGACAGGTAATGCAAGTCGTGCAGCTGCTTCAGTATACGTCATTTTTGGTTTTTAGGTAAGCAAAAACTAACTGCTTTTTCAATTTTTACCTATACCTAATAATAAAAAAAATCCCATTTGATGCGGACTTTCTTGCGGACACTGTATGTAATAGAATAATGACATACCTATATAATTGATTTCAATTTGCTTGGTGGAATTTAGGTTATGTTGGGGGTCGCAGTTGCCCCATTAAAAAATATGCGATTGGGGTAAGTGCGACTTTTGCCAGTGGGGTAAGTGCGACTTTTGCCAGTGGGGTAAGTGCGTTTTGTGGGTGCTACTTGCCCCTTGTGAAATTTTATCCAAAAATACGAAACTATTATATCTTAGATATTTTTTATAGGTCTATACTGTTCAATATGGTTCGAAGCTATAAAATAAAAACCGATCGTGGCAAGTAGGTACACCAAAGAAACTCTTCAGCAAGCTGTGAGCGATATAAAAGCATTAGTACTATGTAATAAGAGGGCCAGTGAATTATATAATATTCCCCTGAGTACCTACTGTCAAGGACCATGTCAAAGGAAGAAGAGATCAAGAAAAGATCTATTTTTATTTTTCCTCCTGTGCAAGATTGCTGGTCGGTTCCTGAGAACGACATTATTTTAGTATTACCCAACCCGAAAATTATCCGCAGAGGTGAAATAAGTTTTGAAGTTTTATTTGCTATGTACAATGTCCAGTAAATACGTTTTTTTTTGTTATAAGAATGCTGCTTTTTCTACTTTAGAATAACATTTTTATATTTTTTGCACTTACAATAATATTTAAGGCTAACTTACAATATTTTGTTTAGAGAAAATTTTTTTTTCTTCATTTTCTTTCTTGACAAAAAAGTTTGCTACTTGTAAACAAATAAAAATAATTAAAATTTGCAAAAAGTTTCAATAAACTATACAAATTAGTTAAATGCTCTTGCCCCGTAAATGCATATATTTAGATTACCACAAACACGCACTTGCCCCATCAGGCGGGGCAAGTGCGCTTTTATTACTACAATATTCTTAACAATCATAAAAGTTTCAACTTTGTTCATTTTCACCTGATATTGAACTGATTATCTGGAAAAACTCCACGAAGGATCCAAAAAAAATTTGAAACGAAATAGCTTAAAAATATGTTTTTTATTAATTTTTAAAGTGTTACTAATGTATTTAGGGGGTGCAGTTGCCCCACCTTACCTTACGTAAAATAATTCGAGTGTAATTAAATGCGCAGCACAAGCAAAATGAAATTCCGAATATTGCTAAATATTGTCTCAATTTCTGTAAAGCTCATTTCGTCAGCACAAATAATGTCCTCTCTTTAACTGCCATGCGTTGGTTACGTCGGAAACACTGATTGATCTGTTGCCCTTATTGCGGGCATCTAAACATAAGCATTCAGAATTATCGTAAAAAAAAATAACATGTTAGGCCCTGACATCATGTAGGTGATAAAACACAATTTCTGAAGGAACTTTATTTTTTTGAATTTGATGATTGGGTCTCACCTCTAAAGCTTCAACATCTCTACTTATCTGCCTCTTGGGAACGTCTTTTGATCCAGATGTATCCACTTTTTTTTCCATTTCTAGTTTTTGCCTTAAGACAGTGAGCCGATCCTTTTCTAATTTAACAGCATGTTGCATTTCCGCAACTAAAATACCAAAAAAAATAATTAATACTTAGATATTATAGCTGCTGCTATACACCAGAACCAAGGTTTTTTTTAGTAAGCCATCATTAGATATAAGAAATATCTGGAAACCTTTGTTAAATAAAAACTGTAATATAATAAATATAGGTAAAGTTTGTTCAATGACCGCTGACCGTTACGTCATATTCTTCATATTTGCGGTACGTCGTAAATTAATTCAGTCAGTTTGACTTAACGGTGGTAAAGGTTATAATTTTTCTTAGGCTTGATCTACATAATAATAATAATAATAAGTTTATTTAAAATTTAATAATATAATAAATATGTTTATGTTGTCTTCGATAAACTTATTCTTCAATCCCCTGAAGCTGAACGTGTTAGGGGCAAATCTTATTTTTTGTTTTAGTATTTAAAATCATAAATCATAAATATGCATTAAAAATCAAGTTTTTTAAAGTAAAAATGTTAATTATAGTATAAACGCAGCTTTTTGAAGAAATATATTACCTATAATAAAATAGATACAGATACACAAAGGCTACTTTACTGTTTTCTTTTTTTTTTGAAGTCTGGAGGGATTTCTTCTTCTCGTTATTGTTTTTTCCAGGAGTATTTTTTATTGAGAGCAAGGTATCATAAAATATTTTTTCAATATCATTAATATACGCTTTCATCTGTGCCAAGTGTTCAAAAAGGAGAGTATGGAAGAGTATAAAACTTTGTTTTATTTTTAAATCTTCTAACAATACAAAACAAAATACAAATAAGCTGGAACAATACCATCGATAACAAACTTAAATCTATATACTTATAGAGACAAAAAAATTAAAAGTATCTCTACACTGAGAAAACGATTTCTTTATATTAAATAACATTTATTAACTATTAAGAAATTTCATGTTTAAATATCAGCAAACAAATATTTCTTTATTCCTAAGAAATATTTTGTTATGGATTGGTGAATAAAAATAACTTTAATAATAACAAATAATTGTTTACCATCCTACAATGGAGGTAACAGTTATACAGGGTGATTCAAAAGTACTTTGACAAACTTCGGGAGGTAATTGCTGGCAATATTTTAACACGAAAAGTTCCTATAAATAGTGGACCTTGGCGACTTCGTTACGGAGATACAGGGTGTTGAAATGTTAAAAGAAATAGTAATAATTTTTAAATAACTCCTTAACAAGTTATTTTTTTTTTATGAAATTTTGTGAATTAAATAAGCATCTAAGGACACTTATTTTCAAAGTACAACACGTTCGTAAATTTAACCAGTGGCGTCGGTACAAAATGTTACTATCATATTTTTTGTGAAAACTATGCTACACCACTGACTTATTTTATTTTAACTTTTTTTTTATAAATCCCCCCTTTATTTAGAACAAAAAAAATCACGTGTGTTTTTTTGATACGAGGGACGGTTTAAGCGTAAATTATTATTTTATTTGAATATACACAAATATTAAAAAATGTGTTTTAAACTGATCAACCACTCAAATATTTTTTACAGTATTTTAACGAATACCTACATACATACTTACTAATAAACAAATATGTTTATGCCTAAGGAAGGTATCTGACGATGCCTATTTTCTTAGTATAACACGTTTTCAGTGGCATACATATTTATTTATTAGTATGTTATTTTTTAATATTTTGTATTTTGACAAGGCGGCTTTGGAAATGCTTTTTTTGTCGATAAATTAAAATATATTTGCGGGTCGGTATGACGCGCCCCGGTCGGCGCAACGACAATTTTTTTAAATATTAAGAACAATAATTTAATGTTCAGTGATTATCTTATTATTTAATCGGCGGCTTTAAATATTATAATTATTTCTTAACTATTAAAATAAATTTTGTTAACAAATATTTTCTTTAAGAATAAAAAATCGATATCTTTATATGCAAGGGGCCTTATTAGATATTAATTTATTAACTTTATTCCAAAGGAATCTTGCCCAAATAAATCGGTTTGTTAACTATAATCAGACTTTTCCCTCAGTGTGATGAACTAAAATCACAATCACAAAACTTAAGATAACAAAAAAACTTTTTATTTTTTAACTAAAAAACAAATAATCCAGATTGTTGATAAATTTTGATTTTTTTGATTACTGCAAAATTATTTGGGATTTGTTTGTTATGTTTTGTGGTTAGAAAAAGTTATTCATTTAGAACCACAGAAAAAACTGTTTGTCGGAAATAATCGGTTATATTCCGAGGTCCTTCGGGTAACGGAACGTTAATTTTTCACGCCCGTAAAACAACGCAACCCGTTGAACTGCTTAAAGCACGTACGTCAAAATTTGATTACTGCGCATGCGTAGCTGTCAATTTGTACGTATACGTTAAGGTGGGAGTATCAACATGCTTGCCAACCTATAACCTATTTCGCGTAGATTTATTTATGTTTTCTAGCTTTTATACAAAATTTAAAGAAAATCAGTATCGACTTGATATTCTATAGGTAATAATTGACATATTTAATAAATTTAAAGGAATTTCATAACTTATTTTAGGAGAATTGTATAGCGAAAAATATCGGGTAAGATTTTTTTTAACATTATTATGTCATTGTCACTCATTGTTGTTTCACTATACAATTCTCAAAAAATTAGCAATGAAATAAATTGATTTTTTTATAATATATCAGATACTGCCTAAATAATGTACCGACGATAATGATTTTCTTTAAATGTTAGTTATTAAAATAATAAACTCAAAAAATCAACGCGAAATAGGTTATAGGTTGGCAATAGATTAAATGACGTTGAGAATTCAACCTTAACTTTCGTGACCGCACTTCAACTGCCTACTATCTCATAGTCGTGACGTAACGGTCAGCGATTACAGGAACAGACAACATTGTATGCTCACAAGAAGCATACAATGCATTTTTTACCCAATGTTAAAATCTTTTTTAGCCGAAATTTAAAACACTTCTTGGTTCTTGGAAAAATCTACTTCTCTTGTCACTCATGAATAATTGTATTAAAAAGCTTTTATGGTGCTCAATACCATGCCTCAATTGTTCATTAATTTTTGATTGAATGTGCATTAAAAAATAACAATATGGCAAAATATGTATTAAAAAATATAGGCATCCCAAAAGGACTTTGCTCCCCCCGCCCAAAACCCTGGCTACGCCACTGCACTTACTTTTTTGTTGAGTCTGTCTTTGCTTTTTCATTAGATCACCTTCCAACTCGGCAATTCTTCTCAACAAAGATAATCTGTCTCCCACTTTAGCAGGCCGCAAGACACCCGTTTGCTGCCCCAATTTTTCTAAAATGTTTGCACTTGCTTCACTAAGATGTTTGTGTATAAATCGAAGTTCATCGATTGTAAGACCCTACAGGAAAGAAGAACGTATTAATAATTATTTTAAATTTCCTTATGATATTTAAAATATTTTAATAAAACAATGCACCTATTGCCTGTAGCACTTTTATTAAAACTGAACTAGCAAAAAATACTGAGGCTAGACAACGGTCAAAGAGGAAATAGTGAGATAGATCGTACAGCTAAATGACTTGCATGAAGCAGATGGACAGAGCTAAAAACTTGTAACATCTTCAAGCAATTATTGTGACTCCTTGATAACAGGAAAACCACAAGAATTACAACACAGTCGGAAAGTCATAAAAAACATCAATGCTGTAGTTACAGGACATTGTCTTTTCGGTAGACACAAACTAGAACGTATCCAATTTATCCAAATACCAGCTAATGACTTCTGTAGAAGTTGCAGAGATGAAGAAGAGAAGGAAATTATTCAACATTTCTTATAGTGGGGGAGCCCAACAGGGGATTTTGGGATTTACTCAAGCGCGGCAGATTAACATATGGGGGATACCCTGCACCCTGTTGAGTACCTCTGCCATGTCTAAGCCCTCTATATAGTGCCGCGCGTGTACGACCGCTGATCAGAATAGTAAAAAAAAATCGATAGCTGGATTTACTCCAGCGCGTCAGATTAATGTGTGGTGGGTTAATTACATGCTAAAGAGTCTGCATTTCAATAATCTGACCAAAAAAAAAAGTCACATGGACATTCTCGAGCGCTGTCAATTTTTTTTTTTGAAGGAAATAATTCAAGGATAACGGGAAAAATATAATCTGCCGATTACCACAAGCCGAAGTATCAAAAATCGTCAATAAAGTTTATTAGCGCGTGCAGCTGCAGTGAAGCACTCCGCGCATCAATGTCTCTTTCTTTATCACTCACTCTCTCGCACCGTCCCCACACTACTTTCCGTCAGCCATCACGCCGTCACAGGCTGATCACAGCATTCGTGGGATTATATGTACAGGGTTATTATTTTACATTTTAGTTTGTCCCACTTTTAAAAGCCTGTAACTTTTTTGTTTTTTGAGTTAGCGCGTTCACTCAAAAAGTAGGATGTAGAACTTTTGGCCAAGTATTTATGGGTTTTGTTAAAAATTACAGTAGGTGTCACATGTCACATTTAAAACCAAACATTTAATTTTTTTAAATGATACACTGTATATTAGAAGCGCATTAGATGGTTCCTTTTCTTCCGATTTCAAAAATATAACACACTTATGCATTCTTCTCTTAATTCCATCAAAAATATGTAAAAATAATATTATTAAAAAGCATCAAGATGTTATAAAACCGTTTTGTTGCTCTGGATTTTGTCTTTATTTATATCGCAGTCTGTCACTCTTATTGTTATTACTCGTTCCGAATTTTTTACCGAAATATTTTTGTAAGTGAATTAAATTTTGTAAGATTTAAGAAAAAAAATCATGAAATTTTTTTTTTAAATGGTCAGATTAACAAAATCCCTCAAAATAATAGTCAGATTATGAATCAGCACGACCAGGACACCAAGCTGAACCGCCTGTATGAAAATCTGACGCGCTCGAGTATGTCAAAATAGCGTTTTTTTTTTTTGCATTTTCGAAAAGTCGCCACGAGCTTGCGTCACATCCGAATCGTCAGTCTATTAAATGGGAGCTTCCTTACAGATCCCTTAACATCCCCTCTGAATATCTGACACGCTCGAGTAAATTTTTTTTCCCCCATTTTTAACCCTTCCGTACCGCCGCCCCCACCATCAAAAACCGGCAGATTAATGTACCTCCTTCATGAGAGTCACGTAAGGCATATAAACTATTAATATCTGACGCGCTCGAGTATATCCATGTGACTGTTTTTTTTACATTTTTGAAAGCCTGTAGTAACTCCCCACCGGTGAAAAGGTACACATGATATGACATTTTTTCCTTTCTACCATCCAATCTTCAAGATCCAATAGGTCCCCACGACGCTCGAGTAAATCCTCATTTAGCATCGTGGGCTCCCCTTATGTGAATGCCCCGGCCTCGCGAGAAGAAGGTTCAATGCCTTGGGCGAACCATTCTTTAATGATCTGGAGGAAGTAAACAACTTACAACTGGGATCACTAAGTTTATTAACAGTAGTGGCTGGTTTGAATGAGCTGCCATGATTCTTCTGCGTTTTTACGTCGCGCTATCCATCAGGAACTTGACGCGGATAGGCTCCGCATAACACGTGTGATATCACAACAGTCCTACTACGTGAGACTAGTAGGACATTGCCTGAAGTCTGCCACTCTAACCTAACCTAAGTATACAATTTTGTTTAGAAAATGAAGTATCGAGTAGGTCTGAAGGTAAGGTACATACTCTACAGGTGTATTTGATTGCATAAATTACTAAACAGATCAAAAACAATTAAAAGTATAGACAAAATAAATATAAAGAAAATCTTATATGCTACAAATTATTATTATAAAGGTTTATAGACCTACATATTCACAAAGAACAAACCTGTAAACCGCCTTTTGCTGCTTTCTTCAGCAAGTCTTCAAGGGTATTGACGCATGGACAAGGTTTCTTTCCGTAAAATTTCAATTCTTTATCTGACAACGGCGAACTTATAACTATGACTTTGGGAGCAAGGGAAGCCGTTTCAAAGGTAGCCATGGTTAGTTTGTCGTCCCTGGGTTTTCTTATCTATAGATAAAGGTAATGAATATTTTATTAAAATAAATTATTTTTGAAGAGAAATACTCTAGAAAACTGATTACATCGCCTGCCAAGTCGTCCGAATTTAGTGATTATGCTACGAATCTTAACCTTATTTGGTCTGAGCCACTCTTTTCCTTCGTTCTATGTCAAATTTCATATTAATGCGACCACTCATATACCGTGCGAGCAAAAGTTATTTTCATGAAAGAGGGCCTTGCATCTAAGGACGTAATGCTTAGCCGTAGAGCTTAATACCTGTTGGGTGTCAGTAACTACCTGAATTAACAATCAATCAGTTATTCCGTCATCTTTGACAGTCGTTAAGTTGATTCATCGCTAATTTTTCCAATTTCTTGATCAATACACAATGGGCTTGACGGAACAGCACAAAACATTCATGGTTGAGGCGTATTTTCGAAACGGGGTTAGAGTAAATGGTGAGTGGCAATACAATCCGGGTTTGTGCATGAACGATTTTTACGAACATTTTCCTAACGTTGCTTTTATTGCTGGGGATTTTTATCATTGCCTGAAAAGAACCGTGGCTGTGTTTAGGGAAATAGGTTCTATACAACACAAAAAAGGAGCAAGAAGACCCTCTAAGAACAGAAGAACTTTTTGCAAACGTTCGTGAAATAATGCAAAATACGCCAACAAATTGTATTATAAGACGCCTGTCCCAAGAAGTGGGAAGATCTTATGGAACATGCAGGACTATTCTTAGCAGCTAAATTTATTTCCTTATAAAGTGCACGTATTTTGTAAACAACAAAAATAAATTTGTATTTGTCTACTTATTTTATTACTCATTAGTTTGTAGTCCGGTCAATCTAGACAATCGAAGGTACATAAATTAACAACAAGCTGAAAATCAGTATAATTGTTCAAAATATAATTATAAATATAATTTATAAGTTCCCCATCATTCCTGTGTTTGAAAAAAAATTTTACTCAAGGTCAAAGGTCAAAAAAATGAGTTTTTCGCGAACTTCAGCAAAACGGTAAGGTTTATCATAAAAATACTCCACACAAAAATTGTAGAGCATCAAATTATCTAAAAAAAAATGTATCAATACTTTTTTTCCTACGAGCCACCGTTTCTGAAATATAAGGATTCAAACAGTTTTAAAAGTTGTTATCGTCAAAATGGAAAAATGCGTTTTTATCCGGTTGGAATGATTTTATTGAACGTTTAACAAATTTAACCATGTTATTATGAATTATTCTAAATCTCAAATTTCATTTTTACCATTTATTTACCAACCAGCCAGTAACTATAATACTATCTATACGACTTTACTTTGTGCATTAGAGAATGCAAAACGGTATGACCACACTGTATGCATCGTGACTTTCGACCAGCCCCTTGTATGCTAAAGCTCGAGAAATGGTATCAGCATCAGCCACACCTGAGGGCTCTGAAGTATCAAAAATTATCATCAGACTCGGAGGATTTTATCTACTGATGTCTTTTCTGGGAGCAATTGGTCATATTATGCAAGGAAGCGGCATGACAGAAGTACTCGCAGAGATCTATGCGGTAAAATCATTAGAAAAAATAACGTGTGCATATTATGACGATAACAACTTTTACAACTTTTTGAATCGTTATATCTCAGAACCGGTGGCTCGTAGGAAAAAAAGTGTTAATACATATTTTATAGATAATTTTATAATTTACAATTTTTGTTTAGACTATTTTTATGATAAAACATACCGTTTTGCTGAAAATCGCGAAAAACTAATTTTTTTGACCTTTGACCTTGAGTAAAATTTTTTCCAAACACGGGAATGATGGGGAACTTATAAATTTTATTTATAATTATATTTTAAACAATTTTACTGATTTTCAGCGTGTTGTTAATTTATGTACCTTCAGTATGATTTTTTGGTCTAGATTGACCGGACTATTGGCATATCATGTCATATATAATATGAATTTGACAACATTTTAACCTATATAAGATTTGGTTAGATATATTGTCCCCATATCATTGTGATCTAAACCAAGCCCTACGTTTTTTAATGCGAGCCCTCTTTGATGCAAATAATTTTTGCTCGCACGGTATTATATTTTCTTAATTTAGATTCAACTCTATACATTAAAAAATTCGCACTTATTGTAATAGCGCTTTCATGAGTGATCATTACTGTCGGCTTCCACTTAACTAGGCGCACGTGACCTCCTGAATCAAATCAGTTGAATCAGAGGTTCAAAAATGTTTCAAAATATAAATCCAATATGGCGGCATATGGACAGCTGATTTTCCATAAAATTGAATGTTAATAGGTTAACAATTAATTTGAAATTATCAGTCATAATAAAAATGACATAATAAACAGTGACGGGTCTCGTTCCACAATAAATTTCCCAGGGGTGCGTTTGCGTTGTTGCACACGGTTGACAAAATAGTTTTATAGTTCAAAAATTTAATAACTAAATAGATGGAAAATTAGCGACTAGCGACCACCCTTGGGAATCAAGTTGGTCCGTAAATAGGGGTGATTGTTTAATAAATAAAAATTAGAACATCAGAATTTGTCTGCATTTTACATTGTATATAATTTTGATTTTTTTGTATATAATATATTTATAATATTTTTTTCGTTTTACTGATTTCACTGAGTCCTCTTGCCATGATTTAGACCCACTTCCATTCGTAAATACCCAAGTTTCATCTAAAAAAAACTGCTTTTCTTAACTTTGATTCATAATTTTCAACATATTTTTTCAGAAACTTTACTCGTTCGCTTGCAATTGTTGGTAGTTCGCACAAATATCTTCTGTTGCAGTCCTTTCTATAACGAAATCCTAAGCTTTTAATGAGCGCTGACAATGACCTGAGAACTATTTCCAAAACACCTCGTTCCTTCAAAGCATCTTTCAGAGCTGAAAGCGTTATATCGACTTGTGATGCATATAAGTCGTATATAACATTCCTTACATCCATTTTTTTACCTTCCTGTAAAGTTTCAATCTTCGTTTTCCTTGATCGTCGTTGCGTTTTTTTCATTGGTATATTTCTACTACTTTCAGGAACAATCCTCTGTATTGATCTTAAACTTAGTTTTAGGGCTTCCGATACTTTCTCTTTAATAGACTTGGGATTTAATAACTCGCCGGTTTCAGTAGCCTTTTTTTCTTCATTTTTAAAATAATCTATTAAATTGAGAACCATTTCTTTTGCCTGGGGATGCAGAAAACTTGCAAACCGATTTGTACTCGACATTTTATGTCACAATATTTTTAATAATGACACATTCGCGACATTGCGGTACATATACGGTAGTGTTCTTCGAAACATTTTGATAAGTACTGAAAATTAGATGTGCTTCTCTCTCAGATTCATAAATAACCAATTATCGTGTTTATATTACGGATATCTTTATAATGCCGTTTTAACCTTGGTTTGAGCAAGACAACACTATAAGTTTCTCTATGATAAGTTCATAACGCGCCTAGTTAAGTGGAAGCCGACTATAGTTGTCAAAATAGAAACTGTCTTTAAGGTGGAATTCTCAATTTGCCAACCTATAACCTATTTCGCGTTGTTTTTCTTTGTTTATAATTTTATTAACTAACATTTAAATAACATCAATATATCATCGGCACATTATTTAGATAATATCCGACATATTACAAAAATACCAATTTATTTTATTGCTAATTTTGGGAGAATTGTATAGCCCAAAAGAACAGAGACATAATCTTACCCGATATTTTTCGCTATACATTTCTCCTAAAATAATTAATGAAATTTCTTGATAGGTATTTATTTATTGTCAATTAATTATTCCATTCCCAGTCACCTGATACTCTGTTAATACTGGTCTACTGAAATTTTATAAGTTGGTATGAATTTTAGGACCGGACTTGAAAATTATACATGTTATACATAATACCTTTAAAAACAATTGATGCAATTGTCTTATATCGGTTCTACCGTTTACTATTGCCAAGCGATGATAATATTAATAATAAATAATAATAATTAATTTTGAAAATTTTCTTTTATGGTTAAACTGGACAGTGCCGTCTTTCCGTACGGGCCCAGGGCCCCGCTGTCTTAGGGGCCCCACGGTCCCCGCTGTCTTCGTCTTCGGGGCCCCAGCCCCAATTTAGTGGCAATAGCTAAACTTAACCGGCGATTTACTGCATACGACAGCATATTTAATCGGTTTGGTTTCCTCACAATTTTAAAAACAATCAGTAAAGTCGATTTGCACCTTAGTTGTTCAAGATTTGCAGAAAATTACAGTTCTGATGTCAATTGAAAAGAATTAGAGTTGAAATGCATTTTTTGGCAGAATATTTAAATTCAGACGAAAAATATAAAACCCAGGAAATCAGTTTATGGACCTATACAATATTATAACAACTAACAAATTAGAGGATACATTTCCTAACGTTGCCATTTCATTGAGAATATTTTTATCAATAATGATAACTAACTGCAGTGGAGAACGTTCATTTTCTAAATTGGCTAGAATCAAAAACGAACTGAGGAATACCATGCTGCAAGAGAGACTAAATAGTCTATCCTTAATGTGTATAGAAAATGAGATCTTACTAGGAGTAAATTTTGATGACATAATAGACGATTTTGCACACCTACGATCAAGAAAACAATCATTTACATAGCGCGGATTATTTACAGTTATTGTTATTAATATTAATGTTTTAGGATGAGATTTCATCTTTATATTTTAGTTAGAATAAATAGTTTTTCTCTACTTCCATCTGCATATTAGGTATTTCTTGCACAATCTACAGAATGGATAAAGACAATTCCAGTTAACTGAACCACTGAACGGATATAATTTCATATCCATCCTAGTTAGAATATGAAATCGAGCAAACACAGTTAGCATTAGGTGTCCAGGTAACTATTCGATTTTAAAATATTATGTCAAAGTTCGACTCAATTTTACGAAAATTTGACCCTGACCTTGCAAATTGAAGATTTTTCTCGTGAAACCCAATATTTAAAAATAATTATATTGCTGGTCGAATTCCTAACTATTTATTTTAAGCGGGTGCAAAAGAGCTCCTTCGGTGCCTTCCAAACACCCTAAATAGGTCGTGGCACCCAATTTTTTTTTCCCAGCGCCCCATTTCCGCCTTGGGCCCAGGGCCCCAATCATATGAAAGACGGCACTGAAACTGGACCTAATTTAACCGGTGTTTTCATTTTAAATAGCAGATTTATTTTCTTTATCACATTTTTTAATACATACCTATACCAACCTACTTACATACAGTTCGAAGACCTAAACCTTTAACTGTGGTAACCTAAATTTCTAGATATCTGTACTTTAGAGGTAAAGGATCGTATCTCCATTTTTGCAGTGAATGGACATAATGCATTCACTAAAATACCCGAGTTTATATTTTTTTTAGTGGCAAAAAATTGTATGCCTATTATTAGACACTAAGTCCTGAGATAGTACGTTTAGAAACGATAGTATTTCCACTTTTCAAAGAGGTAACATTCAATTTTTACCAGGTAGATATTGGTATTAACATTTTTGTAATGTCGATTGACTTACTTAAATAAATACTCAAAAAAATAAACTGTTGTTTTTATTTCATTATTATAAAAAAATTATTACTATATTTTAAAAATTTAAACCTCGTTTTCTAAGGCGGAATTCACACCAAAGCAATTGGCAAAATGCAATGAGCAACAAGCAATAAGCAGTAGGCAATATCGTATCGCGTTTGTATTCACACTGACACGATAAAATATTTAGTAGACATCCAAAATGTCGGCGTGTTATGTAGTAATTGCGTTTAATATATTACGAAAAATACGAAGTAAGGTCAAGAAAAGGAAACGTCGGTATTGGGTGCGACCTTTTCATTTGCAAAATATAGTTCATTCAGTGAGTGTGGTTGCTAAAGAAATGAATTTAGATCCTGAGATATTTACAGGATGAATAAAGACAGTTTCACAATTTTATTAAGAATAATTGTTTCTCCAATAATCTGCTAGAAGGAGTCGTTTCTTGTATAATCATACAAGCAGGGAAAAAAACCATTCATTTTAGGTATAGGGTATGCTACATGGATTATATTTATGATTGTATGAGCAATTCAAAAATGTAAAAATATACAGGGTGTTAATTTAAAAAAAGTTGGGAAAAAGTACTTTTGCGTTTTGTGTCACCACTCACCCTGTATACAATTAGGAGGTTGTGCGAAATTTCAATACGTACAAGAAACTGTCACATTATAAACATATGATTTATTGAATAATCTTAGGTAGCAGATCATTGGATTTATTGTATAGAAAACTATTTATGTCATACCAGTACATTAGGTATTGTGTTTTTATACCTTAGATACCATCTACATAATGGATTACTTACCCGCACGGGCATAAAGTACACATTAGGCAGTTGAAGTGCGGTCACGAACGTTAACGTATACGTACAAATTGACAGCTACGCATGCGCAGTAATCAAATTTTATTTATTTATTTATTTATTTACGGGCACTGCCCAATTTCACAAAAATATAAATAATCTTAATCCTAACGCAGAGTTAACATATTTTAATTAATTTACTAAGAAAAACGTAGCATTCAGCAATGTGATAAAATTAAAGAGATTTCACATTATAGTATGAAGTTTTCGCATAAAGATAGATCTATTTAAAAAGAAATCAAGTGTGGGATGCTCATTGGCCAGTCTGCCTGACCTTGATATAAAACTATTTTGACCATAATTAGTTCTATGAGGAAATATCGAAAATGTATTTCTTAGACGTGTTTCCCTTGAAGGTGCATGTAACCTTATTTTTTCCAGCAAAAGAGGGCAGTTATATTTATTGTGTAATATGTTATATAACATTTTAAGATCTTTTAGATCGCGGCGTTGAGAGAGTGATCTGATCTGAATATTAGATTCCAGCTGAGAATATGTTAGGTGTGGTGCATTAAGTTTAAAAGCTATGTATTTTAAGAATTTATGTTGAACTGTCTTCAACTTCTGAATGTGTACATTATAGCATGGATTCCAGACACATGAAGAGTATTCGAGATGAGTTCTTATTAATGAGCAATATAGTTGCTTAATAGCTTTAGTATTCGTGAAGTCAACGGTAACGCGCTTTATAAATCCGAGAAGTTGGAGAGATTTAGAGAGGGTGTTCTGGATGTGAGGAATAAAAGTAAGCTTTGAATCCATAATCAAACCTAAATCTTTTATTTCGGGAACATTCATAACTATATTATTTTCGATTAAATAAGGCTGTTCAAACGCTGACCTAGTCTTATGAAAGATGATCGAGTGGCACTTTGAAGCATTCAGCTCCATACCATTGTTCTTACACCAAGCTACCAATCTGTCCAAGTCGGACTGAAGATTTAAACAGTCATCGAGGGAGGAGATTTTCATGTACAATTTTAAATCATCAGCAAAGAGGAGGAATTGGCTGTATTTGAATTGCGCCCCCAGGTCGTTAATAAACAAATTAAATAAAAGGGGGCCCAGATGAGACCCCTGGGGAACCCCAGATGGAACTTTTATACTTGTGGATTGGAAATTGTTAAATCGGACTATCTGGGAGCGCCCAGTCAAGTAACTACGTATCCAGGACAGCAACTGGCCACCAACACCCAGACCCTCCAGCTTAGATAATAGAACCGCATGATTGACCCTGTCAAACGCCTTGGAGAAGTCGGTGTAGATTGAGTGTACCTAAAAGCCATTCTCCAAGGCTTCCGAAATGAAGTCAACGTAGGTTAGCAAGTTTAGTTCAGTATTCATTCCAGTCCGGAAGCCAAACTGTCTGGAAACAATATAAGGGCTTAATAAGGAGGTCAAATACTTAGTTAGGATATGTTCAAATACTTTTGGAATGGTACTCAGGATGCTAATTGGTCGATAATTCGTTATTAGGTCTTTTTTTCCTGATTTATGAATTGGTGCTAGATAACTTAGTTTCCAAAATTCTGGAAATTTTGACGTACGTGTTTTAAGCAATTCAACGGGCGTACGTTACCTTGCTTTGTTTTACGGGCGTGAAAAATGAACGTTCCGTTACCCGAAGGACCTCCGAATATAACCGATTATTTTCGAAATGTCATTTTTTTACAAACAGTTTTTTCTGTGGTTCTAAATGAATAACTTTTTCTAACCAACATAACAAACAAATCCCAAATAATTGTGCAGTAATCAAAAAAAATCTAAATTTATCAACAGTCCGAGTTATTTGTTTTTTAGTTAAAAAATAAAAGTATTTTTATTATCGTAAGTTTTGTGATTCAATTGTGATTTTAGTTCATCATAGATACTATTGAATTTTTTTTTCTCTATAAGTTTAGTATAGATTTAAGTTTGTTATCGATGATATGTTCCATTTTATTGGTATTTTTAGAAGATTTAAAAATAAAACAAAGTTTTATACTCTTCCATACTCCTTTTTGCTTTTCTTCCTTCTTTATGCAACTTTCTTAACTTTTAAAAAATCAACAGAAAAATAAAGGTAAAAAATTAACATAATAATATGACAAATGTCAAATTTGCATTTTTTGTAGGTTACGTTAACGGACACAGAAGATAAGCACTTCAACTAAAATTCTTTCCACCGGTTCGTCACGTTAACCCCTCAAATAACGTGCATAAATTTGCTTACGTATTGGTTGTACTTCAACTGCCTATTATGGCCCGCCCGGCATTAAAGTGTTGCATTAGGTGTGCATCTTGTTCCATTTTTGATTTTTGACTTTGACACATTAAACATTTTAATAATGCCGCAGGTAAAAATTAAAAAAATTGGTAAATCAAATTAAATTAAAAAAAATATTTATTATTCAAAACGAACTGGTATGACATAAAATTTTGTATGCACCACGGGTACTATAATAGATATTATATACCCTCTGGCGACTTACGAACCCTCGGGCCAGATGCCCTCGGCTTTGTAAGACTGTCGCCCTCGGGGCATAATCATCTACTTAGTACCCTTGATACATAAATAACTATTGTATTGTACTTGTTTACTATATTATACGAGGGGTCCAATCGATTAAGATTTTCCTACAAAACCCTAAATATCTAAAATTCTATTAGGTTTAGGTATAGAGTATTTTAGATAAAATATATAGGTACCTAACTAAAATTAACTGGATAATCGGAAAATCAAAAAAGATATAGGGTGTCCCATTTAAAAAAAAAACCTAGGTTTGGATTGTATCTCTCTCTTTGGCCACCCTGTATTAATAAATAATATTTTTAAAGTATGCACGTCAAGTTTCCGCACAACTTTTGTATATCTACAATGATTTTTTCTATTGTTTGAAATAGACGAGATATTGGCCTTTATCGCACTAATGGACCACCCTGTATATTATGTTTTATGCAATAAAATAAAAATAATATATGAACTTACCATTCGTATATCTATCTGTTTTGTGGGCTAAAATAAAAATAAAACATTTTGTTAATAAATACAATCGTGTCCTATTATTATAATCTATAAATAAGAAGTTATAGTACTTCCAAACACAGTGGGAATGCATAAAAAGTCCCCTATCAAACTGGTGCCGATATATTAGAAATCTTTGTAGTCAGGCCAAAGAATTAGGCACTAGCTATATACACGTCACAAATCACATATCCTCATTTTCGATGGGGGACAAACAAACAATTTTTACATTTATTTACGTATACTATTTTAATTGATTTAATTAGCCAAATCATAATAAATTATAGCAGTTTCATGTTTTAGACGTGTTAAAGCATTCGAGAAGATGACAAAAAAGGTTTAAAGTAATTTAAAACTGTTAAAATAATAGTGTTATGTTAAGCTTAAAAGTTAAAGTGTAGACTAGAGACGTAGAGACGTAGAGGAACTTGATATTTTTTTACTATTTTTTAATATTGTTAGTGTTAAAAACTACCTGCTTTCTCTAGTTTTTCAGAGACTAAAGTGTGGACTAAAAGCAAGGTTGCTGTTCTTTTTCTACTATTTTAATTGATTTCCAGAATGGTGAAGTTTTGTTCGGTTGCTTAGTGTGGGAACCGCTCAAATAGGGGCAATTCACTTTTGCGTTGGTTATTCTATTTGTTACACATCATAGTATATATAAAAATTAAATGTATGTAATTTTTAGTAAAACAGTAAAAAATATGGTGAATTGAAATTAGCAAAAAAAGTACTTTTATTTTATATATCTTTAATTTTTTATTTTTTTTTCCGTAAATTTATTTTAAGAAATATTATATGTTTTTTTGAAACAGAAGGCTTTCTTTCATAAAATAGACCTTTTTATTTACATTTAAAAAAAAATCACAGATCTTGCACCTTACGCAAGCATCCTATGTATTGAAAATACCTGACACAGCTTTAAAATTTTAATGACCTATGTCATGTAATTAAAGCCCACATTCTAATTTGGATTTTGTAAAAGTTTAAAAAATGTTCTTTAATTTTACAGGGTCCGCCCAAATTTGGTTTTAACAAATGGGATAATTTTTTATTATTGATTTCTCAGAAAATTTTATTCTACATAAAAGTTTTGCATCTTGAGTAAATCGTTTTGACGTATTCAAATCGTCTGTGGCATAGACAGGGCGAATATAAAAGAGAAAAATATGACGTCAGTGACTCAAAAAATTTTAAAAATTTAAAAACTGAAACAGCCATATTACCAGTTAATGTGGAAAGTTAATATGAAAAGTGTAAAAATTCAATAAGGGCAAAAATTTGATTTTTAACTTGACTTTTCTTGAAAACTATTAGCACTAGAAAAAAACTTTATTTAACTTTTTATCTTGGATTTATTAGTTCTTTAATATGACTGTTTCAGTTTTTAAATTTTAAAAAAATTTTGAGTCACTGACGTCATATTTTTCTATTTTATAGTCACCTTGTTTATGCCACAGAAAAATTGAATACGTCAAAATGATTTACTCAAGATGCAAAACTTTTATGTAGAATAACATTTTCTGAGAAAACAATAATAAAAAATTTATTTCTAAGAATAATTCATATAAATTTGTTTATAAACAATAATATTCACATAGCAGACCAACCAAGGTGAACTATAAATAATCCCAAAAAAACGAAAACAAAAATAAAAGTTTGACACCCTTTATCTTGATTGTTATCAATTTTGGGATAATGCAAGTTTAAATAAATCGCATTATTTCGCCTTAAGGAGCCTGCTGTTGCTCTGTGTCCCATTACGTTTGGGACACCCTGTATATTAACTAAAACATATTATATTAACTGTATGGTTTTATTTCTAAGAATAATTAATATTAATTTGTTTATAAACAATAATATTCACATAGCAGACCAACCAAGGTGAACAATTGCCTTATATTCAATCGGTCATATTGTCTAAGCCTACTTATGCTATGTTTTTAAATTATACTTATTTACCCAAGCGTTCAAAATAGACCATGAAGATTTTCATGAGATAGGTAGAGGTGCAAAATATAACCAATCACCCGGTACAATAACATTTTCTGAGAAATCAATAATAAAAAAATTATCCCATTTGTTAACCAAATTTGGGCGGACCCTGTAATATGCAATTATTGTGCTCCAACTTTTTGCCTCCCGTTTTTTTTTTCGATATAATATTCCGATTTAAATAACGTCAACTTACCTTAGTTATAACTTATCTCAATAAAACACTTTTTAACAAAGTTACTATGGCGTTCTTTAAAACACAAACTAAACTAAACATTATTCATTATTTACTTGCCGACTTTACGCTGATTCATATTTATATTTCTACCAAGTATTATCAGAGTATTATGTTACAAGACCGATCTAGATATTGCGCTGTTGGCCGCGACAGACGGCAGAGCGACATCGACATGAGCGACATCGACATGCAATGCAAAGTTTGCGTAAACACGATCCTAATAGTATTTTCAATACTAAAAATGTTACTTGTAAAATATTTAGTAATAAGTAATGTTGCGTTAACGCATCACTGGCAAAAACCATTATCTTTCTTAGAAGATGCAGGTCTGAGCCTGTCGAATAATAAGCGTAGGGACGTTCAGACACGATTAGTATTTGTTTTATTTGCCAGTTTACCTCGATAGTGATTAGACCAACCTCGATAAAAACATGCCTTTTAAATGATTTTTAACGCAAAAACAATTAGAGGAAGCTGTGGCAGATGTTGTGCAGGAGTTGGAAAATGATGACCAAGGATTTCATGCCATTTTCATTCATGGAAATTATACAATATTGTAAACCCAGATAAAATATCACAAATAGATTTTAAATCCTATGTTGCATTGCGGCTGATGAAAACTCCGCGAGTTTTACGTATAAGAAACATAGCAACGCCTATTGATGAAATCTGATATGATAATATAGGCCATATAATAATGCGACACGGCCAATCAGTACGTAGAAGGTGCCGAATTTGCCATAGTCAAACTATATATATCTGTAGGAGATGTGAGGTGCATTTACATCCAGATTGTTTTGCTACTTACCACAATTTGCCATAAAAAATTTGAATTTTTTATACTGGTTTCATTCAGTGATGCGTATAGTATGCAACATTAAAAAAAATGCGTTTTCTGTACTTTAGACTTAAGTTTTGTGCTAATTTGTATTCCTCGCGTCTTATTTATGTAAAACTACCATACAAAATTATTGTTATTTTTAGCTTAGAATATTTTGTTTAAGTTTTAATTTCTTGCATGTATATCGGATTCTGCCAGTGTTGCGTTAACGCAACAGATATTTTTTTCTAAACCAAAAATACTAAAAAAAAATTCATGTTTGATTTACATTCTTATAGCCCGACTAATAAATATAATGTGTAAAAAAAATATATGTATCTATTATTTCTACCCTTGGGAAGATATGGGTTAAGAACCGATTTGGGGTTCTTCTTTAATTTTTGCTCTAACCTGTTCTAGAGTTCACCCAGCATTAGTCACTAGGTATAAAATCCCATCGTTAGTCATGCGTGAGAGATTCTCTCGTGTAAAAAATTTTAGTGAATAAATAGTACTATATTGTACAAGTGAGAAAAATCACATATTTCTCCTGAGCGCAGAAGTTTGTTGGCGCAAATCAAGTGAGGGAGAAATATGTGATTTTCTCACGTGTCGTACACTGTAATTTTTCTACGGACGCGTGGTTTTTATTTGTTCAAAACGAGGTTCAGAATTAAAATACATAATACATATCTATTACATATTACAATAACTCATTTTTATATTTTACTTAAAATTGTAATTAGCATTGTTGTATTCAGGTTCTAGTGGCGCTGGAGGCTGAATCGATTCTACTATACTTTTTGAAATTTTCATTTTGTTAGCCATAGAGTTATGGATATAGGATTCAGCAACATGCATTGCTGGATTTCCAACCCCCATGCGTTTTAGAGTTAAAAGATCTGCTCCTGCGTTAACTAAAATAGTCGCAGATGACCTTCGGAAACAGTGGCCTGTATATACTTCCGGATTCGGTAATTGCAAACATTTCGCTATAATATCTTTCGCCATTGTCCAAATTTATTTATTCCCACGGGCTGTTTTGTATATTTGCCATTTTGGTAATTTATAAAAAACGGGTCTCGTCCGTGCATGGTCGAAGGTTTGCATATTTTTTGTAAATTTGGTAGAATACTCCTGTGACTGTGAAATTTCTAGGAACTTTGTTTTTAGTATCGGGTAATTTTATTAAAAGGGCCGAATTGAAATCATGAAAACACGAATTTTTAATTTTCGAAGTTCGTCACAACGGCATGCCCCTGTAAGGCCAATAGCTAAAGCAGCCTGAAATTAAAACCAAAAATGCAATCTTCCATAAGATATTTTTTTAAACACACCTTTACCAGCAAATACTTTTCATCAGGTGCATCTTTTAGACATTGTTGAATTTCTTCAGGAGTTAAGGTTTTTGATTGTTTTGGAATATATTTTTTCCACACTAGTGCGGAAAAATTTTTCGGCACGATTATGTCAAAAATCCGTGCGGAAAATTGGTTTTTCCACACTAGTGCGGAAAAATTTTTCGGCACGATTATGTCAAAATCAATATTATATCAATTACTTATAACTTGTAGTTATTACTTTTTTTCTCAGAATTAGTTACTGTTACATATTATATGATTGTTATAGTTAATTAAAAATTATTAAATTTCTTTGAAATATGTGTTACTTATTTCCGCAAGTCTGTAGAAAAACTATTGTACCTGACACGTGCGGAAAATGTTTTCCCTGCACTCGGCTGCTTAACCGAACTCCGCTACGCGTGGTTCGGTGAACGGCAGACTCGTGCGGAAAAGTTTATTTTCCGCACTTGTTAGGTAAATAGCTATTTCCGATTTTCGTTTCAAAAATGTGCGTAGTTTTGCGTATTTTGATATATCAATACAGTTTACCAACCTCAGCATCGAGTACTGATGGGACCATAATGTTGAAGGTTTTAATTTTCTTGATAACTCTTCAAAATAAACTAACAAAGTATCTTCAGAAAAATAATTCATCTTGGCTTGCATTCTCCAGTCAATAAAGATACTAAATTCTGCGTGACATTACAAAGGTAGGTGCATCTGTACTTTAAAATTAGAAAAACTCACAGTTGACCATTCAATTATTCCAATCTTAATTTAAATTTTATGACGTGTTTACAATTACCATTATAAGATATAAATACCTTTGTAATGTCATACAGAATTTAGTATCTTCTGTTACTTCTTTGAAAATGACACGCAAGGGCCGAAATACTTGTCAGGAAACTGAATAAGTTTGTGGAACCTGACAAGTAGTTAATTTTACTTCCTGCGTAATGGAACAACAGTTTCACCAAGCATGTTTTTGGTAATAGGACGATATACCTTTGGTGAAAAATAACCAATACAGTGTCCGCAAGAAAATCCGCATCAAATGGGATTTTTTTTTATTATTAGGTATAGGTGAAAATTGAAAACGCAGTTAGTTTTTGCTTACCTAAAAACCAAAAATGACGTATACTGAAGCAGCTGCACGACTTGCGTTACCTGTCAAATTTGACATTTTTAATAAAATAGGTTCAAAAATGCCATTATTTATCAAAATATCGAAAAACTTTATTCGAGAAAGTTGTTTATTTAGGCATTTTTAGCCTCTGTTCAAAATTTTGACAGTCTAATACTAATAAAATTTTTATTTTTTGCCAGGTTCTTAAAAATTTTGATCAACCCTCGTAGATTAACTTTTATACATCGATGTAAAACCATTTGCCTTTACTTCATTTGTAATCCTTATGCAATTTTGTGTAAAATTTTTGTTTCCAATTATTTATTTTGCTTCAAAAACTGAAATTGTTATTGATCAGTATGTAATGTTTGATGCAAAGTTTATCTAATTACATCAGTTTTGCCAAAACCGAAGTTTCTCATTTTTCCTAAGTTAGTAAACAGATGTACAAGAGGAAAATATTAGGAAGCTTTCGTTGAAATTTTACTTAATTAATATTGGATCAAAAAGAATAAATATTAATCGCTCGAAACATTTTATTCAACAAAAATATAGTTTAATATAATTAATTTAATTTAATATTAATTAAGTAAAATTTCAACGAAAGCTTCCTAATATCTTCTTTTTGTACATCTGTTTACTAACTTAAGAAAAATGAGAATCGTCGGTTTTGGCAAAACTGATGTAATTAGATAAACTTTGCATCAAACATTACATACTGATCAATAACAATTTCAGTTTTTGAAGCAAAATAAATAATTGGAAACATAAATTTTACACAAAATTGCATTAAGATTACAAATGAAGTAAAGGCAAATGCTTTTAAATCGATGTATAAAAGTTAATCTACGAGGGTTGATCAAAATTTTCAAGAACCTGGCAAAAAATAAAAATTGTATTAGACTATCAAAATATTAAACAGAGGCTAAAAATGCCTAAATAAACAACTTTCTCGAATAAAGTTTTTCGATATTTTGATAAATAATGGCATTTTTGAACCTATTTTATTAAAAATGTCAAATTTGACAGGTAACGCAAGTCGTGCAGCTGCTTCAGTATACGTCATTTTTGGTTTTTAGGTAAGCAAAAACTAACTGCTTTTCAAATTTTTACCTATACCTAATAATAAAAAAAATCCCATTTGAAGCGAACTTTCTTGCGGACACTGTATATTATTATGATATGACCATTACCTTAGGGCAGCGGTTCTCAAACTTTTTTGGTGACGGAACCCTACAATAAAACAATAGTTTTTAAAAGTGTATTCTTTATTAATAAGCATAATAAAAGTACAATGTAACAGTTACTAATTATTACTTACTTTACCACATGGCAAGTACAATAATAGAAGATATTAAAAAAGAAAAAATCTAACTAATGGAAGGTATGAAACTGTTTTTTATTTTTCATCAATTGGTTGATATCAGGTTTGATAGAACACAGTTGAAGTCTCATATCAGGTTCGGCGTCCAGTCTATTGCGATATTTTGTTTTCGTGGCTGCATAGGTTGAGAATCCTGTTTAGCACAAATATGTTGTTGGGAACGGGAGAAGAATATTCTGAGCCATTTTGCCAAGCATTGGATATTCATAACGGATTCTGCACCAAAAATCGTTGAGAGGCGTCGTTTTGAACAGTGACTCCATACTTGTGTCTGATGACATTTCTAAAAGAGATTTATATATCTCGTTTGACATACTTTCGGGCTTTTCCAAGTTGGGTAAAAAAGGATTATGAATCCATGAATTCAGTTTCATTTTTGTATTCTGTTCTTCGGGAAAATACTCTTCAAAAGATGCGCGCATCGAACTGAGATATTGGACCAATTCTTCAAACACATCATCTTGAAACATTTCTGAGTCGTTATCGCTAACAAACTCACTGAGTGACGTAAAGCTTTCTATTTCTTTCTTACCAACGCAAATAATCCAAAAATCTAATTTTCTTTTGAAGGCAGTTATTTTGTTATAGGCCTGAAACACTGTTGTCTGTTTACCTTGCAATGATAAATTCAATGCGTTCAGTTTTTGAAACATATCCGCCATAAAAGACAATCGGAACAACCAAGTTTTATCATACAAACGGTCCTTCAAATTAAAAGAAGTATCTGCTGAAAGAAACATTTGTAACTCGGCTCTAAGTTCAAATAGCCTTGTTAAAGTTTTACCCCGAGACAGCCATCGCACTTCTGTATGGAGCAGCAGTGTTTTATGTTTGCTGCCATAATCTTCACACAATAATGAGAACAATCGGGATTGTAGTGGTCGTGATTTGATAAAATTAATTATTTTTACCGCTTCATCCATAACTAATTATAATGTTACACGTCAGGATGGTGGGGTCTAAATAATGCACAATCATTACTGCGTATAAGAGACTAAGTTTAGTACAATGAAGAAATGTATAAAACTGAGACAACAGAATACAGCAGGCAGTAGAACAATGAACACTAGTTTCTCGCTAGCGAGCTTGTAAGTAGGTAGGTAGGAACTTATCGCTCCGAACGCTAATCGTCAACTGACTGACGAGGCGCGACGCGCGATCGCCGCTTTTATACTTAGTCCTAGACTCGATCTCGAATATTCTCGAAAATACTCGAGTCGGCGCCTTTGATAAACAAAAAGCAAAAATAAAAAGAGAAATATAAAAATTGCGTTGTAAACAATTCAGAGGCGGCTTTTATCAAAGGGACTGCGCGCTCACAAGTATACAAGTATACATGTTGATACCAAACTTATGAGATATTGTACCAGCTATTGTAACACATGTTTATACAAATACAAATAAATAAATAAATATACCTACGCGCGGCCGCGGAGTCAAAACGTTCGACCAGAGAGAGGTGTTTTGATTTTTTTTCTAAATTCTTGAGGAACCCCTACAGAGGTATCGCGGAACCCTAGGGTTCCGCGGAACACACTTAGAGTATAGCTGCCTTAGGGTACCTACCATATCTCCTCATAAAAATCGAATAAGAAATAGCCTGTTAAATATTGGTAAGATCATGTATATCCGGAGTGGTGACAATTTTGTACACGTATGTTTGATACTCGTAGTGGACTCACTGATGACGTAAAATCCATTACAAAATGCTTTTTTTATATAGTGTGTGTATAAAGTCTGGAAACGGCTTAATAACATCACAATTTACTGGCCGATTTAAACAAAATTTGGTACAGTTGTGTAAGAGGATCTAACGCACCGAATGACGATATTGGCGTTGTTGCCAGCTTTTTAGTTTGTCTGGAATTCGAACGAATTTTATATTTTTAAATATAACACCCAGTATATTTTTACATTTTTAAATTCCACATAAAATTATAATTATTTTTTATTAAATGCATTATTAGTCTATACTTCATAGTTTCCGAGATATTGACTCTCGAAAAGTGACATTTTTGAACTTTGACAGCTTATAACTTTCTAACAGTACGTCTTAGAGCAAAACGGTTTACATGTCCCTATCTTCAATTTTTATTATCTTCCCAAAAAATCAACTTCCGGTTAAACCGGATGTAACTCGAAAGCAGGAAATATAGTTGTTCCGGTTTAACTAGAAGTTGATTTTTTTGGGAAGATAATAAAAATTGAAGATAGGGACATGTAAGCCGTTTTGCTCTAAGACGTACTGTTAGAAAGTTATAAGCTGTCAAAGTTCAAAAATGTCACTTTTCGAAAGTCAATATCTGGGAAACTATGAAGTATAGACTAATAATGCATTTAATAAAAAATAATTATAATTTTATGTGGAATTTAAAAATGTAAAAATATACTGGGTGTTATATTTAAAAATATAAAATTCGTTCGAATTCCAGACAAACTAAAAAGCTGGCAACAACGCCAATATCGTCATTCGGGGCGTTAGATCCTCTTACACAACTGTACCAAATTTGGTTTAAATTGGCCAGTAAATTGTGATGTTATTAAGCCGTTTCCAGACTTTATACACACACTGTATCTGAATTAACAGTTGGACAACTTTATTGAATAAAAAATCAGGAGAAGGTATTCACATTATATCATCAAAAACTAACACTTACCATTTGGCTCATTTCTAACTCCTAAAACAAAATACAAACCACTTAAACATTATGTAGTCAAAGTAACTTCCGTGGTTATTATACAGGATGATTCACGTTGAGTGGCCTATTAGAAGATCTCGGAAACGAGTAAAGTTATATTTCTAAAAATTTGGTAGCGGGCATGATTGGCTTTGAACTTTTAAAATATTATATTTTGACGTTTGTATTCCTTTCGGTTATACCGGAAGTTATGGCCAACTTTGGTATTTTAAATGAAATACCCTGTATATTTTAGCATTTTTGGATACCTTATTGAAACCTAAGTAACTTTTATTAACAATGATCTATACCTATCTCTAACCGTTTTTGGGATATGAATTATAAAATGCATTTTTTATGTAAAAACCTTACCGAGAAGAAAGTTCAGTAATTTTGAAATTAATAAAGCCAAACATTTAAAATTTTGTAGGCTTTTAATTAAAACATAGATCTTTAGACTACATTACTTAAGTTTCATGTTTTGCATACAGGGGTTTTTTAAAAGTGTGCCAATGTGGCCACTTAAATAAATGTGCATAAGTCAATTTTTGCAAATGGAACAACATATTTTTTATTTTAGTAACGTGTAGAGAATCAAATTTCCCATCTAAATGTTTAATATGTCAGTATCAATATTTTTAGCCGTTTTGGAATTATGAGCAATTTTTAAAAAAACATCTTAAAATATGTGTTTGTGTTAAGTTCATAAGACATAATTTTTGTAAAGAATGCTTTGACGCCGATTTTTGTTTGACTTTGAGCTTTGTTACCAATTTGACAAAATATGCTTTAATGGCAGCATTTTGTTAATATGTGCCTACGTTATTCGTTGCTTAACTCTTTCTGCGTATTTCTTAAATAAAATTATCATAATATTTGATGATAGCATTACCTAAGTAACCTGACAAAATATTCTTAAAGCTTTTATACAGAAAAACAAAAACAAATATATCAATTCCGAGAATTGGATGGTAGTGAAATTCAAAGGGCAACAATTTCCAACGTCATGCACTCCATTGAATACTGCTTAAGAGTAATGGAGGTCATTTTAAACAAAATAATTGTTAAAATAATTTTTAATATTTAATAGAGTTGTTGTTGAAAAAAAAATATAATAAATTGCCGTTTTAATATATTTGTTTTTGTTTTCCTGTATAAAAACATTATAGTTATTTATGTATCAAGGGTACTAAGTAGATGATTATGCCCTGGGGGCGACAGTCTTACAAAGCCGAGGGCCTCTGGCCCGAGGGTTCGTAAGTCGCCCGAGGGTATATATTATTATATATTAGTACCCGTGGTGCATACAAACTTTTATGTCATACCAGTTCGTTTTGAATAATAAATATTTTTTTAAAATTTAATTTGATTTACCAATTTTTTATATTTACCAACGACATTACCTTAACAATATTAAAATGTTTAATGTATCAAAGTCAAAAATCAAAAATGGAACAAGATGCACACTTAATGCCCGCGCTGGCCATAATGTGTACTTTATGTAGATGGTATTTAAGGTATAAAAACACAATAATGTACTGGTATGACATAATAGGAATTAAAGCCTTTTTTACAAAAATAATGTCTTATGAACTTAACACAAACACATCTTTTAAGATGTTTTTTTTTTAATTGCTCATAACTCCAAAACGACTAAAAATATTGATACTGACATAATAAACATTTAGATTGGAAATTTGATTCTCTATACGTTACTAAAATAAAAAATATGGTGTTCCATTTGCAAAAATTGACTTATGCACATTTATCTAAACGGCCACATTGGCACACTTTTAAAAACTCCCTTTATGCAAAACATGAAACTTAAGTGATGTAGTCTAGATCTATGTTTTAGTTAAAAGCATACAAAATTTTAAATGTTTAGCTTTCTTAATTTCAAAATTACTGAACTTTCTTCTCAGTAAGGGTTTTACATAAAAAATGCATTTTATAATTCATATCTCAAAAACGGTTAGAGATAGGTATAGACCATTGTTTATAAAAGTTACTTAGCTTTCAGTAAGGTATCCAAAAATGCTAAAATATATTCCATTTGAAATACCAAAGTTGGCCATAACTTCCGGCATAACCGGAAGTGATACAAACGTCAAAATATAATATTTGAAAAGTTAAAAGCCAATCATGCCTGCTACAAAATTTTTAGAAATAGAACTTTACTCGTTTCCGAGATCTTCTAATAGGCCACTCAACGTAAATCACCGTGTATACAGGGTCCTGCACCTCACCTCCCGTCTTCTATAGCTCACTTAGTTATTAAGTTAGAATTTGCATATTTTGCAGACCTTATCTGTATCTTGGAGCGCATTTCAGGAAAATATTTTTTTTCATACAGGGTGTTCCAAAAAAGTGTGACGTCATAAGGGTGTATTTTTTTAAATTACATGCCATATATTTTCTTACTTTTTTGGGTGCCTCCTATAGTTACCTACATACCCCTAAAATTTTATTAAAATCGATTCCGTATTATAGACGAAAAAAAATAAAAACTAAAAAATATCAGTTTTGCACCACTGGTATTAAAAATAAATAAAAAATAAAAATAATGTCTCGTTAATAAAATTATACAAAGGTACTTATTAAATAAGGTATTACAGTTTTGTTAACAAAATTTGGTTAATACGAATTGTACAGGGTGTCCAAAGTTTAGTGTCAAACTTTGCAAATTTTAAAGCAATTTATTTCTCTTATTTCAAATAGGAACCTCTGTATATTTTTATGTCATTCGATGCAGAATTAAAAATCAAACATTTTTCCTAATTGCAACCCTATCGCAATTTCTAACGCATCAAGACTTATTTGCAGAAAACTAATTTTATCAACTATTCCAACAGTCATTTATATGAATAAATATCGAAGGTGGCTTTGAAAAACAATTATTTACTAATAAACTATTTAAAGTTTATTAAAGTGACCAGAGACCATTTTGACTTTAGTAATCTAAAAGTTTCAAATATTGTTAAATTGTTAGTAATTATTTAAGCTGTTATAATTACTTTGTATTGTTTTTTGTGATGGACTACAACTAAAAGAAGAGCTCGTAGATATGATTTTTATATTAGGAGCATGCGAAAAGAACTCTTTTTGGCAAGCCGAGTTTACGCAAAGCGTTATTCGGAAATAAACCGGTCCGAATTGAACAAAATCAATTGGCTGTGCTATTATCTGTTATAGAAAATCCTTCAGTTACTCAACAAGTAGTCGCTGATGCCGTAGATGTAATCGAAAGAATAGTTCAACGAATTTTCAAGGATAACCATATCCACGATTATCATTTCCAGTTAATAAATTATTACTAACAATTTAAAAATATTTGAAACTTTTAGATTACTAAAGTCAAAATGGTCTCTTGTCACTTTAATAAACTTTAATACCAATAAATTGTTTCTCAAAGCCACCTTCGATATTTATTCATAATAATGACTGTTGGAATAGTTGATAAAATTAGTTTTCTGCAAATAAGTCTTGATGCGTCAGAAATTGCGATAGGGTTGCAATTAGGAAAAATGTTTGCTTTTTAATTCTGCATCGAATGACATAAAAATATACAGGGGTTCCTATTTGAAATAAGAAAAATAAATTGCTTTAAAGTTTGCAAAGTTTGACACTAAACTTTGGACACCCTGTACAATTTATATTAACCAAACTTGGTTAACGAAACTTTTATGCCTTATTTAATAAGTACCTTAAGGTATATAATTTTATTATCGAGACATTGTTTTTATTTTTTATTTATTTTTAATACCAGTGGTGGAAAACTGATATTTTTTAGTTTTTATTTTTTTTCGTCTTAATACTGAATCGATTTTAATAAAATTGACACCCTGTATGAAAAAAAATACAGGGTGGCCCTTTAGTGTGGCAAAGTACAATAGCTCCGTTACTATTTCAAATACATTAAAAATATTAATACAAAAGTTGAAGGGCAGTAAGTGACTTATAACGTGAAATTATTTTTAACTCTATAGGGTGGCTCAAAAAAGCGGAACAAGGAAAAATGTACTTTTTTCAAATGGAACACCCTGTATATTTTTTCATTTTTAAATTCCACATAAAATTATAATTATTTTTTATTAAATGCATTTTTAGTCTATACTTTATAGTTTCCGAGATATTGACTCTTGAAAAGTGACATTTTTGAACTTTGACAGCTTCTAGCTTTCTAACAGTACGTCTTAGAGCAAAACGGCTTACATGTCCCTATCTTCAATTTTTATTATCTTCCCAAAAAAATCAACTTCCAGTTAAACCGGAACAACTATATTTTCTGCTTTCGAGTAACATCCGGTTTAACCGGAAGTTGATTTTTTTGGGAAGATAATAAAAATTAAAGATAGGGACATGTAAGCCGTTTTGCTCTAAGACGTACTGTTAGAAAGCTAGAAGCTGTCAAAGTTCAAAAATGTCACTTTTCAAGAGTCAATATCTCGGAAACTATAAAGTATAGACTAAAAATGCATTTAATAAAAAATAATTATAATTTTATGTGGAATTTAAAAATTAAAAAATATACAGGGTGTTCCATTTGAAAAAAGGTACATTTTTCCTTGTTCCGCTTTTTTGAGCCACCCTATAGAGTTAAAAATAATTTTACGTTATAAGTCACTTACTGCCCTTCAACTTTTGTATTAATATTTTTAATGTATTTGAAATAGTAACGGAGCTATTGTACTTTGCCACACTAAAGGGCCACCCTGTATTTTCCTGAAATGCGCCCCAAGATACAGATAAGGTCTGCAAAATATGAAAATTCTAACTTAATTACTAAGTGAGCTATAGAAGACGGGAGGTGAAGTGCAGGACCCTGCATATACAAAATTCTTGTCTAATTCGATATACGGGGTGCTGTAAATTTGTGTGCGCACATGGAGATCTCGAAAACGGTAAGATATAAAGATTGTTAAATGGAGTCAAAGTTGCGTATTTCAGTGCTGAGAATTGGTAACTAACCCCAAACCTATAGAGGGGGAGCCAACATTCTAGCTTCTGTGCTCACGAAACACCAAGCCGCGCCCAGAGAAATTTTGAACCCCTTATTTGCAAGTGCACGAATGACTCACTTACTTACCATGGGCATTACGCCCCGTTTCATTATTTCCATATCCAATTCCAAATCTTTACTTTTTTTTCTTTCCTCGTCTAATGCTCTCTGTAATATTAGGCTTTCTTTTCGTAACTTATCATCGTCTGCTTTTAACACATCTCTTTCCTTTGCCAGTGTATCATTTTCTGTTTTTAGAATTTCTGCTTCCTGTTCAACTTGACTCGTTCTTTTTACTGTTTGTTCCAATTTTTTAATTAAATCTTCCTTTTCTTCTTCTATCTGAAGTGATTTTCTTTGCTCCAATATAACCTTCTCCTCAATTTCGGATGTTTTGGTTTTTAGTTCACTGTGTTTTTTTTCTAGGTCTTTACTTCGTCTACGCTCTTTAGATATGACCTTTTCCACTTCTAAGACTTTATCTTTAATCTCAATACTTTTTTTTCTTTGATCGTCAAGTAAATTTTTGAGTTTTTCATTTTCTCTTAATGCAGCTTCCAGCTCCGCTCGTAACTGGTTTATGGCATCTCTTAGGCCTTTAATTTCCCTGCCATGCTTTTCATTTAAATCCCTTAATAAATTAGCACTTTCTTTTTGCAGTTTATCAATGTTATCTTCGTTTTTCTTTAGAAGATTTTTTATGTCTCTATCAAATTGTGCTTTAAGTGACTTAATTGTATCGTCGCATTCCTTCTTCTGTTTCTCAAATTGAGCTTCGAGTTGTTTAATTTTGCTCTCGTAATCTTTTATTTGCTTTTCTAAATCGACTCCTATAACATAAAAATATAATAAAAAATATTGAAATACCCATTCGCCTATGATAAAAAATATTTTTCTACTCCTATACTAGTAAGAACCTACTTACGCACTGTCTACTGTATCAGTAAAACTCTTATAACACACACTATATTGTTATAAGCCAAGCTGTGCGTAAGGACAGTAACGTAATATACAGTGAGGACAAAAAGTATGGAATAAATTCATTATCTAAAAGACGATTTATTTTATCAACAATCGCTCGGACACGTCAACTTTCTTTTTATTTTCTACATATTTTGAAAATATTTTTCCTTATTCAGGGTTGCCCAAAAAAGTAGGGCACAAGTCAACTTAATTTTTTAAAATAGAACACCCTATATATTATTACATTTTCGAATTCTACGTAAAATTCTAAACAATTTTCGTGTAGCATGTGATATACCTATGTCGAATAGTTTCCGAATTACACAGGTTGAAAATTAATTTGAATTCTTATTTTCTGTGGTGTAGTAGCAAAAAAAAAACGAAGTTATTAATTACTGCAAAATATTTTCCAACATGACGGAAATTATGAACGTCTGAAAGTTATCTAAATGGATTTCAATATATTTTTTTTTAATTAAACAGGGTCGCTCAAAAAATAGACATTGAGAAACTTTTTTTAATAACAACAATGCTAAATTTCAGAAAAATTAACAGTATTAACACTAATAGTAAGTAATGCATAATATTGGATACTCTGAAGGTAATTTAATGGTATTTAATTAGATGTTCAAAATGTTCACCATTTGCTACTTGGCAATATCCAAGTCTATTTACAAACTCATTTTGATTGTTATGCACTACACTAGGAGGTATTAGTCGAATTTCATTTCGAATGCGAATTTTCAAGTCCTCAAGATCTATAGGTTTTGTTTTGAACACTTTACTCTTCAAATAACCCCATAGAAAAAAGTCCAAAGGTGTCAAATCAGGTGATCTCGCTGGCCACTCAATAAACCCCCTCCTCCCGATCCATCTGTCTGGAAAAACTTCATCATAAATATTTCAATTCTTTCTGTTTCTTCTTTGACAGTAAACTTTAATGAAATAATTTGCTGACATTACATTTAACGCGTTGTTTCTTTTCGGATTTCCAAAGCCTACTTTATTAATAGGTATTACAAATTAATTTTCAACCTGTGTAATTCTGAAACTATTCGAAATAGGTATATCACATGCTACACGAAAATTATTTAGAATTTTACGTAGAATTCGGAAAGTTAATAATATATAGGGCGATCTATTTAAAAAAGTTAAGTTGACTTGTGTCCTACTTTTTTGGGCAACCCTGTATAAGGAAAAATATTTTCAAAATATGTAGAAAATAAAAAGAAAGTTGACGTGTCCGAGCGATTGTTCATAAAATAGATCGTCTTTTAGATAATGAATTTATTTCATACTTTTTGTCCTCACTGTATATACAGTGTGTGTATAAAGTCTGGAAACGGCTTAATAACATCACAATTTACTGGCCGATTTAAACCAAATTTGGTACAGTTGTGTAAGAGGATCAAACGCACCGAATGACGATATTGGTGTTGTTGCCAGATTTCTAGTTTGTCTGGAATTCGAACGAATTTTATATTTTTTAATATAACACCCAGTATATTTTTACATTTTTAAATTCCACATAAAATTATAATTATTTTTTATTAAATGCATTATTAGTCTATACTTCATAGTTTCCGAGATATTGACTCTTGAAAAGTGACATTTTTGAACTTTGACAGCTTATAACTTTCTAACAGTACGTCTTAGAGCAAAACGGCTTACATGTCCCTATCTTCAATTTTTATTATCTTCCCAAAAAAATCAACTTCCGGTTAAACCGGATGTAACTCGAAAGCAGGAAATATAGTTGTTCCGGTTTAACTGGAAGTTGATTTTTTTGGGAAGATAATAAAAATTGAAGATAGGGACATGTAAGCCGTTTTGCTCTAAGACGTACTGTTAGAAAGTTATAAGCTGTCAAAGTTCAAAAATGTCACTTTTCGAGAGTCAATATCTCGGAAACTATGAAGTATAGACTAATAATGCATTTAATAAAAAATAATTATAATTTTATGTGGAATTTAAAAATGTAAAAATATGCTGGGTGTTATATTTGAAAATATAAAATTCGTTCGAATTTCAGACAAACTAAAAAGCTGGCAACAACGCCAATATCGTCATTCGGTGCGTTAGACCCTCTTACACAACTGTACCAAATTTGGTTTAAATCGGCCAGTAAATTGTGATGTTATTAAGCCGTTTCCAGACTTTATACACACACTGTATATATATTACGTAACAGTTGCGCCATCACATTGGCCATGAGCCGTCAAAATCCTGAAAATGTTCAATACATTATTTATGCGTCGCCTTGACAACGTCAATGTCTGTATTAACAGAGGCAATTTTAAAAGTCAAAATTTTAAATTTGTATATTACTTTTGGTTAGTACATAGTTAGTGGTTAGCAGTTAGTATTATGAACGACTTCAATATTGAGATTGAGGGAACGCCACCAGAAATTGCATTACAAGCTGCTGCCGCGGCAAATAATTTATTATCCGATCCGGAAGTACTAAATTTCTTACATCCGGTTTAACCGAAAGTTCACATTATTGGAAAGATAATAAAAATCGAAGATAGGGACATGTAAGCCGTTTTGCTCTAAGACGTACAGTTAGAAAGCTAGACGCTGTCAAAGTTCAAAAATGTCATTTTTCAAGAGTAAATATCTCGGAAACTGTTAAGTATAGACTAATAATGCTTTTATTAAAAAATGTTCAGAATTTTATGCAGAATCCAAAAAAATTATATAAAATAGGGGTATCCATTTAAGATTTGGATCTTACCCCCTCTCCCCCCTAGGGGCTTGAAGTAACAAGATTGACAATGTACGCAAAAGGTGTCCCCCTCGAAATAAAAATCGACGGGTCCGAGCGATTTTCCACATTTTTATTTTAAAGCAGGAAAATCGAGGTGGGAAGTTTTCAAAGGAATATTATATATATATTATATTATCCTTTGATAAAAGTTCGAAGAAAACAGAATATCAAATATCTGGTGACCGATGAGCTATGTATTTTCTGTACAAATTTAAATAATATGGTTCAACTACAGTGAAACTTCGAAGAACCTATGAAGTTTTCATATCTGAAAAGTTCACCACTAATGTAGTATTCCAATCTTCGATGTTGTCGATTGTTTCTGCGACAAGCACCAAATATATCCAATATAGTGGCTACTTTTATCATAAGGTACTTATCGTATGATGAAACTACTCAATTTGGTCTCTCGTCAAAATTATAGATAGCCTTCTCTTTTTCGCCTCAAAAAAGTGATAGCGACACGTTTGTTTGCTAATATACAGCGTGTCCAGAGAAGTTCTAGACATATGGGAATTCTTTTTAATGCTCATTTTACGAAAAAAAGTTATTCTTTATAAAAAGTTCTGCTTGATGCGCAAATAATATTGAAATATCAAGACTTAAGATATCATGTACAGGGGCAAAAAAATATAAAAACACAGAATTACGTTAGGAGGGAAGTACCCTCAATTTTTATTTTAGAACAAATTGTTATAAGAAAATTTTACTAAGGACTACAAAACGCGGTCAGATACAATTTTTCGTTGAATATTTTAATTTACAGGGTACCATCAAAAACACGTTGAGTATTCATTACCTCTTGTTGGAAACCAATTACGTAAAAAAATAATGCGAGATTATTTCATTTTCTAAAATCCACCTATCAGGAATATTAAAAACATTTAATTTCCTTAGAGCAAAATTATATTGTGAATATGAATAATAAACAATATTTTAGCAATTACATGATAAAAGTAATCTAAAAAAAAGTAGTTTAAAGTGATAAATTTTGTCTCCACATGTCCCCCTCCTTTTTCCATGCAAACTATAGTACGCCTTGTTATTTCTCCTACTGTCGCCCGTATCATATTGGGAGTGATTTCTTGGACACAGTTTGTTATTACTGCTTCAAGTTAGTCAATATCCTGAAAATGTCTATGCTCATACACCATTTCTTTTAATCGGCCCCATAAAAAGAAGTCCAGGGGTGTGATGTCAGGCGACCTGGCTGGCCAATGAATACTTGAACGTCTGCCTATCCAACGTTGCGAAAATACTTCATTCAAATACCCAGTTACTGTGTTGGTACTATGGCATGGGGCTCCATCATGTTGATACCAAATTCAGACAACTGGTTCCTTAAGAAGGCCAGGTAAATGGAAGTATGGTCCAACTATCCGATCATTAAAAATGCCACACCAAACATTGGTTTTAAATGAATATTAACTACGGCATTCGATTAAAAAATTTGGATTGTTGTCACTCCACCACCGACAATTTTGGGAGCTTACCACGCCGTTGGAAGTAAACATAGCTTCGTCTGTAATAGTAATTTACGTTACAAGACCGGAAAGTAGTGTTTTTCAGGTCGAGACAAGCATTTCCAGGGCGAGCCATAGGTGAGTCCTAGAAGCTTGGAGAGATCTGGAAAACACTAATTGTCGGTTGCGTGACGTACAATATTTTTTTTAAGACCGACACTTCGATATATTTTATAATCTACGCGAAACAAGTTTGACATAAAGAACAAAATTAAAAATCAACGAACTGTCACTCGACAATACATCGAAATGTTGTTGTCATAATAACGAAATCAAGGTATCTTGTATTATCAAAGAGCGATTGAAAAAACAAAAAACAGGGTGACAGTGACATTATAGAGACCGGAAAAGTGACATTAGAGTCCGGAAAAGATTTTTCCGGTCTCTAATCTCACTTTTCCGGTCTTGCGATCGGAAAAACGTTATTTTCTAGACGAAAAATTGTCCAGAAAGTGTAAATTTTCTGGTCGGTTTTAAAAACATAATATTTTTCTTGCAAAAAAAGGACCATCTTCACACTCGCCTTGGAACGCGCAAAATAGGAACGGGATTCAAAATCTCTGGGAATAAGTAAGTACTCGTAGAATTTTTGTGTTTGTTTCTATTGCGATTGATGACAAGTTGGTTAACCGCTCTTGCTTTATATAGTATTACGCGCGTAGGTTTTAAACACGCTTCAAGCATGAAAAATCCCGTTCATTTGATGCCAATGTTGGCGCTAAAGAAAGAATTAAAGAAATCAATTTAAACATTTCGGAAACAGTGTTTTTCAGCTGGTTTGAATAAATAAACGTATACATTTTAAGTAACTTTTCCCAATTTCCAAATATTTCTTGATCCGCATATAATACTTTTAATTCATTTTCCAATTTCGTTTTATTAAAAAAAGTGGGATAACATGTTAATAAACTATCCATTAAGTACTTAGGAAAATCTTTAGCAAAATCTGCAAATTTGGTTTTTTAAAAAGATTAAAGAATTTAAGATGTTCAAAATTTGCAAAGCGTGTCTCTAATTGCATAACAACAGTATCAATGATTTCAAAAATCAGGCGCCTATACGGATTTTCGCTTGGTTCGTAACGTTTTTGTCTTTTCATAGGAAGTTCTGCGACATCTAAGCGATCTTTAATATCGCTGATTAAAAATTCCAAGTGAAAATCTTCTTAAACAATGTGTTTTAAGGGTTTCTATAAGTTTGATTATTCTTTTTTGACAGTAAATAATATCGGTAGACTGATTCTGTAATATATCAAAAACAACATCCGTATGAATAAAATTTTTTTTGAAAATGCTTAATAATACATTAAACTCAAAATCCCCTAATATACACTTCTCGTCAAAATGAGCGAATACTCTAAAATCTAGCAAAAGTTTGTTCTTAACTATTTTTTGAACCGCTCATCCGATTTTGACGAACTAATCTTTTCAGTGTAACCTAAGGTGTTACAAACCTTTTTAAGTTCCTAACGTTAATCTGTAAAACGATTTTACTGATATACAGGGTGTTATTAGTAGAGGCGATTTTGTGCCGTAAATTTAAAACATTCTGTAGAGTAAACTGGTAAAGTTAGAAATTCCCGGTATGTGCCGTTAGTAAGATGACATCAATATCTCCAGATCTTTTTGCCAGTTTTTTGATAAGTGTCTTTTGGCAATAAATACACTATTAAACAAAAAATGTGTCAAATTTTGGTAGGATAATCTTTACAATGCTGTATCTTGGCAATGGTTGAACAGATTTCGACCAGTATTCAAGATTTCAAAAGTTTTTTTCCTATAGATTTTGCGTGATATAATAGTGATTTTTAAAGATGACCGTTTTCTTATTATACATGGGTCGATAAAATCATAAATATAAAATTCCGAAAATTATGGTAACTGGGTTTACTAAAGCTATGCCAACCGGGCTATATGCTTTTGTTTTGTTTCAAAATTCGTTATTTGACACTTTGGGTCAATATTTTGGGACGTTGTTTTTCCTATTCGATTAAGAGCTATTTTTTGTTTAATAGTGTATCTTTAGCCAAATAGCTCTCAATCAAATAGGAAAAAAAAACGTCCCGAAATATTGACCCAAAGTGGCAAATGACTAATTTTGAATCAAAACAAAAGCATATATTCCGGTTTTCATATCTAATAAACCCAGTTACCATCATTTTAGCAATTTTATATTTATCATTTTTTTGACCCCTGTATAATAAGATAATTGGCCATCTTTAAAAATCACTATTATATCACGGAACATCTATAGGAAAAGAGGTTTCAAAATCTTGAATATTGGCCGAAATCTGTTCAACCGTTGCCAAGATACAGCATTGTAAAGATTTTCCTACCAAAATTTGACACATTTTTTGTTTAATAGTGTAGTATAGTGACTTGAGGGTCCGATACTTCGGTTTTTGAGTAAAAGCAAATCCTTTCTGCAGTGGATAGGGCATGTCAATATTAGTAGATTTTTGAACAGACCCACCTCGAAAAGTTATGCTGGCTCCCCGCACGCCCCCCTCAGATTGGGGATTGGACTGGTATAGTATTTTTTTTTTCTCGAGAACCATAAAAGATAGAAAAGTGAGGTTAGTGCCTTTCGATAAAGCATAAAATTCTACAAGTAAGCTGTAATTTTTGTTTGTTTTGGTGTGCTACCTAAGTTACTACAACAAAAAGAAGTGGAGGGGGGATATTTATATTGGCACATTTTTAGCTATATCATAATAACCGTTAATTTAACAAAAAATTTACAAGAGACAAAAAATGAAGGCTTTAGTTTCGCCTATCGATTGGTATATCATTTAGTTATGTTTTCTTTTGCAATATGGATCCAGAGGCGTACATAGTAATCGTAAATGCATTATAATAGAAAGTTTTTAGTATATGTTTCTCCATAATTTGAGAAATCACTTATGACGATGATTGACGATATTGATTTTACGATATAAGTGTTCACCATACCTCCTCCTCCTTACTTGGGTAGGGGTAAACATCGTTTAATAACAATAAAAAATACTCAGTAGCGTAGATATTTAGAGTAATAAAAGGATATTAATTCAACGATTTTATATTTTAAATTTACAAAAAATGTTAACACAGTGAGGTAGGGATCTAATTACAACATTCCACACACAAACACAGCCTAGTGCATTTTAAATTTTTGAAAAGCACTTGCATTTTGGGCCACAAATTTTACATTTGCATAATAATAAAATATCAGATGATATTTTGTCATTTTCCTTAGTGGTCCACAGTGGCGTCCATTTGTTGTTTTGTAAAGTCCATCCCCATTTCGATGGGCATGGAAGTTTAACCACTGGTCAAAGCATTCATTGTTGGAGGTAAATTCTCGACAGTTTGATTTTTTCTAGCAAAGAGTTGCATTCGACAAACGTTAATATCATTAGTTTCAGTATATTTGTTGTAAATTATTATAACAAATTTTGAAATGGTACATAGTTGTTCAGGTGTGGGTTCTTTTGGATGCTGCACAAAATCAATAAAAGTAGCTGTAACCTCCGAAAAACATTCCCAAGCTTCCCAGCACTTTTTCTTTTCTCTTCCAAAAAAGGAAGAAGTAGTGCCACAGCCGGTTAATGAGTGAAAAAAAAGGAGAGCCAGACATTTCTTTTTCATTTCTTGTCCAACATCCATACAGGAAATATATCTTAAGTTTTTACCAGTGCCAAACACAATTCACACATCTTGATTTTGATACCGTTAATAAATTGCAATTGCTGATACATCAGTATCTTGGAGTTGCTGTAGTGTCCCGTACTAGCTTCCTATTTCCTTTTCCCCTATTTTCCCTTGTTTGTTTCTTTAAACTATTCTTAAAATAAGTATCCCATATTATATCTACTCTTTGTACAAATTTTAAAATACTTAACAAATAAGGTTTTATAACATTTGATAGATATTGGGTAAAATTTAAACAAGCTTTTGGTTGAAGTATATGTGCACAAGAGCTGCCCCGTCTATGACTTTTTTAATGAAAGATTTGACCAGAATCCAAAAAAGTCTATTATGGATCCAATAAAAAAAAAACAATATTCCGTTTCAAAATAAAACCACTAAGCAAAAAACCACCTCTAAACAAAATGAACTGAAATCAGATGTTAATTTATTCAGATAAGAAATATCATCTGATATTTTATTATTATGCAAATGTAAAATTTGTGGCCCAAAATGCAAGTGCTTTTCAAAAATTTAAAATGCACTAGGCTGTGTTTGTGTGTGGAATGTTGTAATTAGATCCCTACCTCACTGTGTTAACATTTTTTGTAAATTTAAAATATAAAATCGTTGAATTAATATCCTTTTATTACTCTAAATATCTACGCTACTGAGTATTTTTTATTGTTATTAAACGATGTTTACCCCTACCCAAGTAAGGAGGAGGAGGTATGGTGAACACTTATATCGTAAAATCAATATCGTCAATCATCGTCATAAGTGATTTCTCAAATTATGGAGAAACATATACTAAAAACTTTCTATTATAATGCATTTACGATTACTATGTACGCCTCTGGATCCATATTGCAAAAGAAAACATAACTAAATGATATACCAATCGATAGGCGAAACTAAAGCCTTCATTTTTTGTCTCTTGTAAATTTTTTGTTAAATTAACGGTTATTATGATATAGCTAAAAATGTGCCAATATAAATATCCCCCCTCCACTTCTTTTTGTTGTAGTAACTTAGGTAGCACACGAAAACAAACAAAAATTACAGCTTACTTGTAGAATTTTATGCTTTATCGAATGGCACTAACCTCACTTTTCTATCTTTTATGGTTCTCGAGAAAAAAAATAAATACTATAACAGTCCAATCCCCAACCTGAGGGGGGCGTGCGGGGAGCCAGCATAACTTTTCGAAGTGGGTCTGTTCAAAAATCTACTAATATTGACATGCTCTATCCACTGCAGAAAGGATTTGCTTTTACTCAAAAACCGAAGTATCGAGCTATTTTTGAGCCACAACTCCCTAAGCTAGTGTATCTATTCCCAAAAGACACTTATCGAAAAACTGGCAAAAAGGTCTGGAGATATTGATGTCATCTAACTAACGGCACATACCGGGAATTTCTAACTTTACCAGTTTACTCTACAGAATGTTTCAAATTTACGGCACAAAATCGCTTCTACTAATAACACCCTATATATCAGTAAAATCGTTTTACAGATTAACGTTAGGAACTTAAAAAGGTTTGTAACACCTTAGGTTACACTGAAAAAATTAGTTCGTCAAAATCGGATGAGTGGTTCATAAGATCGTTAAAAACAAACTTTTGCTAGATTTTAGAGTATTCGCTAATTTTGACGAGAAGTGTAGTTTTTAAACCAACAGCTTCTCGTACTGAGATAACGTCTTTTTCGAAATCATCCCCATTAATGATTTCTTCAAAAACTTGTATTAGTTGTTCGCGGAAGTCTGCTACGGTAGTAACTAGTCGGGATTTGAAATTCCACCGTGTCTGGCAAACACTTGGTAGGTAATCTCTTTTTTAAAATACGCTCTAAAACGTGGGTTCTTTTTGGGGAATTTGAAAAAAAAAGCCGCAAATCCGCTTAAGCTGGCAAAAAAATTCTACAATCCTTGATTTTTTTGCACGTGTCTTACAAAACTAAATTTAACCGGTGCGCATGACAGTGAGTAAATAAAGCTTGTGGAGCAATGCTTTTAATTTTACTCTGTAACCCATTTAGTTCGCCTGACATAACAGTCGCGCCACCGTACGTTTGACCAACCAATTTATTGGGCAGATCAAAATCTGAAAATTTTTCTTTTAAAACTGTAAAAATATCCTCCGCTTTATGACTTTTACTCACATCCCAGAATCGTAGAAACCTCTCATAAACCTCGCCATTAAGTGCATACCTTACAACAATGGATAACTGAGAACAACACGATATACCTGTAGTTTTATACACTTGCCAAGAAAACAACATGCTTCTTTAAGCTAATTTTGAATCGTGGTATTTAAAACATGACTTATACTTTCAATTAGTTCGTATTGAAGGGTTTTGGAAATTCCGCTAAATATTTTTCAATTTGACAACAACTCTTGAAATTCCAGGTCGTAAGATTTTAGTAAATTTACAAGTTCCTTGTAATTTCCCTGATTTAAACTATCTACCCTCTCATCGTGGCCCCTGAATGGTAACTCCTGAGTTCCAAGAAAAATTGTTATATCAATTAATCGTCGCAGAAGAGCGTGATTTTTTTTAACCGCCTCATTATGTTTTTTATTATTTTCACGTTCAGCGATATTTAAAGCCACGTAAATATTTTGTTTACCAAATAAATCTAATTTTAATTGGCTGTACGTATGCTCTTTTGATACATCGTGTTTTTGAAGTGCCCTAGATAACTCTTTTAAGTTATCGTACCCGCTTCTACTCCATGGATTTTGATTTTGTCCAATGTTGTTTTTAGAGAAAAGCACCCATGCCCAAGAAAAAAGTTTATTTTTGACTTCAGTTCCAAAAAGCCATTGGTATTTTTGGTACCAATTTACATTAAATGATCTGTTCGAACCTTTCCCGCTAGTATTTATTAATGAAGACATTTTTTGCGTTGGACGGCCATTGTTTTTTACAATAATTTTTTCATCATGCAGAAGTGATGCAAAGTTCTGAGATAAAAGGCCACTAACAATATCTTTACTCTTGGTAATACTTACAATTTGAGCTGCACTTGAAACGTGTCCTTCCATTTTTTTAATACTTACGATACCATCAGTTTACCTTTACTTACAATTTTTAAGCCGGCAAAAAATATGTTAAAAAGCGCGCACAAGACACAAAAACTAAATTACTTAGACACTTCACCGCTTTCACACTAAGGAAAATAATAAAAACTGATAACTTATTTTAACCGAAAGTCAAAAGCTGTTACGAACGATTAAGGATTGAGCCCTAATCACGAAATCCACATACGAAAAAGGAAAATTAGCGAAAAACACTAACCGATTTACCCACTCTGTCATTCGCATTCCTAATAACTTACCCAGGCATCGCGGCAAATTTCCGCAGTTGCATTTTACGTTGAAAATTGTAAATATAATTTTAAGAAAATAAATAAAAACCAGAAAACCACATCACATTAAAACAATCAATAATATACACTACGTATTAAATTATAATTAAATTAATATTTGCTCTTATTCCAAAGTCCAAGTTTTTTAACTTGATTCACTTGATTGAATTGAAACCAATAATCAATATAAGTTTTTCACGAAGAAAAACCGCGCAAAACGGCAACGTGAGGCAAATACAGAACTGCCGCACAGTAAAATTGAAACATGGCGTTGAACTGCTGGGAATATACCTCATACGTATGTTTGGTTGCATATTTTGCTGCCTTTTTTCGGCGGCTCGCCGATAGTTCGTCATTTTTGAGAAGACCTGCTACTATTACTTTCGGCCGTAGACATTGTTTAATATAAAGGTGACCGACCGGAAAAAGAGTTAATAGATTTTTAATTTGAAGCAAACAGTTAAATTAAAAAAATTAATTGAACCATTAGTTTAAATAACAAGTTAAAATACAGAATTTTTTAAGTATGGAAATGGGAATGTCTATTTTCTTAATTCTGCTGGGTCGGCACTGCCGCCCCTGACGAGCCGCCACTGAATGTGTGCGGCTTCCCTAATAGGTTTATACTGATCTCCGACGATAAGTACAATTTCTATTTTTTCCTGCAGCGTTAACTTTACAACCATGACGAAACTAACGAAAATATCTTGATAATAAGTCAAAAAATATTAAATGATTTTTGACTAACATGTCAATATTCGTTACTATAGTATTGCACATACATAGTTGTTGCGAAATTATTACAGGTAAAAATTAAAGAAATAAAATAAAAAAATCTTTTGCAAAGGCTTTTTGATGGTACCCTGTAAATTAAAATATTTCAACGAAAAATTGTATTTGACCGCATTTTGTAGTCCTTAGTAAAATTTTCTTATAACAATTTGCTCTAAAATAAAAATTGAGGGTACTTCCTTCTTAACGTAATTCTGTGTTTTTATATTTTTTTGCCGCCCTGTACATGATATATTAAGATTTGATATGTCAATAATATTTGCGCATCAAGCAGAACTTTTATAAAGAATAACTTTTTTTCGTAAAATCAACAATAAAGAAAATTCCCATATGTCTAGAACTTCTCTGGACACGCTGTACCTATACAGGGTGTCTCACGGTCGATGGTACAGTTGAGTTCAGAAAGAAGTAGGACATGGATTCTTATCCTATGTAAATCAGGCTTTTAAAAAACATCAAAAGTTTGACACAACACTGACATCCTTTTTTTAAATTTAAAAAAAATATATTGTTTACAAGTAGTTATTGATTCGAAGCATAATGCCTAGGCTTGACAATGTTCAAAGGGCTCAAATAATTGTGTTTTTAAATGACGAAATACCTATACGATACGTTGCCGCTATAATGCACGTAGCAAAAAAAAAACGGTAGAAAATATTAAGTACAGATGGGAAGCGGATGGAACTTTGGATAAGAAAAGCCTCCTGGAAGACCAAGAAAAACAACGCAAGAACATGACAATGGTCTTCTGCAATACTTGGAGGAAAATCCCTTTCAAATAATGCGAGCTGCTATTCAGCAAACAAATTTTCCTGGATCGAGACCGACAGGTTGTCGCAGGGTAAAAGAATCACATTTAAAAAATTATGTTGCCGCCAAAAAAATGAAATTAGGGGAAGAACACAAGCAGGCACGAATTATTTTTGCCTTAAATAATATTTTGCGGCCAGACTGGAATAAAGTAGTCTTTACTGACGAAAAAGTTTTTCAGTCGACGTTAAACGGACATATCAGGGTATACAGACCTCGCAATACAAGATATACTGAAAATTTTATCAGTAATTCCGAAAGATCAGGGAGATTTTTGGTAAATGTATGGGCATGGGTGAGTTATCATGGACTTGGAATATGTTGGATTGTAAATGAAAGGTTTAATGCAGTCACTTACAAAAACATTTTGGAAAATAATATGATGCCTAGTGTATCGCAACATTTCCCTGATCAGAGCTTTATTTTCTAACACGACAACAATTACTGCCCTGTTCACAGCGCGGGTATTGTCAAAGATTGGTTCCAGAGAAATAACTTTGGCGTGGCCTTCAAAAAGTCCCGATATTAATATAATAGAAAACGTATGGGGTCTAATGACACGAAAAATATATAAAGCAAATTTCAGACCAGCTAACAGAAATGAACTTGTTTCATTTATTGAAGAAACGTGGAACGAGTTAAGTGATGATCTTAATTTTGTGAGAGGTCTATACTTATCGATACCCAATAGACTGAATAAGCTTTTACAAAAAAATGGAGCGATTACTAAGTATTAAATAGGTGTAATTGTCTTTTTTTAGTTAATTATTGTGTACAATAAAATGTTTGAATTAAGTTAGACTTGTTATTTTTTAATGAAATGAAGAAAAAATGGTAATAAAAATTATGACACATATAGTCTAGCCCAATGAATAAAAAGTTTGTCTGTTATAATTTGAACACAGTCAATAGCTTGTCCTACTTTTTTATGAACTTTCGGGGATTATGGGTAGGTTTACAACACACAATCGATGTCCTACTTCTTTCTGAACTCAACTGTACCTTAGACGTTTCTGACGAACCAGTAAAGGAATCGCTCTGAAAATTTGGTCGCGTACATTAACGGATATGCTCTACCAACATAAAATATTTTTAACAGTACAGTGTTGCCGCTTCCACTCAAAAATAATAGTAACTTAGATTTTTTAAATGCAACACCATATATTTTATTTTATTTTCGAAACCCCCATTACTTTCCTTACAACTTTTATTAACTCTACTCTATACTTATCCTTTATCGTTTCTAAGATATAAACTAATTTCCTTTTTTTTTGTCCGAAAACGTCACTTTTAAAAATGCTGATAATTTTGAACTCTAAAACACTAAAACTCTGAAATTTGGTAAATAGTTAACTAATACCATAGGGCTCTTTGCCCTAGTCCCAAATCTTAGTTGCAATATACAGGGTGGTTGAAAAATACACTTATTCTGGTAATTTGAAAAAGTTGCCATAAGTCCTTTTTTTCAAATGTAACACCCTGTATATTATTATGGATTTGAAAAGCTGCTAAAATTCCACTTAATTCTTGTATATCATACCTCTACCTAACTAACTAGTTTAACCATTTTTTTTGACGTATTAAGCATAATTTGTAAAATTTTCTATACAATTCAATTTTTATTCGGTTATTAGTTAGTTAGCCATGACAAAAACTGATGTTTACGTATGTTACTATGGTTATCGTTTTGACATTTCATTAAGGTTAGATACAAGATAGAAATACACTTTAAAGTCATGGAAGAAAACTATACAAATGCAGTTCTTTTTTTTTTTTTTTTTTTTTTTTTTTTTTTTTATTTATTTATTTTACGTCGGCCTTTTTCCGCAACGAGGCCAATCACCGACGCCAGGGAAAATGCAGTTCTTATGAATTTATTTATTTTATTTGGACAATGTGATGAATTATTATCGCCAGGACATGTATAAAGTTTATCGAAATGTACTCTAATTTACCGCCAATGAATCTTAGAAAATTCATAAGGATCCAGGACAATTTTATTAAATGTTAACTAGGTAGTCAAATATTAAAAGACTGCTAAAATTATAACTAATAAAATGCTATTTTAACAAATGTTCAAAACGCTGGCCATTTACATCCAAACACTTTAATATGCGGGTGTTGACTGCATGGATTTCAAGAAAAATTAAGTTTTAATGTTTTTTGCATGTTAATGCATGCAAACACACACTGTCCAAAGAAAATAAACAAATTCATAAAAACTGCATTTGTATAGTTTTCTTCCATGACTTTAAAGTGTATTTCTATCTTGTATCTAAACTTAATGAAATGTCAAAACGATAACCATAGTAACATACGTAAACATCAGTTTTTGTCATGACTAACTAACTAATAACCGAACAAAAATTTAATTGTATAGAAAATTTTACAAATTATGCTTAATACGTAAAAAAAAATGGTTAAACTAGTTAGTTAGGTACATGTATGATATACAAGAATTAAGTGAAATTTTAGCAGTTTTTCAAATCCGTAATATAAATATACAGGGTGGTACATTTGAAAAAGGGCTTATGGCAACTTTTTCAAGATACCAGAATAAGTGTATTTTTCAACCACCCTGTATATTGCAACTAAGATTTGGGACTAGGGCAAAGAGCCCTATGGTATTAGTTAACTATTTACCAAATTTCAGGGTTTCAGTGCTTTAGAGTTCAAAATTATCAGCATTTTTAAAAGTGACGTTTTCGGACAAAAAAAACTGAAGTTAATTTATATCTTAGAAACGGTAAGAGATAAGTATAGAGTAGAGTTAATAAAAATTGTAAGGAAAGTAATGGGGGTTTCGAAAATAAAATAAAATATATGGTGTTGCGTTTAAAAAATCGAAGTTACTATTATTTTTGTGTGGAAGCGGCAACACTTTATTGTTAAAAATATTTTAGGTTGGTAGAGCATGTCCGTTTCGCCAGAAACGTCTAAGGTACCATCGACCGTGAGACACCCTGTATACTGCAATTTAGTTTCAACATGGCTTTAATCATTAAGTAGTGAGACCAAAGAGATAAAGACTTTCACATCTTAAACTTATCTTCGAAATATGCGAGAATCATATTTTCACTGAAGTTTCGGGAAACGCCTTTCAAGTCGCACAGTGCCGAAACTTTCCATAGGCAATTTCGTACTATTAATAGGACTTTTTCGGCAACAACTCAAAGATTGCTTTACTACATGCATAATTATTTATTTCCACATTTGGATCGTTTTCTTCCAGATTATCCATCGAAAGTATCACAAAGAATTATAATCATTGTCATATGACGAAGCTACAGACTTTTACAAGGTAACGACAGCTTAACTAACAACAATAGACATTGGTTACCAAGTAACTAACAAGAAAAGAATAAAATATGTCACTTGATTTTGGATTTTTATGGCTTTAATTTTGAGTTAGGTAGCAAAGGTATACATTTTTTTGTTCATTTTAGTGTCTGGTTCAATAGTGTTTGTAGATAAAATATTGTGTGATGCGCATGATAAAAGTGTTTTTATTTTGTTCGAGAAGTTGGATCACTTGCTACGCTTCCCTTCGCACGAAATAAAGGACGCTTATGACACTAACATCATAAATAGCTATTAAAGTTGCCTTAAGGCAATTGACATTATAGAGCAGCATAATATGCCAAAAATTAAAATATATTAAGAAAAACTTTATGGTATTTGTAAAATATATAAAATATATGTATAAATAGATCTTACCATCAATCTTCTCTCCTTGCAGAGCCTTGTCTAGCTGGTACTTACTAGCCTTCAATTCTGTTTTAGCCTCATCGTATTGTTGCTTAAGCTTTGCATTTTCTGCTTCAAGTTTCGCAATTCTTTGCTTTAGCTTGGCCATTTCTTCTTTTAAGTCTTTAGTTTCATCGACAGGACCTTTTTTAGTGTCTATTAACGCAAGTGCCGATTTAAGCTTGTTAATCTCTTCGTTCAACTGTTTTATTTGATCTTTTAGTTTATTGTTTTCATTTTTTAAGGAATTAGCTTCCGATGCTTTGTTAACTGCATCGTCTAAATCCTTTTTAAGTTTTAGATTCTCAGTTTCAAGTTGGGCTATTCTTTGCTTACACTTGCTTTCATTTTCCTTAACTTTACCCAATTCAGCAGCATTTTTTTTAGCTTCATTTAATGCTGCATTTAAATCAATTTTAAGTTTGTCAATCTCATTTTGTAGTTTTGAAACCTGTTGTTTAAGTTTTGCATTTTCAGTTTGTAGGCTAGCTAAATTTTGTGTTTCTTTCTGGGCATTTTCAAGCTCCTTTTTTAGTTTGGCATTTTCGGTATTTAATTGCTCAAGTTGTTTTCTTTTATCATCATCGGGGGCTTTGGTAGAAGCTACTGGTGCGGCACCTGCTGCAGCTGCTAGTTCTTTTTTCAATTTAGCAAGTTCATCTTCAAGTTGCGATATTTTTTGTTTTTGTTTGTTGTTTTCATCACGCATTTTTTTACCACTATCAGATTCAGCTTTTTGATCTATTTTTGCCGCTTCCAAATCTTTTTTTAATTTGTCGTTTTCTTTTTCTAACTGGGATTTTTTTTGTTTTAAATTATTAATTTCATCCTGCAGTTTTGACATTCCCGTAGCTTTATTTTTAGCGTCATTAAGAGCAGCTTCCAATTCTTTCCTTAAGTTAGCTATTTCAGATTCAAGTTGGGGTATTTTTTGTTTCAGCTTAATATTTTCATTACGTAAATCTGTTACTTGACTGGCATTATTTTTGGCATCGCTTAGTGCTTTGTCTAAATCTTTTTTCAATTTAGAATTTTCACCTTCTAGTTGCGCTACCTTTTGTTTCAACTTGTTATCTTCATCTCGAAGCTTTGACAAATCACCTGCAGCTTTCTTTGCACTATCCAAAGCATTGTCTAACTCAGCTTTAAGTCTAGTATTATCAGTCTCCAGTTGTGCTATTCGCTGTTTTAATTTAACGTCCACTTCCTTGAGGTCATCTACACCCGCTGCACCTTTTTTGGCATCTGTAAGAGCAGTGTCTAAATCTTTTTTAAGCTTTTTATTGTCACCTTCCAATTTGGCGAGTTCTTGTTTCATTTTAGCATTTTCACCTTTGGTATTTGCAAGTTCTTCTGATAGTCGCTTGTTATCACGCAATGCGGCGTCTAAATCTTTTTTTAATTTTGCATTTTCAGCTTCTAGCTGGGCAATTTTTTGTTTTAGCTTATTTTCACTGTCTTTTAATTCCGACAGTTTTTCTAAGTCTGATGCGGCCTTTTTCATATCTTCTGCAAGGGAGGATTTTTCCTTTTGATGTCGGCTGATGTCATTATTCAGTTGTGTTATTTTATCTTTTAACTTTGCTTCATTATCTTTTAATCTAGCTAGTTCACCTTCCGCAACTTTAGCAGCGTTAGTCAATTTATCTAAGTCGTTTTTCAATTTCTTATTTTCTGCTTCTAACTGGCTAACTTTTTGTTTCAAACGATTATTTTCGTCTTTCAGTTGAGTTAGTTCCTTGTTATAATCCGTCGCTTCACTCTTAACTCCGTTTAATTCCTTTTTAAGTCTATCTAATTCATCTTCTAGCCGCTGCTTTGCACCATCATCAGGAACTGATGACTTTGCTTCCTTTGTCATTGCAGCAAGCTTTTGTTTTAACTTGCCGTTTTCATCTTCAAGCTGTGCGATTTTCTGCTTTAATTTATTGTTCTCATCCTGAAGCAGTTTAACTTGGTCATTTGCTTTTTTCAGTTGGTTTGCAGTGGAATCGATGTCTGCCTTAAGTTTCGCATTTTCCGATTCTAACTGGGCTATCCGTTGTTTTAATTTGGAATTTTCATCTTTTAAAGTTGATGCATCACCACTTGCTTTTCTTGCATTTTCGAGTGCTGCTTCCAGATCCTTTTTAAGTTTTGCGTTTTCAGTTTCAAGCAATGTAACTTTTTGTTTTAATTTCGATTCAGCGTTTTGTATTGCAGTGACCTCCGACCCCATTTTTTTTAAATCATCTAAAGCAGTATTTAAGCTTTTTTTCAAATTATTACTATCCTCTTCTAGCTGAGCAATTTTGTCCTTACATTTCTTTTCACTTTGTTTTAATTCGGTTAATTCATCTTTTAGTTTCTTGCTGTCATTTAAAGCATTTTGCAAGTCTTTTTTCAGTTTAGAATTTTCATTTTCTAAATCGGCCAATTTTTGCCTTAACTTATCATAAGCATCTTGGAGTTCCCCTTTTTTATTATCAGAAAGCGCCGCTGCTAGTTTCTTCTTTAAATCATTGTTTTCATCTTCTAGTTGCTGCAGTCGTTTCTTTAGATTACCAACTTCATTTTGAAGCTGGGATGCTGTTAAAAGTTTGGATTTAGCATCGGCCAATGCGTTTTCTAAATCCTTTTTTAGCTTGTCATTTTCTGATTGAAGGACGGCATTTTGCTTTTGCAACTTATTCTTTTCATCTTGTAGGGCTGCTACAGCATGAGAACCACTTCTAGCTTGCTCCAGTTCTTTTTTTACTTTAGAATTTTCATCGTCTAGGTTTGCCCTGATCGATTCAAGTTGATTATTTATTTGCTTTAAAGCTGCAATTTCCTTTTGTAGCTCCGATACTGTATTTGCGTTTTTTTTAGCATCATTAAGCATACCATCTAGGTCTTTTTTTAATCTTGCAACTTCATTTTCTAGATCTTTAACTGTTTGCTTGCATTTGGAATTGTCCTTTTCTGATTCTAATAATTTGTCTCCTGCCTTTTTTGCATCAGCCAATGCTGCTTCCAAATCTCTTTTAAGCTTCGAGTTTTCTCCTTCCACTTGTGCTAGTTTTTTTCGAAGATCTCCATTTTCAGTTACAAGTTGATTAATCCGTTCAGCTGACTTTTTACTTTCAGCGCGGGTTTGATCTAATTCTTTCTTTAAATTTGCCTCCTCACTTTCCAAGTGAGCTATTCTTTGTTTTAATCTCTCGTTTTCGGCCCTAAATGCTGAATCGCCTGAGGCATCATCTTTCATTTTTTGCAAATCTTTTTTCAAATTTTCATTTTCGCTCTTTAAATTATCTGTACTTTTTTTAAGAGCTTCGTATTGCTCTTTTGTTTTCTTAACATCGTTAAGTGCATTGTCAAGGTCTTTTTTTAGAGCGACTTTATCATTATTAGCTTGCGCCAGTGCATCTTTAAGAGAAGCATTTTCTTTCTCAAGTTGAGCAAGCCTTTCCTTTAATTTTTGCACTTCTGCATTTAACATTGCTGTAGGATCGCTGGCTTTAAGGTTCCTTAAGGCATTTTCTGCTGCTTCCGCACGTTTTTGCGTCTCCTCCAGCTGTTTAGCTAGTTGGTCTATCTTTTGTTTAAGATCGTCCGATTGCTCCAGAGGTTTTACCTTTTCCTTAGTCGACAAATTTTTTAACTGATTTTGTAGGTCATTAATTATTGCTTGCAATGCATCCTTATCTTTTTGATCTTTGTCTAGTTGTGCTTTGGCAATTGATGGCGAGGTTATTGGCTGTTTTAACTTTTCTAATAATTCGTTCATTTCTCTTTTTTGATTTTCCACTTGTGCCTTCAAACTTTCATTTTCTTTCTTTAATGCTGCCAGTTGCTGCAATAGTTCTTGATTTTTGTTCGCTAAATCTTTGTTTATTTTGTCCAGTTTTTCATTTTCTGCCGTTAGTTTCTTAGTTTCATTTGAAATCCTTTCAAGCTCATTTTCTAATTTGGAACTTCGCTTTGTTGTAACAGCTACATTACTCATTAACATCTTATCTAAATCATCCTTTTCTTTTCTTAATTTATCCATTTCCTTTTTCATGTCATTAATCATTTTTAACAAAGCATCCTTTTCATTTGAAGATTTTTCTAATTCAGAAGGATCTGTGGTTTTAATAGGGCCAAGTTGTTGTTTTAAAGTTGCAAGTTGTTTTAGCAAATTTTCTTTTTCTTTTAGGCAATCTTCTAGTTCTGCTTTCAGTTTTGCGAATGCTGCTTCATCGGGTAGGTCCTTTGGTCTTCCTGGTTTAAGTTGCGTTTGTAAATCTTCAATCATTTTCAAAAGACCTGCTTTTTCTTCTAAACATTTATCTAAATCAGATTTTAATTTTGCCAACTCAGTCGAATCTGCCGCCTTAGTAGACTCAAGTTGTTGTTGAAGAGCAGCAAGTTGTTTTAACAGATTTTCTTTTTCCTTTAAAGAATTATCTAGTTGTGCTTTTTGTTGTGCAAAATTGGCCATGTCAGGTAGATCGTGACATGTGGCAGTTTCAAGTTGGTATTGCAGGCCATCTATAATTTTTAAAAGAGCTTCTTTGTCTTTTAAGCATTCCTCAAAATCAGATTTTAATTTTGCCAACTCAGTCGAATCTGCCGCCTTAGTAGACTCAAGTTGTTGTTGAAGAGCAGCAAGTTGTTTTAACAAATTTTCTTTTTCCTTTAAAGAATTATCTAGTTGTGCTTGTTGTTGTGCAAAATCGGCCATGTCAGGTAGATCGTGACATGTGGCAGTTTCAAGTTGGTATTGCAGGCCATCTATAATTTTTAAAAGAGCTTCTTTGTCTTTTAAGCATTCCTCTAAATCAGATTTTAATTTTTGTAACACATTTTCTTTTTCTTTTAAGGAATTGTCTAGTTCCATTTTTTGTTGGGAAAAAGTTGCTCTGTCAGGCAGATCTTTAGTTGTACTAGATGAAACTTGGTTCTGCAGATTTTCAATTATTTTTAAAAGTTCTTCTTTTTCTTTTAAACATTTATCTAAATCAGATTTTAATTTTGCCAACTCAGTCGAATCTGCCGCCTTAGTAGACTCAAGTTGATCTTGAAGGGCAGCAAGTTGTTGTAACAAATTTTCTTTTTCCTGTAAAGAATGATCTAGCTGTGCTTTTTGTTGTGCAAAATCGGCCATGTCAGGTAGATCTTGAGATGTGCCAGTTGCAAGCTGGTTTTGCAGACCATCAATTATTTTTAAAAGAGCTTCTTTGTCTCTTAAACATTTCTCTAAATCAGATTTTAATTTTTGTAACAAATCTCCTTCTTCTTTTAAGGAATTGTCTAGTTCTATTTTTTGTTGGGAAAATGTTGCCCTGTCAGGTATATCCTTAGTTGTACTAGATGAAACTTGGTTCTGCAGATTTTCAATTATTTTTAAAAGTTCTTCCTTTTCTTTTAAACATTTATCTAAATCAGATTTTAATTTTGCCAACTCAGTCGAATCTGCCGCCTTAGTAGACTCAAGTTGTTGCTGAAGAGCAGAAAGTTGTTTTAACAAATTTTCTTTTTCCTGTAAATAATTATCTAGTTGTGCTTTTTGTTGTGCAAAATCGGCCATGTCAGGTAGATCTTGAGATGTGCCAGTTGCAAGCTGGTTTTGCAGACCATCAATAATTTTTAAAAGTTCTTCTTTTTCTTTTAAATATTTATCTAAATCAGATTTTAATTTTGCCAACTCAATAGGATCGGCCGCCTTAGTAGAATCAAGTTGTTGTTGAAGAGCAGCAAGTTGTTTCAATAAATCTTCTTTTTCCTTTAAAGAATTATCTAGTTGTGCTTTTTGTTGTGCAAAATCGGCCATGTCAGGTAGATCTTGAAATGTGCCAGTTGCAAGCTGGTTTTGCAGACCATCAATAACTTTTAAAAGTTCTTCTTTTTCTTTAAAACATTTATCTAAATCAGATTTTAATTTTGCTAACTCAGTCGAATCTGCCGCCTTAGTAGACTCAAGTTGTTGTTGAAGAGCAGCAAGTTGTTTTAACAAATTTTCTTTTTCCTGTAAAGAATGATCTAGCTGTGCTTTTTGTTGTGCAAAATCGGCCATGTCAGGTAGATCTTGAAATGTGCCAGTTGCAAGCTGGTTTTGTAGACCATCAATCATTTTTAAAAGAGCTTCCTTGTCTCTTAAACATTTCTCTAAATCAGATTTTAATTGTTCTACATCAGACGTATCTGAGATCTCACTAGAGGTAAGTTGTTGTTTAAGAGCTTCGATTTGTAATAATAAATTCTCTTTCTCTCTTAAAGAGTTTTCCAATTCTGCTTTTAATTTTGCAAATGCTACCATATCAGGTAGATCCTGAGTCATACCAGATGCAAGTTGATTTAGTTGATTCTGTAGACTATCTATTAATTTTGAAAGATTTTCTTTCTCTTTTAAACATTCTTCGAGTTTTGCTTTTAGTTTTTCAAATGCTGCCATATCAGGTAGATCCTCAGTCGTTTGTAGTGATCCATCTGTAGCGTCTTTAAGGTCCACTGTAGGTTTTACTTCTCTCGGTACGGTTTCAGTTAACCTCTCTTTTTGTTGTAATTCTTGCAAACACTTTTGACATTTTAAAAGATCAAATCTCAATCCGCAGTTTTTTGCTTCTATCTCCCCAACCCTATCCCTGGCTTTCTTAAGATTCCGAACTAAATCTCCAATTTCAGTTTCTTTTTCTGTTAAACATTGTTCCATTTCGGATCTTAAATCATTAACATTGGATTGATTTTGGGCAGTTTTAGAGTCAAGTTGTTCCGTAAGAGTACCAATTTGTTGTAATAGTTTTTCTTTATTTTTTAGACATTCGTCAAAGTCTGCTTGCAGTTTTGCAACTAAAATGTCATCAGTACCTAAACTCTCTGTTTGGACACCAAGTTCTTGCAGCTGTTTCTGACATATGAAAAGGTCAAATTTCAATTTGCAATTTTTTGATTCTAACATTTTAATTCTATCTGTGGCAATTTTTAAATCCTTAAGTAATTTTTTTATCTGTTCTTCCTTTTGTCTTAAACAGGTTTCTAGTTCATCTCTTAATTTATTTATATTCCTTTGTTCTTGGCTCTTAATAAATGTAATTTGATTTTTGAGGTCATCAATTTGTTTTAATAGATTTTCTCTTTCCTTCAGGCACTCTTCGAAGTCTGCTTGAAGTTTCACAATTAGATTTCCCCCTGTATCTAACGTCTCCTTTTGAGTACCAAGTTCTCGTAGACGTTTTTGGCATCTAAAAAGGTCACATTTTAATTTACCATTTTTTTCTTGTACCTTATGAAGGCTATCTTTGGAGTTTTTAAAGTCCTTATCTAATTTTTCCATTTCAGTTTCCTTTTCTTTTAAACATGTTTCTAGTTTATTTCGATTTTGTTGTTCTTGACTCTTATTAAAGTTTAGTTGTTCTTTTAGAACACCATTCTGTTGTAATAATTTTTCTTTTTCTTTTAAACACTTTTCAAAGTCTAATTGAAGGTTCCCTAGTTGAATTTCCTCTGTACCTGAAATATCTTTTTGAATACCTAGTTCTTTTAGTTGTTTCTGGCATTTTAAAAGATCAAACCTTAACTTGCAATTTCTTGCCTCTATGTCTCCATTTTTATCTTTCCATTTTCTTAATTCCTCAAGCAAATTTTTAATTTCAGCTTCCTTTTCTTTTAAAACTTTTTCTAACTCACCTCTTAGTTTATGCATATTGGATTGCTCCAGGTTCTTATCAAAGTGAAGTTGTTTCTCTAGATCATCAATACGTTTTAATAATTTTTCTTTTTCTCTTAAGCATTCCTCCAAGTCAGCTCTTAGTTGCTCTATATTTAATTGGTCGAGGTTCTTATCAGAGAGAAGCTGTTTCGTTTGATCATCAAAATATTTTAATAAATTTTCTTTTTCTCTTAAGCATTCTTCCAAATCTGTTTTAAGCTGCGCAAACGCTGCTAGATCAGTTAGACTTTTAGCTTTTTGATTCATTGCTAATTGATTTTCAAGATTCTCTGTAAGTTTTAACAGCCTTTCTTTTTCTTTTAAACATTCACCCAAATCTGCCTGAAATTTAGCGACCGTATTTGCATCTGGAATTTCGTTTATATTGCATGTGCAGATTTTTGCTTCCAATTCGGCTTCTCTATCTTTTGCTTTTTTAAGGTGATTAATTAAGTCTTCGATTTGATCTTTGGCCACTACTTGTACTTCGGTGGAATGTCTTCTAAGAGCAGTGTTTTCTGCTGCTAATCGCTCATCAGTAGTGATTTTTTCTCTAAGTTGAATAATCGTATCGTTTGCTTTTAAAAGTTCATTTTCTAATTCGGCAATTTTTGCTTTACTTTCCTCGCCACACCTAGCAGTATACATTTGATCTTCATCAAATTCATCCTCCGTATCAAAATTCAATTGCCCGCAGTCACATGTTTCTTCATTGTTAGATCCAACGCCAATACACTGACAATCAGTTGTTGATCTAGGATCGGTTGCATCTTCTTTGATTATTTTAGGTTCACAAAAACAACGCCACATGGGTAAAAGGTCTTTCGGATCGGTTTCGGCATCTTTCTCTTTTGATTTTTTAACTGTATTGGATGCAGCAGTTTTTCTGTTGTTATACTGACGTGAACTCTGTGAGCCTTCAGATTGAACCGGTTTGGGGGTACACATGCAGTGTCTAGGCGATGAGTCTACACTTTTAGCTCCACGCTTGCACCCACATATGCCTCCTTTTTCATAATTCATACTTTTCTTGGTCTTGTTTTTACAATTGCATCCGGCACAACATCTAATTATCACTTTAGGTTGGGGGGCGTCTTTATCTTTTTGTTTACAGTTACATCCCGGGCAACATCTATACCGTTTCTTGCAATCCCAGTCAGCATATTGTCGTTCCAATTCAAGAGCAATTCTTTTTACAGCTGTCCTTGATTGATCTAGCATATCGCGAAGCTGTTCATTTTGTTCTTGATTACTATTATTGCCTGTTCGCATTGAGTATTCCTGTAATTGTAAGTTTTCAAGTTTTGCTGCTGCAAGTTCGTTTTTCAGTCTAGTAATTTCATGTGAGTTATTTATAATTGTATCGTAATCCACTTGACATGTCTCCCGATCTTTTAGAACATCTTGCATTGTTTCTATAACATGGTTTTTCTTTTCCATTTCATTTACCATATTTACATTTTGCGCTGACATTTTGCTTAGTTTTTGCAGCAGATCTTCGTTATTCGATTTTAAAGCACTAATTTTCTTTTCAAGATTTTTATTTTTGTGTCGTAGATTTTTCGTTTCGTCGGATAAATCTTGGAAGGAACTGTCTATTTTGTCTTTCATCGTGTTCATTTGTTCTTCAGATAATATTAACAGACTTTCTTTTTTTTCCAATTCACTTTTTAGATTTGAAACTACTTCTTTCATTTTATGTTGTTGATCTGCTTTTCCTTGGGCTAAACAATCGATGTGAGTAACCAGTCGGCGGATTTCGTCTTCTTGTTCACAAATACATTTTTCTAAGTCCTCGGCTTGGAGTTCCAATGCGTCTTTTTGTTTCTCTATCATTTTCGCTTTATCTAGCTGATCTCTCAACATTTTACATTCTCCCTCTATGCCTACCAAGTCATCGTATTTCCTCTTATATCTGTCCTTTTCCGCTTTAAGGACATCGAGTGCTTTCATTTGTACACACATATGTTCATAATCATCTTGCATTCGAACCAGTTCATCTAAACTTGCTTGTAATCTACAAAAAGATGTACTATAAATATTTATTTTGTTAGACAATTGGCAAAAAACGTATGTCTCAATAACATTACTAAATTTAGGCCTAGTTGCATACCATAAGTAACCGTATACTTGGGTTCGAGTAAACCTATCATGGTGTATATTATAATAACGTATTTTTTTACTTCGGTTAATTTTTAAAGTCTAAAATAATTAAATCTATGAGCCCTACAAAAGATGGCTTGTCAAAAGAGAGGATATTGGTAAATAACGTTGATCTTGTATTTTATTTCAGACTGGAATGTATTTTATTTGTGAATGTTAAATTATAGCGAAACTTTAAATTTAACAATCTGATGTGATCAATATCATGTTGTAATCGAAAAATACCAATAATTGCTTTACAAATTGTATATGACATGTTCTCCAGACACGATAAGAATTTCGAGGTAGTTGAAAATAAACGGCTATTTAGGAGTTTTTGGGGCCATATCCCTTATACAAATGCTGTACAATTATTGTAAGTTTTTAATAAATGGCGAACGTTTCTGTATACAACGTGGGAATTTTAAATGGAACGCTCCTTATAGCGGCTCTGGAAATAAGCAAATCTATGTCAACCGGTTTATTTATGGGGCACATTTTCAACAATTATTGTTTTGCTAACAAAGTGACATTGCAGTTTTACAGTTTTTAGTAATGTAATTGTTCGTTGAAAATCAGTTTTTATTAAATTTTTGACACATGGTTCGATAGATGTAAAGAAAATATGGAACAATTTCTTTTTCAATAACCTTTTTAAAAAGGTGTCACAAAAGTGGTACCTTCTAATTTGAAAAAAAAGTTGGTTAGGGCTGCGTCCCCTATTTGCGGGTAGCATTTTTTTACATGACAAAAGCGAGGCCCATAAAAATCTTTAAGGCATTTTTTTTAACTTCGAGAGCCTCTATAAGCAGCGTTCCATTTAAAGTCCCCACCCTGTATACAGTGTGTCCCCGGATGGAGTTGACACGATCTTTATTAATGATTTTACGACGAAAAGGTATTCCTTATAAAAAATTCTGCTTGTCGAGAAAATGAATTTACCATATAAAGTTTTTAGATCAGATGTATGTTAATAAATTAGGAAAACATGAAAATGCTATAGGAGAGAAGTACGATTACTTATTATTTTAGACAAAATGTTTATAAAACAAAATTGTTTACAATCCAAAATAAAGCCTAAATACTAATTTGAATTCTAATTTTTGTTTTTTATTTTTTACAATAGAATTTATGAACATTCTGATCTAAAATTTTTATATGGTAAATTAATTTTCTCGACAAGCAGAATTTTTTATAAAGAATAACTTTTCGTCGCAAAATCAATAATAAAGATCTTTTTTCTCTTATCAACTCCATCCGGGGACACACTGTATATCACCAAACGTTCAGATTTAGCTTAGGGGAAACTAGCCTAAAATGACATACTTGGGTAAAATTACATAAATATGGAACATATTGCTACTTTGAGACGTGATAACGCCGCCTCAAATACCTAACTGCAAATGTTTTTCATCCGCAACCTCAGTCGAGTTTATTCAGCGTGGTAGGCGACACTCCTCTTGAAAAAATATCAAGAAAACATTTTTCTCGATCCGAATAAATATTTGTAGGTACAGTCACCTAATTTGACTGTAATAATTGATAGAGTGCAATAAGCTTAAGTTGCCTTGATACAGGTAAACAAATATACTTTTTTATTTATTTTAGTTTAATTAAACTTTTGTTTTATTTCTTTTACTTATTTTATTTAATAATTTCCAAGAAGTCCTTATTTTGGATAAAACGACATACCTATGTTATTTTAGGCTAAAATACATTTTTAGTTTAATTTCAGCTTTGGCTGCGTTGTCAAAAATGTAAGAAGTGGAGTCATGGAGAATGTGCAGATGTTTTCCCCCAAACAAAGTTTTTTACATGCGACTACTTTGCGACTAAACTTTTTGTTGTTTTTTTTTCTGTTTTAAGATTCTATGTTTTTCGATAGTTGAGCATGTTAACTCTTTTATATATTATATCTTCGTATACCAACAATTTTATTTTTTATTTATTTATTTAACACCTAAGCTTCCAATTTAAATCATGTGGTCCAATTTTGGAACCCCCAGGTGCAATTTAGGCAACCGGTTTCCTATATTGAACTACGTGCAGAGGTTTTTTTATAGCCTGGTATATCATAGATACTTTGAAATAAAATTCTGCAAAAAATCCTGCAGTTGAAGAACATACTAAAGTATACTAAGGTATAACTTCAAGATCGATTTTGCGTTATTATCAGGATCTATAATAAGAAATCTGGAAATTGGTCCAATATGGGCAACCTTCCCCTAATTTACCCCTTTGGGGTAGTTTAGTAAAACTTCTGTTTGCATACGAGATAAGCCGGTACGGATATAAAGGTAAATGTCTACGTTCAAAAGCTATTCCTTTGCCCGGTTTGTCCCTTTCTTTGTTATTTTTATGGCTTATGACGCGGCCACTGCAGAAAAATATATACTCTTTATAGTCACCTCAGGCGTCGTAGCCTCAGACTCGTAAGGCGGACTATATAATTATAAAGATAATATAGGTTTGTGCAGTAGGGTCGGCATAAGACACAGTGGCGGCTCGTGATTGTTGAAACGGGTGGGGCCAAAATATCAAAATAAAAATATTCAATGAGAATATAAAAAAACTCAAAAAAAAAACTTACCGATGAATTTAATGGTGCATCTAAAAATGCCCCGCAAAATCGATTACCTGCAGTTTATTATTTAGTTCAAAACGTATCTATTTTTGTCAACCTCTTCATTATGTTTAACAAGTGTCTGACGATAGACAGAACTTAATTGACTTTTTATATTTAATTTACCAAACATACAAAAGCTAAAAATATTGTTCATGTTGTGTACCTTGGATTTTCGTGAGATTTAATTTTTTCCCATATACCTATGAGCAACATCATCAGTTCCTTTTTGCGACCAAGTTTCTTCTCCACCAAACAAAACGCACACAAAACAGAACATGTAACATTTTATTTGCCTCCTCGCACCCGCACAACCAACTGTTTTTTAAATAAATACTGTTATTAAATTTCCGAACACGCGATTTTTGTCCACTTTGAGTTTTTGTTATAAGTAACTCTGGCAATGGACGACCCAACTCCCCGCTAGTGGGGTACAGTGTTACATTCGGCACGTGTAGAGATAATTATTATTTTAAAAACCTATGTATTTAGGGCAACAGACGCTTCGAAAATCAGTTGCTAAACATCACCAAACCTATGCAAAACTAAATTGTTATTTTAATTTGACAAATAAAAAAATTATTATTCGAAATGTTTTTTGTGTAACACTGTGCCCCACCTTCCCCTACAGTCCGCCTCGCCGATCTTGGGCTGCGGAAAGAATGTGTCCGCGGATGGGGTCCCCAAGGGGGAAAAATCTTTATTATTCATTTTACGACCAAAAGTCATTCTTTATAAAAAGTTCTGCTTGTTGAGAAAATTAATTCACGATAAAAAAAATGTTAGATCAGATGTACAGGGTGTTAATAAATTAGGAAAATATGAAAATGCTTCAAGAGAGAAGTACCATAATTTATTATTTTTAACAAAGATTTTATAAAACAAAGTTGTTTATAAACTAGCATAAAGACTAAATACAAGTTTTAAAATAAAAATTCGAATATTTTAAAATTATTCTACATAGCTACCTCCCACCTCGACACAATTTTCCGCTAACTTACTAAATTTACCGTACACTTTACGAATGATTTGCGGCATGGATTGCTTCTTCTATGCGCTGTTTTAATATTTCCCTATCATGTGGAAGATTATGTGAGTAAACTTTTGAAGGCACCCCACAAAAGGAAATCTAATAATGTAAGGTCAGGCGACCTAGCTGGATACTGAATTGGGCAATACCTCCCTATCCACCTTGCGCCAAAATGATCATTTAACCATTGTCTCACCAAGGCTGTGCAATGAGCAGGACGTCCGTCTTGTTGCCAAAACATATTATTACGTACTTCTGGCACTAAAGTATTAAGAGGAAGTAACCCCTTTACCACAATGAAAATTGCCGAACGTTTTGCTGGTCAAACGAAAATAAAAAATAAAAATTGGTATTTAGAAAATAAATTCTACTTTAAATACCCCATCCAGAAAAGTAAATGACGATCGAAAATATTCCCAAAATTTTTTTTAGAAATTTTTTTTATTTTTAGTAATTTTGTAATATCTTAAACAATTCTTTATTGGTCAAAAGCAAAATGACTTTCCCGGGTGTAGAATGTTGTACCAAACAATTTTTCTTAAAGCCATTTTTCAATATCGGCCTTACTTTTTTCTCAAAAAGTTTGGGCGCGTAAAGTGAATTTAAGCGTGTAAAGTGGGTTTACGCGCCCAAACTTTTTGAGAAAAAAGTAAGGCCGATATTGAAAAATGGTTTTAAGAAAAATTGTTTGGTACAACATTCTACACCCGGGAAAGTCATTTTGCTTTTGACCAATAAAGAATTGTTTAAGATATTACAAAATTACTAAAAATAAAAAAAATTTCTAAAAAAAATTTTGGGAATATTTTCGATCGTCATTTACTTTTCTGGATGGGGTATTTAAAGTAGAATTTATTTTCTAAATATCAATTTTTATTTTTTCTTTTCGTTTGACCAGCAAAACGTTCGGCAATTTTCATTGTGGTAAAGGGGGTTACTGCTCTTAAGAAAGGGTAAAACAAAATTTTCCAAAATGTTCAAATACACTTGTTAGTTTAAATTCTCCTCTATAAAATATGGGTCAATGATCCGATCCAAAAAAATTCCACACCATACATTAAGTTTTTGTAACGTTGATTTCGTTTGTTTATTACATAATAAGGATTCTTGTAAGCCCAATCACGACTATTTTGTGAAGATACGTGCCCATTTGTGCAAAATGTAGATTCATCGGTAAAAAAAATCTATGAAATCTTCGGTTTTCAAGACACTTTTGACCTATCCAGAAACAAAACTCTAACCCAGGTAGCAAGGTGACGTATTTAAGACGTCGAATATTGGTCATCAGCGACGTCATAAATTACGTACATGAAACGTTAAAAAGACGTGCTTAAGTCACAGACCAATAACGTATTTTTTGACGTAAAAAATACGTCATATTAAGACGTCTTTTTAGGTGTAGAAAACGTCAATAAACGTCATATTTTTTTTTTAGCTGTATTCAAAACTGCAAATATTCCGAACTGATTTGGGTGTAAAATAAGCACTCCGTTTTCCAGAAAATAATTAAAATATTTAACGAAACTGCCTCAGTTAACATATCTAATATATGTTTTTAAAACTGATATGCGGAAATTTTTAACACCTTATTATATCCTTAAATTATTTCCTAACTTTCTATGATTTTTTAAACATATCAATATAACGAATATTTACTAAAAACTTCTTAAAATAATACATAATATGGGTCAAAAAATACATATAAATATTTTATGTACAACCTTTTAATGATAATAAATTAAATATTACAACTTTTATGTGTGTGCAGAATTGAAAAAAATGTTAAGGAATCCTTTAATGGCGGCCAAAATTCTTCTTTTTTTCGGGGCGTCATCGTCACCCAGTTTGAGTGCATAACGGCTACTCCTCCGCCGTTATTTGCCTCGAACTCGATAATCTGGTACATTTATATTCGTTTATAACACAAAATATATAGAAACCATGATAGAAACTAAATCACCATAAACTTTTCACTTTCACTTTTGCCGAACGGTCGACTGCCTGACTGCTAGCGCCAATAACAGAATACCAATGCGTTCTACGTTCTGTCAGAGTGCCAACGTCATAAAACGGAGCGCGGGTAATTTAAATTTGATATTCGCAGACTTTTAATGACAAAATATTTGCTTTTGCAAATTTTACATTGAAATGGTAATATTTTCAAAGTTTTTTTACATTGGTATTTAAACATAAAAACGTAACAAGATAATATATATATTAAAAGTTTAATGATACGTACGTGCCTTCAGCTATAAGAAAAAGCTATTCTCAGGCGTTTTACTTATTTAAAACCGGTCCCGCTATATTTTCAAAAAACTTGGTCACTTTTACTTTTTAATGATACGCATAATTCAATAAAATGATTAAAAATCGACGTGTTTATTACGTAAAATTATGGCGTATAAGACACGTGTTAAAAACTACGTTATTTTGACGTCATCTCGCGACCAAAAGACGTCAACTGACTAAAAATCCCCAATATTCGACGTCATAAAGACGTCATCCTGCTACCTGGGAAACGTCTTTCTTCATCTCGAGGTTCCACTGAATTGGCTTAAACGGTATAATTTTGTTTTCTTTAAAAAGTGTGTGTAATCCACTGTTTGTGCATGCTTCCTAAAAGATAATTTCGAATTTTCTAAAACTGACCCTATTTCTCATAATGTAGCTGCGTCATTTTCAACGTATTTTTTCTTTGATTTCTTTACATTCATCACCGACCCAGTTTCATTAAATTTTTTAAATAATTTTTGCAATACTCTTTTTGACATAGGCGTATTAGGAAATTTTTCATGAAAAACATCTAAAGTCGCCACAGTGGATCGTTTCCCGTGCGTCATCACTTTCACGTCATCAAAATCGTATGAATCAAATCAAAATTACAAGACGAAAGAAGTCAAAACTAAGTCTAAGTTCATAAAATGGAAGTGCCTGCCTACCGTTTGACGTACCTACAGAATATCCCGAAAAATTATTATTTATTTTAAGTTTTGCCCGGCATTCTCTATTATCTAAAAGAAAATGACAAACAATTGTTAATACATTTAATACTATTTTTAAAGCTTAAAATCTAGAAAAGTTTGGTGTTTTATTGACTATTAAAATCGCAAAAGTCAAATTTTTGACATCCTTTCATTTAAGGGAATTTAGCCACTGCCGTAAACTTTTCAAAGAATTTTCACGGTTAGAATATTTAAAATAAATAAATTAGGTATTATAAAAATCCATAAATACTTACCGCCAAGACAGATGGTGTGTATAATTAGCTCTAAAAAGAACTATTTTTAGAAAAAGGAACAGTTTTAAGGCACACAAATTTACAAAATACGAATTAGATTGGCAGATCAAAACAAGGTTGACAATGACGTTCTAAAGTACAACGGTAGTCAACTAAACAAATAAAAAAAGTAATTAATTGACGTTTATAGTTTTATTCTCGTCTAGCACGTTATATTATTGCGGAATCTTGGAGACGTTCTTTTATGCTTTTATTCAAACTTGTTACTGTAATAAATAAGGACGCAGAGTTATTAACCACGCTGAGTCCTGATCGTTGAATGATGACGCACGGGCAAAGATCCACTGTGGCGACTTTATAGTGTATTCATAAGACACATTTCCAATACCGTAACATTATATTAAATCAATACGCTCTTCTTTGGTTAACATTTTCGAAAATGCCTTTACGAAAACAAAATACTGACAGATGTAAATAAAATCCTGACATAAACATGAACGTATACAAAATCGGCTATATTGATTTTTTTGTAAAATCCAAAAATTTAAATTGAAAACTATAATCATAATCATAATCATAAATTTTATTTGACTACGTTTTGTACATGTTAAAAATACAATTGTAGCAGGTCAGTGTATCAATAATCAAAGTCTATATGCTACTAGATTATAAATATCACAATACAATAAGGTAATAGCAACAATACTTCTCATGAACAAACAATTTTAAAAAACAATTAATTTAAAAAAATAAAACAGCAATGTTTCAACGTACTATGTCAATATTTTCGCATGATGAATTTATATTTTTCAAATATTCCTTGATAGAATAAAAAGCAGATTTACTAAGAATGTTTTTCATGGTATATTTAAATTTTTTTGGCTGAAGGCCTTTGATTGAATCTGGCAGAGCATTAAAGCGATAAATTTTTGGTGAGTTCTTTATTGATTTTTTCTAGTCTATATTTGGGTTTTCTAATCAGGACTGCCGATCTAGTGCTGTAGTTATGAAAGTTAGAATTTAGCTTGAAGTAATCTATGTTACTGTGTATTTCAATCAGCTGATGCAAGATAAATAGAGACGGTAATATCAATATTCCCAGACGTATAAAATGAGGTTTGCAGTGGTCTCGATGCCCTGCACCCACAATTGCTCGAACAGCCCTCTTTTGCAATTTAAACACAATATGCGAATCCGCAGAGTTACCCCACAGTTGTATTCCATATGTAACGTGGACATGAAAAAGTGAGTAATAAACAGTCATAACAGAATCCAGTCCAATTAATGGTTTAAGCTTTCTTATTACGAAAATAGAAGAAGATAGCCTGCCCCGCAATGATCGAATGTGGGACCCCCAATTTAAATCACTATCCAATGTAACACCAAGCATTTTAGCCTCTGAACCATTCACCACACTACGACTTGTCGAGAAAACGACTTCCTGGGTCTTATCCATATTCAGTTTCAGATTATTCTGAGAAAACCATTCATTTGCTTTTTGTTTTAGATCACTACATTTGTTTTTTAGTTCATTAATGTTGTCACAGCTGCACAGCAGTGATGTGTCGTCCGCAAAACAAATGCAACCGTACGGGGACAGATGTAAGAATAAGTCATTCATATAAATTAATTATAAAGAGGAGCGGACCTAGAACAGATCCTTGGGGTACCCCACTCTCTACCAGTACACGGCGCGACACTCCATCCTGAAGAGAGACATACTGTATTCTGGAAGTCAAGTAAGAGATCAACAAGCTCAGAGGCAGACCCCGAATTCCATATCGAGAAAGCTTTTCGATCAGAAGCTCGTGAGAAACGCAGTCAAAGGCCTTGCTAAGGTCACAAAGAGTAAGACCCACATGCTCTCCCCTCTCAAGGCCCTCCATTACGCCACTCACAATCCTCGACACTGCCTGGATCGCCGAGCGACCATCCCTGAAACCAAACTGTAAGTAGTGCAATTTTGATTCAATATACTGACTTATGTTTTTTTTGATGATTATTTCGAAAACCTTTCCAAACAGAGGGATTATGGAAATTGGTCGATAATTATCCGCGGAGTCGATGTCTCCCTTCTTAAAAATTGGGACCACCCTAGCCACCTTAAAACAGTCCGGAATAATAATTATTAAAATTTTATTTCAAAATATTCGAATTTTTATTTTGAAACTTGTACCTATTTAGTGTTTATGCTAGTTTATAAACAACTTTGTTTTATAAAATTTTTGTTAAAAATAATAATTAATGTTACTTCTCTCTTGAAGCATTTTCATATTTTCCTAATTTATTAACACCCTGTACATCTGATCTAAAAATTTTTTTATCGCAAATTAATTTTCTCAACAAGCAGGTCTTTTTAGAAAGAATGACTTTTGGTCGTAAAATGAATAATAAAGATTTTTCCCCCTTGGGGACCCCATCCGCGGACACACTGTATATGCGCATATTTTGGCTGAATTTAAGTGCATATAATCCTCCTTTTATGTGTTAATATTAAAGGTACCTGCTAATATTAGGGTGCCAATTAGCGATATGCCATCTAGTTTAAACCTGCAGTCTGTGGGCTACTACGTCACTGCTACCTATACTGTAACCATTGAATATCAAACTATAAGAATGGTGGATGTCCGAGAAAAGTTGACAACCCAGTTTTAGACGTATTGGAGGTGGTTTGGCCGCCATTGTGGAGTTGATCGTAACTCTAACCTTAAATCTGTCATTATAATGCAGCGCCCCGGTAACAGATGTCTTAAATTCATTGAAGTGATGTCGTGGTGTTGCCGCATATCGTATTTTATTGGAATTATTAATGATATAAGCATTTTTAACAGACAATAAAATAGGAGGTTCTCAATTCCAGCCGAATGTATGTTTTTGATAATAATATGTACGCTGATTACTCCGGGGTAATTGGTCCGATTTTCACAACGATTTTACCGTTGCATTAGGTGTTAAATGTAAAAACAAATAAAAGTAGATAAAAAGCGACAGCAAGTATAACTAAAATAGGTTTTATTTCGTCGAAAAATAGCAAAATACGTAATACACTAATACAAACAAACTGGATGTTTCTTAAGTAAGAAAGTAATACCTACTTATTTTAACCATTTTGAAAAGTAGTAATAGTTGCAAATAAAAACCAAGTTATACAAACCGCACATCATTCATATTTTACCCAACATATACGTTGTAGCCTAGGTATGTATCGAATAGTGAGAGTCGTCACTTTTCGATTTCTGTTAGAAATAGACTACATGACAGTCAATATGTTTTCATGTAATTAAGGTTGGGACGTCAAAAGGTTGAAAATATTATATGCTACAAAGCAATTAAAGATTTTTAAGTCTAGACTATACTATAGGTAGGAAAATAAATGTAAGCTACTTAAATCTAGGATTGGTGTAGGTACTTATGTAAAATCAAGTTTTACGATAAGCTATAAATTTAAAAAACTCATGCAGCAAGTCAAACAGACAGGCGGCAACAATGTTTTAATTTAGCAGTGAAAAGGCTTGTCGTTAGTGGCTGCATCAACACACTTTATTTTTGATGACTCATTGGTGCCATCTATGAATTTAACGTAGCAGATTTAGGAAATCTGCTTATATGGCCTTCTTATAGTTTGATATTCAATGCTGTAACTATTGACTCCGCATGCATATTATTTCTTATTCTACTGCGACATGAGCTCCGTGTATAGGACCATTTTGACATGCACTGGTCTGTCGCGAAATTCAATACGTACCTTTCTTTCTCGATTTGTAAAACCTCTTGTTCTTTACATACAGATTTTAGACTTTCGTTTTCATGTTCCATGCATATTATCTTAGATCTTAACGTATCCGCTTCCGTTTTCTGGTTTAACAGCTCAATTTCTGCCATTGTGCATTTATTTCTCATGCTATCCAATTCATCTTCCGCGAGTTGAACGTCCTTTGTTGCTAATCTTAATTGCCTCTCCAACTCATCTACCTACAAATTTGAGGAAATTATTTATTAACCACAAGGGTTTAAAAAAATACGGTTTGGATGCAATACCAAGTTAATAATAAAGAACCAGACTCCCCATCATTCTTACCTTACAAAATATGGTTGCAACGGTGGAATACAATGAACATACATTTTACGTTAGCTTTTTCATAGAGAAACAAAACCAAGAAAAACCATTCAAAGTAAAGTCTGTTCAATGACTGCTGACCGCTACGTCACGACTAAGTCTTATCTTTCACACAATCGTGAACTAGGTGAGATAGTAAATTTGCGTCAATAATGAATGTCGTATAATTTAACCAGTCAAACAAGTTTTATTGTCATTTTAAATCAACATTATTTCAAAAATGTCACGGTATTGTGAAAAAGAACAAGCATTAATTTTTAAATTATTTGAATATTCTCAAAGAAAAAGAGATGCCGAAAAGACTCTATTACCCTTTAACGCAGTTCACGAGGTAAGTATATGTAATAGAGCCGAAATTGTCAAAACAAATAATAATAATAAATATGAAAAATTTATGGCAATGTTTTTATAAACAGCTATCTATTGAAGAGAGTTTCTGATGCTTTGGGAGTTTCCTTTTCCTGTTCAATAATCCAACGAATTAAGGCAAAGGGGATAGAGAAGGATGAAAATTTTAAGAATCGCAATAATGTAGCTATTTTGTCATCCCGTGATCGACAGCGTCGCGAAATTCATGAGTACACCATAAAAAAGCGTATTTATGGGGTGTATAGAGCAAGTAAATACGTGATCATTCCCTCAATATAACTAAACCTTAAAATCATCGATGGCGTTGAAATATCCACTCGTTCCTTAGCGGACTGTTTAAAAAAATTTAAATTTAAATGGCGTAAATCTACTGTATCAAACAGGAGCTTTATAATATACCAAACCGATATAACCCAAAAACGAATAGGGTTTTTAAGAGAATTTAAGAATGTCGGCAACTCTTAATTTCTCTTAAAACCTGTTTTTCTGGATGAAAACTGGATATACAGTAAAGGGGCTTTTAGGCGAACTTAACAAGACGATACTCTTCATACAGTTAAAGAAAGGGTGTACGGTATATAGCCCAGTCAGTGGGGCATTTTGCTATGCAAAAGGTGGAGGATTTAATTTTATTTTTTTATAATGTTTATGGATAGGGTCAGATTAAAAATCCAACTTTTCGACCTTGGGCGTGGTCTACGTTCGCCGCCATCTTGGATTATATGTACAAAAAGTGATACTTTTAACATTATCTCCGTAACGGTTTGTCTGACGACAAAATATAAAGATACCAATTTTAAAGAAAATTAAATTTCCTAAATTTTATGTATTTACAGTTTTTTTGTACGTCTAACTTATAAAGAGTTACACGAGCTCAAAGATCAACCTTTTTAAAAATGACATGAAACCTGCCATTTTTTAGCTTTAAAAGATAGTTATAGTTGTTTATTTTTTAACAATGGTATTTTTTTATATTTCTCCGATATTTTCAATGAAAAAAATACCACAGGCAACTTTAAGCCTATTTCCACACTACCCAGGAGGTAAGGCTAAATGGCGCGTTTTTTTTTAACGTGGTGTCCCCAGTAGGCCTATACCACGTGGTCGGCTTGGTGGAAAAAGTAATTTAGAATACCTGACAAAAGAAAAGCTCTTGTGTGATCATCTCACAGTATATCAACAATATTTCAGTACGAGTTATATCGTCTGTTAGTTTTTCTTTCTTTTAGATGGTCCGGGTTGATTTTTATCCTCTTCATCCTGAATTTCGTCTTCTAAGTCGCTCTCGGTGCTTTGTATAATCTGACTTTCAATTTGAAACAGTTCCTCGTATTCATCCTCGTTGTCGATGCGAATTTGGGCAGTATGTTGTGGATGGAGGATACCTTTTACACAAAGTTGTATGGAATCGTAATGATTCTAATGAAAATGAAACTATGTTCAGTATGTACAATATCTCTGGGGGGTGTGGAAATAGTCTTAAAGTTGCCTGTGGTATTTTTTTCATTGAAAATATCGGAGAAATATAAAAAAATACTATTGTTAAAAAATGAACAACTATATAACTATCTTTTAAAGCTAAAAAATGGCAGGTTTCATGTTATTTTTAAAAAGTTTGATCTTTGGGCTCGTGTAACTCTTTATAGGTTAGACGTACAAGAAAACCGTAAATACATAAAATTTAGGAAATTTAATTTTCTTTAAATTTGGTATCTTCATATTTTGTCGTGAGACAAACCGTTACGGAGATAATGTTAAAAATATCAATTTTTGTACATATAATCCAAGATGGCGGCAAACGCAGACCACGCCCAAGGTCGAAAACTTGGATTTTTGATCAGACCATAGCCATAAATAATATTAAACAATTAAAAAAACTCCACCACATTTTGCATGCCAATGGTATTTTTTTGTACCCACTTATTGGCCTAATATACTACATGCTGGTTCCGAAAATGAATTTCTAAACAATTCAAGTTTGATATTAAAGTCTGGCCTGAAATCTGGTAATTATCATAATAGGAAACTTGACAAAAATTTTAAATGGGGAAAAAATGCTATAAATCATAAGTACATATTGTCATAAAACATATGGCAGCAAAAAAAACAACATATTTCGTCCCAAAAGACCGCTAGCAAGATTTAAAAATGCCCCAAAATTCAAATTATCCCAAGCGGGTAAAAACGGGTCGTGACGTCAAGAAGTATAATTCGTGTGTGACATCCACGAAATAGGTCATAGGTTGGCAATAAATTGAACGACGAGAATTCCACCTTAAAACTTCAAAGAATTTTTACAAAGTTATTACTGATTTTTAAGGAGTAATAATTGGGGAATATTTTTTTTAGGCCTAACTAAATCATATTATTGAAAAAAAAAAATGAAAAGTTCCCTATTCGATGAATAGTAAAAATTTTGAGAAATGGTTTAAAGAAAAATTGTTACCGAAATTGGAAGAACCATTGCTTATTATCATGGATAAAACCACCTATCATTCTGGGCTAATTGAAAAAATTCCAAATACAAGTTGGTCAAAAAGGTTACTTATTGCATGGTTAGAATATAGACAAATTCTGGTTTCACCATTTGCAATGAAGGATCAGATCTGGATAATAATGAAACAGCATATCCCACCCAAATGTTACAAGTAATCTGGAAAGCGCCATTTATTTTAATTTTTAATTATTTTAGTTTTATTTTAATAGGTTGCACGAACTAGCATTGCATGCATATCGATTTTTTTAACACTTCCTCCATATCATTCTGATTTTATAAATAAGATAAAAATATATGAAACCAAATTTATACACTGATGCACTAGACAAAAAAATATATGATTCAATTTTAAATTTTATAAATGAGTTTTATTTATTTTTAAGTAAATTTAAACTAATTAAAAATTTTATACTGATTTTCAAAAACAAAATGTTTCATCCCATGATACCTTTTACTCTAAATGAACTACTTATTTCTGACTTACTTAACAGTATAAAAAGAATAATTAAAAATTTGAAAAAACGCGCTTGTATTTTACTTGTTCAAATGCAGCCATCTTGATATAGATTAAGCCTAAGAAAAATTATAAACTTAACCACCGGTAAGTCAAACTGACTGAATTAATTTACGACGTACCGCAAATATGGAGAATATGACGTAAAGGTCAGTGGTCATTGAACATAATATTTTACATCAGCTTGTCCATAGAGAAACAAAACCAAGAAAACCATTCAAAGTAAACATTAGCTCATTTCACTATGCATGTTGTCCCTCTAGCGGTAACATCAGCAACTTAAAAATGTTTTTAATGAATTTCTTTATTTTCTATTAGTAACGCAAAGAAATTTTAAAATGAAATGAAAAATTTTTATCAAAATCAAATCAATCAAAATTTAAAATTCAGATGTTTTTTTTCCAAAAACGCTCGGACCCGTCAATTTTTAATTTTTGCTGCGCTTTTTTGGACGCATCGTAAAGCTTACGAATGCAAAATAACCACTAACGGCAAAACCAAACCATAAAGTACGGCTCCGTTTTAATTTTATACTTCCAGGGAGTATATTATTATACTGCTTTGCGCACCTTAATGAACATTCAAGAACTTACTACACAAAACACTGCACCCATACAGACACCTACACTAACACCAGTAAGTTCTTAACTAAAAAAAACCCACCTTACTAACAACATCTTACTACTGCTTCAATCCAGCACTGCAAATACTCTCCCTGAAACAGTCCTCACAGCTGAGAAGCGTGGGTACGTGTACCTCTCTTGAAGCACAAACACTAAACCAAAACCATACACATACACAAACACTCTCACAGTAAGCTGTAGTATAGTAAAGTAGCTAGGAGACAATATCTAACCTAGATACACCGGTGTCTAAGTACGAAGTAAAGCACGCATTAGGCATGCAGGGCGGTAATACTAATCGAGTGGTCTGAAGGTTTATACGCGCTAGGCGCGGAAACCGCAGGAACACGGGAAGTTTAGTCTAGGGCTGCACCGAGTACCGAGTAGTTCGTTGCTCGACCAGAATTTTCACCGAGTAATGAGTACTCGGTGCTCGGTCTTATATTCATTACTCGGCCGAGTATAGTGGAATATTAGAAGCAATCCTTTTCGGCATGTCAAAAACAGTAAGAAATCCTCCTGTACCATTAAGGATAGCGGAAAACTTTTGACAAAGCTTATTAAGGGTTAAGAGATGCTTCTTTTAAAATTAATTCCGTCTATACTATACAGGGTGCTCCAAAAAACCGGAATGGTAAAAATTTTCAATTTTTTAAATGGAATACCCTGTGTTTTTTTTTTAATTTTCAGATTCTACATAAAATTATAATTATTTTTTATTAAATGCATTTTTAGCCCATACTTAATTGTTTCCGAGATGTTGACCTTTTGAAAAATATTATTACTCGGCAGCCGAGTACTAGGTACTCGGTCAATACCATCAGCCGAGTACTCGGTACTCGGTCAAGTTAAAAAACAGGGCTCGGTGCAGCCCTAGTTTAGTCGGTAGGCGGCCCAATCCGACACTACTCTGCTTCACAGGATCACAGGGTGCCAGTTTTTAGAAGATTCTCCTCGTTAAAAAAAATTAACCATCTTGCACGTATTAGTGAAGGGGGACAACAGATCTATTGTACGATATACGTACCCGTTCCCCTTTGATCTTTAACGTTACAATTTCATCATCAATGCCCCTCATCTGCTCTAATCGTTTAGCAAGTCGATCTCGATCTTTCAAAACGTCATCGAGTAGAAGCGATCTTCGTTTAAACATTTCAATATCTCCCGGTAGATCTTGGTAGGCGTTTAGTTCTTTTTCAAGTTGTTCTACTCTGTTTTGCAAGACGTTTCGCTCAGCCACTGTTTCGTTTAGAGTTACAAGTTTATCTTGAATATCCTGGTAAGTCGACTTATCGTCACAACCTGAAAAAAAAATAACTTAATCAACAATACTTGTTTATTACAAGAGGAAAAATAAAGGCATATTGCCTTTATTTACGTGACAGCAAAAATATCTATGTGGTTAATATTTTCATGTAAAATTCCTCTAAGACGACCTTAATTTACGTTCTCCATTTGGAAATGATTATATTAATTGCAACTTAAATATTTGTGTTAAAAATACCATGCTGTTGGCTTGAAGTCAAGGTATGGGTGTATGTAACAAACCAAAAACACACTTGGTGCTCAACATCGAATCACACTGTGTTGGGTTCCTGGACATAGCAAAATACAGGGCAACGAAACTGCTGATGTGCTCGCCAGGGAGGGCGCAAGCAGGTCTGCCGAACTAGCAGAAAATACTGTGGCTAGACCACTGGGATCAGTCAAAGAGGATATAGATCAAATAGCTAAACAACTTGTACAAAGCAGATGGACAGGGCTGGCAACTTGTAGCATCTCCAGGCAATTGTGGCCCCTACTTGACGACAGGAAAACCGCAGTGCTATTACAACACAGTCTGAAGGACCTAAGAAACATCACTGCCGTAGTCACCGGACATTGCCTGTTCGGCAGACACGCTGAACGTATGCAAATACCAACTAACGATTTCTGTAGAAGTTGCAGAGATGAAGAAGAGGAGGAAAGTATTTAGCATTTCTTGTGTGAATGCCCCGGCCTCGCTAGAAGAAGGTCCAAAGCTCTGGGAGAACCATTCTTTAATGATCTGGTGGAAGTGAGCAGCCTGCAACTGGGCCGACTTACGAAGTTTATTAACAGCAGTGGCTGGTTTGAATGAGCTGTCAAGATTCTTCTACGATCTACGTCACGTCGCGTTAACCATCAGGAGGCTGATGCGGATAGGTTCCGCGGAACACGTGTGGTACCACAACGGTCCTACAGGACTACGTGTGACTGTTTGGTCAATGCCAGAAGTCTGCCCCTCTAATATAACCTAACCTAACCTACTTTTAGTTTTGTTATGGAAAGGGTAGATAATAATAGGGAATTCTCACGCAATGTTTGTTTTACTGTCGAATGCTCTTTCACGATAAACAAGGAACCAAATATTCAAAATTGTAGATATTAGAGTCGAGAAAATGAACACATATTTGTACAAACAAAGACTTAATAGTCTCAAAAGATAAATATTTGGGCAAGCGTATTTGCGGAATTCGGGAAAAAATATTTTTGGAACTTTTACAAAATTAAATTGGACCTGCATTAGAAGAAGTTGCTCCTGAGAATGAAGAGATTGGGCTTCAAATAGGCGGTTGTCCTGCGCATAATACACGAGAACTAAGGGAACATGTCCAAAACATTTTGTATGGACATACAATAGGATTATGCTCCACTATAAATTGTCCAGCCAGGTCTTAATCTTTCACCAAAAATATGCCTTATCAAAATTTGAGGAAGTAAAGATTTGCAACTTCAGGGTTATGCAATCGACTATGTGCGTATCAACTTAATAATATCAGAACTGAATTTTATGACGTTTAGGATAGTGCTTGGCAGTAAATGGAGGACTGTTGGAGCATCTGATTAAAAAACATTAAGGTTCCATTTAAATTAGTTAGTCTTATTTTTGAAAAAGTGTTGTTTTCCACTCGTCTTCAAATGCTAAAGTAAATAATAGTACATTATGATATTAGGAGAATAAGAGATACTTTATGTGCTGAGCGTGGAAAGTATGTTTGACAAACGTAGTGAGTCAGAAAATCCATGCGAAGCATATTATTCGAGATAAAACAATAAAAGGAAACGCATTTTTTAATGAAGATAACAACGTCGGCTTTATGACGAAAAGGCGTAACTCAATATTTGGCCAAAATGAGCTTTGTCTATTTTTAAACTCAGGATAGCTCATATTTTGTTGTTACGAAGGGGCGTACCTCAAAGTCAAACCGTTTGTATTGTACAGACAGAAAAAAGAAAGCCCTATCTCAAATACTGCAACATTTTATTATGACAAATAGGCGTACCTCAAGTTACGCCTATTAGTCATATTCTTTTTTGAACCAGGCAGCGTGTTTCTCGACATAGGTCCTTGCGTTATTATCTGCTAATCGGTACATTTGGCGTCAATGCAATATTTATAAAGACCGTAATACAATAGTTTTAAATCAGTCGGTAAAAAAGGAAAGCCTTGATAAGATGTTCTTTAAAACCAGCCACTTGGGTGAATATAGAACAATAACCTTAAAACGGCAATTAGTACCTTCCATGCCTCTTTTTAAATTAAATAATGGCCCAAAACCAAGTTTACTAGTAAACCACCAAGACCTACTATCGCTTTGCTCTGGTGACAAACCTGTAATCAGATCACCAGAGGACATTCTCTTTTTTACATCTTTGCCGACTAAAATATTATAATATTAATCTTCTTTATTGTTTGTTCTTTCTTGTTGATATTTTAAAATATTTTCTTACAAAGTCTAAACATTTATTTTGTTGCCTATTTTGTGTTGAGTTTGAGTAACAAATTAGTTAATACGGATCTTTGTCCTAAAAACAATTCTTGATTCTTGTTTACTTTAGTTAAAGTATTATTTTGTAAATTAAAGATATTCGCATTGGTAAACTTGCCGAATTGTCATTTTTTAATTAGGTACTTGTTGGTTAATTGACTTTAAGTTACTTAATTAGATTAGTTTAAAATTAATAATGTGTATAGTTTTATTTTAAAATAATAAAAACTACTTACTATCATTACCTACTTACTCACTTTAATCGTTTTTTGTATTTATTTTTTTGACTTTTTGTATGTTTAGTTTATAGGTACCTACGTAGTAGTAAAATAACAATACTAATAAACGTTTTTTCAATTTAAAAATCACCTTATCGGTACCTTCTGATTGATACTACTAGGGCGTATCTATTCCATACCAATTATTAATATTATGACAAAAAGGCGTATCTCAATAAATAATTAATATTACTAATATTTAGAGTATATACATCAAATAAGTAACATAGGGTTCTAGTTTTACTTCAACTCCAACATATCTCTCCAAAAAAACCTCAAAAAACTGAAAACTTAGTGCCAGCCTCAGATATAAAGTCGTCATTTTTTTAAATTTGCTCTCCTGTAAAGTTATAAATATTGAGTTACGCCTCTTCGTGATAAAGCCGACGACAAGATTGAATTTTTAACTTATTTCACTGTATATCCCTTTTTGGTATCGTTATCATGGATATGTACTTGTTTGGTATCTATCAAAACAAATATTTCAAATTCGGTGTCACGTGAGTTGAGACCGTAGAAATCTACAGAAAATGAGTTTAGAAGTGCCTGATGATTCTCCCGAGGTAGTAGAGGCAGCTAGAATAGCTATTCAAAACTTGCTGCCGACGAAATCTGGTGCATTATATGAAGCTGCCTTTGTCAAGTTCAACAAATGGTGCACTGGAAAAAAATTAATGCAATACTCTGAGAACGTTTTATTGGCATATTTTACCGAAATTGCAAAGAAAATTAAGAGTTCTAGTTTGTTGGCTCATTATTTAATGTTATGGTCCGTGTTAAATTTAAAGCATAATGTGAACATTGAAAAATACAACAATTTGTGTGCTTTTAAAAAAAAACGAGAAGGTTATAAGTCAAAGAAATCGAGAGTCTTGTCAAGGGAACAGTTCAGCAAATTTTTCTCTGACGCCCCAGATAAAAAGTATTTGACGATAAAGGTAATAATAAAATTACATTTTCTTTGATTCACATTGTGCTAACCAACTCCTAATTTTTTAGGTAGTTTTGATATTTTTGGAATATCTGGGTCATGTCGTTGCGACGAATTAGTGAATATGACAGTTGATCTTTAAGATATGGGTTCTTTGCTGCTAATAAAAATTCCCAACGCTAAAACTAATAAGAGTAGAACTTTTAACGTCCTGGGGGATGAATATTTAAGTAAATATAGAAACTACGTTAATTTGCGTCCTGCCGATTTTAAGGAACGACGTTTTTTTAGAAATATCAGAATGGGAAATGTTATAAAGCTGTTATGGGTATCCATAAAATTGGTTGTGTAGCAAAAGGTGTGGCATTGTATCTGAAGATTCCAAATTGGAAAGAATATAAAGGGCATTGTTTAAGACGAACTTCCGCAACAATGCTTGTTGGAAATCTGATGCAGTTGCCGAACGGTACATTGAAGATTCTGTGCAAAGTAAAACCAAAATTCTTCAACCTAGCTCTGCGGAAAATCTCGAACAACCTCCATTTAATGGGCCCTCTAATTGATTTTTAAAAGCAGTTCACCCTGGAAAAATTGTTGCAGTACTGTTAATCCAAGAAGTGAAGGATTCTTAAATGATGCAAATCTTCACAATTGTACTTTTACTATAAATATTACCAATAAATAATAAATACCACTGTAAATACCAATAATCGTTGTGTATTGTGTAAATGTTCGTTTATTAAAACTGATAAATTAAAATAAATTTTAATTTCATGGCTAAATTATAAAAATAAATAATTTCAAAGCTAAAGGACAATAAATAAAACGAAAAAAAATTATAGTACTATAATGTATTTATACGCCTAGAAGTATAAGTACTTATACTCCTTGTCTTATAAATGACATTCAATGTCATTGAGAAACGTCACATTAGTTATCACTTATATGACGTTTGAAGAAAAAGTTTATTATCTCGATATAAGTTTTACCACAAGAATAAATAGCACTCAGAAGGGAAACAGAGAAAGAGGTCCGATGGTCAGGTAGATTTTTGGCGCTCGGCTTTGGAAGAAATTGGAAGAACATATCTATCAGTGGCGCAGTGACTATTGTAGCAATCAGTTGTTCTGCCAGTGTCGTAGTGTTATTGATATTATTATAAAAATGGAGAATAAATCCGACAAACGATACATTAGCGGGTATCTAATTAGAAAATCACTAATGAAACATAATTGTGAAATTTGCGAAAGCTACGCAAATGCACACAAATATTGTGTACATTTGCACAACAACACAACATAACACACAGTACATCAATTGTTTGCTTATCAGATGCAAACTTGGACTTGTTCGGTAACCTTATGATGGCCAATGACAATTTTGTTTACTTTGTTTCTAATTTGAATACAGTTTTTATTGACAATTTTCAAAATTTTTCCACCCACCCAAATATTGTAAAACGTCTTGTAGAAATAGGTAAAAACATAACTTACATTCACCCTTGTCCACATTTCCCCTAGGATTATATTGTTACTTTATTTAATGCGAGTAAAATTGTTTTATACTTTAAAATATATAAACAACTAATTGTTTATATGTATATGTAGAATGTTATAAATAATGTGCAAATAAAAACCTATTATATTGTATTTATTCTATTTTATTTTAATACGTATTAGTTACTTCTAATTAAATTTCGAGTTAAATTTGTAAATTAGAAATGGAAATAAACAATATTTATATTGAAACATCTAATAATAATATGTATTATTTAACCATCACTAAAAGTTTAGGCCGGTCCTGTCTGGCAGTGTTTAAATATTGGGTAATATACCTGAGTCCACCCCGGGATTTGCATAATTTACACTCGGCCAAGGTCATAGCCGACCGTATCGGACCTCTTTTTCTGTTTCCCTTCTGATTGTTATTTATTCTTGTGGTTTTACTCCAGGAATATTACGGGTTTCACCTCGGAATGAGAGATAGTCGGCTATAAACTTGTACAAACCTTTATTTTGGCACCCTAAAACTTGTCTCAAAACCTACTTATCGTAGGGTGTCCGTGACTACAGATATTCCAAGGTCAAAGGTCAAAAAATCCATTTTTTTACACATTTATTGCAAATATCTCGTTTCCTATGGGTTTTATGCTATTTTTATTTCTTATAAATATCATAGTAACTATTTAGAGTATCATTCGAGTTCAACCTATGTAGTCCCGATTAAAAACAGGCCGTATAAAGTTTATAAACTATTAATAAATATATATTTCTAAATAATTTTCATTTTTCATTAACTATTATGTTATAATTAATAATCTTTTCAATAATTCAGTCTATTCATTTAATAACACTTACCTACTCGTGTGATTATTAAGTTATTAATTGTATTATTTTTTAATTCTAATCTTATTGATACTTACTAATTATTTCCTAACTAAATAAAAAGAAAATAATTAAATTTTTACTTAATGTTTTTATTGAAAAACCCATTTTATACATTTTTGAACGTTGAAATTTAAAAAATTAAATAATAACAAGAACTCCACGTTCTAATTTCAATTTTCTTCTTCTTTTTCATCATCGTCTTCCAGTCGCTGTTAAATTTCAAATTCCTATGTGTTCTCGTCTTCAACGACATTTGTCTCCAGTTCTTCCAGGATTTCGGTGTCAAAAGTACCGTCTTCATTGATATCACTCTGATATGGTAAAGCATTAAGACAAGCTTGCCCATTACACTGGCCGCAAGCTAAAGAGCACTGTAACCCTGCTTTCCTGCATCCACATTGCGAACCACAACCATTCTTGAAGGTTGCAGAATATTGTGTTAAGCAATTCCTCCGGAGCTGGTGGATTCATTGTCATAACAGGTTCCAGGAATTCATCACGCATTATCCAACCCCAATTTTGGGGTTGTAAATCATGCCCTAACCGAGTCTGAACTTGATAATAAACACGGTTGAAATGATGGTGAGCTGCTGCACTCGTTGGTGGAAGATTTGATAACTGCACAGGTTTATTCAGTTTTGTTAACTTATTGATGAACTGTGCATAGCGAAAACGATCGATACAGTCCTCAGATTTTGGAAATTTGTGTGCCTTAAAACTGTTCCTTTTTCTAAAAATAGTTCTTTTTAGAGCTAATTATACCCACCATCTGTCTTGGCGGTAAGTATTTATGGATTTTTAATAGTTTATAGTATAGTATTAGCGATTTTAATAGTCAATAAAACACCAAACTTTTCTAGATTGTAAGCTTTAAAAATAGTATTCAATGTATTAACAATTTGTCAATTTCTTTTAGATAATAGGGAATGCCGGGCAAAACTTAAAATAAATAATAATTTTTCGGGATATTCTGTAGGTACGTCAAACGGTAGGCAGACACGTCCATTTTATGAACTTAGAGTTAGTTTTGACTTTTTTCGTCTCGTAATTTTGATTTGATTCATACGATTTTGATGACGTGAAAGTGATGACGCACGGGAAAAGATCCACTGTGGCGACTTTAATGAATACTCAACGTGTTTTTGATGGTACCCTGTAAATTAAAATGTTTCAACGAAAAATTGTATCTGACCGCGTTTTGTAGTCCTTAGTAAAGTTTTCTTATAATAATTTGTTCTAAAATAAAAATCGAGGGTACTTCCCTCTTAACGTAATTCTGTGTTTCTATATTTTTTTGCCGCCCTGTACATGATATCTTAAGTTTTGATATGTCAATATTATTTGCGCATCAAGCAGAACTTTTTATAAAGAATAACTTTTTTTCGTAAAATGAACAATAAAAAAAAAATTCTTTATGTCTAGAACTTCTCTGGACACGCATTCGCAAAAGTAACAATACCAAAAGGATTTAAAAAGTAACAATACCAAATGGATTTAAAAATTTAAATTAAAGAGGGTTGTGCACGGTGTCCATCCCTGTTGGACGCCAAGTTATCTGACCGGCGGCAGCGTTGCCACATGCTTATTTTTTTTCGGGGTAGATAGCTGCCAGAGAAAGGGTTTGGGTCGATGGGGGGTAGCTTAGTTAAAAATTTAAATTTAACATTTCGACATGTTTTTTTGACTATTTAACTAGAGTGTTTTACACTGGCAAAATGTCATAGCAACGGCCGGTCTTCTACTGGCAAAATTACTACCTGCACCTACCTGGACAAAATTCACATGTGATTTTTGCCGCGGCAAAATTTTGTCTTTTTTCTAGTTAAATAGTCATGTCGAATACCACTCGAGAAAAAATTGTGTAAGCAAAATTGTTCTCAAGGATTTATTTGTTTGTTGCTTTTAAGCAATTTCGCTCATGACATTTTCGACAAAATAACTCGCCTGACGGCTCGTGATTTTGTCAAAAATGTCATTCGCGAAATTGCCAAGCAACAAACTTTCATACCTTTCGAAAATTTTGCCGACAAAATTTTATCTCTTGTGATATTATATATGACTATTTAACTAGAGTGTTTTACACTGGCAAAATGTCATAGCAACGGCCGGTCTTCTACTGGCAAAATTACTACCTGCACCTACCTGGACAAAATTCACATGTGATTTTTGCCGCGGCAAAATTTTGTCTTTTTTCTAGTTAAATAGTCATGTCGAATACCACTCGAGAAAAAATTGTGTAAGCAAAATTGTTCTCAAGGATTTATTTAAGTTTGTTGCTTTTAAGCAATTTCGCTAATGAAATTTTCGACAAAATCACTCGCCTGACGGCTCGTGATTTTGTCAAAAATGTCATTCGCGAAATTGCCAAGCAACAAACTTTCATACCTTTCGAAAATTTTGCCGACAAAATTTTATCTCTTGTGATATTATATATGATAATTCAACGAGGGACAGAAAATTTGATCTTAATTCAAGCCAATCAACGGCGTAAAGCGGGTGGCGGCATTGCCATTTAGCATAAGCCGCGAAAATGTTATTATTAGTAATACCCAGGTTCGATACTCTATCTTTTTTCACTTTTATGCAAAAAAGTGGTTAGGAATTTAAGTGAATCTATGCTTGCGATTCCCCGCTTCCGGCGACCTTACTTCCTAGATGTTTTTAAAAAGGCATAGTCAAAGACTATGCCAAATGGCAGTCCGAGGTACGAATAATAAATTTTTGTATGCAAAAATCGGTATGTAATCGTTACTAATCAAGCGCGATATTTCATACATTCAAGACAATCTGGCAACAAACAGGAGGAATCAAGATTAAATTTTCTGTTTCTTCCTGTCGATTTTTGTTAATTTTTTAATCGACCGATCAACCTTTTCATGCTCATTTTTTGTATTTAAACAAGTTTTGTTATAGCGGATACTGGAAATCGGGGTAGATTTGCTTGAGGGGAGGTAGCGAGCGAGATTCTTTTGCAAAGGGGTAGATCTACCCCGTTTGGGGTAGCATTGGCAATGCTGACCGGCGGACCATGCGTACAGTCGCAGTTTTTCACCCATAACATTTTTATTTGCTCACTGGATAAGCTGTTCGAATCTAAAGGTAAATGTCTATGGTGATAGGTCTTATTATATTTACCAAGTTGTTGCAGTTTTGCCTCGGATTCCTCACATCTACGCTGGAGATCCATGTTATGTTTTTTTAGTAAAACGTTTTCTTCTTGAATAGAGGATAACTTTGAACAATATCGTTTTAGAACTTCGACCTCCTTTTTGATAACTTTTGTTTCCTGGTCGGGAGATAAACATGCTGAACTCCTCATTTTCGTAATTTCGGATTCGAGCAACTTAATCTCGTCGTCACATGGATTTGTCGAAGACGACGCGCTTTCCTTGAAAGGACCGTGCACATCGGATTTTTTTTTATCCGCGCCTTTTATATCGCCGAACCCCATTAACTCAATGTTTTTCTGTAAAAAAATAAAAAATAGCTATTTACATACCAAGGGAGGAAAATAGTGCTTTTCTTCCCGCGGATAGTTTGATGCCCGACGCGAAGCGGAGGGCATTAATTATCCAAGGGAGGAAACACATTTTCCCCCTGAGGTATGTATATAATTTTTTCTACTAGCTTACTAGAAAGATGTCAGATTATAATACTGGGTTAGTAAAAATTACTGGAATGCTTAAATATCTTCAAAGTTATTAAAATTGTGCTTACAAAAATGGGTATCTGGAAGTTTTTTTGCATGCGAAATTGCGAAAACTATTCAACTTTTAGCGGTTTGAGACATTTTACGTGTTTCGGCTCTTTTTACTAACCCGGTATGGGGCTATATGACAAAATATCAAGTAGTTGTTGCGTCGCCGTCGTTATGTTTACTACGCTTTGTTGCAATGATATTTTTAGTAATACAAACATAATAGTAAGCTGTCAGATTGTTTGTCACAGGGCCGTATCTGAACCAAAATTTCGGGGGGGGTTAGACCAGTGGCCAAAAAAGACTAGTTATGCTTTAAACTTACATTTAAACATACACACAAACAAACATATAAGGATTTTATTATTTTCGGGGGGGGGGTTTGAACCCCTAAAACCCCCCCTCAGATACGGCCCTGGTCATTACTCAATTAGAAGTTTCTACGTTTTGAAAATTAGTTCTAGCGAAGATGACCTGCCGCAAGATCTCGCTGAAGAGGCACGATTAGCGACACTTAATCTCCTTCCTGAAAAATCAAGAGAACGATATGAGAAGGAATACAGTTTGTTCAAAGTATGGTTGGAAGAGCGCGGAGTAAAAAAAGTTTCCGAAGATGCCCCCTTGGTGTATTTTTCGCAGCGAGCAAAGAAATTAAAACCATCAACATTATGGAGCAAATATAGTATGTTGCGGTCTGTACTAAACGTTAGGGAAAATATAGACATCAAGTTTCCAAAATTACTAGCCTTCCTCAAACGGCAATCTACCGGTTATGTGTCCAAGAAATCTCTAACTTTAGAAAGAGATGAAATCTCAAGATTTTTAGTGGAGGCCCCAGATAGAGATTATTTGCATATGAAGGTAAGCTTGTTAAATTCAAAAATATGCATTTTTGATAGATTCTGTTTGTTTGTTTTTTTTTAGATCGCTTTACTATTTGGCATTTGCGGGGCTTGTAGATGCGAAGAACTAGTTAAAATGGACCTTAAAGACCTTGATGATCGTGGCGATATGGTAATAGTAATCCTTCCAGTTACAAAAACTAAGAAAAAACGCACATTTATTGTCTCCGATGATATAATAAACGGAGTGTCCGCCTTGGATTTATACAGAAAGTACAAGAATTCTAGACAGCCCAGAACACCGCACTCCAGATTTTTTATCAATTACTGTAAAGGGAAATCATCTGTGATACAATGGCCAAAATTCCATTTAAAATTGCAACATTTTTAAAATTAAAAACCCTCAAAGTTCATTGTTTCCGAAGAACTTCGGCGACGCTGCTCGTCAATGCAGGTGGTGATTTGTTGACACTTAAGCAGCATGGAGGTTGGGAGTCTGGGAAGATTGTGGAGGGATATGTCGCAGAATCATTAACAAGAAAAAAGGAAGTGGCAAGCCAAATCATTACTGGTCAACAATTGTCTTTAACGCCAAGTTTACTTCAAGCAACCTTACAAGCAGCCATACCACGTCAATAAGTAACCACCAAGAAGGAGTAGTGAATATTTCAGCGGAAAGTGGCTTTTCCGGAAGGATAACTTTTAATAATTTGATGAATTGTACAATTAATTTAAGCCGTTAATTTTTTTCATCTGTTATAGATACTTACTGTAGTTTAATTTAAAAAAATTAATATGGTGATAATGTGAAGACTTTCATAAATATTTTTCCTACAAAATCAAATATGGCTGGACGAGGTAAAAAAACTCTTGCTAATGTAAAAATGTTTAAAAAATGAGAGGCAGGAAAAAATTTTTCCTCCACGGGAGGAAAAGAGGTATTTTCCTCCCTAGCTCAGGGGTTGAAAATTAAGTTTTCTAGTAAGGTAGTAGAAAAAATTGTTTTTGTACCGGGTGTTCCACCTAAGGAGGTAATCGGCTATATCTCAGAAAGTAATAACTCTAGGACTTTGGTAAAAAATATATATCGATAAAACCGGCCAAGAGAAATGGCTGGAAATTATTTTCAAGTTCGAAAAATGACCGCTAGGGGGCGTAAGAGAACTTTCAAAATAGAAATGCCGATTTTCTCTTGATTTTTCTTAATAAAAATATGTTAAAAATATAAGCATTGTATTCTTCATAAAATTATGCAACTTTATGTTAGAAATAGTTTTTTTCTATTTTCAACTATAAAGTGGTGGGAGGTCAAACCTTTTTTCTTTCAAACGCTGATATCTCTGCTTTGGATAAACCGATTTTATTCAACTTGGTCTTGAAAAAAAGCCCTTCTTTTCCTCTACACGTAGATCTATTAACTATACCATTTTGATTCTGATGGTGGCCACTAGATGGCGTTTTCCGTAATTCCTTAATGAATAAGGATTTTCTCAAAAAAATCAAATGTTATGATATGACTTTTTCATCATATTTTATTTTAGGCTTATAAAGGCTATTAAATAGTAAAATAAAAAATCCAGGTCCGTATTTAAAATAAAAAAGTTGATGATGGTCGCTCGAATCCGAAACGTCGGATTAAAAAACTAACCCTATAAGCTTGTAGAGGAGGAAAAGTTACTATCAAGAACTGAAAACCGCAACGTGATATCTTTTGTTAAACTAGAGAAATAATTGATTATTGAATGTTTTAAAAAATTACCTATTTTTTCATATTAATTATTATTATCCCTAATTTCTCTAGTTTCACAAAAGATATCACGTTGCGGTTTTCAGTTCCTTATAGTAACTTTTCCTCCTCTACAAGCTGATAGAGTTAGTTTTTTAATCCGACGTTTCGGATTCGAGCGACCATCATCAACTTTCTTATTTTAAAAACGGACCTGGATTTTTTATTTCACTATTTAATAGCCTTTATAAGCCTAAAATAATATAGGATGAAAAAGTCATCATAATATTTGATTTTTTTGAGAAAATCCTTATTCATTAAGGAATTAGGGAAAAACGCCATCTAGTGGCCACCATCAGAATCAATATGGTATAGTTAATAGATCGACGTGTAGAGGAAAAGAAGGGATTTTTTTCAAGACCAAGTTGAATAAAATCGGTTTATTCAAAGCAGAGATATCAGCGTTTGAAAGAAAAAAGGTTTGACGTTCTCCCACCACTTTATTGTTGAAAATAGAAAAAAACGATTTTTAACATAAAGTTGCATAATTTTATGAGGAATACAATGCTTATATTTTTAACATATTTTTATTAAGAAAAATCAAGAGAAAATCGGCATTTCTATTTTGAAAGTTCTCTTACGCCCCCTAGCGGTCATTTTTCCAACTTGAAAATAATTTCCAGCAATTTCTCTTGGCCGCTTTTATCGATATATATTTTTTCCCAATGTCCTAGTGTTATTACTTTCTGAGATATAGCCGATTACCTCCTTAGGTGGAACACCCGGTACAACCGCCATTAAAAGTAACACTTTTAATGACAGTGAAGAGTGTTAAAAGTGATTGTTTACGTGGAAGCGTGTTAAAAATGTTTTTAACACTACATTTTCTTATGATGAAATCAAATAAAATTATAATAATAATTTTAGGAAGTGCAAATTTTTATTATCAATATTTAACAATTATTACTTATGAACATTAATATTAATCGTACAACTAGGACAATTATTGCTAACATTAATGCCTTGCGACTTTAGGGAGGTTCGCAACACATTACTAGAATCCCCAGTAGGTACCATCATAACTAGTAGAAACAGAAAGTACAATATTGGATGATGACGTTCCAAAATCTGCTGAGTTGTTAGGGGTTGGGAGAATTTTTTCCGCAATGGCATTTTTATAAGCATTGGAATGATCAACATAGCCATCCACCATGTTTTTTTATCTCCGTAATATTTGCTCCTGATTCTGCTAGCAAAAAAGCGGAGGATCTACAATATCAGTGGCCTGTATATTGCTTTGGTTCTGGTAGTTTGAGAAATTCGGCAACAATAGAGGGCATTTTCCCAAATGTATTTATACCTACTGGATTGGCAGTGCATTTATTATTCATGTAGTTCAGCAAAAAAAGACGATGTTTGATAACACAGGCTCTAAATAATCCGAAAATAGTTGCAACCTTAACCATCAAGTATTTCTCATCTGGTGCCTCATAAACTTTTCAATTTGTTCATGTGTGAGAATTTTTGATTTTTTGGGACGATATCCTTCACTTTTCCGTTTTAAATATGCTATTACCTTGAAATATTTACTAACATTAACCCCATTTTTAATAAGGGCGCTTGACTTGATCATTGAAAATTTGCTCCACAAAGTTGATGAGCTCCATATTTTTAATTTATCTTGTAAGTATGCTAAGAAAACAGGTGCACTGATGTTTCCTTCTACATTTTTCAATTTACACCAGGTCAGGAAATTGGTGTATGCAATATCGTACTGCTGAGCTAATTTTTTAGGTAGAAGTTCCAAAGTTGCTCTTCTTGCAGTATCCACAGGAACAACCAAATCAACACTTTTATTATTTATTCCACTATCGACAAACATATTAAGCAGTCAAGAACCAAAGACAAAAATTGAACAAGAACGCAATTTAAATGACAGCATATTTTTTATTTGTAAACAAGCATTTGTTAGTAACCATAGCGTTGGCAACGTTTGTCAATGACAACAACCTTGTGATTATTTGAATATTAAAATGCATTTTGAAGTTTAATGTCATTCCAAATTCCCCTATTTTATTATCGAAATCTGCCCTATTTTTTTATACAAAAAACATTGTATGATATTTGTGTTAAAAGTAATTTTATTTTGTTCGTGAAATTGTTCAATTCGCGCCGCTACGCTCCGCTCATTTCACAAACTTTTTCACTCACAAAATAAAACATCACCTTTAACACTTACATCATAAATAACTACTATCTATTTTTCTTACTGCCTTAATTGGATTCCGACAAATGTTTAAATAATTTAACAAGGCCGCAGTTGAACCTGAAACAGGTTGTACCTGTTATTTAAAAAAACATGTTCCAAACATCCCTACTTTCAATAAACCCCAATAACATACCCGGTATTTTATATACAGTGTCCGCGGAAAAATCTGCACCATATGGAAAACTTCGAAACGCTACGAAAGTTAGTTAGTTGGAACGATGCTGCCAACTCAAAACAAATAAAAGCTTATAACTTGTGACGTGCATTACACCTGTCAAATTTCATTTAAAAGTTTCAAACTGGCGAAAATGTATTTTTGAAGTGAAAACTTCTTTAGGCGCGTTTAGCACTTTTTGTGGGCACTGAATTAAACTGAGCCGTCACGCGTCAGCGTCAGGTTCGGCTGTGTAACGCTCGAATTCGACTCCTATATTCAATCCGAACTGACCCTGACCTTCCGGTCTGTTTATTCGTAAACGTTATATGAAAGAGCATGACGTGGAAACAGTGTGCGACACTTGTTGCGTCTCAGATATGTTCTGGCATTTTATAAATTATATATTTACGTAGGGTGAAGTAAGGTAATTAGTTTTACCGTAATTGCTTATTCCATGGACCTAATTTATTCTGATTTCTGACTTCTGTTGAAGATGTAAAAATTTAAGGGTTGTTCAATTTTAGGAAATATCTTTTTTCGTATGCAGTAAAATTATCCCGTATTCCAAGTTTATGTTATTTTTGAAGTGAAAACTTCTTTAGGTGCGTTTAGCACTTTTTTGTGGGCACTGAATTAACCTTGTTGAAGTTTTCACTTCTGTCGTGTGGTCTTAAGCACATACAATATTTTTTTTAAGAGATACGAAAAAAAGTTATGAGAAAATATTGCTTCTTATCATATTTTCAGTCCATTCCCAAATTTTTGTTTAAAAATTTACTTATATGTAATTTTTTTTTAAATTTTTTTAGAAATTCAACTTATCGTAACTTTTTTTTAACTCTTTTGTGCCAGTTTATTTAAAATTGTTATTTTGAATTAGACTACCTGCATTTTAAGATTTAGTTATCGCATAAACCCATTTTATAGCAAAAAAAAAATTCGTCAAGAATTTTAAGGCGCCTTTGGACTATTTGTCTTGTTTGCCTAGGGAAAATTTAAATTTAAACAAAACTCTTTACTAAATAAAAGCTATTATGTATTCCAAGGAAAAATATTCACAAAAAAAGTTTAAGATGAATTTCCAAAAAAATGAAAAAAAAATTTACGTATAAATTTTTAAACAAAATTTGGGTAGACTCAAGGTTAGGTTAGGTTAGGTTAGAGTGGCAGACTTCCGGAGTTGACCAAACAGTCACACGTAGTCTTATAGGACCGTTGTGGTACCACACATGTTCCGCGGAACCTATTGCATCAGCTTCCTGATGGTTAACACGATCGTAGAAGAATCTTGACAGCTCACTCAAACCAGCCACTGCTGTTAATAAACTTAGTAAGTCGACCCAGTCCAGTTGCAGGCTGCTCACTTCCTCCAGATCATTAAAAAATGGTTCGCCCAGTGCATTGAACCTTATTCTCGCGAGGCCGGGGCATTCACACAAGAAATGCGGAATACTTTCCTCGTCTTCCTCATCTCTGCAACTTCTGCAGAAGTCGTTAGTTGGTATTTGCATACGTTCAGCGTGTCTACCGAACAAGCAATGTCCGGTGATTACGGCAATGATGTTTCTTAGGTCCTTCCGACTGTGCTGTAATAGCGCTGCGGTTTTCCTGTTATCAAGTAGGGGCCACAATTGCCTGGAGATGCTACAAGTTGTAAGCCCTGTCCATCTGCTTTGCGCAAGTTGTTTAGCTGCTCGATCTATCTCTTCTTTGACTGATCCCAGTGGTCTAGCCACAGTATTCTCTGCTAGTTCGACAGATATGCTTGCGCCCTCCCTGGCGAGCGCATCAGCAGTCTCTGGGTAGACTCAAATTATGAGAAGCAATATTTTCTTATAACTTTTTTCGTATCTCAAAAAGAAATTACACTTTCGCCAGTTTGAAACTTTTAAATGACATTTGATAGGTCTAACGCACGTCACAAGTCAAAAGTTTTAAGCTTTTGTTTTGTTTTGTTTTGGGTCATGCAGAACCTAATGCCAAAAACACATTTGCAAAAAAAAACGCATAAAAAAGTTTTCCATATGGTGCAGACTTTTCCGCGGACACTGTATACAGCGTGTGTATGAGTATTGGCAACATATGGAAAACTTTTTTATCTTTAATTTTAGGAGGAAACTTATTCTTCATAAAAAGTTTTGCTTACCTTAAAAAGTAATATTACGTTAAAAAATCGTAGATATAACGTACTTACAGGGTGGGTAAAAATTACAAAAATATGTTAATAATATGCTAAGAGTTTTAAAGTAACAGTAATCTACATGCTACAAACAAATTTCTTGAAAATAAGTTATTGAGAGTTAAATGTTATGTTAGACTATAAAGTGACAGCCACCTACTAAGAATTTTTTTACACTACGTCGCCTTAGAAACAAGCAAGTGACAAAATAGATGTCAATGTAATAGTTCTATTCATTTTTTAAAAATGCGACTTAGTAACCAGGAAAAAGTAGAAATTGTGCTTATTGTGGGTAATAACTACCGTTCATTAAGAGGTGCTGCAGACGAATTTAATGCAAATCATCCCGAACGAGACAATATCACTCATTCCCCAGTAGCCCGTATCATTACAAAATTTAGAGCTTGTTCCACAATTTTTTTTTAAATTGAATGATGTAGCAAGAAATAAAGATGATAGTGAAACTGAAGATGAATTAGATGTCCTGCTTCATGTACAGGAATATCCTAAAGTAAGTTTAAATCAACGACATCGGAACTTGGAGTTAAATGTTAATTTTATTAGAGAAGTTTTAAAAAAACACCACTACAAACCATTTAAACCAAAATTTATACATACGTTGTTACCAAAAGATATGGATAAAAGGCTAGATTTTTGTTTTTGGATGATAAGACATTTTGAGGAAGATAGAAATTTGGCTTCTAAAATATTGTTTTCCGATGAGGCGATGTTTACTAATGGAGTTTTTCGTCGCAAAACTTTCGCCTTTTGAGTACAGAAAATCCACACTGGGTGGTTGAATGCAGAAGCCAAACTTCAGAAAAAGTAAACGTATGGTTTGGTATCGTCAGAAATATTATTTTGGGACCGCTCTCTTTTTTGATAATAATTTAAATGGGAACATTTTTCTAAATTTTTTACAAACAGAATTATCGACTTAATCGAAGAGTTGCCATTAGCAACAAGACATGGATTAATATTCCAACTTGATGGAGCACCTTGCCATTTTTCCGTACAAGTAAAGGAATGGCTTTATGTAAACTTTACAAATACTTAGATGGATTGGGCGCGCTACGTACAATGACAACCAATTCACAAATTGGCCTGCAAGGTCACCTGACCTCACCCCTTTAGATTACTACCTATGGGGAAGAATAAAAGAAATCGTTTATAAGGACAGACCTGCAAATGCCAATGAATTAAGAAATATAATTACAGAAACGTGCAATGACTTACAAGAATTTGAACTTATAAACGCAGTTCGAAGATTTAGAAAAAAATCAAGTAAAATGCATTGAAAATGATGGTGGCTCAGCTGAAGCTTTATAAGATAAACAGTTTTTATTCTTCTAAAATTCGCAACCACAAAATTTGCCGTGATCTAGACAAAAAAGTGTAAAAAAAATTCTTAGTGGGTGGCTGTGACTTTATATTCTGACATAACATTTAACTCTCAATAACTTATTTTTAATTAATTTGTTTGTAGCAAGTAGATTACTGTTACTTTACTCTCAGCATATTAACATATTTTTGTATTTTATAACCACCCTGTACGTTATATCTACAATTTTTTAACGTAATATTACTTTTTATGGTAAGCAAAACTTTTTATGAAGAATAAGTTTTTCTCCTAAAATCAAAGATAAAAAAGTTTTCCATATGTTGCCAATATTCATACACACGCTGTAGTCGTACCTATAGAGGGTTAGGAAAAATTACCAGAACGGTCGATTATTTCAAAATATACAGGGGTTATCAAAAAACGTCTTATATAAAAAATGTAGGGCTGTTAAAAATCTACATACCGGTGATAAATTGAAATATACAGGGTCGCCCACAAAGTTGTGGAGAATGATAGTTATATTTTTTTAAATGGAACACCCTGTATATTTTGACATTTTTCAGTTCCACATAAAATTATAATTATTTTTTTTAAATGCATTATTAGTCTATACTTCATAGTTTCCGAGATATTGACTCTCGAAAAGTGACATTTTTGAACTTTGACAGCTTCTAACTTTCTAACAGTACGTCTTAGAGCAAAACGGCTTACATGTCCCTATCATCAATATTTATTATCTTCCCAAAAAATCAACTTCAAGTTAAACCAGAACAACTATATTTCCTGCTTTCGTGTTACATCCGGTTTAACCGGAAGTTGGTTTTTTTTTGGGAAGATATTAAAAATTGAAGATAGGGACATTTGCTCTAAGACGTACTGCTAGAAAGTTATAAGCTGTCAAAGTTCAAAAATGTCACTTTTCGAGAGTCAATATCTCGGAAACTATGAAGTATAGACTAATAATGCATTTAATAAAAAATTATTATAATTTTATGTGGAACTGAAAAATATAAAAATATACAGGGTGTTCCATTTAAAAAAATATGACTATCATTCTCCACAACTTTGTGGGCGACCCTGTATATTTCAATTTATCACCGATATGTAGATTTTTAACAGCCCTACATTTTTTATAAGAGACGTTTTTTGATAACCCCTGTATATTTTGAAATAATCGACCGTTCTGGTAATTTTTCCTAACCCTGTATATTCATATGTACCTACATGGCGCGCGTCGATCGCTACGAAACTCAAATAAGAGTATGGCAACCTATAAAAACCAAATCCCCAGTCCTACAGGGATATTATAATGTGCCATTTATACAGCCCATTAAGCATTCTACTTTTTTTTTATAAGCCTGTGATTTTATCAGTTAAATTACACCTTTTTTGGACCCTTTGAAAAAGAAAACTAGAACACTACAATATTTGTCGGAGAATAATCATCGTTCAGAATGTACGAATAATTATTATTTTAACAGGCCAGGCTAAAATTCTCTTGGCTGGCGATTTTTACTAAAATATGTCTCGTGCCTAGGTTATTGTTTGGATTTATAGTTAACGGGGACTAAACTTACCTTAATGTCTGCCAATTCATACTGAGAAGTTTGAAGTTTTTTGCGAAGATCATCCCGTTCTTCAACAATGTTCTTAATATTCTCCAGTTGTTCCAAAGCAGCTGTAGCAATTTTTCGCTGCTCAGCGCAATAAGCTTCTTTGGCCTACAAAATACGACATAGCTTAATGTTATAAACGGAATATATATTTTCATTCTAAGCGACTTACAAAACTTGACCTAAACATTGTTTATATCTTAAATAAGCCACAAAAAATGACAATACATAATGATTGCTGTCAAAAAATTTGTAAAGGTACTCTCGGATAGGTAAAAATACTAGACAATACTGGTAAAGGTAGTGAGGTATTGTTCATTTAACTCATCTTTTACCATTGAGATTCGTAAAGGGTAAAAGATAGAGCACTAATCGACCAGGGTCGATAATTTTTGAAACCAAAAAAATAATAGTAGGATGAAACCCATTGGAAAAAGAAGAGAATATAACAAAAATGAAAGGAAAAATAATTTACGGGCGATCCGAGGTCGGGAAGTGGAAAGGGGTTCGTTTTTAAGGATAGAAAACGATTTGTCTCGATTTCCGGCAAAACTACAAGTCCTATGGAAAAATGTTAAATAGCAAAGTTGTAGGTAATAAAAAGCTCTACGACTTTTGTATTTACACTTTTTTCACATAACCTCAAAATTTATGTGAAAAATTCAAATAACCAAGTTTTCGGTTTTTTATTTTTATCTTTTACAAAAAATTTTTTTTTTCACGAAATTTGACGAAACTTGCCTTTTTATGTCCCAAACACACTGTAATTTTTTTGATTTAAAATATTTATTTTTTCACCTTATTTTGACTTAATATCGAAAAAGCACCCTAATTTTCAATCGAAAATTCTCACGTCAAAATATCTGCTTTTTTAAAAAAGTCGGTGGGCTTTTTGTTCGTTGAAATCTCTACTTTCTCATGGTGTAAAAAAACATACATTACTATTATAAATGTTCTCAAAAAATGCAAAGAAACGAAAAAACTCGAATACGAAATTTTTTTTTAATCATTATGTACAATTTTGAGCTATTTATTAAAATTTATACTTTATTATCAAAAAACGTAACATTCTATGTTACATTGATAAACAAAAAAATTACAAATCCATAAAACATACAGATCGCAGAAAACATGCGAAAAGAGTTGTTCTAAATATAATTAATGGTAGGAGTTTTTTTCGTTTCTTTGCATTTTTTTGAGAACATTTACCATAGTAATGTATATTTTTTTTACACCATCAGAAAGTAGAGATTTCAACGAATAAAAAGCCCACCGACTTTTTTTAAAAAAGCAGATATTTTGACGTGAGAATTTTTGATTGAAAATTAGGGTGCTTTTTCGATATTAAGTCAAAATAAGGTGAAAATAAATATTTTAAATCAAAAAAATTACAGTGTGTTTGGGACATAAAAAGGCAAGTTTCGTCAAATTTCGTAAAAAAAAATTTTTTGTAAAAGATAAAAATAAAAAACCAAAAACTTGGTTATTTGAATTTTTCACATAAATTTTGAGGTTATGTGAAAAAAGTGTAAATACAAAAGTCGTAGATCTTTTTATTACTTACAACTTTGCCATTTAACGTTTCTCCATAGGACTTGTAGTTTTGTCGGAAATCGAGATAAATCGATTTCTATCCTTAAAAACGACCTCGGATCGCCCATAAATTATTGTTCCTTTAATTTTTGTTATATTCTCTTCCTTTTCTAATGGGTTTTATCCGACTATTATTTTTTTTTCACTTTTTACCATTTTCAAAGGCTTCAGCTCTGGTCTATAACGGTTTAGATGGGATAAAATTTCAGTAACAAAAGTCGAGAGCTTTCGAAATATTCCAAAAAAATAACAAAAGTGTCGTATTTTTATTTATTTTTGGCTTCATTTACCAAAATAGTGCAAAAGTTACTTTACAATTGAACTGGTAAGTATTAAAAGGAATAACATCAATTTTCCGTTGTGACTTATACACGTGGAATGAAATTTTTTAGCTTTGTAGATCGATTGGTAAAAAAATGAGCTAACTTCCAGGTAAGCGCTGCTTGAACGTTTTTAAAATTTTAGTGGTCCCTGCGTTAATAAATAGAAAGAAATGTTTGACAAGCTTTTACCGTATTTTATATTGGACTGCAATATTTTTATGTTTATCTGTCTTGCTAAAACATTATGTTTTAAATATTTTTATTTTAAAACTATACTTTTGTCAGGGTTTTAATATAAAAATTTAGGTCTCATTTGTATTGCTCAACATATTTTCATATGTTCTTATTTCTAATATTTTAAAACTAATAAGTTTGTACTGTTTCTTTATTTAAAATAAAAATTTACCAAGATATGTTTTTATACATTTTATATTTATTGTAAAACGATAAGTTGTGTTATTCTTCTTATTGAAGTCAATTTTTTTGTTAGAATATGTAGATACTCATACCTACCCCTATATTGAGACTGGTCCACTCTATATAAAGCAACGTCTCAATTACAAGCTCGCAAAGGTCACTTAAGGTTAATTTCTCAACGTCATTCAATCTATTGCCAACCTATAACCTATTTCGCGTTGATTTTTTGAGTTTATTATTTTATTAACCCTTTCAGGCACATAAAAGAAAAACTTATTAAACAAAATCTATTTTATCTTAAATGAACAGTTTACATCCTAATAAGACTATTACTTAACATTTTTAACCCACATATAATATAAGAAGTCCTTCAGGACATGGTTTCCCGTGGTAACCACTATGACATAAGATAAAAAAAAAATTTTGAATTCCACCTTCTTCCATTTATCAAGATTCAACTGATTTGCCAAAACAGCAAGGGGTAGGTCATCTTCATCGCTAAACTCATCCATACCAATGTTTGCATCATTTACAGTCTCTTCAGGTTCAGAATCACTGTCAGAGGACTCCTCGGGAGTATCTATATCTAATATAATTTGTCCCTCCAAATCCTCGCCCTCTATTTGAAAGAGCTCTGGAATCTCGACCTCTGACTCATCCCCAGAAGGAATTTTATCTAGTAAATCGTAACATTGAGACGAAGTAATTTTGTCTAAAAAAAAAGTCGTTCCATGTCTAGAAAAAAAAATTAAAATTAAGTAATAGCTCGAGTGGGTGTGTCACACTGGTCTTGTCGTAAAACCATGAAAATATTTTTTTTGTTTTTTTTTTCACACTGATTATACAGTGAAACCACCATAAAAAAATATTCTCAATAAGTTTTGCCCCAACTTTTCAAAAATCCTACCAGTGTACAATTCTTTATAATTTTAAAAATGAAAAAAGCCCCAAATTAGTTTTCAAAAAGCAATTTAGTTTGTAGGTAGGACAACGTAATGAGTGGTAACCATTACTTCATACCGGTTTCGCAACGAAACCATAACAAAAAAACGTTGCTATCATCACCAGTTTAGCAAAAATACCACACACTTACCTTCTAAAATAATTATAACAATGTAAGGTAACAAATAAATATGGTACTTACCTATTATTTAAAAAAAAAGCCAATAATATTAATTAAAATAACAGACTCGATCGACCGACATAGAAAACAAACCCATATGCAATAACTACACGCCAATTACAGGACATTTGCCTAATATAGCCTCATAATGAAGATTTAATGTGGCTATCCGTCAACAGATGGTGTTATAAGATTGGCTGGTTTAGGCCTAAAACCACTGTTAGATAAAATACTGACTTTTGATGCGATGGTTTGCTACTGAAACCACTGTGCCTGAAAGGGAAAGAAAATCAATATCGTCGGTACATTATTTAGGTAGAATCTGATATATTACAAAAATATCAATTTATTTCATTGCTAATTTTGGGAGAATTGTATAATGAAAGAACAATGAGTGACAATGACATAATAATGTTAAAAAAAATCTTACCCGATATTTTTCGCTATACAATTCTCCTAAAATAAGTTATGAAATTCCTTGATATTTATTAAATATATCAATTATTACCTATAGAATATCAAGTCGATACTGATTTTCTTTAAATTTTGTATAAAAGCTAGAAAACATAAATAAATCTACGCGAAATAGGTTATAGGTTGGCAAGCATGTTGATACTCCCACCTTAAACACAATATGCCATGCCTTTGTGAAAAGTTCACGAAACCGCAATATTTAAAGTTAGGCAGGTTGTAGTATAAATACACAATTAGCCGAAATGTGACGGGATCATTTTGATTATACTATTATACAACTCAATGTACCGGGTGTCCCACTATAAGAATAGCTCTCGGCCGTATCTCAGAAAGGGTTAGTCGTATGGCTTGCGGAAAAAAATTTTTTTAGTAAAAGTGGCCATGAGAAATTGCTGGAAATTATTTTTAAGTTCCTCATTTCGCCGCATTCCGCAATTCCCATATTAAGGTATAACTCTGATTACATAATCGAAAAGCTTAGATAATTCTGCATCATTTTGGTTTAAGGCTCGTTGGCGTACCGACCTTGATAAGAGTGGGGGAAGCTATTGAATGTGTAAACATTAAAATCGCTGTAACTTCTAAACGACTTATCCGATTTTACTAAATTTAAGCTTGTTTGGAAGGGAAATGCCGTATCCAATGGTACACGATAGTTTCTAATAAAATTGCTAGAGGGCGCAATTTGTAATAATAACAGTTTTTTCGATTTTATCCCGAAAATTCAAATCATACGGTATAACAATGACATCATAATCGGAAAGTAGATGAAATTTGCAAGAAAATATGTGAAGCCCGCAGTTCGATATATTTGTTCGTTTCAGAGTTATTGCCAAAACAATAATTTTTAATACAAATTGCGCCCTCTAGCAATTTTATTAGAAACTATCGTGTACCGTTGGATACGACAATTGAAGCTACTTCCAAACAAGCTTAAATTTAGTAAAATCGGACAAGTCGTTTAGAAGTTACAGCGATTTTAATGTTTACACTTTCAATTGATAAGAGTGGGAGAAGCTATTGAAAGTGTAAACATTAAAATCGCTGTAACTTCTAAACGACTTATCCGATTTTACTAAATTTAAGCTTTTTTGAAAGTACCTTCAATTGTCGTATCCAATGGTACACGATAGTTTCTAATAAAATTGCTAGAGGGCGCTATTTTTATTAATTATTATTACTTTGGCGATAACTCTGAAACGAACAAGGATATCGAACAGCGGTCTTCACATTTTTTCTTGCAAATTTCATCTACTTTCCGATTATGATGTCATAGTTATACCATATGATTTCAATTTTCGGGATAAAATCGAAAAAACTGTTATTATTACAAATTGCGCCCTCTAGCAATTTTATTAAACACTATCGTGTACTGTTGGATACGGCGATTGAAGACACTTACCTTTCCCTTTCAAACAAGCTTAAATTTAGTTAAATCGGATAAGTCGCTTGGAAGTTACAGCGATTTTAATGTTTACACAGTCAATAGCTTCCCCCACTCTTGTCAAGGTCGGTACGCCAATGAGCCTTAAACCAAAATGATGCAGAATTATCTATTCTTTCTAATGATGTAACTAGAAGTATACCATAATGTAAGAATTTTCGGAGAAATTTAGAATTAAAAAAAAAATTTTAATTGTGCCCTCTTGCGGCGAAATGAGGAACTTAAAAATAATTTCCAGCAATTTCTTATGGCCACTTTTACTAAAAAAATTAACCCTTTCTGAGATACGGCCGAGAGCTATTCTTAGTGGGACACCCGGTACATAGTTCCCATATAGCTCGTGTATGTTTATACAAATCTTGGTTAAAAGTCCTATTCATGTTTTGAGATTCGTCTTTTTGGTGAACTGTCTCATTAATTTTCCCCAGTATCTAACAAAACACTCCCGCCTTGGTTTGTAATACCTATCTCATTAAAAATTAACTGGCTACTTTCTACTTACTGCTAACTCATTTCTTAGTAGGTGCAATTCTTCATCCTCGTTTATCCGTGAGCACTTTCCATGACATATTTTTTTAGATGGTGCTGCTAATCGTTGCAAATAGTTAACAAGTTTAATAACATCCACTGTGGAAGTTGAAGTATTTCTCTGAGTTACTTTATATTCAGCTTCTGTTGATGTTTCCACGGTCTCTGTTTCAGGTATTGAACTAACTGATTTGTCAGCCATTTCAGCATGAACTTCAATGTTGGACACTTGCGCATATGATGCAGTACATGTATGTATTTCTTGGATAGGCTTAGAAAATACAGATGGTTGTGAAAACCAATTCGCAAATAGTGGGGTAACTTTATGTTGCTTTGGTAGTGGCATCTTTTCAATTGCTTTGCCATATCTAGGAGAAACTTCTTTCGCTGATGTGTTCACTGAAACACTATGTTTTACTGCAGACTGATCTTCCTCCAAAATTGATTGGGCATCTGTGAACTCTTCTTCAATAACTTGCTGAGATTGTTTGTTAGTCTTTCTGGAAAATTCTTGTTCAATCATCTTAGAAACTTCTGATACTGATGAAACGGCTGTAACGTCAGATGATGATAGAGTCTTCCTGGGTGATACAACTTCTATTAAAATTGCACTGTCTGTTCCTTGTGCATTAACAGCCTTAGTTTCTTCAACCACGCTTTCTCGTTTATCAACACCTTTTTGATCTAATGCAACTGTTTTCAAATCGGATTTACTTGATGGTACTTCAATGATAAAGTCTGGAGCATCCTGAAATTCATCATCTAATTTATTTGGTGTAAATTTTGTTGCAACGCCAGATATGTCTTCAGCACTAAGACTGTTTTGGTACCTATCTGGTTCTGTAGATAAATTATCTCTTGAAATAACATATACATCCAGTTCTTCAGAATCTTTAAATAGTACTGTTCTGATGGCCTGTTTTGAATCCTGTACACCGTCACTTAATTTTTTAGGATCATAATTAATTGATTCTGACGTGATAAATATTTCTTCCTGAGTTACATGTGTTTCATCCGTTTCAAACTCGTAAGTTTTTTCAGTTCTTGCCTCACTCAAATTCCCGACATCCCTATCTAATTCTTCAGGTTCCAATGAATCTGCCGTTACAAAGATTTCTTCAGGACTTTCAACTATTTCATCCACTTCAGTTCCTTTAGATAAAACAGAATCATCCAGTTTCGCTTTATCAGTTGATTCTTCTAATAATGGTTCTCTAAATTCCGGTGCAACTTGAGAATCATAAAATTCATCAGTAAATTCCGAATCAGTATTTATATCACTTACATCTTCTACAGTTTCAAGCAGACCTTCTTCTCCTATGTCTTTATCAGCACTTTTTATTTTTGAGCAATAGGCCTGACAGGCTTTTGATGACAGTTTTTGTTGATAAATAGCCTCAGAAAGCGTGTGAGGAGATGTGCGATCCAATAAGTTACCCGAAAGAGGTAAACCTACTACCTGACCAGATAAAACTCTCGACATAACGTTTCCCATATTTATTTCATCTGAAATTCCAAACTGATCTTGATCTTCAGTAAATGTTTCTGTATCGGTTTCCCATTCTTGCTCTAATTTGGGAATGGATATACCTTTTGGCGCTTCCAGGATTTCTTCTCCTGTTGTTGGTACTATCCAGATTTCGTTATCACTTTCCGATGTAATTTTTTCGATGGTCTCAGATAGCGATAAATTGTCTTGTTCAATAATTGCTGCTTCTGATATATTTGCCCATTTTGGCATTAATTGTCTGGGAGTCATATCGTCGGGCATATAGTATCCAGGTGGTACTAAATCGTGAGGTGTTTCTGGATCGTTACCCATAACAATACCTCCCGTTTCTTCTCCAAAAATAGTTGGCCTTTCTTTGGCATTCCGGCACGCTGCTATACACTTATGGTCAGCTTTTTTTGTCTCTGTAGCCTCATTCTTAAAGCCAGATAATAAAAATGAATCTTTTTGTGTTTTAGTAAGAGTTTTTGGTTTGTCCTGTGGTCTGATAAGATCATCTGTTATAGATATGTAGCTTTCCTTCTTCCTGCTTTCTACTTTTATAGAAAGAGGCATATCTGCTAACAATTTGTTATCTGTATCAGCCGTTGCTGGATCAGACTGGATTTCAGGCATTTGCTGTTCTTTCTCACTTATATTCATAGGCAAAGTATCAAGATCGATGGTGTTCAAAATAATTTCTGGTTGTATTTGCTTGCTTGGAAATAAGCTACATATTGCTTGGCATTCTCTCATCGGTCTTTCAAGTGATATTGTTTTTTCTTCCTTTTCTTCTATATCATCGACATACTCGGAAAATTCAGCAGATTTAAGACTGTCGTCTTCACTACTGTCGTTTTCCATATTTATTTTGTATTCCTCTGGTAATTTATGAACTTCTAATATTTTTGGTTCTGCTAGTTCTTTTTGTTTCGGAAAATCTTTGGGGGTATATGGTTCTATAAATTCTTTTTTACTTACTGCTGGTTGTATTTGTTTACCACCCATTGGTTTTCTAAATGGTATTATTTCTTCTTTCTTTTCTTCTACAATATCCGCATACTCGAGAGATTCATCAGATTCAACACGATCTTCTTCCAATATACTTCTTTTTTGTTCTTTTGGCAATCCACTATCTTCTAATATTTTTGGCTCTGCTCTTGTAACTTCTGGTTCTCTGCTAATAAAAACTTCTTTCATTGGTTGTTTGACAAGTCTATCGCGTTCCTTTTCTTCTGATTTATGTATCTCTTTTTCTGCTTCTATTTTATCTGGGATGGCCTGTAGGTCTTCTTTTTTCTAAAATAATTTTGAAGAAGTAAGAAGTCCATACTAAAAGCGAAGTTAAATGATATAGAAAAAAGAAAAGCACAAAGTCTTTCTCCACAATTTTTTATTAGAATAACTAGGCGAACCTAGAAAAATTCATAATAATTTTATTTGACATGTTTCGAGTGTAGAAACACTCATCGTCAGGAAGACAAAGTGAAAGGTACAATGCTGATGTTGTTAGTAAAAGTTTTACATGTCTTTGACAAAGCTGAATAAAACTTAAGATTTTTCACTACTTAATAAATGATTTTTACAAAGTCTGTTAAAACTTCCTAATTTTTCTTTTGCTCTCTTCATTTTTCTGCCCAAGACAGGGCCTTTGCAAACCCTTGACTTTCCAGTATGCTGAAGTCTTGATTGTCGGTCTTTTTAATTTCCACACCTCTTGTACACCATTGAAAGCTCCAATACGGCTCAATCCCACTATTATTTTCTCTATTGCTAACAACATCAGCATTGTACATTGTAACTTTGTTTTCTTGATGATGAGCGTTTCTACACGCGAAATATGTCGAATTGAATTTAATTTAAGACTGTCGTCTTCACTACTGTCGTTTTCCATATTTATTTTGTATTCCTCTGGTAATTTATGAACTTCTAATATTTTTGGTTCTGCTAGTTCTTTTTGTTTCGGAAAATCTTTGGGGGTATCTGGTTCTATAAATTCTTTTTTACTTACTGCTGGTTGTATTTGTTTACCACCCATTGGTTTTCTAAATGGTATTATTTCTTCTTTCTTTTCTTCTACAATATCCGCATACTCGAGAGATTCATCAGATTCAACACGGTCTTCTTCCAATATACTTCTTTTTTGTTCTTTTGGCAATCCACTATCTTCTAATATTTTTGGCTCTGCTCTTGTAACTTCTGGTTCTCTGCTAATAAAAACTTCTTTCATTGATTGTTTGACAAGTCTATCGCGTTCCTTTTCTTCTGATTTATGTATCTCTTTTTCTGCTTCTATTTTATCTGGGATGGCCTGTAGGTCTTCTTTTTTCTAAAATAATTTTGAAGAAGTAAGAAGTCCATACTAAAAGCGAAGTTAAATGATATAGAAAAAAGAAAAGCACAAAGTCTTTCTCCACAATTTTTTATTAGAATAACTAGGCGAACCTAGAAAAAATCATAATAATTTTATTTGACATGTTTCGAGTGTAGAAACACTCATCGTCAGGAAGACAAAGTGAAAGGTACAATGCTGATGTTGTTAGTAAAAGTTTTACATGTCTCTGACAAAGCTGAATAAAACTTAAGATTTTTCACTACTTAATAAATGGTTTTTACAAAGTCTGTTAAAACTTCCTAATTTTTCTTTTGCTCTCTTCATTTTTCTGCCCAAGACAGGGCCTTTGCAAACCCTTGACTTTCCAGTATGCTGAAGTCTTGATTGTCGGTCTTTTTAATTTCCACACCTCTTGTACACCATTGAAAGCTCCAATACGGCTCAATCCCACTATTATTTTCTCTATTGCTAACAACATCAGGATTGTACATTGTAACTTTGTTTACTTGATGATGAGCGTTTCTACACTCGAAATATGTCGAATTGAATTTAATTTAAGACTGTCGTCTTCACTACTGTCGTTTTCCATATTTATTTTGTATTCCTCTGGTAATTTATGAACTTCTAATATTTTTGGTTCTGCTAGTTCTTTTTGTTTCGAAAAATCTTTGGGGGTATCTGGTTCTATAAATTCTTTTTTACTTACTGCTGGTTGTATTTGTTTGCCACCCATTGGTTTTCTAAATGGTATTATTTCTTCTTTCTTTTCTTCTACAATATCCGCATACTCAAGAGATTCATCAGATTCAACACGGTCTTCTTCCAATATACTTCTTTTTTGTTCTTTTGGCAATCCACTATCTTCTAATATTTTTGGCTCTGCTCTTGTAACTTCTGGTTCTCTGCTAATAAAAACTTCTTTCATTGGTTGTTTGACAAGTCTATCGCGTTCCTTTTCTTCTGATTTATTTATCTCTTTTTCTGCTTCTATTTTATCTGGGACGGCCTGTAGGTCTTCTTTTTTCTAAAATAATTTTGAAGAAGTAAGAAGTCCATACTCAAAGCGAAGTTAAATGATATAGAAAAAAGAAAAGCACAAAGTCTTTCTCCACAATTTTTTATTAGAATAACTAGGCGAACCTAGAAAAATTCATAATAATTTAATTTGACATGTTACGAGTGTAGAAACTTTCATCGTCAGGAAGACAAATTGAAAGGTACAATGCTGATGTTGTTAGTAAAAGTTTTACATGTCTCTGACAAAGCTGAATAAAACTTAAGATTTTTTACTACTTAATAAATGATTTTCACAAAGTCTGTTAAAACTTCCTAATTTTTCTTTTGCTCTCTTCATTTTTCTGCCCAAGACAGGGCCTTTGCAAACCCTTGACTTTCCAGTATGCTGAAGTCTTGATTGTCGGTCTTTTTAATTTCCACACCTCTTGTACACCATTGAAAGCTCCAATACGGCTTAATCCCACTATTATTTTCTCTATTGCTAACAACATCAGCATTGTACATTGTAACTTTGTTTTCCTGATGATGAGCGTTTCTACACTCGAAATATGTCGAATTGAATTTAATTTAAGACTGTCGTCTTCACTACTGTCGTTTTCCATATTTATTTTGTATTCCTCTGGTAATTTATGAAATTCTAATATTTTTGGTTCTGCTAGTTCTTTTTGTTTTGGAAAATCTTTGGGGGTATCTGGTTCTATAAATTCTTTTTTACTTACTGCTGGTTGTATTTGTTTACCACCCATTGGTTTTCTAAATGGTATTATTTCTTCTTTCTTTTCTTCTACAATATCCGCATACTCGAGAGATTCATCAGATTCAACACGGTCTTCTTCCAATATACTTCTTTTTTGTTCTTTTGGCAATCCACTATCTTCTAATATTTTTGGCTCAGCTCTTGTAACTTCTGGTTCTCTGCTAATAAAAACTTCTTTCATTGGTTGTTTGACAAGTCTATCGCGTTCCTTTTCTTCTGATTTATTTATCTCTTTTTCTGCTTCTGTTTTATCTGGGATGGCCTGTAGGTCTTCTTTTTTCTAAAATAATTTTGAAGAAGTAAGAAGTCCATACTCAAAGCGAAGTTAAATGATATAGAAAAAAGAAAAGCACAAAGTCTTTCTCCACAATTTTTTATTAGAATAACTAGGCGAACCTAGAAAAATTCATAATAATTTAATTTGACATGTTACGAGTGTAGAAACTTTCATCGTCAGGAAGACAAAGAGAAAGGTACAGTGCTGATGTTGTTAGTAAAAGTTTTACATGTCTCTGACAAAGCTGAATAAAACTTAAGATTTTTTACTACTTAATAAATGATTTTCACAAAGTCTGTTAAAACTTCCTAATTTTTCTTTTGCTCTCTTCATTTTTCTGCCCAAGACAGGGCCTTTGCAAACCCTTGACTTTCCAGTATGCTGAAGTCTTGATTGTCGGTCTTTTTAATTTCCACACCTCTTGTACACCATTGAAAGCTCCAATACGGCTCAATCCCACTATTATTTTCTCTATTGCTAACAACATCAGCATTGTACATTGTAACTTTGTTTTATTGATGATGAGCGTTTCTACACTCGAAATATGTCGAATTGAATTATTATGAATTTTTCTAGGTTCGCCTAGTTATTGTAATAAAAAATTGCGGAGAAAGACTTTGTCCTTTTCTTTTTTCTATAAAATAATTTTGTTGGTTATTTATATTTTAGCATTACAAAAAACTATACCTTGTCTTTAAATTTTTTTCCATTTTTCTCCTGATCTTTGTCTTTTTCCGTATCAGAAAACGGCTCATCCAATGGGAGGACACCAATAGAGGAGTCTGAGCTCTGTGCTTTTTCCTAATGTAATACAATATTATAATATTATTTTCATTTCATAAGAAAACCAATAGTGGAATATAATGTAAGAACTATATTTATTGCACTAGATTTCATTGCTTACTTGCTTACTTTCTTAATCAAGTAAATTACGACATTCTAGTGCATATTTATAAAAAATATTATAATAAATTATATGCAGAAATTCGATATAGATGTCGCTATATTTTGATGATGCATCCAAATGAAACATAAAATAAGCCCGAATGTAACAATGATCGAACTGTACCGGGTGGTCAAATAAGCGAGGACGTCGGCTTTATCTCGGAAACCATTAATCGTACAACTTTTGGAAAGTTTTTTTTAAAAGTAAAGTGGTCAAGAGAAATTGCTGGAAAATGCTTTTAAGTTCCTTATTTCGCCACGAGGGGGCACAATTAAAAATTGTTTTTTTAAATTCTAAATTTCTCCGAAAATTCCCATATTAAGGTATAACTCTGGTTACATCTTTGGAAAGCTTAGACAATTCTGCATCATTTTGGTTTAAGGCTCATTGGCGTACCGACCTTGATAAAAATGGGAGAAGCTATTGAAAGTGTAAACATTAAAATCGCTGTAACTTCTAAACGACTTATCCGATTTTACTAAATTTAAGCTTGTTTGAAAGGGGAAAATAAGTGTCTTCAATTGCCGTATCCAACAGTACACGATAGTGTTTAATAAAATTGCTAGAGGGCGCAATTTGTAATAATAACAGTTTTTTCGATTTTATCCCCAAAATTCGAATCATACGGTATAACTATGACATCACAATCGAAAAGTAGATGAAATTTGCAAGAAAAGATGTAAAGACCGCAGTTCAATATCTCTGTTCGTTTCAGAGTTATTGCCAAAATAATAATTTTTAATACAAATTGCGCCCTCTAGCAATTTTATTAGACTATCGTGTACCAAAAGATACGACAATTGAAGGTACTTCCAAACAAGCTTAAATTTATTAAAATCGGATAAGTCATTTAGAAGTTACAGCGATTTTAATGTTTACACTTTCAATAGCTTCTCCCACTCTTATCAAGTGAAAGTGTAAACATTAAAATCGCTGTAACTTCTAAACGACTTAACCGATTTTACTAAATTTAAGCTTGTTTGAAAGAAAAAATGTAGTTACCTTCAATTGTCGTATCCAATGGTACAAGATAGTTTCTAATAAAATTGCTAGAGGGCGCAATTTGTATTAAAAATTATTGTTTTGGCAATAACTCTGAAACGAACAAAGATATCGAACTGCGGTCTTCACATCTTTTCTTGCAAATTTTATCTAATTTTCGATTATGATGTCATAGTTATAGCATATGGTTTGAATTTTCGGGATAAAATCGAAAAAACTGTTATTATTACAAATTGCGCCCTCTAGCAATTTTATTAAACACTATCGTGTTCTGTTGGATATGGCAATTGAAAATGCTTATTTTTCCCTTCTAAACAATATTAAATTTAGTAAAATCGGATAAGTCGTTTAAAAGTTACAGCGATTTTAATGTTTACACTTTCAATAGCTTCTCCCACTCTTATTAAGGTCGGTACACCAATGAGCCTTAAACCAAAATGATGCAGAATTGCAGTGGCGTATTTAGGGGGGGTCCGAGGGGTCTGGACCCCCCCCCGTGGGCCTGCGTGTCTAATTTATTTAATTTAAAAAAATTGAAATGATGTTCACTTAGTTTTGTAATTTTTTTGCAAACAAGAACTATTAGCAATACTTTGTTTTTACAAATAATTAAGTAACTGTGTCATAGATAACAAAACAACATGGCCAAACTTGGTAAAAAAAAATGGCAAAAATAACTTGAAAACCAATCATTTTCGGAATCGGTCATATTATGTAGAAATATATATTTTTAAACATAAATATTTTAAAAAATATATATTCCCATTATTGCGTTTATATTTTAAAATTTCTTAATTTCTTCCTTTTTTGGGTTCAGCTATCAAAACATAGAAATTATAAATTTTGATAGTTCAAAATAGGGTGTGGCACCGAAAAAAAATTATCACTGTTCCTCCACTAACAGTCAAGGTGATATTTATTAGTATTCTTTGATTATGTCTTGTTTCAAGAAAATTACCTATGACGTAGAAGTATAAATGGATGAATTACTTCTTTTTAAACCCATGTAGAAAAATTCGATTTCCCTTTTGGAAATGATAATACTGGAAATAATAGTTATTTATGTCATACCAGTACATTATTGTGTTTTTATACCTTAGATACCATCTACATAATGGATTACTTTATTCCCGTGATAAAGTACACATTATGGCCCGCGCGGGCATTAAGTCTTGCATTAAGTGTGCATCTTGTTCCATTTTTAATTTTTGACTTTAACAAAAAAAACATTTTAATAATGTCAAGGTAATGTCGCAGGTACACTGAGAAAATCTCCAGCAGAAACATCTTTACTGATGTATTTTTGGCTATCCCAGCTAAAATATTTGCTAAAGTTGCAAATTGACTTTCTTGTAGCAGTAAAATAAGGTTTACTGATGTCTTTCTATTGATTTTAATAAGTACTTTGCTGTTGGTAATAAATATTTTCTTAAATATTTCGCAATAGCAAAATACGTAATTGTAAGAGCAAAAAACTTTTTCAAAAGAATTTTTATTTATCCTGAGAAAAAATGTTGCTGCCCCAGCAAAGAAAATTTATTAGATCCGGTATTCGGGTGTTTTCGTGTCGCCATTCGGTGTCCGAGCCTGTTGTCGCGCCGTTCGCGCATCATTTCGCTAAGTTTAGTCTTGAGGGAGAGGGTGGGGCTCATTCATAGCCTTACAAAATTATTTGTTTTTTTTCTGTGTTTGTGACCCGCGGCTAGCTGTATTCACAGAACTCCAATAAGTTGTATTTTGATGGAGTACAAGAAAAGTTGAAAGTTGGGAGGCCACCTTTAAATTAAGAAGAATACTATACTTTAATGCAAATTTGGGAAATTTTTTTTATGATTTTCCATTTTTGTGTCCTTAGTTGAACACAGGCATTAAATTGGTAAGTTTTGTTTGTATAATCTTACACATAATACGTATACTTATTTTTGTTTGTTTTTATGCATATTTCGGTAAATCATTTATTTGTGTATTTTTAGAGAGAGGCAGTTTTTAACAAAAGGTTTCCTGATTGTATTGACGTCATACAATATACTAGTAGAACGTTTCTGCAGGAATAAAAGCAAAGTTGAAAGAACGAAAAATCAGCGGATACGGCCTTGAAGAAAATATTGGTAAGTTAAAATGTTTCATTTTGTATATAAAATGTTTGCATATTAAACAGGTCTTATAATAATAATTGTGATTGAAAACTAATAAAATAATTATTTTTAGAGATTACTGCTAAGGGACTACTAATGTTGCCATATTTATTGAGCCCCATAACCATTAAAAGTGCCAGAAAAGCTTGCCTATGAAGACCAAGCGGGAGTGAGGTGCAAGAAAGCTTGTTCTTTAACGCAGAGGTAAATATTAACTACTATTGGCTATGCTTGAACTAAGAATCATACATACATAACCTTATACCGTGCGAGCAAAAATTATTTGCATCAAAGAGGGCCTTGCATTTAAGGAAGTAATGCTTAGCGGTATCAATTAATCAGTTATTCCATCATCTTTGACAGCCGTTACGGGTAATTTTATCTAAACCAAGCCCTACGTTTTTTAATCCAAGCCCTCTTTGATGCAAATAATTTTTGCTCGCACGGTAGTAACCTGAATCAATAATCTAGGTAGCAGATCATTGACCTGAATGCTCAATGGGAGGCTTAACTGGTAGTAGCGTCAATTTTTTTTTTGACATTTTGAAGTCTGAACTTTTTAGTAAAATTTAATAATAATAATTGCAGTCGTGCATACATTGGTGTTACAATGACAAACACCGATAAGTTGTCTTATTTTTGACTTCGCTTGGTTTCCCCCTGGTCCTTCGTTTCCAGAATTTTTGATTACCCCTACTGTAAATATTTAATCAACATTTTTCGTTCCAGAATGATCATCTCACAGAAAAAATAAAGACAAAATGTGAGAAGCTATATACAACAGTTTAACCTAACTGTTAAGCCGTTCGGAGTCATAGTGGGAAACCTTGCCTCTCCAACATGTTATAGTTGTAACAGTGCTGTATCGTTATTATTATTATTATTAGGTGCATATAGTCCTGTTTTTGTTATTTCATGTTATAAATAAGTTTCTATAAATTATTTTTCTTTTATAGCCTGGTAGAGTATTATAATTATTTTTTCCTTATTTTTTATAAAAAAGGTTTGTAAAATAAAACTTTTATTATTATTAATTATTAGGTGCTTTATGTTATAACTTATAACGTTCATATAAATCGTTTTTTGCATAACGTGTATTAAATATTTGGTTCTTGTCGTATTTTTTTTATATAAAAAAATATTTATTTCATTTAGCTTTTTCCTTTTATTCCTATACCCTATATTTGAACCTTATCCTCACGGCATTAATATTACTACATGCTTAATGTACTCTATTTTATTTATTAGCCTCTAAATTGTCTTTTTTATTGCAGCAAATTTTATTTTGTTTTTACCCTGGATGAAAGTGCGCCTGTGTCACAAATTCGAGTGCATGTACGGGAACCTTGAACATTATAAGAAATACATTAAAGTCGAAATCAAAAAGTGCAACTGCTTTAAATTTTACATTATGTATTTCTTACAGTTTTTAAGATTCCGATACTAGCACTTGAATTTGTGACACAGGCGCACTTTAACCCATGGTGAAAACAAAAAAAAAATTTGCTGCAATAAAAAAAACCTTTTTAAGGGTAAGAAAGCACCCTCTTGTGCTAGCTATATAATTTTATTGTAGAAGGAGAGACATTTTTTGTTATTAGAAAAAGTATTTTTACCAACAGCAAAAGATTTTTAAGGTACAAGAAAGATCCTTTCTTCTCTAAATAATCTTATTTACTACTACAAGAGAGACGTTTTTAATATATAAAAAAATATCATCACTGTAGCAGAAATTTGTTGTTTCAGTAGCAAATAATTTTATAGTTACATTATATAGTTTTATAAGTACAGCAACGTTCCTTTTTAGATATAGCAGAATTACTTTATAGCTATAACAGAATTATTCTTGCAAAGTAGCTTTATTACCACAGCAAAGTATGTCCAGCAGAGTGCATTCTCCTGGTACAGTAATGTGCTTGGCTGTCCCCCATTTAGCAAAATATTTTAGCTATGGTTGCTAAAATTTTCGCTAGGAATGAAAAGAGATTTTCTCAGTGTAAACATAAAAAATTGGTAAATCAAATTAAAATTAAAAAAAAAAAAATATTATTCAAAACGAACTGGTATGACATAAAATTTTGTATGCACCACGGGTACTAAGAGATATCCCAGTAAACACGACATGAAAGCTCCGAAGGTGGACAGAAGGCGCATTGCCGAAACGTCGGTGTCGGGCCGCCAGCTACAATATCGGCGGCGTGGAGGTAAGGCATGACCGCTCGGCCGCCGGGCGGCTTAATAGCTACATAACGGACCTGGTTGTGCGGTACAGACGCTACTTTTTACCACTGAGCCGCGGGCTGAACAGATGTTAGCGCGCGGCATATCGACGAGACCGCGGACGGTCGCTGGCAATTCATTTAAATACCAGCGAGGGACCGCGCATGGGAGTCTTACCATTAAAACTCACCGTAAAGTAGAAAACAACAGTTTTATTGTTTAACAAACCCTGCAAATATAAGACGTTATTCTGATTCATTTACACATAACTTTTTATTATTTTTTTTTGCGACTTATCCGCCCGCCTTCCCTGTCGGAAGCATTTTTATCCAGTTTCTAATGGTCAGAATAATATCTGAATATATAGCATTGGACGTTATTGGATTTCTTCGTACAGCACCTAAAAACCATTTGGTTTGGTTAAGTTTATATACTATAAAATACTGCATACAAAGAATAGCCAATCATGCACTATTTTTTTTGGTTTAACACTTTCAACTTTACATATTATGAGAGTAACAGAGGTATAAAAAAAATTACAATAATATTATATAGGTATGAAACTTAAGCTCACTTATAGTTTTGTTCTCTGGTACATCTGTCTGAGGGGTGTCTTTTTATCTTGGAAATCAGTAAGTTCGTCTAATGATGAATCCTGTATTCTGCCTACAGGCACTGAATCTTCTTGAGAAATGTAGCTTTTATAATAATAAAGGAACGCCTTGTGCTAGTGGAAAAATAATTTTAATGTTCTGTCTACCGTCAATCACCTATCAAGTGTCAGTTCTTTCGCAGAAGCAGAACGGCGCGAATTTCAAAAATACGCGGCTGGCTTGCGATTAGCCGTGGCCAAACAAGTAAAACGAGGAACGTAGTAGTCAGCTACCCGCGCGCGGGTGGTACACGGCACGTCGACTCTTTTGTCACAACCGGCGAGATATATTCTAACCGTGTCCGATTCAAAAGATAAGGTCCGTTTCTCATGTGCTGCGCTACTACCACCATCGGGTGGCAGACTATTAGCCGTGGTAGTTCGACACATGGAAGGTAACGCGATAGCCAGAAGCGGCCAGTAATCGGCAACAAGAGCCGTCTATTTCCCGTCAGTGCCGGAAGGCGGCCGAACTTTTACCGCCAGCTTTGGTTTACTGGGATATACCCTCGGGCGACTTACGAACCCTCGGGCCAGATGCCCTCGGCTTTGTAAGACTGTCGCCCTCAGGGCATAATCATCTACTTAGTATCCTTGATACAGTCGCCACAGTGAATCTTTGCCCGTGCGTCATCAATCAACGATCAGGACTCAACGTGGTTAATAACTCTGCATCCTTATTTATTACAGCAACAAGTTTGAATAAAAGCATAAAAGAACGTCTCCAAGATTCCGCAATAATATAACGTGCTAGACAAGAATAAAACTATAAACGTCAATTAATTACTTTTTTTTATTTGTTTAGTTGACTACCGTTGTATTTTAGAACGTCATTGTCAACCTTATTTTGATCTACCAATCTAATTCGTATTTTGTAAATTTGTGTGCCTTAAAACAGTTCCTTTTTCTAAAAATAGTTCTTTTTAGAGCTAATTATACCCACCATCTGTTTTGGCGGTAAGTATTTATGGATTTTTATAATACCTAATTTATTTATTTTAAATATTCTAACCGTGAAAGTTATTTGAAAAGTTTACGGCAGTGGCTAAATTCCCTTAAATGAAAGGATGTCAAAAATTTGACTTTTGCGATTTTAATAGTCAATAAAACACCAAACTTTTCTAGATTTTAAGCTTTAAAAATAATATTAAGTGTATTAACATTTGTTTGTCAATTTCTTTTAGATAATAGAGAATGCCGGGCAAAACTTAAAATAAATAATAATTTTTCGGGATATTATGTAGGTACGTCAAACGATAGGTAGGCACGTCCATTTTATGAACTTACACTTAGTTTTGACTTTTTTCGTCTCGTAATTTTGATTTGATTCATACGATTTTGATGACGTGAAAGTGATGACGCACGGGAAAAGAACCACTGTGGCGAGTTTACATAATATTTATATTGTATTAAGTATGTATGTATATATATATTTATGTATCAAGGGTACTAAGTAGATGATTATGCCCTGAGGGTGACAGTCTTACAAAGCCGAGGGCATCTGGCCCACGGGTTCGTAAGTCGCCCGAGGGTATATATCTATTAGTACCTGTGGTGCATATAAAATTTTATGTCATACCTGTTCGTTTTGAATAATACAATTTTTTTTTTAAATTTAATTTGATTTACCAATTTTTTATCTTTACCTGCGACATTACCTTGGCATTATTAAAATGTTTAATGTGTCAAAGTCAAAAATCAAAAATGGAACAAGATGCACACTTAATGCCCGCGCGGGCTATAATGTGTACTTTATGCCCGCACGGGCATAAAAAAATCCATTATGTAGATGGTATCTAAGGTATAAAAATACAATAATGTACTGGTATGACATAATATATATTAAATGTGTTTTTTCTTTTAGGCCCTCATTTTATAAAATACTACTACACTACTATTTTTTGTCCATTTTTTGAACATGAAATGAAGTTAAGTCAAAACTATGGAGGGCTTTAGGAAGGAGTTCGATCGAAAATGGCTGTTCTTTAAATTTACGTCCCTGTTTAGTAGTTAGTTCGCTGTTTCCCGGTCGCGGCGCAGTGATCGTCAAGTGTTTGACTTTTTACAGGTTTTGATAGACGTCAGCGGTATTTTTATCCAATAATTAATAAAATAAGCTTTATTAGATACAATATATACATATCTCAGCCTGTAGAGGGTTTTAGTTAACTAAATTCAATAAAACAGTTGATTATCCCATAAGAACCCATGCATTTTACAGATTTAAAGGAACACATGCGCCCCCGACGGCCATTTTTAAAGCTGCTTTACCGATCCAAAACTTTGCCCGAAACCAATGTATTGCGATCGGACTCCTAACCTAAAGCCCTCCATAGTCAAAACCAACCCAAACGAACAACTGACATCAGTGGCGTAGCTAGGATATTGTCTTGGGGGGGGGGCATATAGGTGCATAGAGGCGTAAAGCGCCGCAGGCGAAAAAATTTTTGGTCCACGCCCAAATTTTGCTAAATTTTTCTATTATCTATAATTGTTACGTAATCGCCTAAGTACAATCCGCAACTGAAACAATCTAGAAGTCCTACAAACAAACCACAACCAAACGTAATTACCTAGGTTTTCCTACGATGTTTATATCTTACTTTGTCTTATTTACGTAAATAAAAGAGAGAAAAGGAAATTTACACCACCAGACGCGAATGTCACATAAAACAAGACGACGGGGATGTGATGACCAAAACAGACGCGTTGTTTCTCAAAGTAAGCCTACCTACGTTAAATTTAAAAGGGCAAAAAAATTAAATTTAAATATTGTTTTTGAAATATTGTTGATAATTACTTTTTTTCATGGCTCTTGGGGGGGGGGGGCAAATGCCCCGATGCCCCCCCCCCCCCCTAGCTACGCCGGTGACTGACATAAACATTTGTGGTTCATCTTGAATCACTGATTTTAAAGATTAGATCGATCCAAATCTCTGTGCCAATCGAATACGGTTCTTCAAAAGAATATATAGTCTAAGATCCGACCATAGAACGACCTTCACCCATCGCGTTACGGGATGAAACATGTTTTTATATAAAATTTAATATTATGTCAAAAAATATATTTCGTGAAGGTTGACTGAAAATTTTGGTGCAAAGTAGGCATTTTTAATTAAAAATTAAAAAATTTTTTTTTTAAACGTTTAGCGTTTAGGTTAGGTTCTATCATATTTGACATAAATTGTGTGCAATATATGTCAAATATGACAGAACCTAACCTAAATGCGTTAAAACTTTGCTTGGTATTTACCACAGGGTGGCCCATTAGTGCGACAAAGGTCAATATCTCCTGTACCACTAAGATAGCGGAAAAATTTTGACGAAGCTTATTAAGGGTTAAGAGGTGCTTAAGTAGTCAACCCAGCGTATGCATATTGCACAAGCTACATGCTTTCGATTTGTATGCAATTTAATACGTAACGGAATGAGTGCAATGTTTAAAAAAAAATCATTTTTTAATTTTTAATTAAAAATAATTTGCACCAGAATTTTCAGGCAACCTTCACGAAATATATTTTTTGACATATCAAATTTTATATAAAAACATGTTTCATCCCGTAACGCGATGGGTGAAGGTCGTTCTATGGTCGGATCCTCTACTAATATGAAGATGCAGCTGTGGAATGGGGTGTTTTAATTGTCGCACTTTTGCAAAGTGGCACATTACTTTTTAGACTGGTGTCCATAATAAATATTTTAATATTAATATTTGTACTATTTGAGCAATCATCATATTTCTATGAATTTCTTCTACAGTTTCACTAATCAGAGTTTTGTTATCGTTTTGTATCCTTGTTAAGGGAGTGGAAATAATAGTACTGGACGACGGCGTCGTAAGAACACTTTTGGCTTTAATCTTCTTATTTTACAGTGAGTTTTCAATACATCCTTCTGCCACTATCTGCCACATCTACTGTTTCTGTTTTTTTTGATAGTTCTATTGTTCGCACCAGAGTAAGCTAGTAAAGTAGCTGAATGTCGACGGACACATGGATCAATGCAAAGTTTACCATGTTTTATTAATATTATTGATTGTTTTTGAAAGTTCATTATAGAGAATATAACATTAAATATACAATATATAAAATCACAATAAAAAAAAACAACTTACGTTTTGTGAGTATTAAAAAAAGTATATTATACCGGCGACATACAGGTCTGAGCGCTGTCTAGCCTGGCTCTCAAAGACGCCAACAGACGTACGCTTACATGCCAAGGGACAAACAATAGAACAGGTAACCTCGATAAAATATCTAGGAGTTAATATCAACAGACACTGTAACCAGAAAAAAGAAATATTATTAAGGATCAAACAAGCGAGGAAATCACTCATGAGCATAAAAATACTTTTTACAAGATCGGACCTTAATCTAGACTAGTCTAGAGCTTAGAACTGGAATAGTCAGATGCTACGTTTTCTCCATCTTACTCTACGGATGCGAAGGCTGGACAATGGACCCACAAACAGAAAAAATAATAGAGGCTTTTGGAATGTACATACAGTGTGTGTATAAAGTCTGGAAACGGCTTAATGACATCACAATTTACTGGCCGATTTAAACCAAATTTGGTACAGTTGTGTAAGAGGATCTAACGCACCGAATGACGATATTGGCGTTGTTGCCAGCTTTTTAGTTTGTCTGGAATTCGAACGAATTTTATATTTTTAAATGGTATATTTTTTCAATTGTAGTTTTTACATTAAATTTGTTACACTTTTGGTATAACATACTTTGTTCATAATATCAGTAGTTTTCGAAATAACGACGTGTTTTGAAAATATCAACAAATTGTGTTGTATTTATTAATAAATAAAACACCAGTTCAGTTTTGATGTTAAGTCATAAAAGCTGTAATTTTTACATGCAAAAATGTCTTTAACTGAAAGTGAAAGAATTAAAATTCTTATGATGAGAGGATATGGCCATAGGGTCAGATCTTACGAAGAGGTTAAAAATCTATTTAATGACGCATTTCCAAACCGAAATCCAATTTCAAAAGCAACTGTTCTAAAAACTGTCCGACGGTTCGAAGAAACTGGAAATTGTAGAGATAGGCGACGATCAGGACGACCAGTAGTAGTAGATGAAGAGAAAAGTTTAGAAATTTTACAACATGTTGTTGAAACTCCTGTTTCTTCATTAAGAAAAATTTCTCAAGTAAGTGACGTCTGCTTCAAATCCGTTCATAATGTTTTAATAAAACATAAATATCACCCTTTCAAAATACATGTAGTTCAAGAGTTATCAGAAGATGATTGTGAGCGAAGAATTGAATTTTGTGATATTATGATGTCAAGGTTTGACCAAAATAACCAGTTTTTCAAATTTATAGTATTTTCGGATAAAGCAACATTTATGTCAAATGGTAAAGTCAATAGACACAACTGTAGGTTTTGGGCAAATGAAAATCCCCACTGGATGATAGAAGGTCATATATACACAACGCCCTGGAAAATTGAATGTGTGGGCTGGGCTTCTGGGTAACCACAAGATCGGTCCATTTTTTATTGATGGAAATTTGACATCACAACTTTACCTTGAGCTCTTGGAAACGCAAATAGTGCCTACTATACGAAATGTGATGGGTCCAAATTATGCAAGTACATTCTTCCAACAGGACAGAGCTCCTCCCCATTTTGGTCGAAACGTGCGCGAATTTTTGAACAACACTTTTCCGAATAGGTGGATCGGTAGAGGGGGTACAATCAAGTGGCCACCTAGGTCCCCTGATTTGTCGCCTAACGACTATTTTTTATGGGCACACTTGAAGAACAGAGTTTATACCACAAAACCTCAAGATTTGGCCGATTTGCAGCGTCGAATTTTGGACGAATTTGAATTAATAACGCCAAAAATGATTTACAACACAATTGAAAAATTTTATTTTCAATTAGCAAACTGTCAAGCTGTACAGGGAAAACAGTTTGAACATTTAATATAAAAAATATATTTTTTCTAAATTGTACTAGTTATTTCGAAAACTACTGATATTATGAACAAAGTATGTTATACCAAAAGCGTAACAAATTTAATGTAAAAACTACAAATAAAAAAATATACTGGGTGTTATATTTAAAAATATAAAATTCGTTCCAATTCCAGACAAACTAAAAAGCTGGCAACAACGCCAATATCGTCATTCGGTGCGTTAGATCCTCTTACACAACTGTACCAAATTTGGTTTAAATCGGCCAGTAAATTGTGATGTTATTAAGCCGTTTCCAGACTTTATACACACACTGTATATACAGACGAATGCTACGAATTACATGGACACAAAAGATCACTAACAACGAAGTACTCCAACGCATGAGTAAACAAAAGGAGCTGCTAAACACCATCAAAGAGAGAAAACTACAATACCTAGGTCATGTGCTGAGGGGTAAAAGATACGAGTTACTCCGACTCATAATAGAGGGCAAAGGGCAAGGGAAAAGAGCAGTAGGAAGACGCCAGAATTCATGGCTGAAGGACCTGAGAAGATGGTTTGACCGCTCATCTACAGAAGTATTTCGTGCTGCAGTTTCCAAGGCTACAATCGCCATTTGGATCGCCAATTTTCGAAAGGAGAGGGCACAATAAGAAGAAGAAGCCTGATTCTTGTAATTGTGACTATGGTCTTTGTAAGTGATTTTCTCTTAACATTTCATTTAAGTTCTGTTTAGAGGTGCTGTTATGCTTTAAAGGTGTCTAAAATCGACGCTAGATGTCGCTATACATGCATTCCATCCTTCCGGCTGATCGCCATATTTACTACATTTAGGTAGTACACACCTTCCTTTATTTCGTTAGAGCCTTACTGATGAGCCATGATATGGCGAAACGCGTCTGAGGATGGATCTGACGAATAAAGAAAATATTTTTTTATATGTTCTGTATTATATAATTATCCATTTACAATAAAAAAAATGTGAAATACGTTAAAAAATAATAAACTAACATTTAATATTTGTACAGGGTGATCGCGTATAATGTTACCCCCCTTTAACTTCTTTGTTTCGCAATTAACAAAAAACTGTTAAATACAAAAGTTGTAGGATTTAATGTAAAGTTCTCGCAAAATATATTTTCGTAGATACAGGGTGTTGCATAAAAGCGTGACAGATCAAAGTTATATTTTTTTAAACGGAACACCCTGTATATTGTTGCATAATTGGATTCTACGGACAATTTTAAACATAATTTATATATACCACTATATATCTAAATTGAACCGTTTTCGATTTATTGATGATTGAAAATTACTATATATTATATAAGAAAATAAGGTCATTCAAGTCAAGATGTATCGTTTCCATGGATAACAGGATGACGATACTGAACTGAATAAAATTACCATTAAAATGAAATGCATTTATTATGAAATGCATTTATTAATCCAAAGATCACAATAAAGGATATAGGACAGGTCATAGAGGTCTTAATAACTAAACTACTAAAAACTAAGAGAAATTTGTTGTAACAATATTGCTAAAACTAAAAAGTGTGGTTCAAAAATTTATCAATACTGTAGAAAGCATTATTTAGTAATGTACATTTTAAAGTGGTATAGAATTTGTTGTTGCTAAGCTCTCTCATGTTATTTGGAATTTTATTAAACAAAATGGTACCCATATAATAAGGGTTTAATTTATACAATTCTAGGCGATGAAGATCATGCTGTAGATTAGTGCCAAATCTTGTATTATATTCATGGTGGAAATTTTGTGTTCTAAACATCGGTATATTTTGTTTTACAAATTTGAGAATTTCAAAAATATATAACGAGGGCAAAGTCAATATTAATTCGTTTTTAAAAGTATCTTTACATGATTGGCGATACCCAAGGCGAAACATGGCTCTAACAGCTCGTTTTTGCATTCGAAATACTCTAATAGTAGCTGAGGCGCCACCCCAGAGAATGATGCCATATCTAATTATGGATTCAAAACATGAAAAGTAAAACATTTTAACGACTTTCCTGGTTAGAACTTGTTTCAGGCGACCCAGTGCAAAACATTGGCTTGAGCATCTTTTACATATATAGTCAACATGCTCTCTCCAATTTAGCGACATATCAATGTGAATACCCAACAGTTTAAAAGACGTTACTTGTTCAATTGATTTATTATTTAGTTGAATTTTGAATTTGTTAATATTGTTATCCATGGAAACGATACATCTTGACTTGAATGACCTTATTTTCTTATAGAATATATAGTAATTTTCAATCATCAATAAATCGAAAACGGTTCAATTTAGATATAGTGGTATATAAAAGTTATGTTTAGAACTGTCCGTAGAATCCAATTATGCAACAATATACAGGGTATTCCATTTAAAAAAATATAACATTGATCTGTCACGCTAAATATATTTTGCAAGAAGTTTACATTCAATCCTACAACTTTTGTATTCAACAGTTTTTCCTAATTGCGAAACAAAGAAGTTAAAGGGGGTAAAGGGGGGTAACATTATACGCGATCACCCTGTACGTAATCTTACCCGGTATAAAATTTTCCTTCTTCTAATAAACCGTAAACAAAATGAGATTTTTCTTATCGATGTTACATATTATATATGTTATATATACCGGGTGTAACAAGATCATGGTAGACCCCCCGTATCTCCGTTAGTTTTAAGGGTAATTAATTGAATTTTGGGATATCTCATATACATAATAAGCGGCACTTTTTGACCTACAAATGATTTTTCTTTCACTTCCGGTTTTGCCGGAAGTGACACCAACTTTCGATTTTTAAATGGAACACCCTGTATATTATTACATTTTTGAATTCTGCATAATTTTCTGAATCCAATAAAACTACAAAAGTGACATTTCAAGAGTAAAAAATATTTAATATTTAATCTTTAATTTTCCATTTAAGTAAAAGTTTTGTTCTAATTTAATGCTAAGAGGTTACTAAGGTTACCGATAAACCACCGAATACTTCTTTGACAATCTGAATAATTTCATTCTTTTCAAAGCCACCTTAGTAACTTGTTAGCATTAAATTAGAACAAAATAATTGTATTTTCTTTAAGGTGCAATTTTGATTATATTTATCGCACATGTAATTACTAGGTATGACTAAATTCCTTAATAAGAAATGGTACCATGGTACCAATATGGTTCCATTTGGAAAAATTGAGTTTAACCCCAAAAACGATTACGATGAATTTTATTTGCTTATAAAAAACGCAATTTAGTATTTTTGAAGGGACTTCGATTTTTCTAGCATTAGACGGATCAATTGGAATAAATCGGTACCGTCATGACACACTTAAATGGAAAATTAAAAATTAAATAATAAATATTTTTTACGCTTAAAATGTCACTTTTGTGGTATCATTGGATTCAGAAAATTATGCAAAATTCAAAAATGTAATAATATACAGGGTGTTCTATTTAAAAACCAAAAGTTGGTGTCACTTCCGGCGAAACCGAAAGTGAAAAAAAATCATTTGAAGGTCAAATAGTGCCGCTTATTATGTATATGGGATATCCCAAATTTCAATCAATTATCTTTAAAACTAACGGAGATACGGGGGGTGTACCATGATCCTGTTACACCCGGTATATATAAAGATTGTTGCGTAAATACGATTTCACAGGTAACGAACATAAATAATATAAAACATGCAGATGAAATAAATTTATACATTATACGACCTGGTTTATTGAACCAGGCGCTAAACCGAAGACCGAGCCGATATCAACCAAAATAAACTGTCAACATTTTGCGTTAAGCTACCTTCCCAATAAAACATACAATTTAAAATTTAATATTATAACTAAGCCATACCATGATTTTATTTTCAGAAGATGCTTCCAAGCTAGGACTACGTAGTTCATCTTCTTTTTTATTGAAAACAGTATCAACTTCTTTTTTAAATGGTCGTTCCCGTCTAAAATCATCTTCCGGGTATTTTTTATCAACCCCAGCCACTGCTTCCTTATTCACCTTTTCTTTTCTTACTTCAACCGTAGTAGTAGCTGTATCAGAAATAGGTTCTGTTTTACTTTCCTCCAGACTATCATATTCGGAAATGTCAAGACTTTCAGTACTCGCAGGTTTTTCAGGTTGCATCGCTTCTTCCTTTTTATTCGGTAAACTTTTAGTTACGTCATTAGAAACTCTTGCTAGTGCAGGCACCATTTGAACGGATATCCTTACCTCTAATTTTAAAGCTTCTGATTCCATTTCGAGAACCTTAACACCATCATCTTTTCTTGGTACTGGTGATATCTTAGGAGACATATTTTCCTCTCTTTTTAGTGACTCCGAAGTTCTTGTTTGTAATGGGACTCTTTTCTCTTGCTCTAGCGGCTTCGAAACTATTGGCGCAATCCTACTTGTTTTTTGTGCTTCTTCTAAATACTTGACGGAATGGGATGTGGTTTCCTGATGTGAAGCTGTGAATATTATAAGTATATCAGATAACTTTTCTTACTGCTGAAATGACAGCAACTTAATATTTTGCGGATATCTTATAACTTACCAAGACGAAACCAAAATGATCATTAGGGCCCCGAACCCTAGAAAGGGGCAGGAAAAAGGGATGCCCATGTCATTTTAGCAAGTTATTTTAGTATAATATGCAAAATATGGTCTACCAAAACATTATAAAAGTTGAATAATAGATGTGTTTTGGACTTCCATTGCCTTTAGTTTATCAAATCACAACGTTTCAACTGGTTAGCATCTCCAGTCGTCTTCAGGTGAATACTAAACTGAAAGTTTAAAGGGTACAAAGGTAAAGGTACGAAGAGGCATATTATTAGCAAGGCTTAATTTTACAGCCATATTTTTGGGCACTTAGACCTATTATTAAAAAAAGTGCTCGGACACTGAAATTGATATATTAAGGAGGACACTGCTATAAGCTATTTTCAATTGTTGTTTTTAAACACATAACCCCTAAAATCTTAAATTACAAGGTAAGTGAAGTGGCATCTTATTTTAAAGCTCTTTTAATTAAATTTAAATAAGATTTTATCTAAGTTAAATACTTTAGGTTTAAAATACTTCTTGTTTATTTGTCTTTATCGTTACAGCGGCAAAAAGGACTTTATTTTATTATTATTATTATTATTATTATTATTATTATTATTATTATTATTATTATTATTATTATTATTATTATTATTATTATTATTATTATTAATAATAATAAGTATATAATATACATATTTACAATAATTATTATTAGAAGAGAGAGCAAGTAGTAATATCAAAAATGATGAACACTACATAGAAAATCATTTGATATTCCAGCAGAACAGTTCGCTGCAGCACTATGCTAGGCCTGTTCGGTACTATTTGTACCAAAGGTCCCCATTCATTAGGATTGGAAGAATAGGTTGTATTAAGTGGCCACGACGATTGCCACCTTTAGATTTATTTTTATGGAGTCACAATAAAAGTAAAATCTACTCATCTCAACCAACCTCACAGGCTCCAGAAATACTTTACAATGTACTGCGTTTTGAACAAAATCTTAACGGCTGTATGGAGGTAGGTGGTCGCCTGCGGCTCATGCTGCAAACTTCATCTACGTGAGTTATGACCTACATTACCGCTCCTTAAATAATATAAGTAGTTATAGATGGGACATTCACCATCCGCCATTTCCTCCACGACTCTGCGCATGCCCCAGCAGAGCGCAGGCGCGTGTCATATGTCAAATTTGTCTGTTGTTGTTGTGTTGTTGTTGTTAGGTTGTTGTTAGGTTGTTGTTAGGTTGTTGTTGTGTTGTTGTTGTTGTGCTGTTGTTGTGTTGTTGTTGTGGTGTCGTTGTTGTGATGTTGTGTTGTTGTGTTGTTGTTTTGTTGTGTTGTTGTGTTGTTGTGTTGTTGTACCTGCGCACTGCTGGGGCATGCTCAAAGCCGTGGAGGAAATGGAGGATGGTGAATGCCTCATCTATAACTACTAATATACTATTACACTTGAAAACGGTTAGAGATACTAACTGACCGAAACGTTGTGTTAAGTAACAAAATAAAGACAATGGAAGTCCGACAAGGTAAACTTTTTTGTTTTTACAGATGATACATGCGATACATGCTTCGGTGTGTAAATTTTAATATGGGTGTTAATAACAGCTGCTTGTAAAGAAAATTAGAATAATCTCAGTCGTAGGACTTTTGATTTAATAAAAGAACAATGTTTTTATGGAAAGGTATACCTAAATGTTTCATAATTCTACAATATCATGGTTTAAACTTTCTCAGTTTGAATATCTTAATTTATTATATTCTTTGTAATTTGGGATACCTGGTAGATATCTTAGGATAATTTATTATAAAGTTAAGCTAAAGCCTAGGACATAAGACAAAAAAGACCGAAAACGTCCCGAGATATTGACTTAAGTTATTAAACGGCATTATTAGATAATATGAAAAAGCATTGCTATCAAAATGTCACTTAATTGAAATCTCTTATTTTTTTTACGACTTTATTTAATATAATAATAATAATAATAATAAACGTCTTTTATTCAAAGAAAAGTTTACACAAAATCAGAACTTAACAAAGATATTTTTCGAGGCGATATTTAGCCGTAGTGGCTAGTCTTACATAGAACCTCTAACTAAAATATATAAATATTATTGAGATATCCTATAAATAAACAAAAAGCTATACAATAATTAAAGAACCATTTTTTATTTTTTCTTTTCCTTCTTCCACACCACAAACTTTACAATTAGGGTTGTGAGTATTTATTGGCCAGCAAGTAAATGAGATTTATACCTCCGTTTAAAAGAGAATGGGCTTGACAGTTTAAGTTCATTTGGAAGTTTATTATAGGTGTGAGGAGCCTGATAACTAAAACATCGCCGAAACATGGCTGTAGAATGTTTGGGAATGCTAAAAAGGTCATTATATCGTGTGTCTCTGTTATGTTTCTTACCCTGTATACTAGGGTTGCCAACCGTCCATTATTTTAAAACTATGTCCTTTGTCCTTTTGAAAGGTGTGACTGCAAATGTCCTTTAAAATCCGAAAATAAATAAATGCATTTAAGAAACCACAAATAAACTAAAAAATTAAAAGGCCCAACCCAGGCACAATCCATCACATAAATAAGCTAAGACTGTAATGTTGTAATAAAAAATGTAAAATTATCCGTGTTAGGGTTATATTTTTGACAATATCAAAAACGACAACGATCATTACAAATTATCTATAGTCTATTTCAGAAAGGTGTAGAGTAATAAAATTGGAAATTCCGTCCAGTTCGGCCCAATTTCGGTGTCGGCCATAGGCGCAGGTAAACTTTTTGCATTAAATTATTTATGATAACTAACCAAAAATTTCAAAGAAAAAATAATATTGTTTGTAAAATAAAAATTTCAAATAATTGCGTAAGAGGATTAGAAAAGGTATATTTTCTGGCCTGAAGTGTCAAAATCGAAATATTGTGTAGGGATTAGTTAATTAGTAGATTATAAAGTTACGATTTGCGTTTAACAGGTACCGAGTTTGGCTTTGGCCTCATTGGCTGATCATATAAATAGGTGGTAATTTGGAATAAACTTCATAATTATATCGTGTGTGTGTATGACCTTAATAAGTATATTTGTTTAGTTTAATGCATCAGTATTTGCTGTTAAGCCGTATATAGTGTTCCCAGTATTATAAGATTAGTAATCAAATGGCGACATTCACACCAAGAAAAAGATGTTCCAATAATTCTCCACTATAAGTAAGTGAAAAAGTTATTATTTAAAATATAAAGTATGTTTCACAATAAATGGTTGACTCCGATTAACTATCTGGGACGTTTTGCAAGAGCTCGGCATATACATGATTGCATAAAATACGATTACCCGACTTTTACTGTACAAGAAACTGTCGACCGATGTTTCCGAATGACTGGAGTTGGAAAGTCCACCATTTTTAATTATTGCGGAAGAAAAAGACAGCAGGTCAAGTAGAACCTCCCAAGAAAAGTCCAGGCAGACCAGTAAAAGTTCTTGATGAAGAAAACAAAGGTGTAGTTCGAAGAAAAGTTCACTCTTTTTATTTTAAAAAAGAAATACCCACCCTAGATAAGATTCTAATGGAGCTTGGCCAGGATGACAGTATTCCGTTGATAACAAGAAAACTTTTATGGACCAGTCAAGAGATGACAGTTCCTCAGATGACGAGGAATATTATTATTTTTTATAATTTAACTTCTGTATAATGTATTTTGTATTTTTTTTATAATGTTTAATAAAAAATAAGTGTAGCTAATACTATGTACATATTAGAGAGATTTTGGAACTCTTATTTTAGCCTGTCGTTATCGTTATCCTTATTCTGAGCATGCGCAGTACTAAAACGAGGCAGCAATTCCTTTATTAACGATAACGAGCTTCGTTAATTACGGAGATATAAGGAAGGCTATCGTTATGGTTATTCTTATTTATTTTTGTACCTTTTCGTCCTTTTCCATTGTTGATTGACTCATGTCATGATTTTGATTGTTTAATAATGAATTGTTTAGAAATAAAAAAAGATTATGTTTGCATCTGTCAAATTATTTATTTTTAAGACGTTCAAAATCTATTCTTGTAATTGTCACCGTAATCGTTATCGTTAATAAAATTAACAATATTACTGTGTTTTACTGTTGTTATTTTAAGCATTCCAAAATCACTCTAATGCCTCATTTTTATTCTGTTAAAATAAAATTATTTCCTTTTTACGAATATCCTACCGGCACGCCTTTATCACACCATTTTCAGTGTTTGTGAATGGACAACAATAGGCAAAACCCATAAATTGACCCAAACCCGGGTGGTACTACCTGCACTTGATGAAAAGAAATAATTTTGCAATGAAATCAATGCCAAATTATGAAAGTGGCTTAAATATTCGTTGGGTCACTCTGTAGTCCCTTTGCATACCTAATGAGCTTTTATTACTCTACACCATTCTGAAATAGACTATAATTCCTCTAAAATACGTCAGTTTTAAACAAATGTTTTAATTTTATAAATGTTGGGAAAACAAAAATATTGGTAACTACCTTAAATAAGAGATTAAATTAATTTAATTAATTTAACAGGTACTGCGAGAACTAAATTTTCTTTACGAATATGAATTTTCTGTCTAAATCTTTTATTGCATCTAGAGTAAAGTTTCATAAAGAACTTGTATGCCTTTAAGTCCTATAAAAATCAAAAATACTTTTTAAATTCTTTAAAGAAGGAAAGTATTTTAAAAAAGGAAATAATAATTTTTTTATTATAATTTGTTCAATGAAAAGTATTTATTATACATATTTGTCATTCACTTTTTAAAATCAAAGTCCATTTTATTAAGAATTTTGGAAACACTGAGCTAATTATATACAGGGTGATCCACGAAGGGTGGATACCGGCTGTTTTTCCAAAGCCACATGCGACGATTTTCGTTTCGTTTTATCCTGTGTGTATACTGCATTATTATGTGTATTTGTATTAGCCAGATTTGAACAGACACTGTTGGTTGAGTGATACTGTTTAAGGGAGAATGTAGAATAACTTTTTGGCTGTATTTTCCATTTATTCTTTGTTTAGGCTTTTATACAAGTATTTGAGCCCAAAAATGTTATTCGAAAGCGCAAAATGGAGGTTTTTAGGAGTGGTACAGTCCGTGCAGTGGCACCCAAAAGTATTTCCGAATGTGTCCTTTATTCCAATAACCGAAAGTTGGCAACCTTACTGTATACATACCATTGAAGCAGTATTGGTTACGTCATTAATCTGAATGAAAGAATCTTTCAAACTCTAAAAACTTTAAAATTCGTGATGTTGTTTGCAAACTACAGAGCACACGCAAAAAGATGTTAAAAACAATTTGTCCGACTTAATTATGTTCAGTATAAGTATTTAGTTTAAAGCTCCAAGATACTTAGTCTGTTTAATGAACGCTAACCATTACGTCATATTCTCCATATTTGCGGAACGTCGTAAATTAATTCAGTCAGTTTGACTTACCGGTGGTAAAGGTGAGGTTTTTTTTAGGCTTGATCTACATAAAGACAGATGCATGTAAACAAATAAAATACAAGCTCGTTTTTTTTGATTTTTAATTATTATTTTTTTATTGATACCCCATTTCGCTTATTTAAAGTACGCTTCAGCGTGTTTAAATCCCACTTTCAGAAACGCGCGTGTTTTAAAGTTACCATCGCAACATAAACAACCCGTGAAACATGAAGTCCAAATATGTCAACTTTTTAAATATTGATTTGACAGAATTACCTTTTAACGTCAAATAAAATATTTTTTTAAGCAATACACAACTATGGAGAACTATAGGGTAGGAGGCCGATCGACAATGGCACCATTTTTAATTTCTGTCCCGGTTTTTTCGTTAGTTCGCTATTGGCCGATAGATGGCTCTCGCGTCCGAAGTGGGCTGATGTTGTCTTCTTCTTCTTCGTTTTTAATATGGAAAACTAGATCCTCCATAGTTTTTAACTTTTACTTAAACCCTTTATTTTTCTGTGCTTTTACTTTTGACAATTGACATTTTATTTTTCGAAATAACAAATAACGTTTGAAGGCAAGACAAGACAAATAACGTTGTATTGTAATTAATTTCCATATTTATAATAAATAATGGTACAATTTATAAAAGTAGAGTTTGCTTTGTGTCGGGGTGTAAGACAGGATCTTTTTCAGAGAGAAAACGCAGCCAAATAAGTATCGTTCTAGCTCCAAAGGTATAGCTAGAATGTTTAATACCCTGTATTTTAAAAACCAAGCATCGTTGGAACTTTATACAGGCCGAGTTTACTAATAAGTATAACAAAGTAAGTGTAAATTCATATAAAAGTCCTTATTTGTTCCTTAAAGAACTAATTTAAATAAAAATAGTTATTGCGTCCATAAGAAACCATTATTTGATAGCCCACTTCGAACACGCCCGCCATCTTACAGCGACTCGTAAAGCTGAATTACCGATGCTAATTTGGGACCGAATCCAATGCATTGCGATCGGCCTCCTACATCAAGTCCTCCATATACACAACCAATGTCAACGGTGACAACAATGAATCTTATGTGACAGATTGGAAGTTATTTTTTGTTCTCCTCATTTTCATGACAACGACAGGTATATCACATCACGAATTCGACCATTTCACTTACTTACTAAGTTTTTTGTAATATAAATACCAATAAATGTACCAATAAAAAAAAATAATGTAAAGAATTCGTGGATAACTGGTCTTTAAAACACTTGCTTTATTTCAAGCAAAATCGCGCGTGTTTTAAAGACCTTAATATCCACTTATACTTTAATATACTATTTTTATACTGTTAATGAAGTCAGAAATAAGTATTTTATTTAAGGCAAAAGGTATCATGGGATGAAACATTTTGTTTCATTTTCATTTATAAAATTTAAAATTGAATTATATATATTTTTTTATCTAGTGCATCGGTCTATAAATTTTGTTTTAAAAAACTTTATCTTATTTATAAAATCATAAAGAAGAAAATATAATAATAAAAATACAACACAACAAAACACAGTTTTTTAATAATTAAAATAAATCATATTCTCATACAACACAACAAAACACAGTTTTTTAATAATTAAAATAAATCATCTTCTCAATGATCATCGTCATCAGATCAGTTATTAATAAGGAGAAGTGTATCTAAAGCAAAGTGTGTTACATAATTTTTAATTAAAAAATAATATAAACTGCGCTTTCCAGATTACTTGTAACATTTGGGTGGGATATGCTGCTTCATTATTATCCAGATCTAATCCTTCATTGCAAATGGTGAAACCGGAATTTGTCTTTGTTCAAACCATGCAATAAGCAATCTTTGTGACCACCAGATTGCAGGTCAGACTTAAATATCAAACTTGCATTATCACAAATCCATCTTCTCAACCAACATGTATGTAGAATAATATAGCGTACACCCTCTGACAATTTTTTTTAACTGTATAAAGACTATCATCTTGCCAACTTCCCCTGAAAGCCCCTTTACTGTGTATCCAGGTTTCATATAGGAAAACAGGTTTTAAGGGAAATTGAGAGTTGCTGTTGTTCTTAAATTCTCTTAAAAATATTACTCGTTTTTGGGCTATATGGGGTTGCTCTATTAAAAAATGCCTGTTTGATACAGTACATTTAGGCCATTTAAATTAAAAAATTTTTAAACAGTCCACTAATGAACCAGTGGATATTTCAACACCATTAATGATTTTAAGGTTTAATTGTATTGAGCGAATGGTAACGTGTTCACCTGCTCTATACATCCCGTTAATACGCTCTCTTATGGTATGTTCATGAATTTCGTGATGTTGTCGATCTTGGGATTACAAAATAGCCAAATTATTGCGATTCTTAAAATCAACACCCTTCCTTCTCTATCCTCTTTGCCCTAATTCGTTGGATTGTTAAACACGAAACTCCCAAAGCATCAAAAACTCTCTAAAACAGATAAATATTTATAAAAACATTGCCATATTATTATATTTTTCATGTTTATTATTTATGTTTTTATAGAATTAATAAGTATAGTGTTTCTTTGGTCAATTTAATGACATTAAACTGTGGGCATTTCCTAACCATAGGCGTTCCACACAAATAATTAATATGCGTATACACACTTATAAGTTTGTTTTACATTAGGTGTTTTCACAGGGTTATCCAACCAAGACTAGACAAGGCGATTTTTTGACTTTTCCTGTACTTTTATAAAAAAACTGAAATAGCCATCTTAAGTCATTTTCTCCTGCGAATTCGAATATCTTCAGCAAAAAACAATTGAACATCAAACAAAAGTACTAGGGGTCATTTTGATATTTTTTTAAATGGGATGCCGTGTTTTTAATGAGCTTATCCGATTTCTCATATAAATTTTAATCTAAAATGTTGGATTTTTAATTCAAAAACGCCTTTTTTCTTCAGTTTTAAATTCGGAAAATGTTCGTCTACCGTACGAATAATACCTGATAGATGGATACCCGTTTCACCTGTTCATCCTTTAACCTGCTTTAAAGCGTCCGTCAGTTAGACAAAATAATCAAGTGTCAAATTTCTATATATTTTTCACGAATTAATGACAAATAATGAAATATTCTTTAGAAGAACGGCTAAGTGTAATAAAATTATATTACAAAAGTGGAGAAAATGCTCGACAAACACAAAGAACGTGAAAAATATATAGAAATTTGACACTTGATTATTTTGTCTAACTGACGGACGCTTTAAAGCAGGTTAAAGGGTGAACAGGTGAAACGGGTATCCATCTATCAGGTATTAATCGTACGGTAGACGAACATTTTCCAAATTTAAAACTGAAGAAAAAAGGCGTTTTTGAACTAAAAATCCAACATTTTAGATCAAAATTTATATGAGAAATCGGATAAGCTCATTAAAAATACGGCATCCCATTTAAAAAAATATCAAGGTGACCCCTAGTACTTTTGTTTGATGTTCAATTGTTTTTTGCTGAAGATATTTGAATTTGCGGGAGAAAATTACCTAAGATGGCTATTTCAGTTTTTTTTTATAAAAGTACAGGAAAAGTCAAAAAATCGCCTTGTCTAGTCTTGGTTGGATAACCCTGTACATACTACACTTTATAAACCCACTGTATATATAATAATATTATATTAAAATAATAAATATAAGGTAAATCAAAAATTTTATATACAAAACTAAAATCAAAAAAATAAACCTGACACGGCACGACACTGCTCAGAAAATGCTTTAATTTTTTTACCAGAACTTCATTCTCGTCAACCAGACTCCAGCCCGTTCATCAAGGCATAACCACGTATATTTTATCTCCGTCTCTTCTACGCCATCGGCGGTCACTGGCCTATCTCTGACTGGCAGAATGGATCGTTAGACGGGCCGGGTACTGGTTCAGCTTATATCCTGGCGCTTCCAACCGCAACAAATTACATGCTGTTGCCAATTCTTCAAAATTTTCGGATTTGTAAGCACAATGTAAGTATATACGAGAAACAAGGGTTTGTTAATTAGTTGTTTTTAAACACTGAAAACACTTTTTGCCTTGATTTCAGTTATATTGTTTCTTAAGGACTAAAGAATGTATTATTATAACAATGAATGGCTTGTTATTTTTTTCTGTCACACTCAAAACTCCTCGGTTTAAAGTATATTTGCAAACTAACTTTTAAAGAAAGTTACTGACAAACAATTGAATACTGATATAAATGAAATATCTTTAATAAAATAACTTAAAGAATTGAAGAAGAAAGATGTGACAACCCTGGTTGTGCGGTCGGTCTCTTTGAGACTGTTTACCGCCGTATGGAATGATTGGAATGTCCTCAAACTGAGATTGGATAAATAATAACACTATGGTTATAATTTCCACTATATGTTTTTATTTAAATTGCCATAACAATTGTTTTGGCACACAATGCCTTCGTCAGATGGTCTAACTATCTAAGATTAATAGATTATTTCATCCTTAATAAACATTTTTTCTAAATATGTAATAAAATAATTACTTAATATAGTAAACTAATTACATATCTAAATAAGCTATAAACTTATTATAATATACAGTAGACAATAAGAAGGAAAAACCCGACAATTTAGGATTAACAGAGGATGAAGATATAAACCAAACGAATACAAGGGGGAACCTACAAGTGTAATAATGGGGAACTATTCAAGTCCAATTGATCGTTTAATAAAACATTTAATTTTTTATGTTTGTTAATTTTCATTGATTCAAGTAAATTTAACTTTATGGATTTATTTTCTTGGTGTAATATTTGTAATTATCGTAAAAATTATGTTTTTCTGTATTTAAGTGTAAGGCATAATGAGAATCTGTCTTATTTTGGTTGTAACTATATTTATGTTCTTTAATACGTTTATCAAAACATCTACCTGTCTGTCCAATGTAAATTTTAGGACAACTTCCACATTTTAGTTTGTATACTCCACGTTTAGTCTCTTTCCTATTTTTAGATTTATTATTTTTAATGAATTTGATTGAACATTATTAAACAAATTGCTTTAAATAATGGTTACCAAACCAAGATGATAGATGATAATATTACCAAGAAACATTATAACAAAGCAATTAGATTAACATACCCGGCTTTTGAACACAATAACAATATCACATACAGTGACCGACAGAAAGTACGCACCAAATGGGATTTTTTTAAATTTCAAAACTTACCAAATTTTTTTGGGGGTGGAAAAGTTCTGCATGTTCTTAAACAAAAAAGAGCATAGACAAGACTAGTAAATATTGCGCTGTATACGAGGGAGAGGTGAAAACGTAAAATTCACTCAAGAATAAAGTGCCCTTATTTTTCACTGTAGAATTTTTTTTTATTAAGAAATGTTGTTTGCACTTAAAAGCTATCCATAAATACCAAACTTCAGCTTGATAGCACAAAAAAAGCGTTTTTACTTTTTAAAAACTTTTTTGACGCCGTAAAATCAATAGAAGCTATGCACCCTATAAATTCAATTTTTTAACAGCTCTTGGGCAACTAGACACATAACTTACTTAATTTTGTTTAAATACGCGAGAACTGGACGTTTAATAAAATAACGTCAAAAATAATCTAACTTTTCTGGTGCACACCGTACATTATTCTATGGATAAGCGGAATAGCTTTATGCAAAACAAATGAGGGTTTACTTCATACATTTAACAATATTTTGCCGTTCCCAATTTTTCAAAAACTCCTAAACCCATTGGTTCATGAATTAAAGTTTAAACCCTTAAAATAAAATTCGTTTTATTTAAATCTAGTTGCCATAAAGAATATTTATATTTGTGCTACCGAGCTGAAATTTGGTGTTTATGAATAACTTTTAAGTGCAAACAACATTTCCTAATAAAAAAAAATTTCCACAGTGAAAAATAAGGGCAATTTATTCTTGAGTGAATTTAACGTTTTTACCTCTCCCTCGTACCTATATGGCGCAATATTTACTAGTTTTGTCTATGCTCTTTTTTGTTTAGGGACATGCAGAATTTTTCCACCGCCAAAAAAATTTGGTGAGTTTTGAAATAAAAAAAAATCCCCTTTGGTGCGTACTTTCTGCCGGTCACTGTATAAATCTTTAACGTACAACGGAAAAATTAGTAAACATATTGCTCAACACTTATCAAAACGCAAATTAAGAATTGCATACAAAACAAATAGTAAGTTAGGGAAATTCATTAAAAATAATAAATCTAAAAATAGAAAAGAGACTAAATGTGGAGTACACAAACTAAAATATGGAAGTTGTCCTAAAATTTACATTGGACAGACAGGTAGATGTTTTGATAAACGTATTAAAGAACATAAATATAGTTACAACCAAAATAAGACAGATTCTCATTATGCCTTACACTTAAATACAGAAAAACATAATTTTGACGATAATTTCCAAATATTACACCAAGAAAATAAATCCATGAAGTTAAATTTACTTGAATCAATGGAAATTAACAAATATAAAAAATTAAATGTTTTATTAAACGATCTATTGGACTTGAATAGTTCCCCTAAATTGTCGGGTTTTTCCTTCTTATTGTCTACTATATTATAATAAGTTTATAGCTTATTTAGATATGTAGTTAGTTTACTATATTAAGTAATTATTTTATTACATATTTAGAAAAAATGTTTTGGATGAAATAATCTGTTAATCTTAGATAGTTAGACCATCTGACGAAGGCACTGTGTGCCGAAACAATTGTTATGGCAATTTAAATAAAAACATATAGTGGAAATTATAACCATAGTGTTACTTATTAATTCTATAATCATGAATTTCCATCAAGTATCGGCTACTTCAGTAGAATATTTATGTTTTTACAATTCCTGCTTTATTATATCTACTTACCTCGTCAACTGCGTTAAAGGGTAAGATAGTCTTTCTGGCATCACTTTCTCTTTGAAAATAATCGAATTATTTAAAAATTAATGCTTGCTCTTTTTCACAATACCGTGACATTTTAAAAATAATGTTGATTACAAATGTCACTGTCAAAAATGACAATAACATTTTTTGACTGTTCAAATTATACGATATTCATTATTAACGCAAATTTACTATCTCACCTAGTTCACGAATATTAGAAAGATAAGTACTAGTCGTGACGTAATGGTGAGCGGTCATTGAACAGACTTTGTTCATTCAGCACTCACATGATTTCGGCATTCGCCGTTCTCTTATGTACTTACAAATTTTCATACTACTTATGAGAAATAAGTATTATATCATGTTCAATATACAACATACTATTGCATTGTATTTAAAAAATAAACTATTATAAATAAAATTTTGTTTAATTGAAAAAAAATCATACGACTCACATGGAGCCGAGGGTGCAGCAAAATTTATTATTTTGCGGGGTTCTCTTTGCAAGTTGTTTTAAATTATTAATTATTTATAGTCTTAGAGAAAGCCCAAGAATAACTTACCTAGACCGCTCTCATCTAATTCATTTAATTTAATTTCCTTGTTTATAAGTTCTTCTTTCTCTTCTTTTTTAAAATCTTCAGACACATACCTTTTTGAAGCCTTTGTGGGTAGTTCGTATATGTCTTTTTTAATTTCGTCCAAATCTTTTTTTGATGCAGGTGTGTTAACTGTTTTAGATTTATCTTCTTCTTTGTCAAATGTCCTAAGCCTATCTTCTTCTTCTTCTTTCTCTTCTTTTTTAAAATCTTCAGACACAGACCTTTTTGAAGCCTTTGTGGGTAGTTCGTATCTGTCTTTTTTAATTTCGTCCAAATCTTTTTTTGATGCAGGTGTGTTAACTGTTTTAGATTTATCTTCTTCTTTGTCAAATGTCCTAAGCCTATCTTCAGTCCTGTTAAATATTCCAGGTCTATCTTCAGCTCTGTCAGCCGACTTAGATCTTTCTTCCACTCGGCTAAGTGTTCTTCTATCTTCAAGTATGTCAAATGTTCTAGACCTATCTGAAGATGAGTCAAATGCTCTAGTTCTATTTGCTAATCTGTCAAATACTCTTCTATCTTCAAGACTGTCAAATGTTCTAGGGCTAGGGCTACGTCTGCGTCGATCGAATCCGCTGAATCCGTCATCAAATGGATTGGGACTTCTAGGGCTATGTAAGCCTCTCTCAAAACCGCCAAATCTGTCCTCGAATGGATCAAATGGTCTAGGGCCAAGTGCGGTTTGGTCAAATCTCCTGAATCTGTCGTCAAATTGATCAAGTGCTCTAGGTCTGTCTTCAAGTATTCCAGGTCTATCTGCAGCTCGGTCAAATGTTTTAGATCTGTCTTCAGCTCTATCAAGTGGTCTAGATTTATCTGCAGCTCTGTCAGATGGTGCAGGTCTATCTGGAGCTCTGCCGAATCGTCCAGACATGTCTTTAGTTTTGTCAAGTCTACTAGGTGTAGATGCGAATCTGTCAGATGGTGTATGTGTCTCTTCAGCTCTGTCAGATGATGATGGTCTATCTGCATCTTTGTCAAATGTTCTTTCTTTAGATGTCCCTGCAACGATTATTTTATTAAAGCTAAATTAATTAACACTACAAAAAATTTCATTCCATGAAAAAATTGAATGGAATTTTATAGTCTTGCATAAAGTTGCTAACTCGAAAATAGATTGACATATTGTATTTAAATTCAATATAAGTAAATGATAAGTGAAATATTTACTTGAATAAAATTTTTTTTTTGTTATTCAACATGGAGAAGTGCCATCTTGAAAATTTAAATAGAAAGGGATAAAGTTAATAAGAAAGGTCTTTTTACGCTTAATTTAACTCTGCAATTTAAGCAGTTCAAATCTTGCCGTTTCAAAATGGCGATTTGAAAAAATATTAAAAAAAAAATTGGCGAATAAACATTTTGAATAATTATTAATCAAAAATTTTTTATTCAAAAGTATGTGTTTTACTTATAATTATACATACCGAATTCCAATAATACTTATATCTCAAAACATTTTCGAGATAGCAGGGGTGGATTCTATGTACGCACCACAGCAGTGGCGGCTGGTTAATGAAGGGCTCTGGGGCGTCGCCCTCCCTGCAATTATTTCACACAGAATCCAAAAATACTTTACTTAAAAACCCAATAACGCAATGTATTTAAGCAATCAATTAAAATAATTCAAACCAAACGTAGCCATATTCTAACGGGCAGGCTATACTCATAGACAAGCAAGTTGCGCGCTCTCAAGGTTGTAATAAGCGCGGGCGGCGGCGGGCGACCGATTATCCGTCCCGCAGTGTTGCCAATGACATTAGGTGAAAAGGTCCGCCCAGTGGCACGAAAAAGTCCTATTTAGTCTGCGTCGAAATGAAAATGCTTCGTCTGGCGCATTCGCCATAAGTGATATTTATTTTTTACTGTTGGGGGTATATTATATAATGAAAAATACTGATAACTCTATATACGTTTACTTTTTAATAACAAAAAAAACAATAAGTAATAAGACAACCCAACACTTGGTAAATAAACAATAAGTTACCTGCCGATTTTATTTCCAAATTTGTGCATTCAGCATATTTTCGTCAGGTATCAAGAAGTCCGAAAAGTCCGAAATAGTTTCAAAGTCGGACAAAAGTCCATAGCCTTAAAAAAAGTCCGAAAATCGGACTAAAGTCCGCCGATTGGCAACACTGCCGTCCCGATTCAACGCGCCTTCTCGATGGGTTGTCATGACGACGGAGGCCTGACGTCACCTACACATCGCACAACGAGCGGCCACGGCGAGCTCCAATTTTTCGCGCCCACTGTTCGCGAATTGCGATGCGACCTGTCGTCTGTCGATGCCGCTGACTCGCTGACGTTTTGTTTATTTGTTTTGAGTTATTTATTAATTACGTTACAAGATTGGAAATGTCGTGTAATATGAAGGTCAGTGATTTACAGAAGCTTGTGTTTAGTTCTCTGAGCTTAAGTGAAAAACTTGAACTTGAAAAATGCTAGAAATTGAACATAGTACAAGTGCAATCAAAATGTAAAAGTAAGGCACAGTTTACGCGTAAGTTTGACAAAGAAATATATAATAAAAAATCCTGGATATGCGGTTGTGTGGACCAAAATATTTTTTTTTTGTTTCGTGTGTCTTCTTTCTGAGGGGGATGATAATTGGACTATAAATGGGGTGCAGGACTTAAAACATCTTTCAGAGAAAATAAAAAGACATGAAAATAGTGCAAAACATCGTCATAATGTGGTAAGTTTTGAGATGTTAGGACAAACTAATATTTTAACTTGTTTAAGTAGTGCTTATGCTAATGAAATTAAAATTCACAACGAGAAAGTTAGAAAAAACCTCGGAAAAAACAGACACGTACTTTCGAAAATAATAGACATTTAACATTTTTTTATTTAAAGTCAGCGCCCCCCCTGACTCGCTAGTCACGAGCCGCCACTGCACCACAGACATGTAATATAAGGAGTCAAAATATTCCATTCATCCAAAACACTTGTTTACAATCATATACTTTTTTAAAGTTTCAGATAAGTTAGAAGGAGATGGCTTTCAAAAATGGCTTGTAAAAATCAGTATGGTAGTAGTAAACATCGTATATGGGGTAAAAAGGCGAAAAAAATTTTGGACTACGACTATCTAATTGCTAATATTTAGTCAATATTTTATAGTAAATATACAACAGTGTGACCAGTAAAGTCCGCACCATAAGGGATTTTTTTTATTAATAGCTTTTTTCGAAATTTGACTTTGAAGTTCTGCTTCGATCGAGATAAAAATTAAGCAAAAATATAGTAGTCACGTGATTCGCATTATCTGTCAAATTTTAATTTTTTCCAAAAAATAATTCAAAAGTGGGGTTATTTCTAAAAATATCAAAAAAAGTTATTAGAAAAAGTTTTTTTTAATGCAGTTTTTAGCTCACATGCAAAATTTTAGCTGCATAAGATAATTTTAATTTTTTACCAACCACTAAAATTTATTTTCCACTTATTGAACACTTTACTGATGACACTGTGTTATTTTTTGTCTTAATATTAAGGTGTATTATTTTCAGACACAAACTACGTTTTTAAAAATACTTATTTTATTAAGTTACCTTATACAGGGTCAAAAACAAATAAACTTTGCATCACATGCGACCAAATTTTAATAGACCAATTTTGATTTTGTAGAAAAACACACATTAAATATGGCTCTACTTTAAAGAAAATGTATCTAAAATAAAGCATTGTCAAAACTAAGAAGTTTAATGTAGGTTGCGTTGAGTCTTATTTTGCAAAAGTGGTGCAATTTACAAAATATTGATAAAAAATCAAAATTATCTTATGGAGCTGAAATTTTGTATGTGGGCTAGAAACTGCATTTGAAAAAACCTTTTCCAATACATTTTTTCGATACTTTCAGAAATAACCCTACGTTTGAACTATTTTTTAGAAAAAATTAAAATTTGACAGATAATGCAAATTACGTGACTACTATTTTCTTGCTTTATTTTCATCTCAATCGAAGCAGAACTTGATGCCAAAGTCAAATTTCGAATAAACTTAATAATAAAAAAATCCCATATGATGCGGACTTTACTGGTCACACTGTATATAAATGTAAGTCGTTCGTTTAACAGAGGGTCCTCACCGAAAAACGAATTTTTTAGGTATAATTTGATGACATTTATTTGTTTTTATCAACTTATTCGTTCGATCTTCTTGGAAATATTAATAAAGAAAAACCAAAGGTATTTCTGGGTATCTAAATACATCCCAGATACTTGGACTTCCAAGCTTTTTGTTTTTCCAACCTATTTTTATATGAATTTGCCGTCTATATATTCAAGTGAATGTTGACAGCAGTAAAAAATGCTGGTTACTATCATTAAGTAAGGCTTTTGACACCTTAAACAATGATATGTTATTAAGAAAATTATACATTATTGGTATAAGGGAAAATACACACAACCACTTTAAAGTTATTTAAGCTATCGTAAACAATTTGTTCAAAATGGGGAAAGAAAAAGTTCGGAAAAAGAAATAATATGTGGAGTTCCACAATGATCAATATTAGGTCCATTATTATTCTTAATTTACATTAATTCCGTTTCCAAGTTGAACTTAAAGGGCAATATAAAGCTATTTGCAGATGATACAACAATTATTTATTTTGCTGAAACTTTTGCAGATATGTATTTCGATATTATTAATGAATGAAACCTAATATTTGTGGAAAATGGAACTCTAAATGCCCACATATATATTGAAGAGATACTACAGGAAGCTGTCATTTCATTTGCCCTTTTCATTGGAGAAGAGTTAATACTCATGCAAGATAACGCCAGACCACATGTTGCATGTAGTAAATTAGTATTTGGATAAAGTTGAAATTCAAAGGTCAGAATGGCCACCCTGTAGCCCAGATCTCAACCCAATTGAGCTTCTTTGGCATGAATTAAAAAGACGCGCTCGTCACCGTCCCAACCAACCTACAACTTTTCCAGAGATCAGGTTAGCATTAAATAAAGAATATGAAGCTATTCCTCAAGAAAAATAATCACTCTATTGATTCCATGCCACGAAGAATGCAAGGCGGTCATTGCGGCCAGAGGTGGACACAATCGACAACATTTTAAAAGAAAGAAAAACACAAAGTCTTTCTCCACAAAATTTAATAGAATAAAAAGTCTAGTTCAAAAGGTCTCTACACGTTTCTACGTTCAAAACATGTAGAGACCTTTTGAACTAGAGTTTTTATTCTATTAAATTTTGTGGAGGAATACTTTGTGTTTTTCTTTCCTTTTCTTAATGATATACCTTCAGTAGTGCACATCTGTTCTGTACATTTGTCTGCAGATGATACATTGATATACTTCTTTTCAAATGATCTAGATCATCTCATTCGTACTATTAATTTGGAATTGGGACATCTTCATAAATGGTTCAGTATAATTTAACTTAAACTAAACATAAAAAAAAACCAAGTTCATGTTGATTGGTAATGGTAAGTATCAAAGCAAATTTAATCAGAGGAAGCTAAGTGTAGAAATAGGCGGTAATTCTATTGAAGTGGTGGAAAAAATCAAATATCTTGGATTTTTTATTGACAGCTATCTTAATTTTAAAGAACATATTTTACACATTATAAACAATGTAACAAGGAATGTTAATTTTTTTATCTAGGGTCGCTGCATCTTTATCCCGGTGGACAAAAATTACTGTTTTTAATACTTTGGTTTTGCGGCACCTTATTTTTAGTTCATCTGTACTGTATTTGGCTAACAAAAATGAGATTAATAGGTTACAAAAACTACAAAATAGGGCGATGCGGATAATTTTGGGGGAAAGAAGAGACACACCAGTGAGTGATATGTGAAATAGACTAAATTGGCGTTCTATTGAAGATTTTCTTAAATTTTGGACACTGGTTCTTATATTTAAAACAAAAAATGGGTTGACACCAGGATACTTAACAGAACGGTTACTGACTAACGAATCAGTTCATTCATGCTCGACAAGAAACAAAACGAACTTTTACATTACAACAAAGAATAAAAGTAGCTCGGAAAATTCAGTTTTTCATAAAGGCTTAATTAGTTTCAATTCCCTGGCACATATCATTAAGAATGCTAGAAACCTTAATATATTTAAGAATAAATTAGGGAAATACTTAAAGGAAGAATGATTCAATAATCATGATTGTTTTATTCGTGTTATGATGACAAATAAATATGTTAACACATTGACGATTTTATTTTAATGTATTGTATTTTTTGACAGTGTGTTGTTAGTATGTATTTTATTTTATTTTATTTGTTATTTTAAATATTGATATCTTTTGTAAATCTTTACTGAAATTATTTTTGTGTATTACCCAGGTGCTAAATGAAGGAATATTATTATAGTAGGGGAGCCCAACAGGGGATTTTGGGATTTACTCAAGCGCGGCAGATTAACATATACCTTGCACCCTGTTGAGTACCTCTGCCATGTATAAGCCCTCTATATAGTGCCGCGCGTGTACGGCAGCTGATCAGAATAGTAAAAAAAAAATCGATAGCTGGACTTACTCGAGCGCGTCAGATTAAGGTGTGGTGGGTTAATTACATGCTAAAGAGTCTGCGTTTCAATAATCTGACGTAAGGGAGTGGGAGGGTCACAAACTTGCAAAAAAAAACGTCACGTGGACATTCTCGAGCGCGGTCTTTTTTTTTATTTTGAAGGAAATCATTCAAGGATAACGGAAAAAATATAATCTACCGATTACCACAAGCCGAAGTAACAAAAATCGTCAATACAGTTTATTAGCGCGTGCAGCTGTAGTGAAGCACTCCGCGCCTCAATGTCTCTTTCTTTATCGCTCACTCTCTCGCACCGTCCCCACACTACTTTCCGTCAGCCATCACGCCATCACAGGCTGATCACAGCATTCGTGGGATTATGTACAGGGTTATTATTTTACATTTTAGTTTGTCCCACTTTTAAAAGCCTGTAATTTTTTTGTTTTTTGAGTTAGCACGTTCACTCAAAAAGTAGGATGTAGAACTTTTGGCCAAGTATTTATGGGTTTTGTCAAAAATTACAGTAGGTGTCACATGTCACATTTAAAACCAAACATTTAATTTTTTTAAATGAGACACTGTATATTAGAAGCGCATTAGATGGTTCCTTTTCTTCCGATTTCAAAAATATAACACACTTATGCATTCTTCTCTTAATTCCATCAAAAATATGTAAAAATAATATTATTAAAAAGCATCAAGATAGTTGTTATGAAACCGTTTTGTTGCTATGGATTTTGTCTTTATTTATATCGCAGTGTGTCACTTTTATTGTTATTACTCGTTCCGAATTTCGGGATTTTTTAAATTTTTCGGAAAATTTTTAAGATTTAAGAAAAAAAAATCATGAAATTTTTTCAGATTAACAAAATCCCTAAAAATAATCGTCAGATTATGAATCAGTACGACCAGGACACCAAGCTGAACCGTCGGTATAAAAATCTGACGCGCTCGAGTATGTCAAAATGGCGTTTTTTTTGCATTTTCGAAAAGTCGCCACGAGCTTACGTCAGATCCGAATCGTCAGTCTATTGAATGGGAGCTTTCTTAGAGATCCCTTAACATCCCCTCTGAATATCTGACACGCTCGAGTAAATTTTTTTTCCGCATTTTTAACCCTTCCGTACCGCCGCCCCCACCATCAAAACCGGCAGATTACTGTACCTCCGTCATGAGAGTCACGTGGGGCATATACACTATTAATATCTGACGCGCTCGAGTATATCCATGTGACGGTTTTTTTCTACATTTTTGAGAGCCTGTAGTAATTCCCCATACCGGTGAAAGGATACACATGATATGACATTTTTTCCTTTCTACCATCCAATCTTCAAGATCCAATAGGTCCCCACGACGCTCGAGTAAATCCCCATTTAGCATCGTGGGCTCCCCTACTATAAGTAATAGGGTAAATCACCAAATCCAAATTCCTAAACTAGTGGCAAACTTCAATTGTTAGAATGGCAGCAAAAAATCTTTCTATCTTTTTCTTTTACTTTCTAATAGAATAATATGAAAATACACTCAGTGCGCACGACATCTACCAACGGAAGTTGCATGCAATTCTCGCAATCAAGCCTGTGTTGCCAACAGAAAATCGTAGCATTGTTAGTACCATACTGTGATTATTATTATACTCTAATGCCTGTATGCTCCGTTTTAACGTTAAGTTCAGCTTTATAAAGTCATACTTAAAGTTAAGATAATCTTTTATATGCATCGCATCTAGATTAAGTTGTCTTTGTAAAGGAAACAATACATTTGGCAACGTTGAGAAATTTAGTGATTTTCTTTATTTTACTGTTTTCTGCACTGATATGTCACGAAGCTTTTCTGTGCTTATACCCTTTATTTTTCTGTGGCTTATCCACCTAACCTCTCATTTACCGCGCCCTTGCGATTTGAACCGGCGAATTTGATTAAAATCAAAAGTTTATTGTTGTTATTTCTTTTTATTTCAACAAATTGGGTGAAAATGACGAAAAAAACGCAAACGGAAATTAGCTATTTAAGATATTATTATGTAAAAGTATGCCCAAAGAATTATCGCTGTACTTACAAATCATTATTAAATTCTTATAAATGTTCAATTTCTTGTAACATTGCACTTGTAAAACCGTGTTCTTTCGTAAGCGAAATCGAAGGAAAAACGATAAATTGTCCAGAGTATTAAAATACTCTTCTCTATCATATTGTCTGCCTGGGAAACCCATTTCAATTATATCGATAACATCAAAATCGTCTTCCAAGAAGATAGCGTCTTCCACGTCCATATTTTTTTAAAGGTTGAAGCAAAACAGTTTAGTAGTTTTATTCAAGCACAATCTTTTGCAGAAATACAAAAATTCTTAAATGTTAATGTTATTTCTTGTCAGATAATGACAGTAATAACATAAGTCATACAATAAGAACAACTTAATTTCTTAAGTCCAGGATTTTAATAACTTAAAATTAAGAACGACTTTTGCTTGTTTTGTTGTTCGTGCATAAGAATTTTGTGACTTAAGTCGAAAAGTTCCACTAAGTAAGAAATTATGCTAACGGTGCATACGGCCATGAGCCAATTATCTAAATATTAATTAATCAAATTCCTGTTTAGCAGGCTAACTATGGAGTATTCCACAAATATTGACACTTTGAGTAAAAATTTCCCTTTTCACCTTATAATTTCTTACGAATCGGGAAATTTCCCACGAGTTGGTAATACTGGCGCCGTCGCCGATGGCAATGTTGCCAAATTGAAAATTTAATGAGTACTTAAAATTTCGAAAACGCCGATTAACCTTTAAAATTCATACGATTCTATGACCATAATTAGTAGAGATATGGTAAAAAGGATTATAAACTATTTTATTTAGATTTACATGCTCTACAAAGTGTCTTTTTTAAGGTGGCATTCTCAAGTCATTTAACCCATTACCAACCTATAACCTATTTCGCGTTGCTTTTTTTAGTTTATTATTAGATTAACTAACATTTAAATAAAATCAATATCGTCGGTACAATATTTAGGTAATATCTGACATATTATAACAAAAATATCTAATCATTTTATTGCTAATTTTGGGATAATTGTATAGTGAAAGAACAATGACCTAATAACGTTTAAAAAAATCTTACCCGATATTTTTCGCTATACAATTCTCCTAAAATATTTAATGAAATTCCTTGATATTTATTTAAAATGTCAATTATTACCTATAAAATTTGAAGAAGATAATGATTTTATTTAAATTTTGTGTAAAAGCTAGAAAAATTAAATAAATATACGCGAAATAGGTTATAGGTTGGCAAGCATGTCGATACTTCCACATTAAGCAATTAAATGTACAGTTGAGTTCAGAAAGAATTAGGACACGGATTTTTATCCTATTTAAACCAGACTTTTAAAAAACATCAAAAGTTTGACATAACACTGACCTCCTTTTTTTAAATTAAAAAAAATATTTTCTTTTACAAGTAGTTATTGATTCGAAGCATAATGCCTAGGCTTGACAATTTTCAAAGGACTCAAATAATTGTGTTTTAAAATGACGGAATCCCTATACGAGACGTTGCCGCTATAATGCACGTAGCAAAAAAAAATGGTAGAAAATATTAAGTACAGATGGGAAGCGGATGGAACTTTGGATAAGAAAAACCTCCTGGAAGACCAAGAAAAACAACGCACGAACATGACGATGGTCTTGTGCAATACTTGGAGGAAAATCCCTTTCAAATAATGCGGGCTGCTATTCAGCAAACACATTTTCTTGGTTCGAGACCGACAGGTTGTCGTAGTGTAAAAGAATCCCATTTAAAAAATTATGTTGCCGCCAAAAAAATGAAATTAGGGGACACAACAGGTGCGAATTATTTTTGCCTTAAATAATATTTCGCGGCCAGACTGAAATAGAGTATTCTTTACTGAAGAAAATATTTTTTATTCTACGTTCAACGGACATAATATCAGGGTATAACAGACCTCAAGATATACTAAAATTTTTATCAGTAATTCCGAAAGATCAGGGAAATTTTCGGTGAATGTATGGGCATGGGTGAGTTATCAATTTATCGGAGTGCGTTCGATTATAAATGAAAGGTTTAATGCGGTCACTTACAAGAACATTTTGGAATATTAGGATGCCTAGTGTATTGCAACATTTCCCTGATCAGGTATGGTCAAAGATTGGTTCCAGAGAAATAACGTGGAAACTTTTCCATGGCCTTCAAAATGGGGTCTAATGACACGAAAAATATATAAAGCAAATTTTAGACCAGCTAACAGAACTTGTTTCATTTATTGAAGAAACGTGGAACGAGTTAAGTAATGATCTTGATTTTGTAAGAGGTCTATACTTATCGATATCCAATAGACTCAATGAACTTTTACAAAAAAATGGAGCGATTAGTAAATATTAAATAGGTGTAATTTTTTTTTTAAATTAATTATTGTGTACAATAAAATATTTGAATTAAGTTAGTCTTGTAATTTTTTAATGAAACGAAGAAAAAATGGTAACAAAAATTATAAATATGACACGTTTAAGTCTAGCCCAATAGATAAAAAGTTTCGTCTGTTATAATTTAAACACAGTCAATAGCTTGTCCTACTTTTTTATGAACTTTCGGGGATAATGGGTAGGTTTACAACATACAATCGATGTCCCACTTCTTTCTGAACTCAACGGTACAATCCATTAAAAAAGCATCTTTCTAATTAAAATTTCTTTTCTAGGCTTTATTTATTGGACTAGGTACCACTTCACTAATTTCTAAATTTCTTACCTTTTTTAGTTGCATCGAAATTAGATGTTTTATCTTTTGCTTGATGATGATGATGATGCTTGCCTCTTCGTTCATCGCACTTGGAACGCAAGGAAAGACATGCGCTTAAGGCGCTTTCTCTGCTTCTGTGTGATGATATACTTGCTAAAAATTATATTTTATTCTAGGGCAGCTCAAAATAGCCGGTAAAAAATATACAATGTGGGGACTTTAACTGGAATAAATTCTATATTATTAAAACCGCTGAAGTTGCGCCTACAAAATTAGGTATGTGGGGGTTTTGGACCATGCATGCGGAATTAAAAAATGATATCGGCGCTGTTGCCAGATTTCCCAGCTTTGTGCTACACGTAGTAATTTTGTTATTTTAAAAGGAGTTCCCAATTTATTTTTATTGCAGTAAATTGGGCCTGTCAGTCAAATTTAGTAAGATCCCAAATTTACAAACAGGGACGTAGCTAGGAATTTTGGCGCCCCGGGCGAATAGTAGTTCTGCGCCCTACCAGACAATCTTAAAACTAAAATTATACATCTATAAATTTTAGTTTAAAAAAATATATTTCCAGTAGTGTCGACTCGTGATTTGTAAACTTGGGGGTGTACTAAAAGCCCGCAGCAGGTGAAATGCGCCGCAGTCGAAAAATTTTTAAAGACCACGCCCAAATTTGGTCAATAATTTTTAGTAAATATTTTAGAAATTTATGATTAGGTACCTACTTATTTTATTGAAAATTTCACACCTGTCATTCTAAGCCAATCACACACTTTCATTTCGACAGTTACCAATGACAACCTTCAAATTTTTCGGAAATTTTTCTCCTCCTGCCAAGCTAGGCGAACAAAATTAATAAGTGGAAATTTTTTCTTGACAGCTATCAAATGATCCGAAAATCAGTATTCAGGATCAAATTTTGGTATTTAATGTTTTTATTCATTTTATAATACTAAATAAATACAAATATTTATTTACCAAATATTTCTTTCATTAAGGCTAAATATTTTTGGAATTCTGGTTCGAACTCTTCTTTTCGTAATGGAGAATAACAAGGATAATGGTTATCTTCCCTTTCCACTTCTATCAGATGTCTATGTTTAATATAATAGATGTAATATTTGGATGCAATTTTGTTCTGCTGAATTCTGGTTTATCTTAAAAAGGATGGGATATCTTCCTTCAAAATCTTCTGGATAGCTGAGAAAAGGTTTTCTTGATGGGAATTTAATTCAGTTTTTTCCATTAAACATTGCAAATACTTTAAATTTTTATGAGATATATTAATGTCCCCTATTTCAGAGCAAGATTTACAAACACCGTAGGGCTTAAAATTAGTTTCTTGATTGTTTACTGCCATGATTTAATTATTGTGAACTAAAGAAGCACGTTTAAGAAATAACTGTCGACGTGACGTATAGCAGAGACGATTTTGACATCACAAGCCTAAGCCTACTTCACTGTGGTATCTACTATCTACCTAGATTTTAAAAATTGTTTTATCTGACATAACTAGCCTAAACTAGACTATATACTATGCTTTCCCTTTGTTTTAGTAAATGAAATGTAGTAAAAATAAATAAAAAGGATAATTTTCACTTATATTTTTTGCATTTCGTTTAACTAAACGGTGAGGAAACTTTTTTTGTTTTGTTTAAGTATTCCCATAATTATGGATAATTTCAATAAAATAATTCAAATAAATTTTAGGTGTGATATGTTCTTACCGAATCCCCCGCGTCCTTGAATTAATATCCGGAAATTCATCCTCAGTTACGCATTTTTCTAGAAAATTTTCCCTCCGGGAAAATAAAAAAAAAAATGCGTTCCTTCGGAAAAATTTACGGAAATAATTCAAGCCCTAGGGAGATTATAAGTGAAAATAAAATAAGATAAAAAAAATAAAAAAGGCCAATTTATTTTTCATTAGTGGGTACCTACATTGTTTAAAAGTAAAGTCACTTCTTCTGTTTTTATTTGCTGCAAACTTATCAATAACAGCTTCATTATAGTTTGGAATAACTGTAATGTATTGTTTCTCAAATATTCCACATTCATAGTCGTTTCGGCATTAAAACTGTTAATTTTTATTAAAATAAGTCTTTACTACCCCAAAATAATAACAAAAATATAAAAGTAAACTCCAAATAATAAATTCATACAGCAATGAACTCAACAGCGCACATTTATTTTGTGCGAGTTTTCCTATTAGAATCGCGCTTTCCCCCACCATACCTGCTAGTATAAGATGCATAGAGAAACAGCAGAAAGCCCACCTACGTAACACATGTGTGCGACTTATGAATTCCTACTCGCCATACGGTTGCTCTTGACAACCAGCTTGGCGAGAGCTATTACACCACGTTTCGTTCGATTGTTTGACGGTACTTTAAAAAAGGAGGTAACTTATATTACGATAAGAATAGAAAGAAGATAAATTTAAATGAACATTATTTTTTCTTTATGGGGTAATTCTTTATGGAGTATGGGGGTGCACGTGCTCCTGTGCTCCTATGGAGAAACCGCCACTAATCAACAGACTTGAACTTAACATTCGTGAAAAGAAAATTGCTTGTTCGGACTTGTGTGACTTATGTCGTAGCAACTCACAACTCACGTAGCATAGAGACGCAATCGAATCGCGGCGCCTTATCTTCAAATATCGGCGTTGCCAAATGTCAAAAGCAATCCAGCTGTAATTGAATTAGTACATTTTTAAATTCCCGTATTTCTAATGACCATTTTGGCGCCCTGTTAATATAGCGCCCCGGGCGGTCGCCCTATTCGCCCCCCCCCCCTTGCTACGTAACTGTTTACAAAATTCTATATTAATTAGTTGCTGAGCTATGGCAACACTGTAGTTCCATTAAAAGTACAGGAACGCTTATCTACCGTTAAAGTTGCGCTTACAAAATTTACTATCTGGGGGTTTCTGGGCATGCAGAAACTAACAATGATATCCGCATGTTGTCAAATTTCTCAGCTGTGTGCTACAGCCGGTAATTTAACTCGAACAAATTTGCCAAAAAATTACAAAAACACGAAACTAGTTCTATCGATTTATTATTTCAAAAGTTGTTTAAAATGCGCCTCCATTGACTTCTTGACAAAAAGCCAATCGGTTATAAAACTCATTTTGTAGGCTGCGTAAAACCTGAGGTGGTATAGATCTGATTTCTAGTCTAATCCGATATTTTAGATCTTCAATATTTGTTGGTTTTATAACATATACTTTATATTTCAAATCACCCCATAAATAAAAATCTAAGGGTGTTAAATCAGGCGACTTTGCTGGCCATTCAATAGCTCCCCGTCGTCCAATCCACCTGCCAGGAAAGGCGGTATTCACGTAATTCCGCACGTTAGCCGCATAGTGCGGAGGCGCCCCATCCTCCTGGAAAAAAATTTTCTTCCAAGTTATTATTTCCAGTGGGATATGACTCAATCAGTTCTGGCACTAAAATTACTTGCAAAAATTCCAAATATCTTTCACCTGTCCCTGGTCCCCGAAACCGATCATCATGACAATTTCTATTTTTAAGGGTTTAGTTAAATAAGCCATTTTGACACGACAAGAACGTTTCTTGAAGCTTGTCAATAACTTAGTTACTATGGAGATGTTACCAAATAACGCTACTTTAAGGTAGATAAGCGTCCCGGTACTTTTTAATGGAAATGCAGGGTTGCCATAGCTCAGCAACTAGTGAAGATAGAATTTTGTAAATTTGGGATTGTACTTAATTTGACACGCTCAATTTACTGCAATAAAAATAAATTGGACATTTTATTTAAAATAACAAAATTACTACGAGTAGCGCAAAATTGGGAAATCTGGCAACAGCGCCGATACCCTTTTTTATTTCCGCATGGTCCAAAACATACACAAACCAAATTTTGTAGGCGCAACTTTAGCGGTTTTATTATTATCGAATTTATTCCAGTTAAAGTCCCCACCCTGTATAGGACCTTGCAAGTAAGCCTTTTTCCATAGCTCCTTTGACAACTAAGTTGGGAATTTTATTCTTATGCTGACTTTTACTGTTTCACAGAGTGACGTTCACATATACAGTGTGGCCCAAAAATAGTGATAAGTCGGGTTGTTCAATAACGTGTTAAGAAATGTTTTGGTACTTTTAGTCTATCTTTAAAATGTTGTGAGAAGTTGTTTGTTGTCAAATATTGAAAATTTGAAAGTTTGAATCGTCGATTACATTGATTTAAAACGATTTATTGGCGTACATTTTGTGTTAGTCTTGGATTTTCTAGGTTGGTTTAATTTTATTTGAATTTTTATTGATAATTTACCCCTCCTAGTAATTTTATGCCATGCGACTGTGTTTATAAATCCACCAGTGGCGGCGTGACGTACCAGAAAAATAAATGGTTCATTTTTTCGCTTATTATAGCAAAGAGACAAACAAATATCTTTCTGCGATGTGATTTCATATCAGTATTGACGGGTTTAAATATAATAAGGCAATTTTAGAAGACACTAACTTTTTTAAATAAAACACATTTTATTTAATATTATCGAATTCTAGAAATAAAATGAAGTAAAGTTTAGTATACCTAAAACCACCGTTAACGAGATAATAGAGAGATTTTGGAACGCTTAAAATAACAACAGTAAAACACAGTGTTATGGTTAATTTTATTAACGATAACGATTACGGTGATAATTACAAGAATAGATTTTGAACGTCTTAAAAATAAATAATTTGACAGATGCAAATATAACCTTTTTTTATTTCATGACATGAGTCAATCAACAATGGAAAGGACGAAAAGGTACAAAAATGTAAGGTTATTTTGGATTCCTGAGTTATGTTGCCAAGTCGTCTACAAAAAAATATAATTACATTTCTTACCGCAGCGTTATTTGAAGAGTGGCGGGGCAATGTGATCTAAGTGCCAAAAATTCAAAAACTTTTTTTTTCCCTCAATGTGATCTATGTGCCATCGCCCTTAACGTGCTATATGATTTAAGTGCCTACTTGGGCTTCATGAGATTTAAATAGTACACAAGGTTGTGCCACCTGTATATGCACCCACACCTTTTCAATTAAAGTGATCTAAGTGCCAAAATTCTGTGTGTAATATCAGTCATTTTCCCCCACAATAATACACGTTCAAGTACTGTTAAGCTGTTAAGTTTGTGGCTTCCCGTTCAGGAAAATGAGTGAAAAAGCTTTTTGTTTTTTTTGGTACAAATAAATGTGCTAAAGAACAGTAGTTAACATGTTTTTGAATTAAAATTATTTAGTTAATTAGTCTTTGTTATTCCTAAATAAGTTTACCACAAAAAAAAATGTAAAAAAAAGTTTTTTACGTCTCCTAGAAAATTTGACTTTTGGCACTTAGATCACATTGCCCCGCCACTCTTCATTTTATGATTTACAAAAAGTAAAATTTTGAATTATGTATAAAAAAAAAACTTTTCTGTTCGGTTTTATCTAAACTACAGTTATAAATTTATTTCAATTTTTTTAAGTGTTTTCCGAAAAATGATCGTGTCCGAAATATATTCTTATTAAATTATATACAGCGTGTCTTCGGAAGTTCTTACCAAATGGGAAACTTTTTTATTATTAATTTTACGAAAAAAAACTATTCTTTACAAAAAGCTCTGCATGGTCTAAAACCTAAAATGCAACCATCAAATATCGAAATTTTTTTGTCATATACGAGGTTTGTCAAAAAATGTGAATTTTTCCCAAGAATGTGAATTTTTCCCAAGAGTAAGTTTAGGTTAGGTTAGGTTAGAGTGGCAGACCTCTGGCATTGACCAAACAGTTACACGTAGTCCTGTAGGACCGTTGTGGTACCACACGTGTTCCGCGGAACCTATCCGCATCAGCCTCCTGATGGTTAACGCGACGTGACGTAGATCGTAGAAGAATCTTGACAGCTCATTCAAACCAGCCACTGCTGTTAATAAACTTCGTAAGTCGACCCAGTTGCAGGCTGCTCACTTCCTTTAAATCATTAAAGAATGGTTCGCCCAGGGCATTGAACTTTCTTCTAGCGAGGCCGGGGCATTCACACAAGAAATGCTGAATACTTTCCTCCTCCTCTTCATCTCTGCAACTTCTACAGAAATCGTTAGTTGGTACTTGCATACGTTCAGCGTGTCTACCGAACAGGCAATGTCCGGTGACTACGGCAGTGATGATTCTTAGGTCCTTCCGACCGTGTTGTAATAGCACTGCGGTTTTCCTGTCGTCAAGTAGGGGCCACAATTGCCTGGAGATGCTACAAGTTGCCAGCCCTGTCCATCTGCTTTGTGCAAGTTGTTTAGCTATTTGATCTATATCCTCTTTGACTGATCCCAGTGGTCTAGCCACAGTATTCTCTGCTAGTTCGGCAGACCTGCTTGCGCCCTCCCTGGCAAGCACATCAGCAGTCTCGTTGCCCTGTATTTTGCTATGTCCAGGAACCCAACACAGGGTGATTCGATGTTGAGCACCAAGTGTGCAGAGATTGTTGCGACAGCGCCTTACTAATTTTGACTTAGTGCTGCTGGAGCAAATTGCCTTTATGGCTGCTTGACTGTCTATATAGCTTGCTATAGACGCAGCTGCTTTCAAGCCAGGGTGATCCCGCAGGGTGTTGACTGCTTTATCCACTGCAAAAATTTCTGCCTGGAAAATGCTGCAGTAGTCAGGGAGTCTGTACGACCTCTGTATTTGCATGTTCTCGGAGAAGATACCAGCTCCAACCCCGACGTCCATTTTTGAACCGTCTGTGAAGATCGAGTGAGCCTCCATTATTACTTGATTGCCTTACCACTCCTCCCTACCCGGAATGAGCATAGAAAAGCCCATTCCAAAGTCTGGCAGCGAAACAGTGTAATCGGTTGGCTCTCGCAGATTTTGGCCTGGATATATCCTTAGTATGCTACTGTGTCCGTAGTTGGTGCTGGTCCAGCATATCGACTCTTTCAGTCGCAGAGCACTTTTTGCAGCCACACTTTTCCCGTAAATATCCACGGGTATCAGATGCAGCATCACTTCCAGTGCCGCCGTCGGTGCTGAGTGAAGGGCACCGGTCACTCCTAAACAAGCTGCCCGTTGTACCTTTGTTAGTTTCTTCATGTTTATTGCTTTTCCAAAGCAGTCCACCAGACAAGGACCCCGTAGGTTAGTATAGGTCTTACAATGGCTATATAAATCCAGTGAACTATGTGGCGTTTCAATCCCCATTTCTTACCAATAGCTTTTTTTGCAGGCATAGAACGCAACTGACTCCTTTTTAACTCGTTCTTGTATGTTCGTGCCCCAGTTAAGCTTGGAGTCGAGTATCAATCCTAGATACTTTGCCTTTTCTTTCAGCACTTAAGTACTGTTGTCCAGGACTGGGAGCCTGAAGTTCTCAATCACCCTTCTGCGTGTGAATGGAACCAGCTCCGTTTTTTCTTGGTTGATTCTCAAACCGCATCTCGCAGCCCACCGTTGGAGTTTTCGTAGCGCTGCTTCTGTTAGATCGCTGATGGTATTCAAATATTTGCCCGACACGAGTATAATCAAGTCGTCGGCATATGCAATCACCTTAAATCCAGCCCTTTCTAACGCTATAAGAATTTTGTTCATTACTCTTAGCCACAGAGTTGGTGACAGCACCCCGCCTTGCGGGGTTCCTCTTCCGGCAGTCCTGGCTATCTCGCTGCTTCCTAGTTTAGAGCAGATTTTACGGCTTTTTAACATCCCGTTAATCCAACGGCAGATGTAGTTGTCAACCCCTGATTCTGTTGAGGCGTCGTACACTGCCTCGGTCGTGACGTTATTAAAGGCCCCCTCAATGTCTAGGAAGGTTCCAAGAGTATACTCTTTATTTCTAATTGATTTTTCAATTACGCCTACAACCTCATGTAGCGCTGTTTCCACTGATTTGCCTTTAGTATAGGCGTGTTGAGACGAGCTCAGCCCTCTGGTACCGAATTCTTAATTTGTATATCTAGCAGCCTCTCCAACGTTTTTGTAAGAAACGAAGATAGGCTAATCGGTCTGAAGTCCTTGGCAGTCGTGTGGCTGCTTTTGCCAGCCTCTGGTATGAAGACTATTTTAATCTTGTTCCAACTTGCAGGTAAATACGTATAATACAAGCTGCTTCTGTATATCACCAGGAGCCAAGGTATTAGGATCTTTTTTCCTTTTTGTAGCATGGCGGGTATTATTCCGTCTAGTCTTGGTGATTTATACGGGTCGAATGAGTCAATCGCCCATTCAAGCTTCTCGCTAGTGACCACCGATTTAATGCTGTTTAAATCCGGGGGTTCTCCTTGATCAATGGGGGCTTCCTCTGCCGGCGTATTTCCAGGAAAATGGGCGTCTATTAGCAGTTCAAGGGTTTCCTCGCTGCTCTTTGTAAAGGCCCCATCGTTTTTCTTTAGGAAGGAAGGAGCGCTCGGCTCCTTCGATAAAACTTTTCTGAGCCTAGCGGCCTCGTTTGTTCTCTCCACTCGCTCGCTGTAGTCTTGCCAGGAATTCCTTTGAGCTTTTCTAATAGCTTTCTTATACGTCTTTAGAGCCTCCCTATAGGCGCTCTCGTCTTCCGTACGTCTGCTCTTTGCTTTGTTAAACAGCCTTCCCGTCGTAGCCCACTCAAGTCTGCGTAAAGTACCTTTATTTTTGATATTATCAAAAATTGTTATTAAAAAAAGTTTATCTGAACTAAAAACTACGGCTAAATGTGCAATTATACGCATTTATGTTGAAAAATTATTTTATTGATTTATTAATAATTATTTAATTTTTTAATTATTTAATTAATTTAATGCGTGTTATTGCATATTTAGACGTAGTTTTTAGTTCTGATCAACTTTTTTTAATAACAATTTTTGATAACGTCAAAAATAAAGGTACTTTACTCTTGGGAAAAAATCACATTCTTGGGAAAAATTCACATTTTTTGACAAACCTCGTATATGATTGGAAAATTTCGATATTTGATGGTTGCATTTTAGGTTTTAGACCATGCAGAGCTTTTTATGAAGAATAACTTTTTTTCGTAAAATGAATTATAAAAAAGTTTCCCATTTGGTAAGAACTTCCGAATACACGCTGTAGGCAACATGGCAAATTAAGCAAAATAAGAATAACCATAACGATAGCCTTCCTTATATCTCCGTAACTAACGAAGCTCCTTATTTAATAAAGGAATCGCTGCCTCGTTTTAGTACTGCGCATGCTCAGAATAAGGATAACGATAACGACAGGAGTTCCAAAATCTCTCTAATAACACTTTTGATATTGGGCTAGTCCTTTATGGTACAACCTGGACAAAAACCGTTTTCACATTCCTATCTTAGGTTTTTATTCTTTATTTAGTTTTTTTCCTATATGTTCCTGTATGATGGATTTGCAAAGCAAATATTATTATACAGGGTGTTTCATTAATGGTGGCCACCGGCCATATCTCGGAAACGACTAAGCATTAAAACTTGGGGGAAAAAAAATATGATTAATGTGGTCATGAGAAAATTCTGGAAATTATTTTTAAGTTCCGCATTTTGCCACAAGGGGGCACAATTGAAAATTCATTTTTAAAATTCTAAATTTCTCCGAAAATTCTTATATTATGGCATACCTCTGGTTACATCATTAAAAAGAATTGGTAGGTAATTTTGCATCATTTTCGTTTAAGGCTCATTGGCGTACCGACGTTGATAAGAGTGGGGGAAGCTATTGAAACTGTTATCATTAAAATCACTGTAACTTCTAAATGACTTATCCGACTTTACTAAATTTAAGCTTGTTTCGAAGAGAAAGGTAAGTACTTTTAATTGTTGTATCCAACGGAACACGATAGTTTCCAATACAATTGCTAGAGGGCGCAATTTTTAATAATAACAGTTTTTTCGATTTTATCCCGAAAATTCAAATCATACGTTATAACTATGACATCATAATCGGAAAGTAGATTAAATTTGCAAGAAATAATGTGAAGACCGCAGTTCGATATCTTTGTTGGTTTCAGAGTTATTGCCAAAACAATAATTTTTAACACTTTTATCGAAGAAATTATTGTTTTTATAGCTTCGTGGCCACGACAAAAAACTATTTTTAAACTGTATGCTTCTTTTATGTGTAGCTTTGTTACTCATTATTCCAATGGCCCAAAAACTACTTTAGAATTAATGACATAATCATGCAAAACTTCTAAGTTAGGCATAATATGTTTTAAAAAATAAATCTAGATAGCTGTGAAACAAAATCGGCAGATTTAATTTTGATAGGTGTTGACAAAAGTTTCTCCTTGATTCTTTTTGAATTACTTCTTACCTAATTAAAACTATAGGCTTGCCGTATATTTTGAATGTTTTCAATGTTTGATGATGATTGATGATTACACATCTCTCTTAGCCAATAGCAATAGTCGAGACGCTTATCAAAATCAGTTTCCGATAGGGCCTGGTGTAAATCTACATGATATAGGGATGCAGCATAAAATCCCTTATAATTTGGAACACTGCAATAACACTTGTACCTAGGTCTATGGAAATTTCTCATGAACTTAAATGCGGATTCGCTTCCACGTACGCAAGAACGTTTATAATGTTGTCTTCATTCCTCACTGCACGTCTTCTGATACCAACTGAAATAGGTCATACACTTCCCGTTTGCCTTAAACGTATTGCCAGTCGTCGAAATACTCTTGTGGTATGGTGCGTTCGTTTAGGATATATGGCAGCATATTCTCATTCCGCAATAGGGGCACATTGAAAACATTCAAAATATACGGCACGTGGGCACGCCTATAGTTTTGATTAGGTAGGAAGTAATTCAAAAAGAATAAAGGAGCAACTTTTGTCAATACCTATCAAAATTAAATCTGCCGATTTTGTTCCACGGCTATCTAGATTTATTTTTTAAAACATCATATTATGCCTAAATTAAAAGTTTTGCATGATTATGTCATTAATTATAAAGTAGTTTTTGGGCCATGAGTAACAAAGCTACACATAAAAGAAGCATAAAGTTTAAAATAGTATATTAACGTACACGTTTTATAAAGCATCATTTTATAGCACGCGTCCATGTTAAAAAACGAGCCGCTTGCGGCGAGTTTTATAACGGGACAAGTGCTTAAAACTGCTTTATATAACACGTACGTTATACTATTTTTTCTAATTTGTAGTTTTTTCAATAAAATCACATATTTAAAAAGAAAATAAATCCTTCAAATTTTGTAAATTTTTATGTCTAAATTTTATGTTGGTAATACTATTTTTTATCATAGTAGCCTCTGGGCAACAAAAATTATTTTGCGACATGCTATTTTTTGATTTATTGACCCATTTTCACCATGAGATTCTAAAGTTATTTTAGCGATATGAGATTTGAAATTGGACGGAATACGTTGTGTGATCCTTGTACATTCGGTACATATACAGAGCGTTCGGAAATTCGGGCAATTTTGCTACTTTTTTTCGAATTTTAAAAGACGTGATTTTACGTCACGGCATTGCAATTTAGTATAGGGAAGACGGAAAATTCAAATAAAGTTGTAGTTAAAATCGACATTGGAAGGTTAGTAGATTGAATTTTGGATAGGATTTGGCAGAAAATGATAGCTTGAAGCAGATACAAAAGCAAAATAGTTATCCGCCAATAAAGTTATTATTTAATATGTGTTTTTTAATGAACTAAAACAATACATACAGATTTGTAGATGTAGGCAACCAAACATACATACGTGGGTTCGTGTAGTATTTTGCATATTTGGACTAAAAAATATTAGTTATCTAGAATGCTATGCGGTGCTAAACGGTGAAAAAAAACATGTCATGTAGGGCCAACCTTTAAATAATAAAATTCGGAGTTTGAAATAGATCTATTTCGAACGCGCTAGCGAGTTCGAAATAGATCTGTTTCGAGACAAAATTAGAAAATATTTTTTTGTCGTGGACACGAAGCCATACAAACAATAATTTCTTCTATAAAAGTGTTAAAAATTATTGTTTTGGCAATAACTCTGAAACCAACAAAGATATCAAACTGCAGTCTCTACATTTTTTTCTGCAAATGTAATCTATTTTCCGATTATAATGTTATAGTTATACGGTATGATATGAATTTTCGGGATAAAATCGAAAAAACTGTTATTATTAAAAATTGCACCCTTTAGCAATTTTATTAGAAACTACCGTGTATCACTGGATACGGCAATTAAAAGTACTTACCTTTCTCTTCCAAATAAGCTTTAATTTAGTAAAATCGGATAAGTCATTTAGAAGTTATAGCGATTTTAACGATAACACTTTCAATAGCTTCCCCCACTCTTATCAACGTCGGTACGCCAATGAGCCTTGAACCAAAATGATGCAAAATTACCTATTTTTTTTAATGATGTAACCAGAGGTATACCATAATATAGGAATTTTCGGAGAAATTTAGAATTTTAAAAATTAATTTTTAATTGTGCCCCCTTGTGGCGAAATGCGGAACTTAAAAACAATTTCCAGAATTTTCTCATGACCACTTTAATCATAAAAAAATGTTCCCCAAGTTTCAATGCTAAGTAGTTTCCGAGATATGGCCGGTGGGCACCCTTAGTGAAACACCCTGTATATTTTCTAAAGCGCCAATTAAATGTTATTTAGAAAAAACTGGTTGTTAAATTCTTAAAAATTAAATACTTCTATGATATCTACATGTTTCAATAAAATCACCAGTAATAATAATTATAATGTCAAATATTACAATAACGTTTTATTTGTTAATAGTTTCAACATGTTTTACAGTATTTAAGAAAAAATAACAATGATTAAGTGATTACATGCAGAATAGTTCTCGGAAAGTTTCCGAAGTGGTCTCTGCGAGTTTCCTGACTAGCCATTTCAAGCAACAGTTAGTCACTATTAATAACTCCATCATAATTATTTAAAAAAAATATATATAATAACCATTTATAAAAAAAATATTAATATAATATACCCAATACGTTAAACTTAGTTCAGTTTTAAAAAATATTTTTTTAGTGTTTTTTTAAAAGTCCATAATTTTGATATTTCGTTAATTTTTTTGGCAAACTGTTATAAATTGTTATTCCTTTATATATTACTAGCGTGTACCCGGCATGCGTTGCAACCCGCTGGTATAAATACAAACCCGAAGAAACCCGAAATATTAGTACCCGGCATGCCACTTTCTGAAATTGCACCCGTGCGGGTCGCTAGTTATACATAAAAACCTTCCCCTTAAATCACTCTATCCATTAAAAAAAACCGCTTCAAAATCCGTTGCGTAGTTTTAAAGATTTAAGCATATATAGGTAGGGACGGACAGACAGCGCCTTTGTTTTATACTATGTTAAGATTGCTTTTTGGCCAAAAGTACTCTTTACCATCATTTGTGTTTGAATATGATGATTTTGTCTCGTGATGTGAATAATGTTGCTTGAAGGAAATATTATTTTCGATTGTTTTTCTTTAATAATAATGGAGTGTATTAGAATGCATAGTTTTAATTTATAAAGCTGTTCTAAATTTAAATATCCATTTGGTTCATACAAATTTATAGTTGGTTCTAAAAAAGGAAGTTAATGTATGCATTTAATTATTTTGTTTTGTAGTTTTTTTAATAGCTGAATTGTAGTTAAAATCGCTAATCCCCAAATTGAAATCATATACTGTAATTTTGAATAAACCAAAGAATAATATATATTTTTTAAATATTTTAACGATATATAATTTTAAACAAAATGCCAATTATTGGTGAGATTTAACTTCTTAAATTAATATTCAATATGTTTTTTCCAACTTTAATTTTCATCAATATACCGGGTGACAACGATATTACTGACCAGCTTGTCACGTCCTTATAAAATAAAATATTATTTCGAAATTTTAGTAGGTTCTATGGTTGCACTGTGCGCACATTTTCGGTATTCAAACGCCTGACTGTCACTTCCGGTTGAACCGGAAGTACACTTAACTTTGTTATTTCAAATAGAACACCCTGTATATTTTTAACAATATGCATTCTACAAGGAATTCTAAGCATAAAACATGTATCATATCCTATACCTATCTATGACAGGTTAAGAGAAAATGGCGTTGGAAAATATAAAATTAGCCACACACTTTATTGTTTTTACAAAAAACAAATGAATATGCACAAAATTTTATATTCTTTTTTAACTTCTTTTTAGGTATTCTGTATGAATAAGTCACAATTATTTCACTTCCGGTTCAACCGGAAGTGCTGCAAAATTTGACTTTCAAACATAGATTTCTCCAATATTTTTAATGGCACGCCCTCTTTTAAATATAATTTTCAAAATTATCTTATTGTTCTAAATATTTTTTTATTAATGCTTCCCTAGGTCTAAACTCATTCGTTTTTAAGATATACGGAATTAAAGGTTTAGTTACATTATCCAACAAGCAAAATTGACGTTAATTTATTTATAGTTTCATCTAAGGTAGCTATGGATCCCACAGATCTGTTTACTAATTTCATGTTTTACGAAGCTATCGCCATGTTATTTTTTAATTTCATCCTTTCATTATCATTACAAGTGGCTTATTACTAAGAAAAGTTAAAAATATGCCTTATTTTACGCGTGAACATCAAATTGACATGCTGCTAATCTACGGAGAGACTAGAAAAAACCGCAGAGAGGCAAAATTTCTGTATATGCAAAGATTTCCCGAACGCGAGCACCCGAGCGATACGTATTTTCCATGGTTAGAACATCATTTAAAGCACGAGAATGAAAATCAAAACGGAAATGTTTTTATTATTAGTGAGGAGGCAGAAACAAATACACTGGCTTATGTTGAAGCTGACCCGACAGCATCGACGAGGCAAATTGAGAATGATATTGGCATCAATAGGGAGAGTGCTAGAAAAATATTGCAAAAACATGGCTATAAATCCTTCAAATACCAAATCCATCATCATCTTTATGAGGGCGATTACATTCGAAGATTGAAATTTTGCAACTGGTATCTTGAAGAGGAGCAGCAACAGCCACTTTTAAGCTTAAACATTTTATTTTCTGACGAATCCCGTTTTACCAACTTGGGGATGTTCAACAGAAATAATACCAGGTATTGGGCTACTGAAAATAATTTTCTAGTTAGGGAGGGGGCGTTTCAGGAAAGATTTGGCATTAACGTATGGCTAGGCGTTATAGGAACACGTATAATAGGTCCTATATTTTTTGAACAACATTTAACCGCTGTCCAATACCTGGCTTTTCTTTAGAACCACATCGAAAATATTCTAGAAAATTTACCTGTTAGGCAATACGCACAAATATTTTATCAACAAGACGGCGCTCCAGCACATAATGCTAGAATAGTGACAGCTTATTTAAATGCGACTTTTGGAAATCATTGGATGGGTACTAATGGCCCAGTAAGGTGGCCGGCAAGGTCCCCTGACCTAACACCACTTGATTTTTTTACTGGGGCCACATAAAGGAGAAGGCGTATAGAACAAAACCTCAGAACCTCCAAGACCTAAGAGACCGAATAATTCAAGCAGTAAACATTATTACACCAATTCAAATGAACAATGTTATTCGAGAATTCAAAGAAAGAATTAATTTGTGTCGAGAAGAGAACCGCAATCGTTTTGAGAATTTCATTTATGGTTAATTTATTTGTAATTAGTTTGTATTTTTAGATATTATTTTATTAATTATAATTCTAGTTTAAGTTAGTTAAAGTTTCGTAATAAACCTTAATTTTGAAATGCTTATATCTTAAAAACGAATGAGTTTAGACCTAGGGAAGCATTAATAAAAAATATTTAGAACAATAAGATAATTTTGAAAATTATATTTAAAAGGGGGCGTGCCATTAAAAATATTGGAGAAATCTATGTTTGAAAGTCAAATTTTGCAGCACTTCCGGTTGAACCGGAAGTGAAATAATTGTGACTTATTCATACAGAATACCTAAAAAGAAGTTAAAAAAGAATATAAAATTTTGTGCATATGCATTTGTTTTTTGTAAAAACAATAAAGTGTGTGGCTAATTTTATATTTTCCAACGCCATTTTCTCTTAACCTGTCATAGATAGGTATAGGATATGATACATGTTTTATGCTTAGAATTCCTTGTAGAATGCATATTGTTAAATATATACAGGGTGTTTTATTTGAAATAACAAAGTTAAGTGTACTTCCGGTTCAACCGGAAGTGACAGGAAGGCGTTAGAATACCGAAAATGTGCGCACAGTGCAACCATAGAACCTACCAAAATTTCGAAATAATATTTTATTTTATAAGGACGTGACAAGCTGGTCAGTAATATCGTTGTCACCCGGTATAAACCTAAAAATGTAATTGTATTAGTATATTTAATTAAATGATGATTGATAGATAATGAAGAAATATTATTATTTTTTAATTTTGATTTACTTATATAAATAAAAGATGATTAAAATTTAATGATAAGTTATTACTTTCAAGCCATTTACATATTAGGTCGTGGTTAATGTTATTATGAATTTGAGCATAGTCCTTATGAAAATATACAATAGTATCATCGGCAAACAATTTTATTTTACCTTTTAAAGTTAATTTTGCTATAGACTTAATGTAGATTAAAAAAAAGTAGGTCCTAAGGTTGATCCTTGCGGAACACCACAAGTTATGAGCTAACTAACAAAAAACACAACTTTTAAATTAAAATAAATAAAATTATGCTCCCATTTATAAGACCCGTAAACAAACCGCCAGGCCGGCCAGGCTGTTGGATTTTTCACTTTATTAATGCTATTAGAGCAAACCTGCACCAACAATTTTCATCAGTATTTTTAAAGGTTCTTAGCAATTATGTCACTTAAATTTTCTATAAGATATCAATCGAAAACCGGATGAAAATACAAATAAATACGACACCTACACCTAGTTCGCGCGTAAATTACATACTAAACCATGGGTAACCTCAAAAAATATACGTGACATCTTCAAGCAGTGTTGTCGATGTTTCTGTTTCACGGCTTCTTTCAAGGTGGTTGTGGTTATGCATCAGGCAGTATACAGGGTGAGTTTTTTAAAGTGTTACAAGGCTATTTCTCGATAACGGTATAAAATATTTTCTTGAAGTTTTAGTGAGGTATTAGGGAGATGGGGGGACATATTTTAACATAGTTTTGATGTCTACCCCTTTTCCCATTTTGAGGGGTGGGGGGTAACTATGGAATTTTAAATGAGATATAGTACTTTTTTTTTGGTAAATACGAATCTGCGTAAAAAAGTACGTATGTATGCAAAAAATGTTTTGATTTGCTCTCCTGGTTACGAAATTATGATTTATTAGGTTATAAAATACAAAAAATAATTTACTATTTAATTTTAACTTATTTATCATTTGTCATGCTTCAGAAGATGTTCGAAATTACCTCCCTTCAACTTCGAAACACTTTGTCACTCTTTTTCTGAATGATTATCGTGCCCGTTATTACATTTCAGGTCTCATTAATAAGCATGCAACGGGGATTCGGTCTTTCATGTCATCTAAAGTTGTAGGTGTAGCCGCCATCACTTAATCGTTTATAAAACCCCAAAGGAACAAGTCAAGGGGATCAAATCCGGGGACCTAGCAGGCCAGTTTACCGAATCAGCTCGACCAATCCACCTGTTTTCAAACAATTCGTTCAACTCGTTACGGGCCTGTATCGCATAATGCGGTGGCGCTCTGTCCTGTTGAAACCACATATCAGAAGTTATGTTTTGGTTTAATCATTGTTGTAATGGTCAGTGGCGGCTGGTTAATGAAGGGCTCTGGGGCGCCGCCCTCCCTGCAATTATTTCAAACAGAATCCAAAAATACTTTACTTCAAAAACCAATAACGAAATGTATTTAAGCAATCAATTAAAATAATTCAAACCAAACGTAGCCCTATTCTAACGGGCAGGCTATACTCATAGACAAGCAAGTTGCGCGCTCTCAAGGTTGTACTAAGCGCGGGCGGCGCCGGGCGACCGATTATCCGTCCCGCAGTGTTGCCAATGACATTAGGTGAAAAGGTCCACCCAGTGGCACGAAAAAGTCCTATTTAGTCCGCGTCGAAATGAAAATGCTTCGTCTGGCGCATTCGCCATAAGTGATATTTATTTTTTACTGTTGGGGGTATATTATATAATGAAAAATACTGATAACTCTATAAACGTTTACTTTTTAATGACAAAAAAAAAACAATAATAAAAAAGTTAATGTAATAAGTAATAAGACAACCAAACACTTGGTAAATAAACAATAAGTTACCTGCCGATTTTATTTCCGAATTTGTGCATTCAGCATATTTTCGTCAGGTATCAGAAGTCCGAAAAGTCCGAAATAGTTTCAAAGTCCGACAAAAGTCCATAGCCTTAAAAAAAGTCCGAAAATCGGACTAAAGTCCACCGATTGGCAACACTGCCGTCCCGATTCAACGCGGCTTCTCGATGGGTTGTCATGACGACGGAGGCCTGACGTCACCTACACATCGCACAACGAGCGGCCACGGAGAGCTCCAATTTTCCGCGCCCACTGTTCGTGAATTGCGATGCGACCTGTCGTCTGTCGATGCCGCTGACTCGCTGACGTTTTGTTTATTTGTTTTGAGTTATTTATTAATTACGTTATAAGAGTGGAAAATGTCGTGTAATATGAAGGTCAGTGATTTACAGAAGCTTGTGTTTAGTTCTCTGAGCTTAAAAAACTTGAACTTGAAAAATGCTAGAAATTGAACATAGTCCAAGTGCAATCAAAATGTAAAAGTAAGGCATAGTTTACGCGTAAGTTTGACAAAGAAATATATAATAAAAAATCCTGGATATGCGGTTGTGAGGACAAAATTTTTTTTTTGTTTCGTGTGTCTTCTTTCTGACGAGGATGTAGTTGGACTATAAATGGGGTGCAGGACTTAAAACATCTTTTAGAGAAAATAAAAAAACATGAAAATAGTGCAAAACATCGTCATAATGTGGTAAGTTTTGAGATGTTAGGACAAACTAATATTTTAACTTGTTTAAGTAGTGCTTATGCTAATGAAATTAAAATTCACAACGAGAAAGTTAGAAAAAACCTCGGAAAAAACAGACACGTACTTTCGAAAATAATAGACATTTAAAATTTTTTTATTTAAAGCCGCCCCCCCTGACTCGCTAGTCACGAGCCGCCACTGGTAATGGTTCCTTAAAAAATCTGCATACATTTCTCCATTTAAGTGGCCTTCGAAGAATAGTGCATATTATTATTGTGTCTATGTACAGGGTCTTTGATTATATTTACGTGGCTTCTGGAGTCTTTGTTTTTGAAGATAGAAAAAAATGTTTTATATAAAAATTGTAGTTTGTCTTTTATGTTATCTTTTGAAATTATCATTACAAAAATATCGCTTTTGAAAAATGGGAAAATATAGGCAATTTCAATTTTTTTAAATGGAACACTATGTATATTATGCGTCACAATGAAAGATCTTTCTTTTCTGATTTCAATTATATATATATTGATGCTATTTGGGTGAACCATTTTTGAGATATTTTAGCTTAAACTATAAATAAATTGCAAATAAATTTCATATTTTGTATCAAGAAAGCCATGGAAACAATTAAATTGTTGTGTTGTATGTTTGATAAATTTGACGTCTCGATATTTTTGAAGTTTATCATTTTAACTATTAAGAATAATTATAAAGATTAACTTTATAAATATCTATTTCCGCTTCTGTTAATTCAAAAATGAAGGGAAACTTGTTAAAATGTATCCAAAATCAAGGAGGATATGTAGAAAATACCTAAGTTATAAATTTATAAAACATAACAATTTTATTGTTTCCATGGCTTTCTTGATACAAAATATGAAATTTATTTGCAATTTATTTATAGTTTAAGCTAAAATATCTCAAAAATGGTTCACCCAAATAGCATCAATATATATATATTTGAAATCAGAAAAAAAAGATATTTCATTGTAACGCATAATATACAGGGTGTTCCATTTTAAAAAATTGAAATTGTCTATATTTTCCCATTTTTCAAAAGCGATATTTTTTTAATGATAATTTCAAAAGATAACATAAAAGACAAACTACAATTTTTATATCAAATATTTTTTTCTATCTTCAAAAACAAAGACTCCAGAAGCCACGTAAATATAATCAAAGACCCTGTACCTTAAAAAAGCAAACAACAGAGAAAAAGAAATTTAATTTCTACTGACAAAATCGTACCTGGCCACAATTATGGAAAGTAGCTTTGTCAGAAAAACAAAATTCTTTAGGAATCTGTTATTTCCTTGCATTGGTCTTGTAACCCAATTGCAAAATATAACACGATTTTCAAAGTCTTGCCCATATAACTCTTGATGAAGTGTAACGTGGTTTGGATGAAATTTGTACAAGTGCATTATGGTCATAACTGATTTCTAACTTATTCCAGCATCTCTAGCAAGCCGCCTGGTACCTACATACGGGTCAATAGCTACAATTCCTAAAACTTCAACGGCCCTATTTTAATTCGTTTTAGTTCGCTTTCGAACTCGTGGTTTCGTCTTTAGGCTGCCGGTAGTACGACTTCTGGTTTCCAGTCTTTTATATGCCATATGAGATTTCGGATTTTTAGGAAACCTCTCCGCCGACACTAATGCAGCTTGTCTGCAGTTTTTCCCCAAAATTAACAACATATCAACTTGCACACTAAAATTCCCTACTATGTTTAATTGCCAAACTCAGAAATAAACGATAAATCGTAAAAAATCTCAACTGACTTCAGTTAAAATAACGCATTTCCATGAAAACGAGTAGATAATAATTTTAAAATAAGTGAACTTGAGTTATTGGTATTTATTTTTTTATCAAAATTAAAAAAATAAGTTGGTTAAATGGTAAATTATTTCATTTTAAATAAATCATAATTTCGTAACCAGAGGAGCAAATCAAAACATCTTAACATTGAAAATGTTTATATTATCGCACGAGCATGTATAGTAGGGGTACACAATTCGAAATTATTGCGGCGAACATTTATCCCTGACGTCACATAGTCTAACACATTGAAATGAGTAATGTTATTCATTTCAATGGTCTAGCGACACCGAGTTAAAATTATCCACAAACGGAACTACGCGCGCGATGCTATGACGGCGAAGGAGGGAGAATGTACAATGGATGATGCGCGTGCCGCCTAGACCAACTGGAGAGGTACACATTTTTCGGTGTTGTTTGACTGACAGTATTTTTATTGTAACTATTATAATGGTGAAGTCTGTTAAAAGTAGCTATAGTGTAAATGTTTAAGTTTTTCGCCTAGCTAAGGATATATTTACTCTTATACACTTTGTCAGAAAAGTATGAAATATTGCAATAAATATGTTTCAAACCATGTTTTTAGAAATAATTTTTTATTGACAATTTATGGTTTATACATTTTTGATACCATTATGTTCTTTTTTATGAATAGACAGGGTCTTTATGCTGAGAGGAATCATAAGTACATTACTCGTTCTGTTGATGTAAATTATCCAGCACATCATCTATCTATTTTTGAAAATGGACCTTATTATGCGGGCGTTCAACTTTTTATAAACTGTTAAGGTGAAGTGTTAAGGTATTTAAAAGAAAATTAAAGGAACATTTAGTACAGATGGAACCATACTGTTTAAGGACTACATGGAGAGTTAATGCTCTCCCTTTGCTGACGTCATTTCCTTTTATGTAAATTGTATAGTTAATGTAATCAGAAATAAAGAAATTTATTATTATTATTATTATTATTATTATTATTATTATTATTATTATTATTATTATTATTATTATTATTATTATTATTTGGTCGTCAAATTTTTGCCCACAAATATAGTTTTGAAAAACGAATAAGACAAAACTAAAGGGAGTCAAATACCATGATTAAATTTTGTATTTTAAATGGAATACCCCGTATATTTTTATGGATATATATAGATCTCTTTGAGAAAATTTCTGTGGTTTATGGTTTTATGTGTTTATCTATCAAAATGCCAGAGATAATAATATATCAATTTGCAATTTAAAAAAGGAGCAAGTGCTTAATTTTGTAAATCATAGCTACTTTAAAATAAGTTGAATTATTCCCAAATTTCCATTTTTTAGGGTATATATGAATTCCAATAAAATGGAATTTTTTTACACATAATGACAAATCTGCTTTTAATTTTGCATTAAAAAGTAGTAAATTCTTCATGGAAGATACACACATCTTAATTGAAAACATTAAATTGAAATATCTCTGCCATTTTGATAGATAAATATCTACACAAAACCATATATACTTAGGTGTTATATTAGGTAACACAGTAATTGTCTCAAATTGATCTATTAAACTCCATAAGCTATACAGGAACATGATGACCATTTAAAATAAAAAATAAGCATGTTTTTTGTTGTATACTTTCAAAAACGAAATTAATTTTTTTTTTTAAATTATGGACGTAAGCGAATTTTTGGCGAAATAATACGAGCGGTTTGAAAGATATTTTAAATATTCCAGACTTTTTTGACACCCTGTATTAGGTACGTATTATAATTTATATTTAGGAGGTTATTTGTTCCTTTAAATATTTTTCTATGTGTTTTACGACTGACAGATATAACTTTGTATTTACTTTATAACAAGGTTGGTAGGATATATTAAGTAAGTACGGAAACTTTAAGGAATTCATTTTTGAGTGATTTTAGGACCAAAAGTTAATATCATTATAGATCCGCAAAAGCTTCGTTTTCGAGATACAACTTTTAAAAATTCCCTTTTTTATTATAATATTGAATGGTATCAGCTATTTCATTGAAACTTGCTACATACTAATGGATATTTACGAGCTACTTTTTGCAAGTATTAAGATATATTTAATTCAACCATGAGCGTAGATATGGGTAACCTGTTTTAATCTTTTAAAACATTATCTAGTAAGCCAAGCAAAAGGTACACAAAAAGTGTATCTTTATAATTTTTGATTAGATTAGCCCTTTTCGAGAAAATTTACTTATTAGGTTTTTATGTACGCCTATGGACAAAGTTAAGTGCGAATCATTGCTTAGAAATCAACTAAAAAGAAAATACTTAGTTTCTAGCCAATTTTAAGAAATATTTTAGTTTTCATATGTTAAAATTATTAATAAAATAATTTTAAAAAGAAAATAATGTTCTTTTATTCTGGAAATCAAACGGTTCCCGAAAGAATTTTATAAGTTATTAAATTTATTTTTATAAGATTCATCTGGTACTTTATTTTTGTAGAGATCTGAGCAATTTTGATTCACAATTAAATTTCTCCAGAGGCGTGCATGAAAATCTAATAAGGAAATTTTCTTGAAAAAGATACGCCCAATCAAAAATTATCAAGAGACCCTTTTATTATGCCTGGCTTACTAAATAATGCTTTAAAAGTTTAAAACAATCAGTGGCATGCCATTTTTTGCTTGAAAGTCTTAATACCGTTACCCATATCTACGCTCGCGGTTGAATTAAAAATATATTAATACTTGCAAAATGTAGCCTCTAAATATCTATTTGTGTGTCACAAGCTTCAATGAAGTAGCTGTTACCATTCAATAATATTTTAGAAAAAAGTAAATATTTAAAAAAAGTTGAACACTCTGTAGGTATCTACAAAACGGAGCTCTTGCGGACCTATAATTATATGAACTTTTGGTCTTAGAATCGATCAAGGATTAATTCCTTAAAGTTTACGAACTTAATTAATTAACACCCTGTATAATATCAGTGATAAATACCCTGATATACAGGATGTCCCATAACTTATGGGCCATAGAGTAACTGGAGATAATAGACATCAAACTAGATCAATTACGTCATTTAAGTTTTTTAGAAATGTTACTCGTTCTAGATATACAGGGTGTTAAAAGTGAACGTTTGTTTTCGAAAAAAAAACCTAATTTGAAAACGGTTCGATTTATTAAATTTTGAAAGTTGGATTTATAAAAATTTGATCAACTAAATATTACATTCAAATGTATATTCGGACCAACCATTACTCAGACTGATTAAAACCTGGGATAAACTTACTTGTTCGCCAGCCTTTTTTACGCGTTTTATAGTTTTATGTTAGAAATAATATTTTAGTTTTCTTTTGGCTGTTGTTCCGTTCTCAATTTTTATTTTTAGTTGAATCATAGTTAAATGCAAAAATATATAATGTGTTCATATTCATAAACTAGTATTTTTTACCTACATTTTACATTCCTATACAAGGTATTAATAGAACTTGATATTGTAATAGCAACTATCATTAAATAGAATAGAATTAAAATACAAATTTAAATGTTGATAACTTCTTAAATTAAGTAATTTTGAATATTAAAATTATATCAAATTTTTTAAGTACAAAACAGATGAAATAGTTTAAAAATATAAATAAATATCCAAATTTGATATATTTATTTCCGGTATATGTAGGTATAGATATCGGATATTTGAATATTTATATAAACATGATATGTACCAACCCTGTTTTATACGCTCTGTTTTAATATTTTTTATATTATAAATCAATAAAACTTTGATCAACTAAATGTTACATTCAAATCTATCAGTTTCGGAGATTTCAAATCTCACAATAATAGTCACAAGCGTTGCACTCTGCTTCGGCATTTTCAATGTCCTCCCCGGTTGCATCTTTGTAAAGGACCGTGAATCTTTTGTGTTCGTTCGTAGTTTTTTACGTTGATTCGTATTTAGCAAAAAAATGTACAGGGTCATCCAACTAGGACTGAACAGGGGCCTATTTTTTTAGTTTTCCTGTATTTTTATTTAAACCAATATAGCCATTTAGTTTATGCTTTGCCGTAGAATCTAAAATTACCATTTAAAAAGCGATCTGACTTAAAACAAAGAAACTGTGGCGTAAAGTTGTTGTTTTTTCAATGGAACACCCTGTATATTATTTATTTTTATGAAACGCCCTTCTTTCCTGATTCCATAAATATATAGTTTGTCCACATTAGCTCAAAGCGTTTTTAAGATATGAGCAATCAAACATTTAAAAAGCTGTATTCATTTGAGCTTAATACGTCTAGAATGCCTTGGAAAAGAAAATCCCCGTAATGGCGATGCATTAAAATACAGCTTTTTAAATGTTTGATTGCTCATATCTTAAAAACGGTTTGAGCTAATATGGACAAACTATATATTTATGGAATCAGGAAAGAAGGGCGTTTCATAAAAATAAATAATATACAGGGTGTTCCATTGAAAAAACAACAACTTTACGCCACAGTTCCTTTGTTTTAAGTCAGATCGCTTTTTAAATGGTAATTTTAGATTCTACGGCAAAGCATAAACTAAATGGCTATATTGGTTTAAATAAAAATACAGGGAAACTAAAAAAATAGGCCCCTGTTCAGTCCTGGTTGGATGACCCTATACATTATCTCATTTAAAATTCCAAAGTTACCCCCCACTCCTCAAAATGGGAAAAGGGGGTAGACGTCAAAAATGTATTTAAATATGTCCCCCCATCTCCCTATTCCCTCACCAAAATTTAAAGAAAATATTTTAAGGTAGGAGTATCAACATGCTTGCCAACCTATAACCTATTTCGCGTAGATTTATTTATGATTTCTAGCTTTTATACAAAATTTAAAGAAAATCAGTATCGACTTGATATTCTCTAGGTAATAATTGACATATTTAATAAATATCAAGGAATTTCATAACTTATTTTAGGAGAATTGTATAGCGAAAAATATCGGGTAAGATTTTTTTAACATTATTATGTCATTGTCACTCATTGTTCTTTCACTATACAATTCTCCCAAAATTAGCAATGAAATAAATTGATATTTTTGTAATATATCAGATACTACCTAAATAATGTACCGACGATATTGATTTTCTTTAAATATTAGTTATTAAAATAATAAACTCAAAAAATCAACGCAAAATAGGTTGGCAATAGATTGAATGACGTTGAGAATTCAACCTTAAACTGTTTTCGAGATATCGCCTTGTAACACTTTAAAAAACTCACCCTGTATAAATTTTACGAAATGTTTTCTCTAAATAACTTTTAATTGGCTTATTAGGAAATAATCAAATTTATTTAATTTCTTGACAAGATCGTAATGTGTCGCTTTGAAGTAAATTTTTCAAATTTTGTCTAAAAATATTGTTGTACCTAGGGCCTATAAGAAATGAAAAAATCAGCCTAAATCCACTTACCTTCATCAGGCGAAAATAAATTGCTTAGATCAATTGCTCTGTTTTCACTTTCTGTTTTGCTATCTTTTATGAGCGGTTTTTTATGTCGATCGCGAGGGATTTCTACAGATGCAGACCTTGGTGCTTTGTAAAATGTTCCAGATCGATCTGCAGGTTGGTGAGATGATCTAGTTCGATCTTCAGGTTGATCCATAGTTGTTTCTTTGGGTGTTCCTAGAACGAAGTAATATACAGGGTGATTCACGGTGGATGGAACGTTAGACGTTTCTGACGAACCAGTAAAGGAATCGTTCTGAAAATTTGGTCGTTTACATAAACGGACACGCTCTACCTATCTAAAATATTTTTAACAATACAGTGTTGCCGCTTCCACACAAAAATAATAGCCACTTCGATATTTTAAAGGAAACACCCTATATATTATTAAATTTTTAAATTCTACATAAAATTATAATTATTTTTTAATAAAAGCAATATTAGTCTATGCTTAATGGTTTCCGAGATATTGTCTCTTGAAAAATGACATTTCTGAAATTTGACAGCTTCTAGCTTTTTAACTGTACGTCTGCGAGCAAAACGGCTTACATGTCCCTATCTTCGATTTTTATTATCTTTCCAATAGAAACAACTTCCGGTCAAACCGGAAGTATTATATTTCCTACAAAGTTCAAAAATGTCATTTTTCAAGAGACAATATCTCGGAAACCATTAAGCATAGACTAATAATGTTTTTATTAAAAAATAATTATAATTTTATGTAGAATTTAAAAATTTAATAATATATAGGGTGTTCCATTTACTATTATTTTTGTGTGGAAGCGGCAACACTATATTGTTAAAAATATTTTAGGTTGGTAGAGCATGTCCGTTTATGTACGCGACCAAATTTTCAGAACGATTCCTTTACTGGTTCGTCAGAAACGTCTAACGTTCCATCCACCGTGAATCACCCTGTATATTATAGACAGGGTGTCTTACGGTCGATGGTACCTTAGACATTTCTGACGAACCAGTAAAGGAATCGTTCTGAAAATTTGGTAGCGTATATAAACGGACATGTTCTACCAACCTAAAATATTTTTAACAATACAGTGTTGCCGCTTCCACGCAAAAATAATAGTAACTTCGATTTTTTAAATGCAACACCATATATTTTATTTTATTTTCGAAACCCCCATTACTTTCCTTACAATTTTTATTAACTCTACTCTATACTTATCTCTTACCGTTTCTAAGATATAAATTAATTTCAGTTTTTTTTGTCCGAAAACGTCACTTTTAAAAATGCTGATAATTTTGAACTCTAAAACACTGAAACCCTGAAATTTGGTAAATAGTTAACTACTACCATAGGGCTCTTTGCCCTAGTCCCAAATCTTAGTTGCAATATACAGGGTGGTTGAAAAATACACTTATTCTGGTAACTTCAAAAAGTTGCCATAAGTCCTTTTTTTCAAATGAAATACCCACATTTTTTTTGACGTATTAGGCATAATTTGTAAAATTTTCTATACAATTCAATTTTAATTCGGTTGTTAGTTAGTTAGCCATGACAAAAACTGATGTTTACGTATGTTACTATGGTTATCGTTTTGACATTTCATTAAGGTTAGATACAAGATAGAAATACACTTTAAAGTCATGGAAGAAAAATATACAAATGCAGTTTTTATGAATTTATTTATTTTCTTTAGACAATGTGTTTGCATGCATTAAGAGCAGTAACCCCCTTTATCACAATGAAAATTGCCGAACGTTTTGCTGGTCAAACGAAAAGAAAAAATAAAAATTGATATTTAGAAAATAAATTCTACTTTAAATACCCCATCCAGCAAAGTAAATGACGATCGAAAATATTCCCAAAATTTTTTTTAGAAATTTTTTTTATTTTTAGTAATTTTGTAATATCTTAAACAATTCTTTATTGGTCAAAAGCAAAATGACTTTCCCGGGTGTAGAATGTTGTACCAAACAATTTTTCTTAAAGCCATTTTTCAATATCGGCCTTACTTTTTCTCAAAAACTTTGGGCGCGTAAAGTGAATTTAAGCGTGTAAAGTGGGTTTACGCGACAAAAGTTTTTGAGAAAAAAGTAAGCCGATATTGAAAAATGGCTTTAAGAAAAATTGTTTGGTACAACATTCTACACCTGGGAAAGTCATTTTGCTTTTGACCAATAAAGAATTGTTTAAAATATTACAAAATTACTAAAAATAAAAAAAATTTCTAAAAAAAATTTTGGGAATATTTTCGATCGTCATTTACTTTTCTGGATGGGGTATTTAAAGTAGAATTTATTTTCTAAATACCAATTTTTATTTTTTCTTTTCGTTTGACCAGCAAAACGTTCGGCAATTTTCATTGTGGTAAAGGGGTTACTTCCTCTTAACATGCAAAAAACATTAAAACTAAATTTTTCTTGAAATCCATGCAGTCATTACCCGCATATTAAAGTGTTTGGATGTAAACGGCCAGCGTTTTGAACATTTGTTAAATAGCATTTTATTATTTATAATAAACTTTTAATATTTGACTACCTAGTTAAAAAATTCTCCTGGATCCTTATGAATTTTCTAAGATTCATTGGCGGTAAATTAGAGTACATTTCGTTAAACTTTATACATGTCCTGGCGATAATTCATCACATTGTCCAAATAAAATAAATAAATTCATAAGAACTGCATTTGTATAGTTTTCTTCCATGACTTTAAAGTGTATTTCTATCTTGAATCTAAACTTAATGAAATGTCAAAACGATAACCATAGTAACATACGTAAACATCAGTTTTTGTCATTGCTAACTAACTAATAACCGAATTAAAATTGAATTTTATAGAAAATTTTACAAATTATGCTTAATACGTAAAAAAAAATTGTTAAACCAGTTAGTTAGGTACAGGTATGATATACAAGAATTAGGTAAAATTTTAGCAGCTTTTCAAATCCGTAATAATATACGGGGTGTTATATTTGAAAAAAAGGACTTATGGCAACTTTTTCAAGTTACCAGAATAAGTGTATTTTTCAACCACCCTGTATATTGCAACTAAGATTTGGGACTAGGGCAAAGAGCCCTATGGTATTAGTGAACTATTAACCCCACTTTTAGAGTTTTAGTGTTTTAGAGTTCAAAATTATCAGCATTTTTAAAAGTGACGTTTTCGGACAAAAAAAAAAGGAAATTAATTTATATCTTAGAAACGGTAAAAGATAAGTATAGAGTAGAGTTAATAAAAATTGTAAGGAAAGGAATGGGGGTTTCGAAAATAAAATATATGGTGTTGCATTAAAAAAATCGAAGTTACTATTATTTGGGAAGATAATAAAAATTGAAGATAGGGACATGTAAGCCGTTTTGCTCTAAGACGCACTGTTAGAAAGTTATAAGCTGTCAAAGTTCAAAAATGTCACTTTTCGAGAGTCAATATCTCGGAAACTATAAAGTATAGACTAATAATGCATTTAATAAAAAATAATTATAATTTTATGTGGAATTTAAAAATGTAAAAATATACTGGGTGTTATATTTAAAAATATAAAATTCGTTCGAATTCCAGACAAACTAAAAAGCTGGCAACAACGCCAATATCGTCATTCGATGCGTTAGATCCTCTTACACAACTGTACCAAATTTGGTTTACATCAGCCAGTAAATTGTGATGTTATTAAGCCGTTTCCAGACTTTATACACATACTGTATATAGATATACCGGGTGTCCACGGAAGGTGGTTCGCCCCTCTAACTTTTTTGTTTTTCAAGATAATGGAATAAAATTTGGGGATTTCTATACGACATAAAACTGCATTTTTGACAGGTGACTCAACATTATGGAACTTCTGGTTTAACGGGAAGTGACATAAACTTTCGATTTTTTAATGGGACACCTGGTATATTTTTACTTTTTTTGACTCCATACGACATTCTAAAAACAACGATGTCTCACTTGTCACTTTTTGTCACCAAGAAAATATTTTTTTTTTCAAATTTATTGTTTTATCTAGAGGGCTAGGAATACCTTAAAATCACTTATTTCAGTTCTTTAATATATAATAATAATATTTTATTAAGATTATTTTGATACCATATACACTATTAGGTTTTGGAAAAACTCCAATAAAAAAACTTTAAAAAGTTAACTTTCCTAAAATGAAGCATCTTTTGAGAATACATTTAGATTTAAATGCATCAAGTAGCCTGTGACCAGCAAAACTGATAAAACAAAATCATGCCTTGAAGAAAATTGAAATGCCAACAGCTTCTGCCAAAGTAAATTAGTTTGTTGTTTAAAAAAGATGGAAAATAATAGTTTTACAAGTAGTGAAAAAGTTAATATGTTATTATTGTCAGGCTCATTTCGCATTTTCGGAACCAGTTTTGGGTACCGAATAGTACCGCCTTGAATGACGCCGATTAAAAAAACCTTTGTGCCTGTTTAAATGTCTATTAAAAATACCCAAATGAGTTATTTTTCAGTTTGCAAATGTTCGTTTATTAATCTGACAAATTGTTATTTATCAGATAGTGAAAATTCATATCAAAACTCAAAGTACCGGGCCTTAAGGATATGAGAATTCTTTTGATTTCAGGTACTGTTGTGGTGATATAATATAATGTTATTTATTTTATATTGATGTGATTTTGTGAAATAAAAAGTGACATTGTTCATCGCCGCATTTAAAACAAAAAATCCAATCTTTGGCCTTCGCTGTCATCGAATTTCTTCGAATCCGCACATACAATTTACTTCAATTCAAAAATATTGAAAGACCTATCCTTAAACTCTGTTTCTCATATACCCAGCAGATTTTCCGGTTATCCATTCGTTTTTAAAATATACTCTAATTTGTGTTAGTATAACTATACCAACTTTAAAAACTAGTTCCTCCTAAATAAAGGCCTAAATTAAAAATCTGTTACAAAACAAACAACGTTTGAACCTCTAGCTACCAAGCGATACCAAATTTATACCTACAATACAATACAAAATGTCTTTATTTAATTTCAAAGAAAGTTATAAAATAAAAACTTAATGAAAAGTGATGGCGACGTTCAAATTAATGCTCTTCAACGCAACCATCAGGTATAAAATAAAATATTAATTCAATAATTATTATTGCTAACCTAAGATATATGTATACTACGTAATGAAGTAAACAATTAGAAAATCAGAAATAAATGAATCGTCATAGCAAGTTACAAAATGACATAGTTACAAAATCACACACACTCTTCCAGCACATTACATACATCACACATACATCTTACCTTTAAAACCTTGAAAACTTGGAGAACTCTTAATGACTTCCGGGATATTATTTAAATTTTTTGTCGCATTGTAAGAAAATTATCGCCGAAACAAGGAGGTGTAATGCCTGGGAATACTATAAAGGGATGATGATCTTGTGAGACGGTTATGTATATCAGTTCATTTGAAGAGTTTTTGATATAGGTAAGGAGGAGTTTTAGTCTTATTAAGTTTATAAACCAAACAGGCCATATGTACTTTAAACCGTTCATCCAGGTTTAGCCAGTGGGAATTCCTAAAACAGTCCGAGATGTGATAAAATTTACGTAAATTGTAAGAGAATCGAACGCAGGAATTTTGTAATTTTTGTAAGGAATACCGATCGTGCTGACGTAACGAAGGCCAGAAAACAACATCAAAATAAGAGACAAATGAAAGAATTAAAGAGTCACATAATCTTAGCTTGATATCAGTAGTAAGAATATCCTTATGCATGTATAACAGTTTAAGTTTAAAATAGGACTTTTGAAGTAAATTATTTACATGGCCTGAAAATCTAAGGTTTGAAGAATCAAATTGCACTCCTAGATTATGACAACTATCAGTTACAAGTTAAAAGAGAACCATTTAAATTAAGTGCAAAACCATCATTTTGCTGTAGCAGATTACTGTTTTTTCCAAATAACAACACTTGTGTTTTGTTTTCATTTAATTTGAGTGAGTGTGCCTGTGAGACTCTAACAATAATGTCAAGATCTTCATTTAATTTTAATGCTGCTGTGAGGAAATCTTTAAGGAAAAATGACAAGTAGATCTGGGAATCATCAGCATACAAATGAAGAATGCAGTGCTTTAGAAAAGTATAAAAATCAGAAGTATAAATCAAATACAATATAGGGCCAAGAATACTACCCTGAGGAACCCCCTGAGTAATATGTAAAAATTTTGAGTTCATTTCATTGCATACAACTCCCTGCTGTCTTCCAGTCAAATAATTCCTTAAAATGACACTGCCGTCGGTAAAAACCCAAAGTAATACAATTTATCACAAAGTAAGTTATGGTTCAAGGTATCAAAGGCTTTACTGAAATCAAGCAGTACCAGACAAGTGTTCAACCCCCTATCAGAAGCTGTGAAAATGTCATCTGATACTTTAAACAGAGCAGTGCAGTTACTGTGTAAAGGTCTGAATCCTGACTGAACCATTGGAAGGATTTGTTGGCTATTTAAATAAACATTCAGTTGTTGAGCGACAATTTTCTCTAACACCTTGAATATCGTAGGCAGGAGGCTTATTGGCCTAAAATGACCTAACCTAACCTAAGTAGATTATTAGTCTTTGGGACGGGAAGTATATTTGCACATTACCATGCATCTGGAAAAGCACCTGTAGAAAGGCATGTGTTTAAATAAATTTTACTAGTAATATTTATTGACAGCCGAATGCCTGCAACTACTTTTGAAATATTTATCTTGGTGATTGATCATCAATGTAAATAAATAGCTTGAGGTAGAAGCGCCCTGACACTGTGGCCGTGCTAGTAATAGTAAAAGTTGAGGGGAGGCTTATATAGCAACCTGGCGAGTAGACCCAGGCGAACCTTTTTTTGCATACTCCTCATGTAAGATGTTTACTAAAATGCATATACCTTTTCTATCTGTAGTGGTATCCTTCATCTTGCTTCTTCTTTCACTACACTTTGACCTTACAGAACCACATGCACTCACCAGTGTTGATGCGCTTGTTCTTCTGTGTACGCTTCCTGTTGTTCCTATGCTCACCCGATCTTGATCTAGAACATATAAGTTAAAAGTTTATAAAGGCAAGCGAACTGAAAATTATTCTTTTCCTCCGCTAATACCGAATTACTCCCAATAATAGGTAAAGTACAGTTGTATTCATAAAAAAAGCGTACACGAATTAAAATAAGGAGACTTGCGTAAAACCGGCTTATCGCATGTTAAAAGTGATTAAAAAGGCAAAGCATTGGCGTTGGGCGTTAGTTCAATAGAATAACGAAAATTATTTTGTTTATTTTATAATATTATATCTTAACAGTTTTATAAAAATTACAATAGAAACGAAAAACGTTTAACAAGAATAAATAAAATCTAATATTTGGTCATATATCCCTGTTTTTCTATTACTTGAGTCAGTCTAATCGGAATTGACTGAATTATATTTGATACAATATTTGGATCAAGCTCTTCCCAGCACGCATGTATTATTTTCCCTAAATCATTTGAATTTTGTGGCCTAAAATTTCGATTATACAGTGAGCTCAAAAAGTTTGGAATAAATTTGTTTAAAAGTCAGGTGATTATTTTCTGGAAAAACGCTTAGACACGTCGATTAATATTTTTAATTGCGAATTTTTTGACATAAGAAATGTGTATACAGGTTGTCTCAGGAAGGACATATACCGTCAACATTGATTTCTTAAAATAGAACACCCTGTATATTATATTATTTTTAAATTCTACGATACAATCTGAACACTTTTTGTAAAGCATACAATATCTCCAAAATCAAAGGTTTTCGATATATTGACATTTTTTCTGGTACAAAAACTACAATTAAAACTCTTTACATCTATTTAGTCTATAATATTTACATGGACTATATTAAATTTTATTTTAATAAATGTTGAAATTGACCGCCACCAACTTCCTGGCAATATGCAAGTCGATCTTTGAATTCTTCCAAAACGTTATGGATTACCGGGGGCTCTATTAATCTAACCTCATGCCTTATTCGAGCATTAAGTTCATCAATATTGTTAGGTCTGTTAAAGTATACTTTAAATTTTAAATAGCCCCACAGAAAAAAATCTAGGGGGGTCAAATCTGGTGACCTTTCCGGCCATTCTATTGGACCCAGTCGACCAATCCACTTGCCAGGAAAGACTGTATCCAAGTACTCACGCACCGGGCGTGTGTAATGGGCTGGTGCCCCATCTTGCTGGTACCATAAGTTATTTTTGGGAATGTTTGGCTCATCTGGATTTGGATAGAGTACAGTAAGTGTAGGTATTAACTCAATTTCTAAAAGGGACCTAAAATCCGGTTATCAACAATTCCAAACCAACCATTCACTCTTTGCGGGTATTGTGTGTGGTACTCCATGATCCAGTGTTAGCCCAATATCGACAGTTTTGGCGATTCAGATGCCCATTTAGAGTAAACGTTGCTTCATCAGAAAACACAATTCTTTTTAAAATTTGAGGATCTTCAATGTATCTGTTCATAGTGTTCATCATTATTTCGCAAAATTCTGTTCTTCTATCCGGGTCATCTTCATTAAGTTCATGAACCAACTGTGCCCTATAGGGATGCCAGTAAATGTCTGTGTCAAAATAAATTAATTCATGTAACAGGTTATAATAATAATAATAAAGAAATGCGCAATTAAAACTAAAAATCCACGTATCTTAGCATTTTTCAGAAAAATATTAAAATGTCAATATATCGAAAACCGTTGATTTTGGAGATATGGTAAGTTATACAAAAAGTGTTCAGAATGTATCGTAGAATTTAAAAATACTATTATATACAGGGTATTCTATTTAAAAAAATTAATGTTGACGGTATATGTTCTTCTTGAGTCAACCGGTATACACATTTATTATGTCAAAAAATCGCAATTAAAAATAATAATCGACGTGTCCAAGCGTCCAAGCTCACTATATATTTTTTTTACGATTATAGCCCAAATATTTTCAATTGGATTGATATCGGGACTATAAGCGGCCCAAGGCAGCACTTTCACATTATGGGTTTGAAACCAGTGGAATACAGCATTGGCAGTATGGACTGGACAATTATCTTGTTAAAATATGAAAGTGTTATTGGAATATATTTGCTCAGCAGATGGTAACAATATGTTTTCTAAAATGTGAATGTAATTTTCGGTTTTAAATCTTCCCTCTATTCGCCAGCAAACACCAGGTCCTCCATGAACACTTATCCAGCCCCATACATTTACAGAGAAACGCCCATGTCTAGAAGTGAGGGGGTTAATATATCGCTCTTCAAACCTGGTATTGTTTGGACGGTACACACGAATTTATCTGTTATAAGTCGACTGGAACGTCTTTTCATTGGTAAAAATGACCCTGTTCCAAAATTGAGGATTGCGGTATATTATAATTTAAAACAAAAATAATCCTTGATTGTCGCTTTTCCTCGGTACCTAAGAAACATTTTTTTAGCAGCTGAGTGACATTTTATGCAGTTGCTAATGGAATATTTCTTAAATATCCCCAAAAAGCAGCATCCTGTTCAGGGTTGGAACGTTTGGGACGACCTGAACCAATTTTCCTCTTAAGGAATTCTTTTTGTTCCCAGCGTTGCTTTTAATTATCAATATAGTTTTCTTATTTCTATTATACAACTGCGCTACAGCACGGATTGACCACCCTTCTTCGATTCTTGATACAGTTTGAGCTTTTTCAACTTCAGACAACTGACGAGGCATTTTTATGTTCGTCAAAGTTTATCAAACGTTACCACCATGCAGTTTCAAAATTAATTACACCAACGCCAATGCTTTGCATTTTTGATAATATGTGATGTGTGATAACCTCAAATAAACAATCATTAAAACAAGCCGATTATACGCAAATATGACAAAACTTACCTATCATTCTAATTCTTGTATGCTTTTTTTTTATGAATACAACTGTACATCTCAAAGAATATTGTCTTGGCTTTTGCTATCTGTCATTTCTTTTAATAAAACCCTGTTGTATACCTGAAAGGTCTACTTGACAACCAAACGAAGAAAGTGTTTTATATGTGAAGAAATCAACAATCATTTTGTTAACGTAGGAGAAACACTTTCAATGATAAGATAAAAAAACAATAATTAATAATCTATGCGATTTTCTGGAAAGCCTAAATTTACTTTTTCCTAATCAGTATGGCTTTCGTAGATTTAAGGATACAGAAATAGCTGTAGGAGATATCATAACAGAAATTCAAGTAAATTTTGACAGCAAGAAACAATGTTGTTTACTATCCTTAGATCTGTGTAAGGCTTTTGACACCGTAAACCATCATATTTTATTAAGAAAATTATACAGTATTGGAATAAAAAGAAATACACACAAAATACTGCATAGTTATATCGTACAGTTTGTTGAAATTGGGGAAAGAAAAAGTTTGGAGAAATATTATGTGGAGTTCCACAACGATCAATATTAGGTCCAGTACTATTCTTAGTTTATATTAATTCCGTTTCTAAATTAAAGTTAAAAGGCCATTAAAAGCTTTTTGCAGATGACACAATTTTTTATTTTGCGGAAAATTTCGCAGAAATGTATTTTGATATTAATAATAATCTACAAATAATTCTTTTTGGCTGCAATCAAATAAACTTACGTAAAATTTTACAAAATCTTCTTTTATGTTTATAATTAAAAATAAAATAAATTCTATCATTTACCCCTTAAAATTTAATAATACTAGTAAGAATATTCAATATTCAAAAGCGACAAAATTTTTAGGATTAGTTTTAGACGAAAATTTAAATTCGAGACGCCTCATCCAGTATATTATAAACTAGATATCTCCCTTGATATCTGTTTTCACCAGAGCTAGATATTACATTTCTTTGAAATATTAAAAAATATAATAATATGTTTCTTCATTAATATTTTTAAAATAACAATATTTAGCTTCTTCATGGGAATCTGCTTATTTATCAAAACTTAAAACTTTCGCAAAGATTGCAAAATAAAGTTATTAAATGCATACACAGATTACCACATATAGAACCAACTATTAATCTATAAAAACCTAAGGGGTATTTCAACATTCAAGACATTTATAAATGAAAAATCATAAAACATAAAACCTCAGGAGAATAGGATAATACATGAACATAACACCAGACAATGTATAAATTATCAAAATACACCAGTAAAAAGTAATTTCGGAAAAAAATCGCTTTTATGTAACGGAATAATAAAGTATATAATCCAAAAATTAGTAGAAAAATTAAAAAATTGACAATTTAAAAAAAAATAAAAAGTTTTAGGTGTACTACATTAATGATTTATAAGTACAATTTTTTTTATTGATTTTATTCGTCATTTAAATTGGATTAAATTACTTTCTTCATAATATGTCATTAATTGTTATTATTTTCTGTATTTTGTCAGTTTTCATATAATAAACTGTAAAAGTTAGTTAGGAGTAAATTCATTTTAAAGTAAAAAAAACAATTTTCTCGAACTTTGTTATGAGCACTTTCTTTGCTGGTATCTCCTTTAAAGAAATACTCGTAAAAAAAACAAAAACGGAAAATGAAGTTTTCGTTTTTCTCCGATATCTCCGGAAGTAGTAGGAATTTGCTTAATTTCTCACTAGCATTAACTTATGCTCCAAATTATCCAACTTTGCCCGAATTAACCTTTGCTGTATCTTGTTTAGTTTCCGAGATACCAATGGTGTGCATCGAATTTGGGACAGGTAAAGAAGCCGGCCTAAGATTAGTTACTTACCATCATGTGGGTCTAATCTTGATAGTGTAATTATTTTGCTTATAACTTCTGCCTTCTTGCCACTCAATGGCTGTCCTTCACTGTCATATACCCGAATTAATTTTTCTTCATATTCTTCAAAATCATAATAAGGTGTGTGGTTAGTAGCTCTTCCTGAACCTGTAGCTCTCTCATATGATTGAGGTCTATCTTCAGATCTGGAAGATATTCGACCCATTGACATTCCTGCAATGATTAAAAAAATTCAGGACAGATAGTATCTTAATAGTGCGACAAGTATTTTTGTTCATTAGCTCACTGAGCTAATCCAGTTTAAATAATATTTTATTTTCGCTTTCTTCTTATATTCTAATAAATTACAATTTAGAAATACTATTTTATTACACTTATATTATGTCAAATTTGGGTTTTTAATTTTCTTTGCATATTTTAATCTCATTCCCTAAAAACTATTGATTCACATTACTATTGAATGGTTAATTTACACTTAATGCAATAATTTCATGACATCGTTTGACGCTTTTTAATCGCTTGTATTATGTTAAGGTGGGAGTATCAACATACTTGCCAACCTATAACCTATTTTGATTTATTTAATTTATTTATTTTTTCTAGCTTTTACACAAGTTTAAATAAAATCAATATGGACTGCATATTCTATAGGTAATAATTGACATATTAAATTAATATCAATAAATTTCATAACTTATTTTAGGAGAATTATTGTATAGCGAAAAATATCGGGTAAGATTTTCGTAAGATCGACTAATATGGGCACCTGATAATTTTGAATTAAAAATTTTCCGGTATTCTAGATAAATTGAATCTATGCAAATAAAATCTATTTGGACCATCGTAGATTAAATTTTGAATGATGCACGTTCGTTAGATATAAACAGTATCAAAAAAATATAGTGTTTCCTAGGTCAATGTAATGACATTAAACAGTATTAAACTCCTAACCATAGGCGTCCCAGACAAATAATTAAAATGCAGGGAATCGTTTAATATGATATTAATATTATATATAAAGCAACTACTTTAATACGTAACACGTTTTAAGCAAACCGTAGTAATTCAAAATGCAGTGACAATTTAATTGTTTTTTTTTTCGATGAGAAAGACTGACCCCCTGTGGTGATACTATGGAGAACTAGAGGGTAGGAGGCCGATCGACAATGGCAGCATTTTCAAATTCTGTCCCGGTTTTTTGGTTAGTTCGCTATTGGCCGATAGATGCTCTCGCGTCGCAAGTGGGCTGGTGTCGTCTTCTTCTTCTTCTTCTGCGTTTTTTACTTTTACTTTTGACAAATAGACCAAATTGACATTTTATTTTCGAAATAAAAATAACGTTTGAAGACAAGACTAGACAAATAACGTTGTATTGTAATTGATTTTCATATTTATAATGAATAATGGTACAATTTATAAAAGTACAGTTTGCTTTGTGTCGGGGTGTAAGACATGATCTTTTTCAGAGAGGAAACGCATCCAAATAAGTCTCTTTCTAGCTCCAAAGGTATAGCTAGAATGTTTTTATACCCTGTATTTTAAAAACTAAGCATTGGAACATAGAAACATAAGAAACCATTTATTTGATAGCCCACTTCGAACACGAGCGCCGTCTTACGGCGACTCGTAAAGCTGAATTACTGATGATAATTTGTGACCGAATCCAATGCATTGCGATCGGCCTCCTACCTCAAGTCCTCCATAGGTGATACTAACAGAGGAGTGTCGGATTCAACCCTGATGGGGTCGCCTACCGACTAAACTCACCGTGTTCCTGCGGTTTCCGCGCCGTAGGCCTATAAACCTTCAGACCACTCGGTTCGGTATTTCGGCTCTGCACGCCTAATGCGTGCTTTGCGTCATACTCGCCAACACTTTGGGTACTCGGCGTACTTAAGCTGGCTTTGTCGTCTAACTACTCTAGCTAAGTAATAAGCTTACTGTGTTAGTGTTTGTGTTGATGTTTGCGATGTTTGTGCTCAGATTGTCTGAGCAGTAGCAAGGTGTTGCTTACTGTGTTGGTGTTTGTGTTTGCGATGTTGTGTTGTTTGTGCCCAGCTGAGATTGTTGTGTGTCCACGCATTTCCGCAATGGGGACCCCACTGTTTCTGGGAGAGAACCAACAGCGCTGGTCTGGGCAGAAGTAAGCTTTATAGGGTGTAGATTGTTACTAGCTAAGAACTTATTTGTGTTAGTGTAGGTGTGTGTATTGGTGCAGTGTTGTGTGTAGTAAGTTCTTGTGTAGTAGGTATATTTTTTTGTAGGCTTTTTGTAGGCTTTTTTTGTTTACTAACTATTTAAACTAGATATGGCAGCGTCGAGTTTAACGACTCCTTTCTAAGTAAGTTCTTGTGTGAATTTAATTGCTGGAATCATCAGAATATTCAGAAGTAGAATCGTCTCCAGGTTGAATCACTATTGGCGCTATAGGCGGTAAAACAGGATATTCCTTTTCTACTTTTATAACATGAGCTTCACAGTTTTTCCATACATCGCTACTCATGTCACTAATTACCTGCCGAATATTATCAAGGACAGCTGCGCTTAATGTTGGTGACTGATTATTTTTTCGTAAACTTTTTTTTATGGTACCCCAAACCATTTCGATAGGGTTAAAGATACAATAATATGGGGGTAATCGCAAAAGATTATGGCCGCGCCTAGTGCAAAGAGTATCAATTACTTATTCATTTTTAAAGTTCCTCCTTTTGATGATTTTAATTAATTTCTTTTTGACTGGAATCCTTTCAGGAATATCCATATTTTTATTTCTCATAAACATTAGAATATCATCTTTCTTGGTGCTCATGTGGTATTTTATTTATTATTCTCGAATGATATGACGCATTGTCCATAACAATAACAATTCGGAGGAATGTTAGGTAAAAGCTGTTCAGCAAACCATTTTTCTAATAAATCTGCGGTCATATCTTCATGATAATCGACAGAAGATTGAGTAATATTTTTTGCCGACAAGAGCAACGCATTAGACACAAAACCATCTTTATCTCCGGCATGAAGAATAATAACACGTTTTCCCCTCGAACACGCAGTTTCAAATGGCCGCCAAAAAGCCATTGCTGATAATAAAATATATTAAGTAAAAAAACCTTACCTTTCTTCACAGTTACAAAGCAAAATTAAATACGTAAATTACAGCAAATTAAACCACCTACTACACTGGAGTGAGGATGACTTCATTATTTATTAGCAGGTAGAAATACTTCGGTAAAAATATTCCCCCTTCTTGTCTAGAACATATAAATTTGCAATTACTGTCTTTGTCTAGTATTGTTCACAGACTGTCCCAAACCGCCCGTTGGCGTCTGTTCCCATGGCAACGTGAACAAATTATATGCTGTTGCCAGTTCTACCAAATTTTCGGGTTTGTAAATACAATATATAAGTATAGGTGAAACAAGGGTTTGTTAATTAGTTGTTTTTTAACACTGAAAACCCTTTTTATTTTGATTTCAGTTATATTGTTTCTTAAGGACTAAAGAATGTATTATTATAACAATGAATGGCTTGTTATTTTTTTCTGTCACACACAAAACTCCTCGGTTTGAAGTATATTTGCAAACTAGCTTTCAAAGAAAGTTACTGACTAACAATTGAATACTAATATAAACGAAACATTTTTCATAAAAAAAACTTAAAGAATTGAAGAAAAAAGATCTGACAACCCTGGTTCTATTTCATGTCATCACACTGAGTTTGGAAAGATTATACCTACATTTATTTAAATTTCATTTAAAATAGTTAGTTGTAATACAAGTAGTGCTAAAGGTGATATTTTATTTTGTGAGAAGGGAAGTTTGGGAGCGTATCTCATCCGTTCGAATGGAATAAAATTACTTTTAGCACATAATATACCATATAAAGTCTGTTCAATGACCGCTGACCGTTACGTCACGATTAGTGCTCATCTTTCTAACGTTCGTGAACTAGATGAGATAGTAAATTTGCGTCAAAAATGAATGTCGTATAATTTTACCAGTCAAAAAACTTTATTGTTTTGACAGTGACATTTTTAATCAACATAATTTCAAAAATGTCATGGTATTGTGAAAAAGAACAGGCATTAATTTTAAAATTATTTGTTAATTTTCAAAGAGAAAGTGATGCCGGAAAGACCCTTTTACCTTTTAACGCAGTTTAAAAGGTAAATAGATATAATGAAGCAGGAATTTTGAAAACATAAAACATAAACCTCTCCTAAGGTGGATAAAACGGTGACACAGCGTAGTTATCACTTCTTAGGACCAAAATTATTTAACCGTCTTCCCGATAAAATACAAACACTAAATTCTACAGCACTATTTAAAAAGCAACTTAAACTCTGGATAAAAACTAAAGATAGACTAGAAATTCATAGCTTAGTAGATCTAAAAAATACCTATAATAACTAACTATAAAGCCTAAATATTAAAATAAACAGGCACTAACATTAATGTCTAATATATTCTAGAATATAATATCTAAATATGGTGGAGCTAAAAGACAAAACCATTCCTAACTTTTAAATAACCTTAACCTATAGCTATACTAGTATAGAGATAGTTTGGGATTCAGTGGAAATTAAAAATACTATATTTTACAAAAATTAATTGAATAATTTTACCCAGAACACTGTGGAAACAAAAACCTTATTGCCATATACGATGGAGTTCAAATAGTAACAACTGGTGCAGGTATATATTAAAACTTGGGGCAATCATAATTATATTATAGTGCAGTAAAAATAAATTATGACCTGGGCAAAATTGCAACACAAATGATTCTTTTTGCATTCTATTGTGAAAAGTGTATATTTTAACATATTCAAAATCCCCATTAATCCTGGCCCCGGAAATCAGTCAAAATCCAAGATGGCGACTGAATTTTGCATTTTTAATTACAAAATTTACAACTTTGTTTTTATAAGGTATAACTTGGCAAAAATGTTTAAAATACAAAGATAAAAGTATAAAATAGGTATTAAATAGGTAATATAGGTATTGAATCACTTAAATTGCCTATTGTAGGTACATTAGAGAAAACTTTATTACACATTAGACTTACAAGAAAAAAAACATTATTTGAATGAACAAAAATTAAAATAATTTGGCTGGATTTTCACAATTCACAATCTTTATCTGTACTTTCCATTTCTTCATCTTCTATTGGCTGCGGACTATTTTCACAATTTGTTTCTTGACACTGACCACATAAACTGGTACATTCCAAACCATTCTTTCGGCATTTCATGGCACCACAGCCGGTTTAGCAGTTACATCTTACTATGCGTAATATATACTTTCAGGTGCTGATGGAAAATCCATTGTTTTCGGTACATGTACATGTATACTCCATCCACAGTCTGTTGGGTTCAAGCTTGCATTTGTTTCCATATACAAATTTGCAAATAATATGCACTGAAGCTATGGTACTTGACAGCTGATTCCGTTGGGAGAAGGTTCTGTGGCTGAACGAATCATTTTGTCTTCGATACTTTATTAATAATAGTTCTATACCTAAGTGTATTTAGTGAATCATCTGGATTTTTTAAACAAAACGTTGCAAAACTGATTGCTTTCCAATATGGAATATTCTGGAGGTGCTGTCACATCCTGTATACGAATATATAAAGAATAGACTGTTCGCTAAGTAATTTCCGAGCGAATATCTAGTGGCATTGATACCATAAATGTTATTCTGTTTGAAAGATTTTTTATCACTTCTGAAAAACAGCTTGTGGTATGCTTGATTACACCAATAAATCAGCAATACCAATTAATAGGTCAGTGTCTTCTCCTATCACTGTTGTAGTTTTAATTTTTGAAGATTCCACTGCAGTTTTAACAATGTCCACATCAGCATCATCAACTGAATGAATTACTGAACAACCATGTTTTTATCGTATTTCTTCAGCGATTATATTAATTATTTTCTGCTTGTTTTCCTTCTTAGTGAGAAACATTTCCTTACTTCCTACACAGATCATATTTCATTACTTCCCCAAGATCAATTTCACTGGAAGAAGATGACATAACGGTTGGTATAATGGTAATACAAAAGTACAATGTAAATGGCTGCAAAATGGTGGCCTTTAATTATTTAAATGGCCGACATTTTGAAAAAAAAAGTAAAGTCGAATCTATGTATTTTAAACATTTTTTGCCAAGTTACACCTTATAAATACAAGGTTATACAGGGTCCCGCAATAGTGCGTCAGGCTTCCATAGCTCCTATACGAATGGGGTTAGGAATTTTATTAATATGCCGACTTAAACCGCATAGTACGGGGTACTTCCGGAAAATATTTTCTCATATACAGGGTGGCCCAAAAAAGTGTGGTCACATAAAGTTGTGATTTTTTAAATGGAATACCCTGTATATTATTAAATTTTCACAATCTACATAAAATTGTAATAATTTTTTAAAAATGCATTACTGGTCTATACTTAATAGTTTCCGAGATATCGATATTTGAAAAATGACGTTTTTGAACTTTGACAGCTTTTAGCTTTCTAACTGTACGTCTTAGAGCAAAACGGCTTACATGTTCCTATCTTCGATTTTTATTATCTTTCCAATAGTGTCAACTTCCGGTCAAACCGGATGTAACTCGAAAGCAGAAAATATAGTACTTTCGGTTTGACCGGAAGTTAAAATTTTTGGAAAGATAACAGAAATCGAAGATAGGAACATGTAAGCCGTTTTGCTCTAAGACGTACAGTTAGAAAGCTAGAAGCTGTCAAAGTTCAAAAACGTCATTTTTCAAATATCGATATCTCGGAAACTATTAAGTATAGACCAGTCATGCATTTATAAAAAAGTTATTATAATTTTATGTAGAATGTGAAAATTTAATAATATACAGGGTATTCCATTTAAAAAATCACAACTTTATGTGACCACACTTTTTTGGGCCACCCTGTATATGGGAAAATATTTTCCGGAAGTACCCCGTACTATGCGGTTTAAGTCGGCATATTAATAAAATTTGTAACCCCATTCGTATAGGAGCTATGGAAGCCTGACGCACTATTGCAGGACCCTGTATATACATTTTGTAATTAAAAATACAAAATTCAGCCCCCATCTTGGATTTTGACTAATTTCCAGGGCCAGGATTAATGGGGATTTTAAATATGTTAAAATATACACTTTACACAATAGAATGCAAAAAGAATCATTTGTGTTGCAATTTTGCCCAGGTCAAGGGAATTTTTACACCATATTGACTGCACTATTACTTATTATTGATAAAACACAATTATTATTTTTTTTTTAGTTATTATAGGTACTAATAAGAGAATTATAAAATTTATTTGGGTTTCAGGATACTCTTTGATCATAAATGATAAGTATTTTTATTTTTTTAATTTATTTATCTTCTTACAACCTAAAGTTGTACTTGTGCTTATATTAATAAGTCTGAACTTCGTACAAGTCCTAGGGACTTAACGATACTTCTAATTTATTTTCAAGAGCAAGTGATACTCTTTTTATTTTCAGGTACATGTAATAAAATTTTTTTCTTTTGTACAAAAACAAAAATATGGCAATGTTTTTATAAATAACTATCTGTTTTATAAAGTTTCTGATGCTTTGGAAGTTTCGTGTTCAACAATCCAACGAATTAAGACAATGGGGATAAAGATGGATGTAGATTTTAAGAATCGCAATAATGTAGCTATTTTGTCATCCCGTGGACGACAACTCACGAAATTGGTGAACGTACCATAAGAGAGCGTATTTATGGGATGTATAGAGCAGGAAAACACGTTACCATTCGCTCAATACAACTAAACTTTAAAATCATTGATGGTCTTGAAATATCCACTGGTTCATTGGCGGAATGTTTAAAAAAATTAAAATGGTGTAAATGTATTGTATCAAACAGGCGTTTTTTATTAATGCAATTAATAATTTTTTTTTCTATGTATCATAACAAATCTATTACGATACGCATTTGCGTATCGTAATGAAGCTAATTCGATACGCGTTTTTTCTTTATTTGATGTTGGTAACATTAAAATGTTTTATTTCATTGACTTGGGCGGCCTTTGTGATTTACGAGAAAACCCATTTTTCGCAGAGGAAAAATAGCTTGATAACATACTTTTTTATTCTGTGTGGATAACAGTCATGTATGTTGGTTGCATAAATCCATAAATCAATCTTTTGTAGATGCTTCAAGCTATCATTTTCTGCCAAATCCTATCCAAAATTCAATCTACTAACCTTGTCGATTTTAACTTCAACTTTATTTGAATTTTCCATCTTCCCTATACTAAATTTCAATGCCGTGACGTAAGATCACGTCTTTTGAAATTCGAAAAAAAGTAGCAAAATCGCCCGAATTTCCGAACGCTCTGTATATGTACCGAATGTTCAAGGATTACACAACGTAATCCGTCTAATTTCAAATCTCATATCGCTAAAATAACTTTAGAATCTCGTGGTGAAAATGGGTCAATAAATCAAAAAATGACAGTTCGCAAAATGATTTTTGTTGTCCAGATGCTACTATGATAAAAAATAGTATTACCAACATAAAATTTAGACATAAAAGTTTACAAAATTTGAAGGATTAATTTTCTTTTTAAATACGTGTTTTTTATTGAAAAAACTACAAATTAGAAAAAATAGTATAACGTACGTGTTATATAAAGCAGTTTTAAGCACTTGTCCCGTTATAAAACTCGCCGCAAGCGGACGCGTACTATAAAATGATGCTTTATAAAACGTGTAAGTTAATATACTATTATTTTATTGTTTTAGTATTGCAACATGGACATCGAGTTTAAGGACTTCCTCCATATCATTGCCACTTTAATCCTATTGAAATGGTTTGGTCGGAATGTATCCGCTATTATGATGCAAAAATAAGTTCTATATGACGCAAGTCTGTGGAATGAAGCCATAGAAAATGTAACAGTAGATAAATGGAAAAATTATGTAACATCCACTAATAAAATTATTAAGGACGTGTGGGAACGGGAAGGATTTATCGGTGTTTTAGATACTCTTCCATTTATTATTAACTTGGACTAATCTGATGATGATGATCCTTGCGGAGATTATTTTAATTATTAAAAAAATGTATTTTGTTACGTTGTCATTTCAGTATTGAAAATACTACTGGTCGCGTATATACGGGTCCATTTCATGAAAAATGAACGACAGAGATTAGTCAACCGCGTCGGCCTTGGCTTGGCGGTGTTGGTAGGTCAAGGTTGCATAGACCAAAATTAATGCAAGAAATGAAGGATGCTGGCGCTCTTGAAATACGATACACATACCTTATTGATGGGACTTCCTTCGACAAAACCCATTTAGATTACTTTGCTTATGGTAGGTCACATATACTCTTAAGTTAGATATAGGAAAACGTTATGAGTGCAGTGTTACGAAATACCAAGACGATACGTTTGGTTTTTAAATATTATACTGTGTGTTTGAATATAACTTTATTTGGACATAATAAAAAGTAGATTATCTTTATTATTGTTCTATATTCTTACATAAAGGACATAAATAACACGGCGGATCTGTAATAAGCCAAACGTTAAACCGGCTAGAGTAATTCTTATTGATCGGGAGCTCTGATAAATTGAAAGAATTAAAGAAAAATTGTGTGTGCTTAAGACCACACGACAGAAGTGAAAACTTCAACAAGGTAAAATTAACAATATCAAATACACGAGTGTCTAGACAACGCACACTGACTTTTTCCACGTCGATACGTCGATACTGAATGCGACCGATGGCGGCATGCTCTTTCCTATAACGTTCATTCGGGTCAGGGTCAGTTCGGATTGAATATAGCAGTTAAATTCGAGCGTAGCACACCCGAGTCTGACGCCTGACGCGTGACGGCGACGCGTGACGGCTCAGTTTAATTCAGTGCCCACAAAAAGTGCTAAATGCGCCTAAAGAAGTTTTCACTTCAAAAATAAACCAATAAATCAATTAAGAATGATTAGTATCATATATATAACTCCTGAAATAAATAATTTATTGTAATTAGCGGTAATGAAAGTTCACACTGACAGGTCAGTTAGACATAAGGGTCACTTAGACCGGTGGTCAAAAGTGGATATTCCCGGATCTAAGAAAAATAGCGCGGTGGTCTTGAAATATTACAAAGGAAGTTGGGGGTAAATAATTGAGTAAATAATTGAAAAAATTGGAAAAACTAAACAGTGAATGTCGCTGAAACAAAGCGAAGTAGCGCGGCGGTCTTGGCATACTACACAGAAAGTCGGGGGAGAATATTTCAAAACAGCATCAAACAAAGGAAGTTGGGGCTAAAGAAATAAAAAAAGTGAAAAAAACTAAAAAGTAAATATCTCTGTGTCAACACGTTACATACTTGTAAGAAAACACAAAGTGTGTTAAGGGTGGCTGCTTACATCTTAACTTAATGGTGGATCCTGACATACTCATAGATAGGAGTAATCTGTGACATACTGGTTTCCTTTTCGCCACTGTATGTGGTAGGTATTTTCAATACGCCTATGATACTTGCGTAAGATGCAAGATCTGTGGATTTTTTAATTATATTTTCGTCTCAATGATATTATAAATAATATAATGAAAATATTTGAAACAAAATTTATAGACTAATGCACTAGACAAAAAAATATATGATTCAATCTTAAATTTTATAAATACGTTTTATTTATTTTTCAGTAAATTTAAATTAATTTAAAATTTCATAATAATTTTCAAAAACCAAATGTTTCATCCCATGTTAACTTTTTTATTTCTGACTTCATTAACAGTATGAAAATAATTGAATCGGTGAGAATAAGAACAGTATAAGTCCAAATTTGGACATTTCGATCTGGTATAGCCATTTTGTCTGTAATACAAGGCTGCATCAAATGAGTGTAAAAACAGTACTAATATCACTTTATTAAGACTATGACGGCGCTCATCGTGAAGCGTTGAGCGGACTTTACAGAGAGTTTTTTTCGTTTTCCCAAAACTGTAACATTTGGACTTGTACTGTTTTTATTCTCACCGATTCAATTAAAATTTTTAAAAAACGTGCTTTACGTGAATCAAGCCTAAGAAAAATCATAACCTTTACCACCGGGAAGTCAAGCAAACTAGCTTAATTTACGACGTACCACAAATATGGAGAATATGACGTAACGGTCAGCGGTCATTGAGCATACTTTACACTGTTTTTCCTACAAACACCATTAAAACTACAAATCAACGCATTTCTTACGATATTAAATTTATAAAATATGATTTTGAAATCCATTAACCAAGTCTATTGTTGCAAGGTTTGATCGTTTGTTGACAAGTAACTTAAAATCTCGGACCATTGATCAAGAAAATGAATTTGTCTCGGCGGAAATCGAAGAAACTGCTAATAAAGTCACTTTCCAGTTATTGCCTACTAAGCAACAGTATGAATTTTTGTATAAATAATGGTTTTGTCCAAAACTTTAACGGATAACATTGGTCGCTACACTGGTACAAGCTTCACAGAAACAATCACTTCTAAAGCTTCTAATGAGATTGGCCATAGAATTACTTATTCTAATTGAATTTCTCTAACTGTACCGGGTGTAGAATGAAAAGGGACGCAGGCTGTATCTTGGAAACTGTAGACTTGGAAAAATATTTATTACAAAAGTGGCTGAAAATTATTTTTAAGTTTCTAGGTTGGCCGGCAGGGGACGTAACTATAGTGGCCAAAAAAAAAAGAAGGATTTCCTAAAAAATCCTCATAGCAAAGGTGTGTCGAAGGTTGCATTTTGACAATCATATAAAAATTCTAGATTTGTTTTGTTTTTAAGTTTTTTCCCTACCTTTTTGTTTAAGGGGTTTAGGATGAAACAAATATGGCTGTGCAAAAATGATCACACTTTTGGTTTGGCTTATCGAAATTTGACAAATTTGAACTCGCTAAATAGGGATTCTTTGGTTTTATCATTAAATATCAAAATATAAGAAGGCCATATAAGCAGATTTCCTAAATTTGCTACGTTAAATTCATAGATGGCACCAATGAGTTATCAAAAATAAAGTGTATTGATGCAGCCACTAACGACAAGTCTTTTCACTGCTAAATTAAAACATTGTTGCCGCCTGTCTGTTTGACTTGCTGCATGAGTTTTTTAATTTTTTTTATAGCTTATCGTAAAACTTGATTTCACATAAGTACCTACACCTATCCTAGATTTAAGTAGCTTACATTTATTTTCATACCTATAGTATAGTCTAGACTTAAAAATGTCCCTATTTTAAATTGCTTTGTACCATATAATATTTTCAACCTATTGACGTCCCAACGATTACATGAAAACATATTGACTGCCATGTATTCTATTTCTAACAGAATTAAATGACGACTCTCACTATTTAATACATACCTTGGCTACAACGTATGTGTTGGGTAAAATATGAATGATGTGCGGTTTGTATAACTTGGTTTTTATTTGCAATTATTACTACTTTTCAAAATGGTTAAAATAAGTAGGTTTTACTTTCTTACTTAAGAAACATCCAGTTTGTTTGTATTAGTGTATTACGTATTTTGCTATTTTTCGACAAAATGAAACCTATTTTAGTTATACTTGCTGTCGCTTTTTATCTACTTTTATTTGTTTAAAATTTAACACCTAATGCAACGGTAAAACCATTGTGAAGATCGGTTCAATTACCCCGGAGTAATCAGCATACATACTATTATCAAAAACATACATTCGGCTGGAATTGAGAACCTCCTATTTTATTGTCTGTTAAAAATGCTTATTTCATGGCAATTTTACTCGTTGAACTTTGGGCATGTTTATTCAAAGATTAAATCCCTCGAGCTTCGCTCTCGTGATCTAATCAGAATAAACATTTCCAAATTCAACTCGTAAAATTTCCAAACAAAAAAGTTTTCGTGACAGCTGAAAAATTTAACCGATAAAAAAACGAGGTCTTGTGATATTACTGTTGATAAAATCAATATCGTCGGCATATTATTTAGATAATATCTGACATACAGGGTGGTCCATTAGTGCGATAAAGGCCAATATCTAGTCTATTTCAAACAATAGAAAAAATCATTGTATACAAAAGTTGTGCAGAAACTTGACGTGCATATTTCAAAAATATTATTTATTATACAGGGTGGCCAAAAAGAAATATACAATACAAACTTAGGTTTTTTTTTAAATGGGACACCCTATATATTTTTTGATTTTCCGATTCCCCAGTTAATTTTAGTTATATTTTATCTACACTCTATACCTAAACCTAATAGGTTTTTAGATATTTAGGGTTTTGTAGGAAAATCTTAATAGTTTTGATCCCTCGTATATTATAGAAAACAAGTGAATATAAATAATTTTCTATACAATAAATCATGTTCATAATGTGAAAATTTCTTGTACCTATTAAAGTCTCGCGCAACCTCCTAATTATATACAGGGTGACACAAAACGCAAAAGTACTTTTTTCCCAACTTTTTTAAAGGAAACACCCTGTATATTTTTACATTTTTGAATTGCTCATACAATTATAAAAATATAATCCATGTAGCATACCCTATACCTAAAATGAACGGTTTCAGAAATATTTATATTTATATTTCAAAATATTGGCTTATTACTTTTTTTATATAAAGTACTTACTAAAATATTATATTAGTATGAATTAAGGGGTTTTTCATTTGTATTCATTTCATATTAATACTGACTAAGGTAGTTTTTGTTACTAAAAATGACTTCTGATCTTCTGATAAATATTACAAACATTTAAATACATTAAATAGAAAAATAGATCATCTTTATCTTAGGTAGCTATTAGTTTAATAGCAAAAACAATTGTTAAAGCCAGTTACGAGACAGAAAATCCTCATTTTATTAGAGTACACTGTCAAACTAGATGGTTTTTAAATGTATGGGGAGGTATTATTGTGGGAAACTTTGTAGTAGGACCATTTTTTTTAAGGAAGGCTTAATGCGCAACGCTATCTTCAGGTTTTGCAGGATGAATTATTGCCACCCAGAATGAGACATATTCTTAATTATATTAAGGAAATAATATTGTTTCAACAGGATGGTGCCCCTGTTCACCATACAGTAAATATTAATATATATTTAAATAATGAGTTACCGGATTGGACCAGTCGCATGGCGGCCAAGGTCACCCGACACTAAAATTGATTATTTTTTGTGGGGATATGTAAAAGACTGTATTCAAGATTCCTCCAACTACTAAAGAAGATATGAAGGCAAAAAATTCGTATTTCAAAATATTCCTGTCAATATGCTTAGAGATGTGGGCCGATAATTTGTGAATCGTATAAGACCGTGTGTTGACCAACATGGTCGTCATATTGAATATTTGTTGTAATTTAATATTTTTTTGCTTACTTTAATTTATTTTTGTTAATACATTTTCCTTATTGTCGTTTCATAAAGTACTCACTGGCTAGCCGGCTTCAACAAATTATTGTTATTGCTGTTTGCTAATAAACTCATAGCTACCTAAGATAAAGCGATCTATTTTTCTATTTACTGTATTTAAATGTTTGTAAAATCAATCGGAAGATCAGAAGTCATTTTTTGTAACAAAAACTATCTTAGTCAGTATTAATATGAAATCAATACAAATGAAAAACCCTTAATTCATACTAATATAATATTTTAGTAGGTATGTACTTTATGTAAAAAAAGTAATAAGCCAATATTTTAAAATATAAATGTAGATACTTCTGAAACCGTTCATTTTAGGTATAGGGTATGCTACATGGATTATATTTATAATTGTATGAGCAATTCAAAAATGTAAAAATATACAGGGTGTTTCATTTAGAAAAGTTGGGAAAACGTATTTTTGCGTTTTGTGTCACCCAGTAATAAGTTCAAGAAATTCTCACATTATGACCATGATTTATTGTATAGAAAATTATTTATATTCACTTGTTTTCTATAATATACGAGGGGTCAAAACTATTAAGAATTTCGTACAAAACCCTAAATATCTAAAAACCTACTAGGTTTAGGTACCTATAGAGTATGTTAGATAAAATATAACTAAAATTCATTGCAGAATCGGAAAATCAAAAAATATATAGGGTGTTCCATTTAAAAAAACCTTGGTTTGGATTGTTTCTCTCTTCTTGGCCACCCTGTATAATAAATAATATTTTTAAAATATGCACGTTAAGTTGCCGCACAACTTTTGTATTTAATGATTTTTTCTATTGTTTGAAATAGACGAGATATTGGCCTTTATCGCACTAATGGACCACCCTGTATTAAAAAATTATCAACCTGTTTTATTGCTAATTTTGGGAGAATTGTATAATAAAAGAACAATGACAGAATAATGGTAAAAAAAATCTTACCAGATATTCTTCGGTATACAATTCTCCTAAGATAAGTTATGAAAATCCTTGATATTTATTAAATATGTCGATTATTATTACCTATAGAATATGCAGTCGATATTGATTTTATTTAAATTTTTTGTAAAAGTTAGAAAAATTAATTATTCTATACGAAATAGGTTACAGGTTTTTCACCTTAAGTCGCTTTTTAAGTAAAAAGGTCTTACAAACTAATTTAACTATTATCCAAGTTTTTAAATTTTATTTTGAAAAATCGCATTTTAGATAAGATTTGGAAAGCAAAACTTTTATAAATCTTCTTGGATTCTAGTTAAATGCTTTATACGATAGGAAAGGAATACTTTAACTTTACCTTGTCTGCCCCGGTCAGAGGATTTGATTGGTTCAATAATTCTAACGTCCTTTGCAAGCTTCTTTTTTTTCAGCGCCCGCCTTTCACGACAACTTAAAGTGCTTCTTATCGTTTCAGTACTATCCCGACGCACTAGATAAGTTATTTAAATTATTATTTGTAGGTAAAAATGTTTTGCCTCCTGTATCACACAGAAAAAACATTATCATACCTATACTTAAATAAGTTTTTTCACTACAGTGTCACCAGTAAAGTACGCATCATATGGGATTTTTTTTTATTAATAGCTTTATTCAAAATTTGACTTTGGCATCAAGTTCTGCTTCGATCGAGATGAAAACTAAGCAAAAAAATAGTAGTCACGTGATTTGCATTATCTGTCAAATTTTAATTTTTTCCAAAAAATAATTCAAAAGTATTTCCGAAAATCTCGAAAAAAGTTATTAGAAAAAGTTTTTTTAAATGCAGTTTCTAGCTCATATATAAAATTTCAGCTGTATAAGATAATTTTTATTTTTACCTATATTTTGTAAATTGCACCACTTTTGCAAAATAATACTCAACGCAACCTACATAAAACTTCTTAGTTTTGACAATGCTTTATTTCAGATATATTTTCTTTTAAGTAGCGTCATTTTAAATGAGCGTTTTTCTACAAAATCAAAATTGGGCTATTAAAATTTGGACGCATGTGATGCAAAGTTTATTTGTATTTGAAAACGTAGTTTGTGTCTGAAAATAATACACCTTAATATTAAGACAAAAAAGAACACAGTGTCTTCAGTAAAGTGTTTTTTAAGTGAAAAATAAATTTTAGTTTAACAACGTAAAGTTTATCTATTTTCAACGATTTTATTTAAAACCCTTATATTATAATTTACTATTAAGCTATGTCATAATAACGTTAACGTCTATTACTTTTAGACACAAATTACGTTTTCAAAAACACTTATTTTATGAAGATAACTTATACAGGGCCAAAAACAAATAAACTTTGCATCACATGCGACCAAATTGTAATAGACCAATTTTGATTTTGTAGAAAAACACACATTTAATATTTAAAGAAAATGTATCTGAAATAAAGCATTGTCAAAACTAGGAAGTTTTATATAGGTTGCGTTGAGTATTATTTTGCAAAAGTGGTGCGATTTACAAAATATAGTTAAAAAATCAAAATTATCTTATGCAGCTGAAATTGGGCATTGCATATGGGCTAGAAACTGCATTTAAAAAAACTTTTTCTAATATACTTTTTTCGATATTTTCAGAAATACCCCCACTTTTGAATTATTTTTTGGAAAAAAATTAAAATTTGACAGATAATGCGAATCACGTGACTACTATTTTTATGCTTAATTTTCATCTCGATCGAAGCAGAACTTGACGCCAAAGTCAAATTTTGAATAAAGCTATTAATAAAAAAAAATCCCATATGATGCGATGTGACATGTGACACTGTATAAACGAATTTATGATATCCATCACTGATATTCTAAAGTAGAAGGTATTAAAAATATATCCCAGTTACTCTAGGACAGGCATGGTTATACCCGGAAAAAAGTATTATAAACCTGGGGCTGGTGGCATTTGATAGCATTGGGATCCTATTTAATAGACTAAAAGTCCCCATATGTCCGTTTGTCTGAACATATAAATTTCTGGTCTGCCATCTTGAATATTATTTTTTTTAAAGAGTATAATATCTCAAAAACCATTAGAAATAAGTAAAAATACAAGAACTCTTTTCTAAAGATAATAAAAATTCCTTTTTAACGGTATATACTTTTATTAACCTTAACCAATTTTAATAATTAACGAAGTTATAATATGACTTTAAAATGTATGGACCAAAAAAATGTCTTCAATATTATTAATTAAGATGCATGCCATACAAATACTTCACGTGTTATATCTGTAGAAGTTAGCACATTAACCGTAACAAACAACTAAAAATATATAATACACTAAATATGACATAATAATATTATAATGGGCATAAATGGTGATTTTTTCTAATATAGCGAAAAATACGTTTCAAAAAATATTTAGACAGTTTCTTTAATGATGTCTATTTAATGGAGGAAAAAATGATATTTTATACACAAAATATAATTCTTTGTGCTTCCTAATTGTTAATGTAACTGTGATATACCGGGTGTTTTTCAAAAGACATTCACCCCTATAACTTTTCTGTATTTATAGATAATAAAATAAAATTCTGAGATTATACATAAGAAATAAATCTGCATTTATTGGCATAATTTTCAATTTGTTAGCACTTCCGGTTCGACCGGAAGTGACCTTGACTTTGGTATTTGAAATGGCACATCTTGTATATTTTTACTTATTGGAATTCAGCATAACATTCTGAGTAAAATGACACCTCATTTTGTCAATTTTTGACGTGTTAAAACATTTTTATGTTTACTTTTTATTTTTAATCTTAATTAAATCTGTTAATTTATAGTCAAGTAGTATTTATGAAAATTAAAATTATGTCATAATAATTGACTTTCACAAGCCTTAAAAAAATAAAAAATTTTCCAACAATTTGATACCATACACTCCAATGCTATTTTAAAATTGACACGAAAAAAATTGCCTTAAGTCCCAATCGCAAATTTAAAAGCATTATGCATTATTGCCGTTTCTAAAGAAATATACAGGCGGCTTTGAAAAACAATGGAATGGTTTTGAAAACCAATATGGTTTTATATTAAAATTGTAATGTCATTCGTTTATTAAACTTACGTTGTAAATCAGATAAAATGATTAGTTTTACTAGAAATGAACATATTGATATGCTCCTAATTTTTGGAGTGACCAGAAACATTTTTCTGAAGCCACAAGATTGTATGTATTGTATGTTTAATAAACTAATGACATTACAACTTTAAATTAATGCCATATTGCTTAAAATATCATAGGAGTGTATGGTATCAATTTGTAGAAAAAAAAAATACTCGTTTTAAATATATCCTAATGAACTATCATCTTTCCATTTGGAAAAAAGGAGTAAACGTCAAGAAAACGAAATTTTATTTTTTAAAAGCTTGTGAAACTTAGAAAGTCACTTATTATGACATTATTTTAATTCTACTTGACTATAAATTAACAGATTTAATTAATTTGTAGCAATCTAGATTGAAAATAAAAAATAAACATAAAAATGTTATAGCACGTCAAAAAATGACCAGTGAGGTGTTATTTCACTCATAATGTTATGCTAAACCCCAATAAGTAAAAATATACAAGATGTCCCATAACAAATTGAAAATTATGCCAGTAAATGCAGACTCATCTCTTATGCATAATCTCAAAATTTCAGTTTTATATCTATAAATATAAAAACTTATAGGGGTTAACGTCTTTTGAGAAACACCCGGTATTAGTAATAGCTCCCAAGGGATGCATGCACAACTAACAGCACACTAAGGATATATCCAGGCCAAAATTTGCGAGAGCTGACCGATTACACTGTTTCGCAGCCAGACTTTGGAAGGGTTTTTTCTATGCTCATTCCGGGTAGGGAAGAGTGGGAAGGCAATCAAGTAACAATAGAGACGGATCACTCGATCTTCACAGATGGTTCAAAAATGGACGTCGGGGTGGGAGCTGGTATCTTCTCCGAGAGCATGCTAATATAGAGGTCGTATAGACCAGGCCCGGTCCCAGCGCCCGGGCAACCCGGGCAGACGCCGGGGGCGCAAAGTCCAAGGGGCGCAAAATATTGCCAAAGGTAAAACAAATAAGTGTCTGTATAACCTTCGATGTATAATATACTATTTAAAAGATAAGGGCGCCCAAGTATTTTTTATAAATTCTAAAACAAAGCGGGTGCCTTTAACCCATTTAATAGGGGCCAAAAAAACATCGAAAATGGAACATCGATAATCTTTAAACCTCGATATTTATAGCCCGCCCTTAGCGCGACGCGGTGAGCGCGGCGACAAAAAAGAAACAGCAGGCTCAGTTGGATAGACTCGTGTCGACTTGTTTTTTTCTAAAATTAAAACATTGAAGGGAGGAAATTATTTGCAAATTAGTCACTGCAGAGTGCACAGAGAGCCTCTCCTTCTTAAAATATCACGTCAAAAAAATTAAATATTTTTGATGGTATAAGTATATACAGGGTGTTCATTTGAAAACTTCCCACCTCGATTTTCCTGCTTTAAAATAAAAATGTGGAAAATCGCTCGGACCCGTCGATTTTTATTTCGAGGGGGACATCGTTTGCGTATATTGTCAATCTTGTTACTTCAAGCCCCTAGGAGGGAGGGGGCGGTAAGATCTAAACCTTAAATGGATACCCCGATTTTAAATAATTTTTTTGGATTCTGCATAAAATTCTGAACATTTTTTAATAAAAGCATTATTAGTCTATACTTTACAGTTTCCGAGATATTTACTCTTGAAAAATGACATTTTTGAGCTTTGACAGCTTCTAGCTTTCTAACTGTACGTCTTAGAGCAAAACGGCTTACATGTCCCTATCTTCGATTTTTATTATCTTTCCAATAGTGTGAACTTTCGGTTAAACCGGATGTAAGAAATATAGTACTTATATGTATATATTCAGAAAAAAAATATGATATAAAAATTTCGAGGGCGCTAAATAAGACCCTTGCCCGGGGGCGCCAGGAGGTCTAGAACCGGGCCTGGTATGGACTCCCTGACTACTGCAGCATTTTCCAGGCAGACATTTTTGCAGTGGATAAAGCAGTCAACACCCTGCGGGCGTACTCTGGCTTAAAAACAGCTGCGTCTATAGCAATCTACAGTATCACCAGTAAAGTCCGGGTCATATGGGATTTTTTTTTATTAATCGCTTTATTCAAAATTTGACTTTGGCATCAAGTTCTGCTTCAATCGGGATGAAAATTAAGCGAAAAAATGGTAGTCAAGTGATTCGCATTATCTGTCACATTTTAATTTTTTCCAAAAAATAATTCAAAAGTGGGGTTACTTCTAAAAATAACGAAAAAAGTTATTAGAAAAAGTTTTTTTAAATGTAGTTTCTAGACCTCACGCAAAATTTCAGCTGCATAAGATAATTTTGATTTTTTACCTATATTTTGTAAATTGCACCACTTTTGCAAAATAAGGCTCAACGCAACCTACATAAAACTTGTCAGTTTTGTCAAGGCTTTATTTCAGATAAATTTTCTTTAAAGTAGCGCCATAAAAAATTCTACAAAATCAAAATTGGGCTATTAAAATTTGGTCGCATGTGATGCGAAGTTTATTTGTTTTTGACCCTGTATGAGGTAACTTCATAAAATAAGTATTTTTGAAAACGTAGTTTGTTCCTGAAAGTAAAAAAATAAAAAATAAAGTAAAAGGGTTTTTAATTAAATCGTTGAAAATAGATAAATTTTACGTTAAGTTAAACTAAAATTTATTTTCCACTTAATGAACACTTTACACTTTACTGATGACACTGTGTTCTTTTTTGTCTTAATATTAAGATGTTTTTGTTTTCAGACACAAATTACGTTTTCAAAAATACTTATTTTATGAAGTTACCTTATACAGGGTCAAAAACAAATAAACTTTGAAGCACATGCGACCAAATTTTAATAGCCCAATTTTGATTTTGTAGAAAAACACACATTTAATATGGCGCTACTTTAAAGAAAATGTATCTGAAATAAAGCCTTGACAAAACTGACAAGTTTTATGTAGGTTGCGTTGAGCCTTATTTTGCAAAAGTGGTACAATTTACAAAATATAGGTAAAAAATCAAAATTATCTTATGCAGCTAAAATTTTGCATGTGGGCTAGAAACTGCATTTAAAAAAACATTTTCTAATACCTTTTTTCGATATTTTCAGAAATAACACCACTTTTGAATTATTTTTTGGAAAAAATTAAAATTTAACAGATAATGCGAATCACGTGACTACTATTTTTTTGCTTAATTCTCATCTCGATCGAAGCAGAACTTGATTCCAAAGTCAAATTTTGAATAAAGCTGTTAATAAAAAAAATCCCATATGATGCGGATTTTACTGGTGACACTGTATATAGACAGTCAAGCAGCCATAAAGGCAATTTGTTCCAGCAGCACTAAGTCAAAATTAGTAAGGCGCTGTCGCAACAATCTCTGCACACTTGATGCTCAACATCGACAATGGGCCTTTTCACTATTCTTAAATTTGATACATTTGGCATTTGAATTGTTTAGTCGGTGCTATAATATGTGTTTTTCATCAATTAAATTATTGCTAGGTCATAACATTAATTTATTTCAGCACAGTAAAAACCGGGTAAAATTCAACCAATTTGAAAATCTCAAAACAGGCGCGACTCATGACGTAGATATGTTTAAAGCTTGCTAGAGCGCATGCGTTTAACCTCGCACACGCGTAAATGCTGATCTGTCGAACTGCCATCGGCAAATTAAGCCGCTGTTGCCATATGTAGAAAGTTTTATAATCTTAATAATATACTTTCTTCTTAGAACTTTATTTGGATACTTTAAATAAATATAAACATAATACTGGTAAAATAATTCATTCCGCAGCTATTGAATGGAAAACTGGTATATTTTAATTACTAATAATTGCTAGTCAATTACCATTACACTGGTACTATAAACTATAATAAATGATTTTTGAGAGTATCGGCAACACTGTCAAGCTGCTGATTTCGTGAATTCTTGATATTTTAAGCCAGTGACTCGGGTATTCCTATCATTCCTCTGTGCATCAATCTTCCGGCGCGATGACGTAGGTATGTTTAAGTCCGTGTTTTTATTCAAGGAGTTTTTTTATTTATTTATTTTCTCAGTTATGGCTTAAAAGTATAGAAAAGTAAAAACACAGAAAATTTTATTTTTTGTTCCTTTATACACTACTACCAAAATCAAAATTTAGTGAAAAGGCCCATTGTGGCCCCTATTTGACGGCAGGAAAACCGCAGTGCTATTACAAATTACAGCACAGTCGGAAGGACCTAAGAAACATCACTGCCGTATAGTCACCGGACATTGCCTGTTTGGTAGACACGCTGAACGTATGCAAATACCAACTAACGAGTGTAGAAGTTGCAAAGATGAAGAACTTTTCTTTAATGATCTGGCGGAAGTGAGCAGCCTGCAACTGGGCCGACTCACTAAGTTTATTAATAGCAGTGGCTGGTTTGAATGAACTGTCTTCTACGATCCACGTGTCTTTAACCATCATGAGGCTGATGCGAATAGGTTCCGCGGAACACTTGTGGTACCATAACGGTCCTTACAGGACTACGTGTGACTGTTTGGTCAATGCCAGAGGTCTGCCACTCTAACCTAACCTACCCTACCCAAGGATGGGTATTTCGCCGAAAAATTAACGAGATATTGATAAGAAAACAAAATGGCGAATGCGTCACTGGTTCTCTTAAAAAGCATAACATTTTAAGATCAAAAGTTGATTAATGTCCTCCTGTGGTCACTGCAGCGTCGTCTAAAAGGTCCACAGTGGTTTAAGCCTTAATGAAACTTTTTCTTCTGTAGCTTTTACTATATTTTATCTGAACTTACATGGTACTCAAATTTTAAAACAATAAAATCAAATCAAATATAATAATTCTGTAACCCAGAGGTAAAGTGTACTATGTCACATAAAGTAATTTTTACAGGAAAGCGAAATAAAGAAACTAAACCATGGATTTAGTCTACTGCTGTTTTATACAGCTAGTTAGGGATAAGTAGTTTACACTGAGTCCATAAATATGTATTGTTTTATGTACAATAAACTTAGTTTTCAAAAAAAACCTTTTAGTTTTTTTATCAAAAGGACTTAGTATATTTTACCACTGAAATTTTTGGTAACCAACGTGGACTTCAACGTACAGTTCAATTTATATAATGGACGTTTTTCGGATCAAAAGTCATAAATGTTAAAATAAAAACGTTTTTTAAACATATTTTATTTAACCCTTACTAAGGAACGAGACTAAACTTAGGATTAACAAAAATATTATACATAATATAAAAGTATAAAAAAGTAAAACAGTACTAAGTCCATGGGTATAGGACATATTATATGAGTAATACAATACTATGTCCAATTAATATAGCATGTGGTATAGTTTACCTCTGACTTTTGTTGAAATTGTTGTGACTTGGTATTATTTAAAACTAACTAACTCCTCAACAGACGTAATAAGGTGTATTACGGATTTTTTTCTCGATAGAGCGTTAAAATCCAAGTGACATAGTACAGTTAACTAATTTTTAGCAAAAAGTGGACTTAGTACACTTTACCTCTGGGGTAGTCAATATATTACGTTAACAATTACATATAAATTTTACCGGAGTGAATAAAAATAAATTGTCACATTTAAGTACATTTAAATTTACATCTTTAAATTTTTAAATTAAATCCTTACATATTATAATAGGAAGCTTTCTACAGTTAAAATTGTTAAAATAGTATAAAATACATTGCAAGCTCTTAGATGTTTAAATAAAATTTTCACATGCACAACACTCTAAAACTTGATGGTAGATACCAAGACACAGAAACATTAGAATACGTTAAAACATCTAAAAACTTGTCTTTCTTTTTTCTTTTCCTTCTTTATTAGCTTGAACGAATTATCTAAGTTATTATCTTATTGGATGGAAGCTAGTCATCACATAAGACACAATTGTTATTGGTCATTATTCGGTAAAAAATTATAGAATACCTTCGGGATGATTTAACAAATAAAGTAATGTGATTTGTTTTTGATCGTTTTATTATTTTATTACAAATGTTAAATAAAAAAAAGGAGGAAGGCTATTTTTTAATATTTTAGTATATTATGTACACATTCCAAGGGTTTTAAACATTTATGGAAACTAGGGATAACTGGGATCTAACTAACCTTTACACTTACCTGACTTTTTATTACGAACGAATTTTAACAACTCTAGCACTTGTTTTTTTTGTCCAGAAATGCACGCACAGGCGCGGTAAATATTATTGACAAAAAATGTCGCTCGGTTCCATATACCTTATGCGTGCTGGCTCGATGGAAGACCGGCCACTATGGGCTGTAATTTAATTATTTATTTCAAGGTATTTTAATTTTTTTATATATTTAAAAAATAAATTCCTATTACGTAGTATAATTTTATTAATGGTCTTTATAGCCCAGTACGTGGGGGTTTTTTGAATGCAAAAGGTGGTGTAGTAGCGATTTTTTAGTATGTTGTTAGGCTTGGGGCCCTAATGAAAAATCCAAGTTTTTGACCTCGAGGCGCATGCGCTCGAGCCGCCATCTTGGATTTTAGGTACAAAAATTTGATTTTTTGACAATAACTCAAAAACGGTGGCTTTTACGACAAAAGATATTCTATACAAAGTTAAAGAGGACAAAATTTAGTACATTTTTTTGTTAAAAAAAATATTGTAGCACACCTTTGTTAGAAGTTACAGCTCCGTGAAGTTGCACTATTTGAAAAAAAAGGTCGGAACCATCATTTTGGTTGAGTTTTATTTTATTATTCTTATTATATATCATTATAGTTTTACATAATTATAACAAAAACTATGCACTTGAATATTATTTTCAACATGAACATAGTTGAAACATGTAAAACTAAATTTATGGAGAATCGCATAATGAAATTCGATAATAAATAATCGACTTAAATTTATGAATGTTTGATCTTTGTAAGGGAGAATTCAGATCTTTTTTCCGAACATATTAGAGAACACTTACGCGACACAAGAAATAAAACAAATTTAAAGAATACAAAGTATAATTTCAGCTTCATTCAAAGAAATGTAGAATTTAATTTAATAGAAATTTACAATAAAACTCCTCGGGAAATAAGGTAATTAAATGGCAAATCCTTCAAAATAAAAATAAAATCGGTACTTATTAGAAAGGCCTAGTACACTGTTAATGAATATTTTGACGATGATATGGCATGGCAGTAAGTTATTTCCTCTACCACTAAACATCGCTGCTTACTAATTGCTAGGGGATTGACACTCCTTGTCTCGCTTTTGTTTTGTCTATTTTATTCTCTTTTCATGTACTGAAGTGTTTATTGTATAGTATGTTTGTCTTTGCAAGGTGTGAAATTGTATTTTAGGAATTTTAAAATTTTAAAACTTTACATTTATTACTATCTACATTTATTGACATGTTCTACGCCCTTGGGCTTTCAAGACTTAAACTCTATGTTTTTGTTTTTTACTGGCGGACCAATAAAGATTTTTGATTTTGATTTATTATCATTTAACAGTACTCCCAATTGTTGCACCATACAAACGAAATCTCGATGGGATGAGTGATGTCCTCTTTTTTTTTGTTTATTTAAAAAGTCCGGTATAATTTCTTCAGTACAAAGAAAACACTGTGCTTTACAATTAAAAGTCGGTATACTACATCTGCGGGATGTCGACGCGACTTGAGGTTCGTTTTTTTTTACGACAATACGCGGCGATCAGTTTTTCATTATTATAATTTTTTTGACATGCGCCATGCACAGTTACCGAAGAGAGTGTTCTCAAAATGCACGTATGTGCGCGATTACCTCGTAACTCACTCGATTTTAAAAGTGTCTTTACACCTCTTTCCTTTACAACGACAACGTCACTTTCACTTAAAGTTTTTTCACAAATAAAGCACAAATCAACTTGGAAATTTTCCATTATAACAGCGTAACCTTCTGCAAGCTAGACATGACACATGACACACTGACGCATACAGACTCGATGCACGGAAGGTTATTTATGACCCTCTCTCAATAGAGTCTCTTTAAAAATTATTTCAATATGATTTCTATTTGTTTAAATTATTTATATTCTTTCACAAAATTTTGTGGATGAAGACTTTTAGTTTTTTCTTACTTTTCTATACTTTCAACTCCACTTTAAGCATGGACTTCTTCTTCAAATTATTTATTTTAGTTATTAACAGCCAATTTTATTTTTTTATTTTTTTTTTCAAATAGTGTAACTTCACGGAGCTGTAACTCCTAACATAGGTGTGCTAATAAAAATTTTCTACAAAAATATATTTTGTCGTAAAAGCCACCGTTTTTGAGTTATTGTCAAAAAATCCAATTTTTGTACCTAAAATCCAAGATGGCGGCTCGAGCGCATGCGCCTCGAGGTCGAAAACTTGGATTTTTTATTAGGGCCCCAAGCCTAACAACATACTAAAAAATCGCTACTACACCACCTTTTGCATTCAAACACCCCTTTTTGATATCCACGTACTGGGCTATTATTAGTTAAAACTAAAAAATACAGAAAAATTTAAAATATTAAAATTAAAATTTTTATATTTATTTAAACAAACAAGATTTTTTTTTAAATAATGGTGGTCGATTTGGAATTTTATCTTCTTTAGTTTAACCTCTTAATTTTTTTTAAATATTTATATTTTTCGAATTATTTGCAGTTAATTGAAAAATGTGCTAAAATTCAAGATTGAGAACGATTTTTCAGTACCTACGTTTAGACAAGCGGACAGAATAATATGGGGACTTTTAGTCTGTTAAATAGGACCCCCAAAGCTACCAAATGCCACCAGTCCCAGCTTTATAATACTTTTTACCGGGTTTACATTGGGCATTTCATAAGTGTCCTGGGGATAACGGTACGAAGTAAAAACAAACCGGGAAGGAAAAATATTGTGAGATGTGCTTATTTTTCCTATTGTTTATGGAAAGTTTTGATAATTGGTTTTTTGGTAGTTAAAGAATTATATAAAGATTCAAAATCAAGGATTAAAATAGGCAAATAACTCACAGACACATTCATAGTAAACAAAGGACTACGTCAAGGATGCTGTATCTCTCCTACACTCTTTAAAATATATGGAGCAGTTGCACTAAGAAATTGGAAGAGGAAGATCCATGGTATGGATATAGAAATAGATGACAGCTGCTTGTTCACTCTTAAGTTTGCAGATGATCAGGTCATAGTGGCTAATGACAAAGCACAATGCAATATTTTATATGGTAAGAAAACTCATGGAAGAGTACCGAGAATGGGGCCTGACAGTCAATATAAAACAAAATATCTATGTATAGGCACCCAGGACGGAAATTTGGAAGTGGACAATGGTCAGGAAATTCTGTAATGTCAACAATATGAATACCTAGGTATCACACTCGACAACACCGGAACAGATGTGAAAGAACTAGAAAAACGAATAGTTAAGGCTAAAAAGTAATCAGATGTTTAAATGGAATTTTATGGAGCAAGGAAATAACAAAAAAGAGAAAATTTAATATATACGAGACAATGGTAAAAAGCAGTCTTCTGTATGGAGCAGAAACTTGGAGAATTACAGACAGACAAAAGAAGAAAGTAGAGTCAGTTGAAATGGATGCCATTAGAAGATCCATGCGAATTTCACGAAGAGACAGAATAAGGAACGACCATATAAAACAACAAATGGGAATAGAATGTACGATAGTCCAGGACATTGAAAAAAAAAACTTACCTGGTACGAGTGGTACGGACACGTAGAGCGAATGCCAAATAACAGGTGGCCAAGAAAAATACTGCATTGGCAACCAACAGGTAGAAGGAAACGAGGAAGACCAAGACTGGAATGGCAGAAAACCATACAAAAGTCCATGAGTGAAAGAAACCTCTCACCAGAAGATTGCGAGGATAGAAGAGGATGGAGATTAGGTGTCGGACAACGAAGAAAGACGTTTTAGACCGACTTATATACAGGGATGAGATAAATTAAGGAAACAATTCAATATCTCGAAATTTGAAAAAGCAACCTTAAAACCCTCGGACACCTAAATTTAATTTTACTTTTGCGCAGACTATAAAATTATTTTGAATTATACAGGACCACTCACAAAAGCTCTACAACTGTCAACTTTGGTTTTTTTAATGGAACACCCCAGTTTTTTTGGCTGTTTTGGATTTTCTGCACAATTCTAGCCAAATTTCGTATAACATAACATATGACTAAAATTGACAGTTTTAGAGATATTTATAGAAGAATTACAAATTTTATACATTAAAGAAATGTAAAATAAAATGACTTAAGTGAAGGAAAAGTTGTATATTCTACCTTATATTTATATTATATTTTAATGAATTAAAATTAGACATTTAAAATGTCAAATTTATCAAACAATTGAGAATTATATTAATTCAAGCAACATCGCAAAACAGAACTAAATATTAAACAGAACTACTACTTTAGGAACTGTTGAAAATGGCCACCATTTACAGCTCTGCAGTCATAGTCGGTCAACAAATTCCTGTTGCACATTATTAACTACATCTGGTTGAATACTTCTTATCACATTACGAATTCTATCTTTAAGAATTTCGACTGTATCGGGCTTATTTTTGTACACGATGCCTTTAATATATCCCCAAAGAAAAAAATCAAAGGGATTTAAGTCCGGCGACCTTGGTAGCCACCCTATTGCGCCACGTCTCTCTATCCATCGCCCTTGAAAAGTATTATCTAACTATCTTCTGACGTTAGCCGCATAATGGGGCGGTGCGCCGTCTTGTTGATACCACAGATGTTTAATTGGGAGGTCAGGATCGTTTGGATTAGGATATAAAGTAGCCAATGCTGGGATTAGACTATCTTCTAAAAACTCGAGGTACAGCTGCCCTGTTAGTGATGCATTAAAAAAATATGGACCTATAACTTTATTATCAACAATACCAGCCCAAACGTTCACACTTTGACGATACTGTGAATGACTTTCCCTGTACCAGTGAGGGTTTTCTCTCGCCCAATATCTAAAATTTTGTTTATTGACTTCACCGCTGAGACAAAATGTGGCTTCATCCGAGAAACAGATCCTTTTAACAAAAAATCTATTATTATTATTACACATGTCCGTCATTATTTCGCAGAATTCATTTCTGCGATGTGGATCATCATCCAATAACTCTTGAACGAATTGTAATTTATAAGGGTGAAACTTTTCTTTTTTCAAAATCTTTGCCACCGTTGTTCTGTGTACATCGTTATCACATGCCGCTTGGGTCGTCGAAGAATGTGGATTTTCCTCATAGGTTAACAGAAGATCTAACTTTTTTTCGTCTGAAATCGTAGGGCGACCTTTTCCAGTAAGATCCTTCACACTGCCAGTATCCCTCCATTTTCTTTCAATTTTGCTCACTGCTGATTTACTTATGAGTTCCCTATGGGGATATTTGTTATTAAACATTTCACGAACTTCCTGTTGTGTCCTAGTCTTATCACCAGTATCAAGCATTATTAAAATTTCCATTCTTTCCTTCTCGGTTAAACGCATAGCCAATATTTGTATCCAAAAGAATAGCAATATTTTATTGGCAACTATTGACAGTGACACACTCATTAGAACTAGGTGTTGATACCTCCTAACACAATTGCGTAAAGTTATGTGTTTAAAATCAAATTATTAAGGCGATATGGCAAAGGTTATTATGTTTTATAAATATTTAAATATCTCTAAAACTGTCAATTTTAGTCATATGTTATATTATACGAAATTTGGCTAGAATTGTGCAGAAAATCCAAAACAGCCAAAAAAACTGGGGTGTTCCATTAAAAAAACCAAAGTTGACAGTTGTAGAGCTTTTGTGAGTGGTCCTGTATAATTCAAAATAATTTTATAGTCTGCGCAAAAGTAAAATTAAATTTAGGTGTCCGAGGGTTTTAAGGTTGCTTTTTCAATTTTCGTGATATTGAATTGTTTCCTTAATTTATCTCATCCCTGTATATACAGTGTGTACATAAAGTAAGGAACAAATTCATTATTTAATAATCTAAAAACATTTCGTAAAAATCCTCGGACACGTATGTAATAATTTTTGATTGCGCATATTTTGACATATACACGTATTATACAGGGTAGCTCATGTAGTAGATATGCCATTATCGACGATTTTTTTAAATGAAAACCCCTATATTTTAGTTCAGATTTGTAATCTCCAAGAATAGCTGATTTCAAAAACATTACATACTTAGGGTCTAAAGTTGATAGTTTCGTAGCTACAGGGCAAGAAAAAAAAAGTGAAGTATTTTTAATTTTAAAAAATTTAAATAAAATTAAATAGGCTATTTAATTAAGTGTTGAAATTGTCCTCCTTTTTGTGCCTGGCAGTACCCCAAGCGATCAATAAACTCTTGTTGGACTTTTATTATGGTTTCTTCTGAAATATTCCTGCATTCTGTTGTGATTCGATTTTTTAAATCTTCAATATTGGCAGGTCTTATTTTATAAACGACATTTTTCAGGTGACCCCACAAGAAGAAGTCCAGTGGTGTAAGGTCTGGAGACCTAGGCGGCCATTCAGTAGACCCACGTCTTCCAATCCACCTGTTCGGAAAAACCTTGATCGACATAATGGCGCACTACTGCTGCATAATGTGGAGGTGCGCCGTCTTGTTGTTACCATCAATTTTCATCTAGAATTCCAGGATTATTTCTACTCGGGTATAAGTTAACTAGCGTAGGGATAAGAAATTCTTGAAGAAACTGAAGGTAATTTCGCCCGTTTACATTATTGTCAAAGAAATATGGCCCAGTAATTTTGTTCTTCACTATACCCGCCCAAACATTAATTTTTTGGGGATATTGAGTATGATGCTCACGCATCCACCTGGGATTTTCTTTTGCCCAATATCTACAGTTTTGCCGGTTTACTTCACCATTTAATTTAAAAGTAGATTCATCCGAAAATAAGATATTTTCAACAAACAAAGGATCTATGTTACATCTTTCCATTAATATTTGACAAAACTCCATCCTACGATCTGGATCATCTTCATTCAACTCATGAACCAGTCGGATTTTAAACGGATGCCATTTTTCTACTGTTAATAGGTTATGTACGGTCATAGCAGCTGCCTCATGATCCATGCCAATCTGGCGGACGCTGTTATGGGAATTCTCTTCTATAGCCAATAAAATATTTAATTTTTTATCATCCGGAATAGTTGTACGGCCGTTCCTGGGAATATCTTCCACATAACCCGTTCCTCGAAATTTTGTTTCAAGCTTACTTACAGTTGATCTAGTGATTGGTCTTTCTGGGTACTTAGCGTTGAACAAAATGCACACTTCTTGCTGAGTACGAATCCTATCACCATATCCAATCATCGTTAGAATTTCTATTCTTTGTGTATTAGATAAACGCATATTAACAAATATTAAAATTAATTTTTTACTTCTACTAATCTAAATAGCAAAATTCACTGTAATGACAGCATAGTATCATCATTATCTAAATAACCATAGTTACATAACAGCAAATAAGCCTACCTTAAAAAAAAATGTATCTTAAATAAAATTATTTGTTCTACCCTGTAGCTACGAAACTATCAACTTTAGACCCTAAGTATGTTATGTTTTTGAAATCAGCTATTCTTGGAGATTACAAATCTGAACTAAAATATAGGGATTTTTATTTAAAAAAATCGTCGATAATGTCATATCTACTACATACCCACCCTGTATAATATGTGTATATGTCAAAATATGCGCAATCAAAAATTATTACATACGTGTCCGAGGATTTTTACGAAATATTTTTAGATTATTAAATAATGAATTTGTTCCTTATTTTATGTACACACTGTATATTTGATTATTGTTATAACCTCAGGGGAAGGGCGCGCGTCCCCTGCACCCTGGATTCACTACTGCATCATAATCCCCTACTGTATTCATTGTAAAAGCAGTATTTTTACCTAAACCAAGATATTGGTACTTACTCAATTCGCTTAGTTCAATCCTCTTGGGTATTTTATAGCCGTCTTGAGATTCTGTAAAAAAATATTATTATTGTTAATGGCATCGGCTGTGTTTCTAAGTGTACCAGATTTATTTATAATAGTGAGTAATTTTTACCCTCTATACCCTCTATACGAGGGTGTGGCATGAGGTCCGCTGCGACATTTTTTTAAATAGAAAACGAAAATATCGAGGGGTGTCTCACTATGTAAAATTTGTACACTGACTGCCGATTTTGGCAGTCAACTGCCCGTGATTGTCGATGACTGCACTGCCAGTGATTGCCGGTGATTACCGATGACTGCCAGTGATTGCCGATGACGATTTTTTTATTATTCAGTAATACTTTTATGTATGGTGTATTTTATCTGTGTCGGATTAAAAGTACTATCTAAAACTACAATTTATAGAAACCTGGAAGGTATTTCAAAGAGCGAGTCAAAGCGATCAGAAAACGGAGTTTTCCAGCCCTTACGAGTTATAATCATTTTTTATACAACCTCCACAGTCTGTTGTTAAACTAGAACTTTTCGTTTTGTGCGAAAACTACCTGAAAACGCTTTAAGATGCTTTAAAACGCTGAATACCGCTTCAAACCATTTTTTTTTTATCAGTAATCAGTTCATTATCGCAAGATTTTGTCAACTAGATTTTTTAAATTGGGACATTTTTTTTAATAAATTTTCAGAGAATTACCCAAATATATTTTTTAGTAAATTTCACTAAAAAAATGTTTTTTTAATCAAAAATCGCTACAGGGGCCTTACTTTTTTTTTCTTATATATTGAGCGAAAAAAAAATCTTTTTAGTTTTTGGATTCGAAAAAAAGTGTCAAACCCAATCTTTAGTGGCATATTATGTGTCAACGATAAAAGTTTGATTCTTTATTTCTCTGTCAAAATACTCAGTAAAATTAAATAAATACATTATACAACACATTATGGAATTAAGCACTTTCACTCACGTGGTTCACAGAAACAAGACGCAGAATGCAATTATTAGACAACATTTTGCCGCCTCAAACAATGGAATTCATCCATTATTACGGTACGCCGAAAAATATGCGTTCTTATCGGTCAAATCAAAATTAATTCCGATAAATGCCGAGGGAGATTGCCGAAGACTGCCAGTGATTGCTGATGACTGCCTGTGATTGCCGATGACTGCCTAGACATTTGTACACCGACTGCCGTAGTGAGACACCCCTCGGAAAATATACACAAGCGGGTCAGTCCATAGGTTATGTCGTCGGTCTTATGACATAAGGCCCTATCTCGAGATAGGGCCAAATGAGTTAAGGTCATAGAATATGTTGTTTTAATGTATATTTGTTTTTAGCCAAGGGTCCTATCTTGAAATCATTTTAATTCTTTATGAAAGCGACAAAACACTTGGTCCTATCTTAAAATATGAACAGTTTTATTACAGCATAAAGGCGAATCTTGAGATAGGGCTTTTTGTCGTGACTAGGCCTGGGCAAAAATTCGATATATCGATATTTTTATCGATATATCGATATATCGAAATACGATATCTAAAAACGATATCTAAAAAATAAAATATCGATATATCATATCGATATTTATCGATGTTATCGATATTTATCGATATTATCAATATTATCGATATTTATCAATATTATCGATATTTATCTATATTTATCGATATTTATCGATATTATCGATATTCGATTGGAATTTCAATATCGTCCATTTAAGGACCAATATTTAATTCAATCTTTTTTCTTCATGTTTTCATAATTAGAGTTTCCCCTTGAAATGAAGGTACGGAGTTTTAAAGGGCACATAAGACAATATTGATATACAGTGTCACCAGTAAAGTCCGCATCATATGGGATTTTTTTTTATTAATAGCTTTATTTTCAAAATCAAAATTGGACTATTAAAATTTGGTCGCATGTGATGCAAAGTTTATTTGTTTTTGACCCTGTATAAGGTAACTTCATAAAATAAGTATTTTTGAAAACGTAGTTTGTGTCTAAACGTAATACACCTTAATATTAAGACAAAAAGAACACAGTGTCTTCAGTAAAGTGTTTTTTAAGTGGAAAATAAATTTTGTTTAACAACGTAAAGTTTCTATTTTCAACGATTTAATTTAAAACCCCTATATTATAATTTTTTTTTATTGATACCTTATTTCGCTTATTTAAAGTATGCCTCAGCGTGTTTAAATCCCACTTTCAAAAACGCGCGTGTTTTAAAGTTACCATGGCAACATCAACAACCCGTGAAACGTGAAGGCTAAATATGTCAACTTTTTAATTATTGATTTGACAGAATAACCTTTTAACGTCAAATAAAATATTTTTTTAAGCAATACACAACCAATGTCAACGGTGACAACAATGAATCTTATGTGACAGATTGAAAGGTATTTTTTGTTCTCCTCATTTTCATGACAACGACAGGTATATCACATCGCGAATTCGACCATTTCACTTACTTACTAAGTTATTATTTCCATTTTTTGTAATATAAATACCAATAAAAAAAAATAATGTAAAGTATTCGTGGATAACTTGGTCTTTAAAACACTTGCTCTATTTCAAGCACTCCGGTTGCGCCGTCGGGCTTGCAAAATCGCGCGTGTTTTAAAGACCTTAATATCCACTTATACTTTAATATACTAATTAAGCTATGCCATAATAACGTTTTTGTAGAAAAACACACTTTTAATATGGCGCTACTTTAAAGAAAATGTATCTGAAATGAAGAATTGTCAAAACTAAGAAGTTTTATGTAGCTTGCGTTGAGTCTTATTTTGCAAAAGTGGTACAATTTACAAAATATAGGTAAAAAATCAAAATTATTTTATGCAGCTGAAATTTTGCACGTGTGCTAGAAACTGCATTTAGAAAAACTTTTTCCAACAACTTTTTTCGATTTTTTGAGAAATAACACATTTAAATTATTTTTTGGAAAAAATTAAAATTTGACAGATAATGCTTGATTGGCATTGCCTACTATTTTTTTGCTTAATTTTCATCTCGATCGAAGCAGAACTTGATGCCAAAGTCAAATTTTGAATAAAGCTATTAATAAAAAAAAATCCCTTAATAATATGATGCGGACTTTACTGGTGACACTGTATTTATAATATAATATTTTTATGTTTTATCGATATATCAAATAACGATATTCAAAAAATAAAATATCGATATATCGATATTTAAAAAACAAAATATCGATATATCGATATATCGACTATATCGATATTTTTTAAATATTGATATTCGATATTGGAATTTCAATATCGCCCAGCCCTAGTCGTGACAATTTTCGATAGAATCTTGACTTAGGCCCGTCACAGTTGGTTCCAGTATTTCGCTTGGCAAGGCAAAACAAGCCTAATAAAGTTTACCATCTAAATTATGATGACTTTTTAGATTATAAAAAGTTAAGCGAACATCTAAGAATCAAATTCATAAAAACGAATGACACCGGAAATTAATTTAAATGGTCAGTGTATTTGAGTTTTTTTGTAAAAAGGGAATATAATATAAATATATTTATTTATTTTATTCATTATTTATTGATGACGTTCGTTTATAATTATTTAACGATTTAATTATTTTGATTGACTGCATATCAAAAATATATGGATTGATGTTAAAAAAATGTTTGTGTGCTATTATTGTTTTGTTTACTCTATTTTTATATGTAATAGTACTTTTATGACGAGTTTCATGTGTGTCTGTGTGATTAATATAATTTATTATATTTTTATGTTTAAAAATATATATTAACATGTTGTAAAAAAATATTTGTTTAATATCCATTTTTTTGCTACCTATAGTAAATCAGAAGAATATTGATGGTCTTTTTCGTAAATAATTTTTAAAATGTATTTTTGAATAGTTTCAATATTATTAAGATAATTCCTATTTATGCCTCCCCATTCTAGTATTCCATAATTTAAATGGGTTTGTACTAAAGAATAATAAAGTATTTCTAATTATTTTATATTTAAAAATTGTTTAAGATGTTTAAATTTTGGTATAACAATTCTTAGTTCTTTATGTAGTCACTATGTAAATCCCATTTTAAATGGATGGAGATATTTAATATTTTAATTTTTTTTTATACATCTCGAATACCTAAAAATTACCTGTTTTAATAATAGGCCACCAAATACCCGGTTTGATGAACGCTACACTCAGAATATTTCAACAAGCGGCGGTTTTTCTGTCAACCTTTGGGGGTGGATGAGTGCACAGGATATGTCACTAATTTGACACTTAGCTTACTGCTATGTTAGCTTCATATATTGGTTTTTGCCAAATTTGTCCTTTCCATCATCTTTTAGCTCCGTTTGGTCTGTTGGCACCTGTTGTGTTTCTTATTTTCCTTATTCTATTCTACTGATGATGAATGTATGTATGTATTCGAAATATGTAGAGAATTTACCCTTAATTAAAACTTAATATTTTCTTAATATACTAGTGGAGAAAGACTTTAAGTGTCTTATTTCTTTCCCTTGTAAGTTTATTTGATTGAAGCCAAGAAAGAAGTATTTTTAGATCATTATTAATATAAAAATACATTTCTGCGAAAGTTTCAGTAAAATAAATAATTGTCGAATCATCTGCAAAAAGCTTTTTATTGCCCTTTAAGTTTAATTTGGAAACGGAATTATTGTAAATTAAGAATAATTATGGACCTAATATTGATCCTTGTAGAACTCTACATTAGTCCACATATTATTTCTTTTTCTTTTCCCAATTTGAACAAATTGTTTACGATAGCTTAAACAACTTTGAAGTAGTTTGTGTGTATTTTATTCCCTTATCCCAATACTGTATAATTTTCTTTATAAAATTTCAAGGTTTACGGTGTTAAAAGCCCTATACAGATCTAAGGATAGTAAACAGCATTTTTACTGCTGTCGACATTAACTTAATCTTAACATAGTATAAAACAAAGTCGCTGTCGCCCGTCTGTCCCCTTTCATATCCGCTTAAATCTTTAAAACTACGCAACGGATTTTGAAGCGGTTTTTTTAATAGATAGAGTGATTCAAGGGGAAGGTTTTTATGTATAACTAGCGACCCGCCCCGGCTTCGCACGGGTGCTATTTCAGAAAGTGGCATGCCGGGTACTAATATATCGGGTTTGTTCGGGGTTTGTATTTATACCAGCGGGTTGCAACGCATGCCGGGTACACGCTAGTATCTATATATATAAAAATGAATGTTTGTCTGTCTGTCTGTATGTCCCGTACGCGTTCCTATACCATTGATCCGATTACGATGAAAATTTGGTAAGTTGTTGTGTGCAGGCCGAGGAAGGTTTCGGCATAAAAATGGCGCAACGGATGCCGGGTACTAACAAATAATAATATAAAATGTTTGTTGACGCGATGGTGAACCCGCCTTATTATTATTCCTTCAAATTTATTTTAGTAAGTAGCGTAGCAACGCGCGCAGGGTATAGCTAGTAATATATAAAAATTAACATTAACGTTATTATTGTTTGAATGTGAACTGTTTAGAGATAAACAATGAGTTGGAAGTATATTTTTTATATGGTCTGTTATTTCTTTTGTCTGGTGTATATGTTTAATTTGTTTGTTATTTTGTATACTTATTCAGATATTTTATATTATTGTTAAATTTGAATAATAAAGTGTGTCGTTTTGCTTTGTCAATAAGTTAACACTTACGACAATAGAGCTTCTTTATGACTTTGACTATCCATCGCCAGCCGGCGGCGTCACATCGTCGGTCTTATGGCATAAGGCCATATCTCGTTTTTTGCAAGTTTTCAGGAGAGCAATTTAAAGAAAACTAATATCTTTACTCCAACAGAATACAAAGAACTATACCGATTTTCGCTATATTTTTTTGGAATTATGAAAAACAAACCATGTAAGTTTTTTGTGAAATACCACATTTCAAAATAGAAGTTAACATTTGGTTGTAATAATGGTTTATGTAAGATAGGGCCTTTTGTAAAGACACTAAAAATGTTATTGGTATATTTTTGTCGAGATAGGCCCTTCGAAGTAGAAATAAAATTACCGATTTTACGCATGTTTTTTATAATAAGTAAAACACAAAATAGTAAAAAATAACAAAAATAAAGAAAAACTAAATTTCATATTTAAAAAAACATCGTTAAAAATATTATTTTAAAACGAAAACAGAATAAACTCGGGAACAAATCGAATTTATAGTCATTATTTTAACATAAAAAACGAAAAATGTATCTCTTACAAAATTTAATCTTTATTATTACAGCCTTATACTACCTATAAACAGTAAAAAATACCAAAAAACTTTTATTTTATTTTTGAGTATGTGGTAATGAGCGGTAAAATAATTGATCTTCAGACGAAGAAATAACAGGCTTAATGCCAGAACAAAGGAACATTAGATTTTCATATTTTAACATAGATATAGGCCTTTATTTAATTTTTCGACCATTAAACAATGTAGCATTAATTTGCCTTTTTAAAGACATTGAACAGTATTGCTTGTCTACATGGCTAGTTTTAAAAAATATTTTATTAGGATCTTCCCTTTTTACAAAAAAACTCAAATACACTGACCATTTAAATTAATTTCCGGTGTCATTCGTTTTTATGAATTTGATTCTTAGATGTTCGCTTAACTTTTTATAATCTAAAAAGTCATCATAATTTAGATGGTAAACTTTATAAGGCTTGTTTTGCCTTGCCAAGCGAAATACTGGAACCAACTGTGACGGGCCTAAGTCAAGATTCTATCGAAAATTGTCACGACTAGGGCTGGGCGATATTGAAATTCCAATATCGAATATCGATATTTAAAAAATATCGATATTATCGATATATCGACTATATATATATATAAAAAGTTAAGCGGACATCTAAGAATCAAATTCATAAAAACGAATGACACCGGAAATTAATTTAAATGGTCAGTGTATTTGAGTTTTTTTGTAAAAAGGGAAGATCCTAATAAAATATTTTTTATAACTAGCCATGTAGACAAGCAATACTGTTCAATGTCTTTAAAAAGGCAAATTAATGCTACATTGTTTAATGGTCGAAAAATTAAATAAAGGCCTATATCTATGTTAAAATATGAAAATCTAATGTTCCTTTGTTCTGGCATTAAGCCTGTTATTTCTTCGTCTGAAGATAAATTATTTTACCGCTCATTACCACATACTCAAAAATAAAATAAAAGTTTTTTGGTATTTTTTACTGTTTATAGTATAAGGCTGTAATAATAAAGATTAAATTTTGTAAGATATACATTTTTCGTTTTTTATGTTAAAATAATGACTATAAATTCGATTTGTTCCCGAGTTTATTCTGTTTTCGTTTTAAAATAATATTTTTAACGATGTTTTTTTAAATATGAAATTTAGTTTTTCTTTATTTTTGTTATTTTTTACTATTTTGTGTTTTACTTATTATAAAAAACATGCGTAAAATCGGTAATTTTATTTCTACTTCGAAGGGCCTATCTCGACAAAAATATACCAATAACATTTTTAGTGTCTTTACAAAAGGCCCAATCTTACATAATCCATTATTACAACCAAATGTTAATTTCTATTTTGAAATGTGGTATTTCACAAAAAACTTACATGGTTTGTTTTTCATAATTCCAAAAAAATATAGCGAAAATCGGTATAGTTCTTTGTATTCTGTTGGAGTAAAGATATTAGTTTTCTTTAAATTGCTCTCCTAAAAACTTGCAAAAAACGAGATATGGCCTTATGCCATAAGACCGACGATGTGACGCCGCCGGCTGGCGATGGATAGTCAAAGTCATAAAGAAGCTCTATTGTCGTAAGTGTTAACTTATTGACAAAGCAAAACGACACACTTTATTATTCAAATTTAACAATAATATAAAATATCTGAATAAGTATACAAAATAACAAACAAATTAAACATATACACCAGACAAAAGAAATAACAGACCATATAAAAAATATACTTCCAACTCATTGTTTATCTCTAAACAGTTCACATTCAAACAATAATAACGTTAATGTTAATTTTTATATATTACTAGCTATACCCTGCGCGCGTTGCTACGCTACTTACTAAAATAAATGTGAAGGAATAATAATAAGGCGGGTTCACCATCGCGTCAACAAACATTTCATATTATTATTTGTTAGTACCCGGCATCCGTTGCGCCATTTTTATGCCGAAACCTTCCTCGGCCTGCACACAACAACTTACCAAATTTTCATCGTAATCGGATAAATGGTATAGGAACGCGTACGGGACATACAGACAAACAGACAAACATTCATTTTTATATATATAGATACTAGCGTGTACCCGGCATGCGTTGCAACCCGCTGGTATAAATACAAACCCCGAACAAACCCGATATATTAGTACCCGGCATGCCACTTTCTGAAATAGCACCCGTGCGAAGCCGGGGCGGGTCGCTAGTTATACATAAAAACCTTCCCCTTGAATCACTCTATCTATTAAAAAAACCGCTTCAAAATCCGTTGCGTAGTTTTAAAGATTTAAGCGGATATGAAAGGGGACAGACGGGCGACAGCGACTTTGTTTTATACTATGTTAAGATTAAGTTAATGTCGACAGCAGTAAAAATGCTGTTTACTATCCTTAGATCTGTATAGGGCTTTTAACACCGTAAACCTTGAAATTTTATAAAGAAAATTATACAGTATTGGGATAAGGGAATAAAATACACACAAACTACTTCAAAGTTGTTTAAGCTATCGTAAACAATTTGTTCAAATTGGGAAAAGAAAAAGAAATAATATGTGGACTAATGTAGAGTTCTACAAGGATCAATATTAGGTCCATAATTATTCTTAATTTACAATAATTCCGTTTCCAAATTAAACTTAAAGGGCAATAAAAAGCTTTTTGCAGATGATTCGACAATTATTTATTTTACTGAAACTTTCGCAGAAATGTATTTTTATATTAATAATGATCTAAAAATACTTCTTTCTTGGCTTCAATCAAATAAACTTACAAGGGAAAGAAATAAGACACTTAAAGTCTTTCTCCACTAGTATATTAAGAAAATATTAAGTTTTAATTAAGGGTAAATTCTCTACATATTTCGAATACATACATACATTCATCATCAGTAGAATAGAATAAGGAAAATAAGAAACACAACAGGTGCCAACAGACCAAACGGAGCTAAAAGATGATGGAAAGGACAAATAAAGTAATTGGAAAAACGTCCACTGTATTGGTATATACCTAGCAAGAGGTCATTCGTGGAAAATTGGCAAAAACCAATATATGAAGCTAACATAGCAGTAAGCTAAGTGTCAAATTAGTGACATATCCTGTGCACTCATCCACCCCCAAAGGTTGACAGAAAAACCGCCGCTTGTTGAAATATTCTGAGTGTAGCGTTCATCAAACCGGGTATTTGGTGGCCTATTATTAAAACAGGTAATTTTTAGGTATTCGAGATGTATAAAAAAAAATGAAAATATTAAATATCTCCATCCATTTAAAATGGGATTTACATAGTGACTACATAAAAAAACTAAGAATTGTTATACCAAAATTTAAACATCTTAAACAATTTTTAAATATAAAAGAATTAGAAATAATTTATTATTCTTTAGTACAAACCCATTTAAATTATGGAATACTAGAATGGGGAGGCATAAATAGGAATTACCTTAATAATATTGAAACTATTCAAAAATACATTTTAAAAATTATTTAAGTAAAAGACCATCAATATTCTTCTGATTTACTATAGGTAGCAAAAAAATGGATATTAAACAAATATTTTTTTACAACATGTTAATATATATTTTTAAACATAAAAATATAATAAATTATATTAATCACACAGACACACATGAAACCCGTCATAAAAGTACTATTACATATAAAAATAGAGTAAACAAAACAATAATAGCACACAAACATTTTTTTAACATCAATCCATATATTTTTGATATGCAGTCAATCAAAATAATTAAATCGTTAAATAATTATAAACGAACGTCATCAATAAATAATGAATAAAATAAATAAATATATATATATTATATACATAACGTATTGTATCTTCGTATATTATAGTGATATAAAATATACCAATACAATATTGTCATTTGTCAGTTGTGCCTGAATGCCCTGAATGCCCTGAATTATGAAATATATCCTTTACAATAAATATTATATTATTATTTAAGTTTAAATTTATATTTAACTTATTATTATATTTAGCTCAATACAAGTATTTTAGTTCTGAGTTCGGAATTGATAGTTTATCCAAAAAAATATATATTAGCATTAAATGTAAAAAAAAAATATTTGAATAAACTATTATTATTATTATTATTATTATTATTATTATTATTATTATTATTATTATTATTATTATTATTATTATTATTATTATTATTATTTTTCTGTTTCTCACATAATTGTGGTTTATTTTTTTATACGCACTGACGGGCTATGCCAAGTCAGTGCATATTCTATTATTACTATTCTGAATTAAGGAATGATCTGACAATATGGCATGTTTTTAGAATGACTGATTTCTGAAAGTTTCGATGTATGTTTGTGCTGATTCCTAGTTGTTTCAGGTGTGATTTAAATGTTCCTGGTGTGAGGCCTGTCACTGACATAATAAGAGGGATAATAGTGACTTTTTCTTGCTTCCAAAGTCTTTTCATTTCCATTGCCAGGTCTGTGTATTTGGAGATTTTCTCATTGTATTTCGTTTGGATGTTTTTATCACTAGGAACAGCTATGTCAATTAGGTATGTGGTTTTTTCTTTTTTTAACTGAAGAGTGATATCTGGTCTATTTGCGGATATTGTTTTGTCTGTTTGAATATTTATATCCCAGTACAGTTTGAAATCTTTGTTTTCGAGTATGGATGTTGGTGTGTATTTGTAGTATGGTTCTGAGTTTTCTACGAGCTTACACGCTATGGCCAGTGCTTGGTGAACTACTTTTGCTGCTGCGTTGTGTCTTGCTGTGTATTCTTGGCCAGCAAGTATTTTACATCCACTTGTAATATGTTCAATTGTTTCCTTCTGGAGGTGGCATTTTCTGCATGTGTCGTCTGTTATAGCCGGGTCTTTGATTATATGTTTTTGATAATTCCTTGTTGCTATAACTTTATCTTGAATAGCGAGTAAGAACCCTTCTGTTTCTGGAAAGAGCTGACCATCTTTTAGCCATGTATATGATGATCCTTTGTCGATGTAATCTTGTTTCACGTGGTATCTATGCTGTCCATGGAGTATTTTCTCTGACCAGGTATTGATTTTATCTTGTTGTAATTGTGTATCATTGTATGTGTCTGCTGGGTGGTTTGTTTGGGATAGGTTGAGGGGCGTATAGTTTTTATCTGCATTGCTTATCGCTGTGTGGAGACTGGTATTTTTAGTATGAAAGAATTCTCTGAGTTTTTGGATTTGCCTTGTGTGCAGGGATGTTACGTCTATAATTCCTCTTCCTCCTACATTTCTTTTGATTGTTAGCCTTTCTTTACATGAATTGGGGTGTAGCTTTCTGTGTTTAGTAAGTTCAGAGCGTATGAGGATGTTAATATTTCCTAGGTCTGTTTGGGACCACTTGATAATACCGAATGAATATGTGAGAGTAGGTATGGCGTACGTATTTATGGCCTTAGTAAGGTTCTTGGAATTTAACTTCGTTTTTATCAGTTTGGTAAGTCTATTTTTGAATTCACTTATAAGCTCTGTTTTGATGTGGGTATGGTTTAGTTTGGTGCCTTGATGGAATCCTAGGTATTTGTATGTTTCGTCTCTGAGCATGTTGTCTAGTGTTTTATTATTGACTACCTGAACATCATGATGTTCTTTCCACTGACCTTTGTTTATGTGGAGTACTCTGCATTTACTCATTCCAAACTCCATGCAGACGTCTGAGGTAAATGTTTCCGTGATTTTAAGAAGGCCCTTCAACTGGGTTTCCGTGGCTGCGTAGAGTTTAATGTCGTCCATATATAATAAGTGGTTTATTTGTTGTTGGTTTTCTTTATTATGCCTGAGATGAAAGCCATGCTTTGTATTATTAAGTATGTTTGAGAGTGGGTTAAGGCAGAGACAGAACCACAGGGCGCTAAGTGAATCCCCCTGGAAAATACCACGCCTGATATGGAGTTCGTCTGTTTGGATATATTCGGTTTCTGTGTTTAATCGGATATTCGTTCTCCAGGTTTTCATGGTTTGTATAAGGAATTCTCTGATATTCTTATTGATTTTGTAGATTTCAAGGACCTTTATTAACCAGCTATGAGGTACGGAGTCAAAGGCCTTTTTATAATCTATATACCCGATGTGGAGGTTTCTATGTTCTTTTCCAGTTTGTCCCATGATGACATTATCTATAACCAGTTGTTCCTTACAGCCCTGGCTGTTTTTTCTGCATCCTTTTTGTTCCTCTGTGAGTATGTTGTTGATCGTTAGATGTTGTTCTATTTTATTGCAGATTGTGGCTGTGATGATCTTATATAAGGTTGGTAGGCAGGTGATAGGTCGATAGTTTGAGGGGTTTTTAGTGTCCGAGTTTTTAGGTTTTATGTAGGTTATTCCTTGAGTCAGGAAGCTGGGAAGCGCCTGAGGTTGCTGCATAATTTTGTTAATTTGGCGTGTAAGTGCTTCGTGTGTAGTAGTAAACTGTTTATACCAGAAGTTTTGAATGTTATCTATGCCAGGGCATTTCCAGTTTTGTGTGTATTTGATTGTATCTGCGATTTCTTCTGTTTTAAGTATGATATCTTCTTGTTCTATTATGTGTTTGTGTCTATCTTCTTCGGCTTTAATCCAGGTGTTGTTATTGTGTTGTTTTGATTCCGACCATATGCTTTTCCAATAATTGGTTATTTCTTGTTTGTCTGGTGGTTCTGTTATTCTTATTTCCTGGTTGGAAACGGTTCTTTGGTAGAATTGCTTTTCATTTCTAAGGAAGAGGTTGTTGGTATCTTTTCTTTCGTTTGACTCTTTGTATCTTCGGAGTCTTGAAGCGTATACGGCTAGTTTTTGCTTAAGGGTATCAAGGATCTCTGACATTGTTTGGGTGGGATATTTGGATTTTATTTTTTCTGCTGTCTGTGTTACATGTTTTGAGGTATTCCCTTTGGTGAACTGGGTGAGGTGTCCTAGACTTTTCCTGATTTCATTAATTCTGTTTTCTAATCTTATCTGCCATTTGAATTTAGGTTTTGTTTTGTTGAGATTTCCTTGTCGTTGTGGTAGTTTTTGATCATTCTGTACGATTGAGGTGATAGCTGCTGCGTAGATTATTGTATGGATATATTCGATTGTACTTAGGTTTGTTATGTATTGTGGTATTATATCTTTGTTAATTGTATCAAGGATTTGTTGTGTGTTTTGATTAAAGATCAGCCGAGGAATTGGGTTTCTCAGTGTAGGGTCTGAGCCTAACCATTGGGTTAGGTATTCATCCATTTTCGTTTTAAGTTTTATTGCAAGAGGTGATTTGGAAGGATGTTGTGTGAATGTGGTTAGGTGTGAAGATTGGTTTATTGGTGTGTCTATGATGTTTTGTTGCGGTGTTTCCGCTTTCTGTATGTGAATGTTGGGGGTTGTGCTTTCATTGGAAAATGAGTAAATTGATGCTTCTTGTGTTTTATTTTGCAGGGTGTGTTCTAAATGTTCGTTAGTATTTCTAACGTGGGGCTGATCTCTGTTAAGTTCGGCAGCTACTGTATCTTTGATCATTTGTAATTCAAATGGCGTGAGGCGATTGTTCTTGGTGATGGTTCTTTTTTGATCTATTACTCTCTGTTCTGTAACATGTTGTTCGAGGTATGGATATTGGGCTAGAAAAAGTCTTCGTAATTCATGCCTGTAGCCTGATTTTATTGTTTCGAGTTTTGTGGCAGTGTAGTAACAGCGCATTACTGTTTTATTCATTTCAACTGTCCATTGTAGGCGCTGTCTTTGTTTGCCAGCATTGGTGGTTGCAGGTTGTTCCTGCAAAACATCCGTAGCCGGGTTTGGATCTATATTTTGTGGGGTTAGGAGCTCAAAGTGTCCTGATGCTGGGTTGCCTGTCAGAAGCAGGTGTATGTTCTTATCGTGTTTTATTTTACTTATCGTTGTTGGTTCGCTTACGACTGTAAAAGTTCTTGTTCTTGTAGCTCGTGGTCTGGTGTAAATGTGAAAGTTCATGCTTAGAATTTCGGAGAGAGCAAGTATTATTATTATTATTATTATTATTATTATTATTATTATTATTATTATTATTATTATTATTATTATTATTATTATTATTATTATTATTATTATTATTATTATTATTATTATTATTATTATTATTATTATTATTATTATAAAGGTCGGCTTAGAAAAAACTGCTGCCCGGATTTTTTGTGCCGGCAACTGTACATACATCCGGAGACTTTGATGCAAAGTATGTCTATGGGACGTACCTACTTGCTATGTGGGTTTGACTTAGGCCCGGTTGTATAGGTTGCGGTTAATCGTCATTTTGTTTTTATAGGTTGTGATAATCAACAGTTCCTTTGATTAACCGGTAAAAATTATGAAATGCCAAATTATAGGTTATGATTAGGTCCAAACCAGCACTTTAACCAAGAATTAACTTAACCGCCCAAAGAGCACCGGTTAACATCCACCGGTCATGATTAAAATGTTAAAAAATAGGTTTTTTTAAGAAATATTGCATTAATAATAGTACAATATATAACCTTATAATAATTTTCCCTTTAAAATGATTAATGAAATTGAAGAATTATTATTGTATGATGACGACGAAGACATTATAATAATATATTGTGGAAGCCGAGACCAAATCATCTAGAAATCTGGAACGATCAGGAGTTTGCAGATCGGTTTAGGCTTTTAAAAAGCATATTTTTACTTTAATAGTATTATTGAAACTTACTGTGCATTATGTGTATCAAAAGGTATTTACACAGATTTATTTACGGTTAATTATGTGACTTATTTTTGCTGTTTTAGTTTGGAAATAAATACATTTATTATTTATTTACCATCAGCGCCTTTTGAATTAAAAATCAAAAAATAGGTTAGAAAATCTCTTACTTGAAGATAGGCTCAAAATGAGGTCAAAGGATTTTTCGATTGATTTAATTGCATAACCTGCATGTATAAAACTGAGAATCAAGATAATAATCCTAACATTAAAATTGTTATTAATCTCTTGTTTAATGTTCTGATTAATCGACACCTATACAACTGGGCCTTATTATTGGAGTTTTTGTATTTCGGAAAAACTTTTATAGTCCGGTCAATTTAGACATTCGAAGATACATAAATTTACAACAAGCTGAAAATCAGTAAAATTGTTCAAAATATAATTATAAATAAAATTTATAAGTTGCCCATCATTCCCGTCTATGGAATAAGTTTTACACGAGGTCAAACGTTAAAAAAAAGAGTTTTTCGCGATTTTCAGCAAAACGGTAAGTTTTATCATAAAAATACCCCAGACAAAAATTGTAGATCATAAAATAATCTATAAAATTTGTATGATTGATCCTGAAGTTTACGAAAAATTTTCAGAAGGATTTTTTCAGTTAGACGTTCAGACAAATTAAGTTGTGGAACTTCAACTTACATGGTAATCGAGCTGTCTATGATGAAAGCTATGAAGGCAGATGGAGGTGTGTTGTATTGCCCGAGGGAGAAGCCGACTGCCGAGCTCTTGCAAAACGTCCCAGGTAGTTAAACGGAATCAACCATTTATTGTAAAACATACTTTACAAAAGAGAGCGTCATAAGTAAATGGGTTGATAGTATGAATACAGTTTGTGAAAAATTATAATATATCGCTAATGTTAGGATGGATGCGACCGAGCAGCATGTTGATGCAAGCGATTCACGAGTAAAAAAGATGCTAAAGACATACGAAAACTTTTAGAGTGGTTCTCAGAGCATGATCCTTTGGACTTGCTTCTATGGCAAAAATGACAGGACTGACATTCAATAGTATTAAATTAAAACGCGCTGACAAAATTGTTCCTCTTTTAGCTATGACTAGTACCATAAAAGTTCATAATCAAAATCACGTGGAAACGTGTGCATATTATGACGATAACAACTTTTACAACTTTTTGAATCGTTATATCTCAGAAACGGTGGCTCGTAGGAAAAAAGTATTAATACATTTTTTATAGATAATTTTATGATCTACAATTTTTGTCTAAAGTATTTTTATGATAAAACTTACCGTTTTGCTGAAAATCGCGAAAAACTCATTTTTTCGACTTTTGATCTCGAGTAAACTTTTTTTCATACACGGGAATGATGGGGAACTTATAAATTTTATTTGTAATTATATTTTGAACAATTTTACTGATTTTCAGTTTCTTAATTTATATACCTTCACTATCATTTTTTGGTCTAGATTGACCGGACTATTAATTCAGTTACTTATTAGCATTAAAAAATATTAAAATAATTCTAAATACGTACTTCGACCTTTGTCCTTAACTTTTGTTAAAGATTGGGTGCTTCTGGCCTTAACTTTTGTTAAAGATTGGGTGCTTTTGGCCTTGAATTTTGTTAAAGATTGGGTGCTTTTGGCCTTCATTTTTGTTAAAGATTGGGTGCTTTTGGCCTTGACTTTTGTTAAAGATTGGGTGCTTTTGGCATTAAATTTTGTTAAAGATTGGGTGCTTTTGGCTTTTTGAGGTCCTTTTTGCCATTGGATCTTACTATCATCTCTTTTAATTTTGGTGGCACTAGCTAATAATGATTTTTTCCTGCCTAACAATAAGTCTCTGCTTTTATCTCTTCTGAGCATCTCCGAAGGAGAAACTTTAGGTATATCCTTTCGAGCTCTGTCATCTGGTTTTCCTGAAAAAAGCGTGTATTAATACAGGGTGGAATTTTTAACTGGAATAAATGCAGTAGGTATTAGAAAGCAACTTTATTTGATAAAAAAAAATACAGAACTAGGGCTGCGTTTATTTTTGGTTTGACATACAGTAGAAATTGCCCGGCCGCAAGTTTTTTTAAATACAGGGTCGCTTTTATGTATGGAAACGATCGATTATTTGCTAAAGTAAGATAGCTAGCGAAGAATGTTAAATACAAAACTTTTAGGGTTTTTAGAAATCTATTACCCTGCATATAAACTAAGTATACAGGGTCAGTCAAAAAGCCATGGAAGAACAAAGTTACTTTATTTTAAATGGATCCTCCTATATATTATTAAATATTTCAATTATTACAAGATTTAAAAAAAAAATGTTAAGCACACCACATACCCAATCTTAACCGTTTTCGAGATATCGAGTTTCGATTCATTTTCAATTAAATCTAATAACAATATTAAAAAAGACAAACTAAGTTTTAGTAAAAAACAATTTGAAATCCTATTTTATAAGGTGCTCAAAGTGTCCACTGGCAGTAATGAATTCGGTGAACAAAATTTTGTAGCGAATCTAAACGGATATTGGGAGCAATACTGGAAATTTCATGCATTATTCTTTGTTGCAAATATTCGATATTTTGTGGCCGATTTTTGTACACTAAATTTTTAATATGGCCTCACAAGAAAAAGTCAAGAGGGGTCATATCAGGAGACCTGGCAGGCCATTCAATTGCACCTCTGCGCCCAATCCATTTACCAAGAAAAGTTTCCTCTAGATATTCCCTCACCATCCGTCCAAAATGTGGTGGACCCCTATCTTGTTGAAACCATATTTGTTCAGCCGGTAAATTGAGATTATTATGGTTAATATTCTTTTGTAAAAGTAATAAATATCGTTCAGAGTTCAAATTTCCATATATAAAATAGGGTCCTATGACGTTTCCACCAATAATGCCACACCAAACATTGGTTTTTTGTGGTCGTTGGGTATGAACTTGTTCCATCCAATGTGGATTTTGGTCTGACCAATAAATACGATTTACGTGCCCGTTTAACCAAACGTTGATTCATCAGAAAATAAAATGTTGTTGGCAAAGTTGACATTTTGATTTAATTTATCCATAATGATTTCGCAAAACTGAATTTTGCGATCAAAATCGTCTTCACTCAATTCTTGTAACAAATGAATTTTATATGGTTTGAATTTTTCTCTTTGGTAATTTTTTGAATGGAATATCGACTCGATCTTTCACACCTCCAGTTTCATGAAAACGCTGAAATGTTTTGGAAACAGTTGATTTAGTTATAGGTTCCCGATCTGGACGCAATTCATTAAAAATATTCACCATCACTTGGGTACTCCGTGTTCTATCGCCGTACCCTATCATCATTAAAATTTCAATGCTTAAGCGTGCCATTTTTACGCGAAAATTGTTCACCAATTGTAAATGCAAGTATTTTTGACATATCTATTGCCAAGATGACCAAACAACATTGTTATGAAGATAAATATTTTCTAAGGTAACTTGATGGACTAGAAAATTAATTAATGTAATAATTTATTTGAAAACGATATATGAAACTCGATATCTCGAAAACGGTTAAGATTGGGTATGTGGTGTGCTTAACATTTTTTTTAGAATCTTGTAAATAATTGAAATATTGAATAATTTACAGGAGGTTCCATTTAAAATAAAGTAACTTTGTTCTTCCATGGCTTTTTGACTGATCCTGTATACTTAGTTTGTGTGCAGTGTAATAGATTTCTAAAAACCCTAAAAGTTTTGTATTTAACATTCTTCGCTAGCTATCTTACTTTAGCAAATAATCGACCGTTTCCATACATAAAAGCGACCCTGTATAGAGGATTATGTATTGTGATGGTAGTCCGGTCAATCTAGACATTCGAAGATACATAAAGTTACAACAAGCTGAAAATCAGTAAAATTGTTCAAAATATAATTATTAATAAAATTTATAAGTTCCCCATCATTCCCGTGTATGGAAAAAAGTTTACTCGAGGTCAAAGGTAAAAAAAAAATAGTTTTTCGCGATTTTCAGAAAAACGGTTTTATCATAAAAATATCCCAGACAAAAATTGTAGACCATAAAATTATCTATAAAAAATGTATCAATACTTTTTTTTCTACGAGCTACTGTTTCTGAGATATAACGATTCAAAAAGCCAGTAACTATAATACTATCTATACGACTTTACTTTGTGCATTAGAGAATGCAAAACGGTATGGCCACACTGTATGCATCGTGTCTTTCGACCAGCCCCTGTATGCTAAAGCTCGAGAATGGTATCAGCCGCACCTGAGGGCTCTGAAGTATCAAAAATCATCATCAGACTCGGATGATTTCATCTACTGACGTCTTTTCTGGGAGCAATTGGTCATATTATGCAAGGAAGCGGCGTGAAAAAGAACTCACAGAGATCTATGCGGTACCATCATTAGAAAAAATGCTCAATGGTCATGCTTACTCAAGAGCCGTTCGAGCTCATACACTGCTTCAGCTTACTTTGGCAATTATAATATTAAAATAAGTTGAAATTAATGACATAATGGATGCGGATCTAATCATAAATATCGAGAGTATATTAGATAACACTCTTTCATACAATGATATTGAAAATGACGATGAATTATCTGGAGCTCTACTTAATAAATTGAATCAAAAACTAAAAGAATATGAGGACCGAGGACCAACTGCAAAACTTTGAATTCAATATTTTTATATTTATTTCCATTGCTAAAGAGTTCCTAAGAGCTGCGTATGGGGATTGGAAAGCTCATTTAAACTACGTCAAAGAAATGCTTTCTTTTTTTCACGCGTCTGGACATTTTCCTTATGCGAAGTCTGCACACATTTACTTGCAGGATATGCAACAATTACAGAATTTGATTGATCCTGAAGTTTACGAAAAATTTTCAGAAGGATTTTTCCAGTTAGACGTTCAGACAAATTAAGTTGTGGAACTTCAACTTACATGGTAATCGAGCAGTCTATGATGAAAGCTATGAAGGCAGATGGAGGTATTGCCCGAGGGAGAAGCCGACGGCCGAGCTCTTGCAAAACGTCCCAGGTAGTTAAACGGAATCAACCATTTATTGTGAAACATACTTTACAAAAGAGAGCGTCATAAGTAAATGGGTTTATAGTATGAATACAGTTTGTGAAAAATTAGAATATATCGCTAATGTTAGGATGGATACGACCGAGCAGCATGTTGATGCAAGCGATTCACGAGAAAAAAAAGATGCTAAAGACATACAAAAACTTTTAGAGTGGTTCTCAGCGCATGATCCTTTTCCAGAGGTTAACAAAATTGTTTTTATTGCGAGTTGTGTCGTTGGTGATGATAAAATTAATTATTATAAGGCTCGTGAAGTTGGACTTGCTTCTATGGCAAAAATGACAGGACTGACATTCAATATTATTAAATTAAAACGCGCTGACAAAATTGTTCCTCTTTTAGCTATGACTAGTACCATAAAAGTTCATAATCAAAATCACGTGGAAACGTGTGCATATTATGACGATAACAACTTTTACAACTTTTTGAATCGTTATATCTCGGAACGGGGCTGGTAGGAAAAAAGTATTGATACATTTTTACAATTTTTGTCTAAAGTATTTTTATGATAAAACTTACCGTTTTGCTGAAAATCGCGAAAAACTCATTTTTTTGACCTTTGATCTCGAGTAAAACTTTTTCCATACATATAATGATGGGGAACTCATAAATTTTATTTATAATTATATTTTGAACAATTTTACTGATTTTCAGCTTGTTGTAAAATTATGTACCTTCATTATCATTTTTTGGTCTAGATTAACCGGACTATGGCTCGTTGAAAAGGGCATAAAAAATGGAATACGATACACTATGTACGAACAAATCCGAACAAACCCAAACACATTGCTGACCATAAAACAATAATGATATTGGGATCTGTTTTATAAAACTTATATACAGGGTGAGTCCGGAGGAACTTTAGTTTATTTGCTATTACGCTACACCTTGAAAATAAATGAATATACACTGTGTCCACGGACAGAGTTTGGAAGAGGAAAAACTTTTTTATTAGTAGGTATAGAAGAAAAAGTCATTCTTTATAAAAACGTCTGCTTGTACTGAAACTACAATTTCTAAAATCAGATTTGCGATTACTATAAAGGGTTCGCCACAAACATTATTTTTAATTTTTTGGATTTCGTTTAAAATAACTTTACGTAACGATTTTGTTGTAAAAAAAACATTTTTTATTTGCCTACTTTGAAGTATTTTTATTATTACATGTCATATTTCTTCAATTCATTTAATCATAAATTATAAAACTTTTATTCAAACGTGATACCACCGAGTTAGCGCATAGTTTAATTCGATATCTGAATTCCCGATAACAGTTCCTAACTTGCTGTATTTACCCCAGTCAAATAATGCAAAATTATGGCAATCGGTGGAAAAAATTCCCAGAGAGTTGGTTTTTTTTTTAAACGCTTTCTCTACACTTGAGAAGACATATATCAAAAGTCCCCGAGGGTGGGGGGATAGCTCGAGGAGGAGGTGGGGGTTAAAAGTACCATTTTTCAGTTTTTCGCTTAAATCTCGAAAAGGATCACTTCTATCGATTTTTATAATTTATAACAATTAAAGCTAACAAAATTTTCTTCAAAGATGGTCCTATGCACTTCTGTCGTAGGACTAATTGTAAGCGAGTTATAGGGCGGACAAAATAAACATCATTTAAAAAATCTGCTTTATTTCCATTTAAGACCGTAGGACAATGAATTTATTGATCCAACACTTCATTAGAGGAGATGGGGGGTCACGGGGGTCCATAAAGTCTTCCTAGTCGTCCCCATAAGCTGCATTCTTCAAACTAAATAATGAAATTTAAATTACAGTCTTGTTCGGTAGAATAATAGTAGATAAATGTGTTGTAAATTTAAAATTTGAATAGACCGCGAAAAGAATATACTAGAAACGGATGTATTTTAGGTGATAAGTTGGAGAGAGAGACATTATGGTTGAAGATGTTATACCACCGGTACTATAGTCGAACTTTTATGTAGTCCTTACTACTAAACATAAAAATCGGTAGTAGTTGTAAAATTTAAGTGAGCTCCCTCAATATAGTTTAATACTCTATGTGCAAATTTTTTAAACGTAAATCAATATAATAGTTAATGCATTTTTGGTGTTTCATTAACTTAGAATGAATGTGGTGCCAACCCAGCACAGTAGGCAGTTGGTAGCTATTTATTATAAGTGATAACAAGTCCCAGGTATAAAAAACTAAAAGATGATTGAATATTGATTATTTAAATAAAACCTACCATAAATCAATTATTGGTCCAACAGTTTATTAAAGGGTGTCAAGGGGTCTATTAAGTCTTCCTGGTCATCCTCATATGCTGAATTGTCATCTTCAACTCGAAAGCCGTTTGTGCACGCGCCTCACAGTAACCACATATTGACGAGCATAGGATACCTGTTAAAGATTGAAGTTTTAGGTTAAAATATTTTCCCGTTGTATTTTACTTATAGCCATCAGTTAACATCAGAAAAAACAGTACCTGCTTTGCGGCATCCACAACGGGCCTCGCAGCCTTTGGTGCAGCTGCAGAATATTGTTGAAAGAATGACAGGTTGGGCAGGTCGATTTAAAGATGTCAAGGGTTGAAGATCTCCATCTGCTCCTTTCATTCAACCCCAATCAGTGCGTTCCAGTTTGTTGTCCAGCCATTCCTGAACTTGGAAATAAACACTGTATGAGTGTTGCAGTGCAGCGCTTTTAGTTGGTGGTAGAGAGGGGAGGTCTGGCTTCACCCTTGTGGTGGGTTATAGGAATGCTGCATATCGCTGTTTGTCCAAGTCTGTAACTCTGGCTTTGTACATTGCTAGGAACATCTGTTCTCTGGCGTTTGCCACTTCCTTAGGTGTTGAAGTATTTGCGTAAAATACGTTGGCGATTAATTGCAGAGTGTGCCTCATAACTAATTTAGCAATTGTTGACTTACCATTTCGGAAAATTGCACAAGTGATATCGCTCCAAAGGAACGAGAGATGAAGTTTTTTAAACCTGGGAAGGGAAATGAGTAAAGTAAAACCCGTTTCTTCAAGGAATTGCAGGAACTTGACTTTGCAAAGAGCATTTTGTTCATTTGCGCTTTTAGCGGCTGCGATACTACTTGTGCAATTTTCCGAAAGGGCAAGTCAACAATTGCTAAATTAGTTATGAGGGACACTCTGCAATTAATCACCAACGTATTTTACGCAAAGATTTCAACACCTATGGAAGTGGCAAGAGCCAGAGTTACAGACTTGGACAAACAGCGATATGCAGCATTCCTAAAACCCACCCGACCTCCCCTCTCTACCACCAACTAAAAGCTCTGCACTGCAACACTCATACAGAGTTTATTTTCAAGTTAAGAAATGACTGGGCAACAAACTGGAACCCACTGATTGGGGTTGAATGAAAGGAGCAGATGGAGATCTTCAACCCTTGACAACTTTAAATCGACCTGCCCCACCTGCCATTCTTTCAACAATATTCTGCAGCTGCACCAAAGGCTGCGGGGCCCGTTGTGGATGCCGCAAATCAGGTACTGTTTTTTCTGATGTTAACTGATGGCTATAAGTAAAATACAACGGGAAAATAATCTAACTTAAAACTTCAATCTTTAACAGGTTGGTATCCTATGCTCGTCAATATGTGGTTACTGTGAGGCGCGTGCACTAACGGCTTTCGAGTTGAAGATAACAATTCAGCATATGAGGATGACCAGGAAGACTTGATAGACCCCTTGACACCCTTTAATAAACTGTTGGACCAATAATTAATTTATGGTAGGTTTTATTTAAATAATCAATATTCAATCATCTTTTAGTTTTTTTATACCTGGGACTTGTTATCACTTATAATAAATGCCAACTGTGCTGGGTTGGCACCACATTCATTCTAAGTTAATGAAGCACCGAAAATGCATTAACTATCATATTGATTTATGTTAAAAAAATTTGCACATAGAGTATTAAACTATATTGAGGGAGCTCACTTAAATTTTACAACTACTACCGATTTTTATGTTTAGTATTAAGGACTACACAAAAGTTCGACTATACGACCGGTGGTCTAACATCTTCAACCATAATGTCTCTCTCTCCCACTTATAACCTAAAATACATCCGCTTCTAGTATATTCTTTTCGCGGTCTATTCAAATTTTAAATTTACAACACATTTATCTACTATTATTCTACTGAACAAGACTGTAATTTAAATTTCATTGTTTAGTTTGAAGAATGCAGCATATTATTATGGGGACGACTAGGAAGACTTTATGGACCCCCATGACCCCCCATCTCCTCTAATGAAGTGTTGGACCAATAAATTCATTGTCCTACGGTCTTAAATGGAAATAAAGCAGATTTTTTTAAAAAAATGTTTATTTTGTCCGCCCTATAACTCGCTTACAATTAGTTCTACGACAAAAGTGCATAGGACCATTTTTGTAGAAAATTTTGTTAGCTTTAATTGTTATAGATTATGAAAATCGATAGAAGTGATCCTTTTTGAGATTTAAGCGAAAAACTGAAAAATGGTACCTTTAAACCACACCTCCTCTTCGAGCTCACCCCCCACTCTCGGGGACTTTTGATATATGTCTTCCCAAGTGTAAAGAAAGCGTTAAAAAAAAAAAACTCTCTGGGAATTTTTTCCACCGATTTGCTTATTTTGACTGAGCTAATTGGGATATTTGCAATAACTACTCTTATTTTTTCTTTCAAGAGATCTAAGTTATTATTGAATTTGGTTTTATACACATGTGGTTTCAGCTAACCTCATAATTGAAAGTCGATAATTGCGAGAACGGAACTCCTACGTGCCAACTGATTTGGATCATAGATAGCTTCCAATCCACTTATTCCCAAAGTGATGATTTAACCAATCATTAAAAGGAATTGAAAACTAGAATTTAAAAAAAATCCAAAAAAAAAACCCTGTATAGTAATCGCAAATCTAATAGTTGAAATTATAGTTTTAACACTAGCAAAATTGATTTAGTATATCAAGGATTTGAAAAAAAAATCCAAAAAACTAAAAATGTTGTTTGTGACGAACCCTGTATAGTAATCGCAAATCTGATAATCGAAATTGTAGTTTCAGCACAAGCAGACGTTTTTATAAACAATGACTTATTCTTCTATACATACTAATAAAAAAAAGTTTTTCCTCTGCCAAACTCTATCCGTGGACATACTGTATGTTTTTTTACATTGTTTTCGCGTGTGTAATACACGCTTGGAGTTCGGTACGTTCCTCCCGACTTACCCTTTATTATAGAAATTAACTTTTATGGAATGCATCGTCGTTCACCATAGTTACATTTAAAGTTGTTTAAAAATAACACCTTTTTTTCTTACCATCTTTTGCCAATAAACTTTCTGTTTGAAGATTGGATTGACTAACGGCTGAAAATATCTTTCCAGGTTCCTTGCCTGTGGCCGCTTCTGGGTTGACAATTTGTTTCGACTTCTCTCGTTTTGGTTTATCTCCTTCTTCACTATCCAATACTTTACTTTTTTCTCTTTGAGGTATTTTCTCCGGTAAAACTAAATAATTACTCGATTTTAGGTATCTTTATTATTCAATTAAATAAAGGTTTCTAAAAATTATATTCAATAAAGATTATCATAATCTTCAAAAGAATTACAGGGTGTTAAAAATTCGATGTTCACCATTGGGATCTCATAAACGGTAAGAGATACAGCAAAGGTTAAATTGGGGCAAAGTCGCGCAATTCATAGCCGACCAATATGCCAAGAAGAAATTAGGAAAATTCCGAGTACTTCCGAAGATATACGTAAAAAACCGAAAATCGCCGTTTTGGTTTTTAATTTTTCCTGGCTTTATTTAGAGAGATAATGGAAAATAAATTTCCCACTTTCATTGCCACTTTTTATCTTCTATAAAGCAGTGTTCTTAGATTTCATGTCCGACGTTTTGTGTTTCGGATGCCATCGTCAGGTTTGTTTTTTTAAATACGGACCTATATTTTTTATTGCATTTATTTAAACTTTATATGCGATGTAATCTTAATACAAAATTACTTTGATTGAACATCAACGTTTCTACCCTATAAAAACATTTTCAGGAATATTTTATTTAAAAAACTTGTTGATTAGGTATTGAAGATAATTTTTTTTAACAGTATTTTCGCAAACACAAGAAAATCTATAACTAAAACAATAACAAATATCACAAAACGATAATTACAGTACGTTTAGGTACTAAAATATTCAAAATTATCTATTATTTACATTTTTTTTATTAAAATTATTTAAACCCAGAAGAGGTAGAAACTAATGACAAATGTCTATCTCAGATGCTCAAAAAGATTTCCATTTTCATTTATACATTTTTCAATTTTGACGCGAACTTTTTGAGTAGCTCTGTGTACCGACCTTCTTCGAATTGATACAAACGCATTTATGCAACGAACTCTAAGCTCTTCTATTACGTTAATGGGCTGCTTATACACTTTGTTTTTTATGGCTCCCCAAAAAAAGAAATCTAGTGGTGTAAGGTCTGGGGACCTTGCTGGCCACTCAATAAAATCACGATTTCCAATCCATCTGCCTGGAAATTCAGCATGTAAGAAGGTTATCTCTCGTGCCATGAGCGGGTGCTCCATCTTGCTGAAACCAAATTTGTTGCAGCCGTGAAAGCGGGATTTCAGATAAAAAATCTTGGAATGTGTTATTTAAAAATACTAGATAATTCTCCCCTGTTAGCCGTTGTGGTAAAAAAACAGGACCAAAAATCTCCTAATATTCCTGCCCAAACATTCAGAGAAAAGCGTATTTGCTTGCGTACTTCTCTATTATCTCTGGGATTTTCTCTTGCCCAAATATGTTCATTGTTTCTATTAAAAACACCACAATCTGTAAATGTAGCCTCATCACTCCAAAGAATACTGCTTAAAAAATTGCGATTTTGGTTATCTTGATCTAGTAGCCAATTACAAAAAGTTAGCCTTCTCTTAGTGTCTCATTCTCGCAATGCATGTGATATATGAATTTTGTAGGGTCTCAAACCGGCATTTTTTAGAACTTTCCATGCCTTAACATGGTTTAAGGATGGCCAATTGGATTCCACTTCAATTTGCCTACTGGATATAGTTGCATCATTGTCCACCTACAATAACGTGAAACATCATAAGATTTCAGGATATTGTATGTATACAATGTTAACTTATTTTGTAAAAAAACAATTTTTGTGAAGTTTCATGTTACATACCTGGCTTAAGACGTTCTGAATTTCGTCTTCTATAATACGGTTACCATATTTTTGTCGAGGCTTTCCAAGCTGGCCATAATCGCTTAAATTTCTATCAAATCTTTGAAAAATGTTTTGTGCTGGCTGCTCCCTTTCTGGATACTCCTCAAAATATCTTTGTAAAGCTGTCATAGCGTTTCTATTGCTACTGTAATAAATTCTTAACATATCCCTTTTTTCTTCAGAAGAAAATTTCATTTTTAGATAAGACCGAATTTATCACCGCGTAATTGAAATTTAGATTCCTTATGTTAAACGTTTTATTGTTTCTACATTCCATGGCAAACTATATGATACTTTAAACAACGAATCCTCTAATTGTAACAAACTCGAAAGCTTTTTCAAAATTATCTGCAATAGCCTTCTCGATCCGTATTTTTAGAAAGAAAAAAATCGTTCTGTCTCTGTTATACATTATCAGATACGGCTTTGATCTTCAATACCTAATCAACAAGTTTTTTAAATAAAATATTCCTGAAAATGTTTTTATAGGGTAGAAACGTTGATATTCAATAAAAGTAATTTTGTATTAAGATTGCATCGCATATAAAGTTTAGATAAATGCAATAAAAAATATAGGTCCGTATTTAAAAAAACAAACCTGACGATGGCATCCGAAAGACAAAACGTCGGACATGAAATCTAAGAACACTACTTTATAGAAGATGAAAAGTGGCAATGAAAGTGTGAAATTTATTTTCCATTATCTCTTTAAATAAAGCCAGGAAAAATTAAAAACCAAAACGGCGATTTTCGGTTTTTTACGTATATCTTCGGAAGTACTGGGAATTTTCCTAATTTCTTCTTGGAATATTGGTCGGCTATGAATTGCGCGACTTTGCCCCAATTTACCCTTTGCTGTATCTCTTACCGTTTATGAGATCCCAATGGTGAACATCGAATTTTTAAAACCCTGTATATTCAGAAACAAAAAAGTTGAATACATAAGACAACTTTACATTTATAACATCTTAATTTAAAAATAAAACCTTATACAATTTAAGGGGGATTGATCCCCCCCCCCCCCCGAAATAAAAAAAAGATATTTATTTTAGAATTTTAATAAGTATTAATGAGACTGCAGTTATATACAGTGCGCCCGTCTCACTTTGTTGTTACACAACATAATAGTTAATCTTATTTACGGGCTACAATGGCTGCAGATCGCCTTAATGGTCTGGCTTTCCTATATTATGTCCACCGTGATATAAACGTAGATGCAAACAAAATCATAAATATTTTCTCTTCTAAGAACAGGAAACTTGATTTTGTAATTTAGTACAAAGTAAGTAGGTACTTCAGAAATTTTTTTTGTTCTTATTGTTTATTTTTCGTTTTCATTCTTATTTTGTTTTTGATCTTATTATTACATAATATAATTTATTATAATAACTAATATACTTATGGCTTAATATAAGAGACATGCTAATTAGTAAAATAAATAGTTTATTGTTTATTTTGTCGACCGACCTTTCAAATTTCGAATTTCTTTTAAATTAAAAGAGTGTTTTAAAGCCTGGCATATTGCCGCAGATTAAGTTTTACGGTTATTTTACCCAAAAAAGGGCGTGGCACCCAAAAAATGAGTTACTAACGGCTAAAATGAACTTCATTTCTAAAACTCTAATTAGTTACAATTAACTAAAGCCGCCGGAAATATGTTTTTGAATCATTTTAGCAAAAAAAATACAATAAGAAAACACTCCAATTTATGAAATTTTCTTACCGAATCTCCCACGCAGCAGAATTAATTCTTGATAATTTTTCTTGGTTTCACTCATGTTTTTGTGGAGACTTGTCTTCGACTCGGGATAATTTTCTATCACCAAAAACATTCGTGACCTTGAAAAAAATTATCGATAATAATTCTGCTGCTAGGAAGATTATAAGTGATTGAAAGCTGAGTTTATACTATAAATTAACATTTTTACTTTAAAAAACTTGATTTTTAATGCGTATTTATGATTTATGATTTTACATACTAAAACAAAAAATAAGATTTGCCCCTAACAAGCTCAGCTTCAGGGGATTGAAGAATAAGTTTATCGAATACAACATATTTATTATATTATTAAATTTTAAATAAACTTATTATTATTATTATTATTATTATTATTATTATTATTATTATTATTATTATTACTATTATTATTATTATTATTATTATTATTATTATTATTATTATTATTATTATTATTATTATTATTATTATTATTATTATTATTATTATTATTATTATTACTATTATTATTATTATTATTATTATTATTATTATTATTATTATTATTATTTACCTTTAAACTCATATGGTTTTAGCCCTAGACCTCAAAATTTTGTAATACAGAAGGATGAATCAAGTGAAGTACACATAGAGGTAGCATGTAAATCAACAATTATTATTATTATTAATATTATTATTTAGTAAACGAAAATCGTCGAAGATATCCGACAAAAACGAAATTTTCAGTTTTTATTTATAGTTTTTGCGCTTTAAATTTTCAATTAGAGTAAACAGAAAACGCTTTTTCATATCGGATTTTAATGTTCTTCAGTTCTTCTTATTAGTTTCGAATTTTCGAGTATCATTCTTTAGATACCACCCTAAAGTCAGGTCTTGTTAATACAGACCATACATTTTAAATGTGGTTTTATGAACTTCTAAGCTTTGGAAAGTTAAAACAATTTAAAAATCTTATAAATTTTAACGTTTCATCATCAATATTTCAAATTATCCCTTCTTTACCACTACAGCAATATAGCATTTACCTTTAGGATTAAATATCGTAATTAGACACAGACACAGACCTATGGTGTTTGTTTGAAGGTTGTAGACAATGATGTATCTTGAGTAATAGATGTGTTTTGGAGTTCCATTCATTTTTATGACGTGTATTATAATAACTTATGGTTTTTAAATTGTATAAGGTTCCTATTTTTAAATATATACATATATTAAGATGTTATAAATGTGAAGTTGTCTTATGTTCAACTTTTTTGTTTCTGAATATAATTCTTTTGAAGAATAAAGATAATCTTTATTTTATATAATTTTTAGAAATCTTTTTTGTAATACTATACTGTAATGTTATAATTGAATGTGTTGCGCATAAACGGTTTAAACACTAGATATAGGTAAGTTATTGTCTTAAGTAAGATTCTGTAATGTAACAATTGAAGACATAAGTGGATAAAGGTGTCATGTCACATTTTTAAACTTCGAAGTTATTCAATAAAACGCGTTATGACTTAGAACTTTTTTAATTTTTATTTAATTTTATTTACTAACACTGCATAAATTAGGTATAATTAACTAATTTTATTTAGTGCACTTTAATAATAAAAGCAAATTCATAGTTTTTTTCATAGTGTCATGTAACAAAATTGTAACATGACACCTTTATTCACTACGACATGCTAGATGTTTAAGTGACTTAACACCTTTATCCTTTAAAAAAATCTTTTATTATGAAGAAAGCTGCATCTAAGGTTTACTAATAGTAAGATCTATACCAGGGATGCTCAAAAAGTAGAAAAAGTAGTTTAAAAAAAATGCGACATAACACCTTTATCCACTTATGTCTTCAATTGTAATATTTAATCCGAAAATTGCTGGGATCGTAATGGTAAAGAAAGAATAATTTGAAACAGTCCCGAAATAAGCAACTTGCCACATTTTAATCATCTTCGTATCTTTTATAGTTTTTGAGATCCCCATGTACGCACAGGAATTTGTAGCACCCTAAACAGTGAACAAGATTAGGTATCTTTTGCGATCACAATCGAAATATCGACTTTCTCGCAAACAGTTGAAGTTGTGACATGAAACATGAAATATGTTTAAACTTTCATGCAGAATTTAAAAGATAAAATAAGAAATTAGTAAATTCGGAATTTTTTTTTTAAATGAATTTGTTCCATCTTTAACACTTTAACGTTCTTATGTACGGGTGTACAACTAAAAATGGACGCCGTCTGTATCTTGGAAACCGTTTATCGTACGTTTCGTAATATTCGATAGTAGCTATGAGAAAGTATAGTGTAGTGAACAAACTGGTCGATAGTTTTGCAAATTTTAGTACGTTTAAAAAAAGTTAGGTTAACTTTATTATGCCGCTTACAAATGGGGCAAAATGATTCCGTTAACAATGGGGCAAAATGATCCCCTAAAACAATGGGGCAAAATGATAACTTTTAGGATTTTGTTAGTTTTATATTTTTTTCGGTTCATTTGGTTCTTTTCTTTAATAAAAATGCTTAGAAAACGGCTTGTTAATTTTATATCCACAAAATTAGGCAAAAACAAGAAAATTTCGTTTAATTTGCATAGGGAATCATTTTGCCCCAAGTAGCGGGGCAAAATGATTACTTTACATATGTCTACTTTACTGGCTGAAATTTTAAAATCAACTTAACCAAAAAATATAAAAATATAAACAACATATAAACAACATATAAAACTACATGCTTGCAAAAAGACAAACTTCTAACTCTCAGTGGATAAGGCCAAAACTATTAGGGGGATCTTCTTGCCCCGGTCTCCCCTACAGTAAACATGTACCAAGGGTGGCATTTTTTCAATTTAATGAAAATTCTGGATAACTTTCGTTCTTAAATTTTTGCTGTACCTTTTAAGGGAGGTAGAAGGAGACAAATATTGCTATGTAAAAACATTCACAACTTTTGGTTTCGCTTTTCGGAAGTTGACAAATTCGGTAAATAGGGATTTTTTGTTTTATCAATTTAATAAAGAACGAATTCGTTTTAAATTACGTTACGACAGCTAGAGGGCGCTATTTGGCAGAATCATCAATTTCTTCATTTTCCTCAAAAATTTCGAATGCAACGATAGGTATATCCTTTTTAACTCAAGCAAAAAGAAGAATAAATAGAAATAATATATGTGAAAACCGCGAGCAAATATCTTTTCTGGAAAATATAATATAAAAGTCAGCTCCATTTATAATTATCCTATCATGACACTTCTTCAAGTTAATGTTTTGTAAATTGCATTTATTTACAAATAAAAATATTTTGAAAGACGCAGGAATTACTCTCAATGGTTTACCCAAAATTTATTGGAAAGAAATAAGTTATTAGACCTGACATTTTTTTCGGATGAAGCCTGGTTCCACCTCTCCGGTTATGTGAATTCTCAGAATACACGCATGTGAAGTAGTGAAAATCTCCATTATTCTTACTATGATAATTTTGTAAACAACAAAAATAAATTTGTATTTGTCTACTTATTTTATTACTCATTAGTTTGGCATAATATCATGTCATAATATGAATTTGACCAAATTTTAACCTAGATTTGGTTAAATATATCGTCCCCATATCATTGTGATCTAAACCAAGCCTTACGTTTTTTAATCCAAGCCCTCTTTGATGCAAATATTTTTTGCTCGCACGGTAGAAGAGGCTTCCATAAATGGAACAAATTGCCGTAAAGTATGAGTGGGCTATGAAATAAAAACGGGAACAAGGCTTTGATGTAAATAGTACGTGTCAAAGTTTTAATAAGTTAAATTTGTTATTTCATATTTTAACTCAAAACAAAGCCTTCTTGCATTTTGTTCTGTTTTACAGCCCACTTAAAATTTTACTCCGATTTGTTTCATTAATGCAACCATCCTCTATTATTTTTCTTGTCAATAATTTATATTTGCAGAACATTAATTTAAAAAAGTTTTGTATTGATTATAGCTTTGTAGAAGACACAACGGTATGATATTTGTAACTTCTTTGCCAGAAATAGCATACTGAAACGTCAGTTTGCTCTCATAGAGCTTATTTTTATATTTTATTTTCCATATCTTCGGTTTCAAAAAAAAAATTGGCTCGCGGTTTGCACAGATATTATATACAGACTGTCCGCGGATAGGGTGTACAATAAGTAGCACCAATGGATAAAAAATTTCATTTTTCGGGAAAAAGTCATTCCTGATCAAAAGTTTTGCTTGTAAAAAAATGCAATTCACTAAGAGATAAATTTGATTTTTTATACAGGATTCGCAAAAACTTCAAAAACATGATTTTTCTCCAAGAGTAAACTACCTTTATTTTTCATTTTTGACCAAAATGCCAATTAGAAAACTTATTTAGAATAACGTTTGTAATTTAAATCCGAGATTTAAAATAAATCTTCAATTGTTTTAGTTTTTTTTTTAGAGGTAAAAGATTTTTTTTTTGATTGCAGCATTAGCGGTCGAAATACATACATTATCAATGACAGAGGGGTATCAAAAAGTTTTAAAAACTGTACTTCGTGTTACCAGAAATATGTATTTTTAATTTCCCAAATGAAATGACCCCGGAAATAACACACAAAATTTTTAAAATATCAACAAATAATAATTTCATAATTTGCTATTCAAACACTCCCCCGCCATATTCAACACATTTTTTCAGCTGTAAACGAATGTGGTCAAAACTTCAAATTTCTTCAATCGAAACAGCTAACAATTCGCTGTTTTAGAAGCTGTACGTCGTTCTCAATTGGACATGATTCCACTAATTGTTTGAGGCGCCCCCAAAGATAGGCATCTGAAATAGTTAAATCGGGACTTCTTGGGGGCACAGAATCAGACCATTCCGACCAATCCATCTGTGGCCAAATGTATTATTAAGCCTTCCCTCACTTCGATTGCAAAATGCGCAGGGCATCCATCTTGTTGAAAGTACATTTCGTTCCTAAATTGGAGAGGCAATTCGTATAGGTTATTAGAAAGGAATGTTTGCAACATTTCAAGGTAACTCCTACGGCTACACGTGTTTTCGAAAAAGTATGGCCCAATCCAATAATGCCATAATAAGAAATCGCACACCAGACATTTCCTTTTTTTGTAATATTGTCTTCTTGCAGAAATTCTAAAACGGGGATTATTTTCGCTCCAGTATCTAATATGCGCAGAAGACACTTTCCCGATTGTTGAAAATGTCGATTCATCGGAGAACATGATAAATTTATGAAAATTCCTGTTTTTACTTACAATTTTGTTTCCGACCCAAAGACAAAAATCCAAACGTTTGGCTTCGTCTCCTTCTACCAACGTTTGAATAAAAGTTGGCTTGAATGGAAATATTTTGTTTGCATTTAAAATATACTGAATAACGTAACTGTACCAAATTCCGACAGCTTAAGGTTTATTTAGTTTTATGTTACAAAATGAAGAAACACAATTTCAATAAGAATTTCTGGACATATTTATTATATTGCGAGGGGGATATTGTTTTAATATTTTATACTTTTTGGCATACATTTTTGCTGTTTATTATCAATTTTACCGAAATTAAATAATTACTGAATTAAAGTATACATGTACTAAATTACGACCATTATGTACCTACTGAACCAAATTACGAATATAGATGTACTAAAAGCCGACTACTGTACGTATTTCCGAATTAGAAGTATCCTAATTCCGACCAAATAATCTTTTAAATAAATTAATTTAAACTTTACTATTTTATGGGTATTTAGTTATAAGGAAAATTATTTTAGAAATAGTATTTAATAACAGATTATACACGTTCTCTATTCATTCGTTATCTTATCCGTATTTTTTAGTTCTGGAACATCATACTGTCCTCTTTTGTTTACTAAAATAGGAAAACTAAGACTACAAATTATGTCAGTCTCTGGGCACTCTAATATATAATATTTTTCCGGCCACTTCCAGTGGAATCCACTCTTGATCATAGTCTTAATTTTTTGTCCCTCATTTGTTTCTTCAAGAATTTTGCCAGGGAAATACTCTCCTTCGTACTGCACACTACGTTATTCCCAATAATATAACTTTGGTACTTAGAAGTAGCCTCAACATTAGTAGTTAATTCGCCCATAGATGTACTTTGTTTTGATGTAGCTTCCTCTCTGCCAGTCTTCTTTTTTTCGTTTGATTTTTTAATGTCTTTTGCAGCTTTCCTTTTATCGGCCTTGGCGACATTTTCTTCCAATTTTCTCTTTTTCTCTTCTGTCCTTTTTTTTTGGTATTCCATATATTCATCACTTATTGCTACTGTCCGTGTTTTCTTTTTGATAAATTTACTAATGTCCTTCTTTGCTTTATCGTTTTCCATTTCCTTGGGCCAAAACAGGGCTTTCTTAAATGGGGTTGGTACAGGACCGTTTGGTTTATCTGGTGTTCCATTGGTATTATTTAAAAAAATGGTTGAAATATCATTATTATATTTGTTTTTATTTCCAAATAAGTTAGAAAATTTATCAATACTTTTCAATCCTGTCGAAGATGTTTGTTCCGTTTTATTTTCTACCAATGAGTCAGTGATGAGTTTTTGGTATTTGCATAATGCTCGCTGTTTTTCTTGAATTTCTTCAATGTCGTTTATCGTATAAAACCATTTTTAAATATATCATCGGAGACTTCGTTGTTTATTGTATTTTTAATTTTTTCATTATTATGATCTTTTTTTAATACGCCATTATGAAGAACATCGTAAGTTATTTTTGGTCAGTACGAAGCCAAATGCTGTCATCTATAATTTCAGTAGATTCAGCAGATGAACGAGTTAGATTTATCATGTTATTTTCAATGGTTAAATCATGCATTGTTGTAACAAATGGAACTGAATCATTAATTGATTCCTCATTTCATCATTCAGATGAATTTGCCAAATTTATTGTCTTTCCAAGTTACCAAAAAACAATAATTACAAACGAACAAACAACGTTACCTTAATGGTAAAAAAATCATATAAGTAATTGTTCAGAATTACGACCAGGCTAGTCGCAATTAGGTGTTCTCAAAATACTGATGTGCCCTATTGCGACCCTTGTTTTTTACAGCAGCAATTGAAATTTTTTAAGTTTCTAATAAAATAATACATGTCATAAGTTCTCTCTGATAGAAAAAAACACACAAGATTTATATACAGTCCATCAGAATTAAACTTGGTTGCTAATTTTAAAAAACAATTTTCTCTGAAAGGAAAGCAAAATTAGTAAAATATATTATAAGTCGCCTTTGGGGTATATTCGCTAAGAACTAAACTTTTTCAGTTCGGAATTAGCTCAGAACGATAAATACATATCGAAAGATAAGTTGACAAAAAATAGAGAAGAAAGAGCATCGGACAGATTTTTGAGGCTAAAAATACTATAGGGCTTTTTAAATGCTATTCCGACCAGCTGGTCGTAATTTGGTACAACAGAAAATATAACGTACGAAATTAGCGACCGCGTAAAATTATGTAATTTAAAGGCTACTTTATGAAAAACCAGCCAAAAGTCCACCTTCGTAGTTAACAATAAACACTGATCTCGCTAAAATTTAATAAATACGTAAGTTAACTTATTTATTATTGCACTGATGGTCTTAGCAAATTTTATTTATATTTAGTTGATTTGACAGGCTCTGACACGCACGTATCATTACACGTTACTAATACTAAAGGCAGCATTGGTTCGCATATTATTGTATGAGATGAAATAGATGACAAGATTAACTGGCTATCTTATGTTTTCATAGGTAAAATATAGATGCCGTATAAAATATAAATTTCGGTTAAAATCCGTTAAAATCCCTTAAAATCGGAATTATGTACAGGGTCGGTATTCAGTACATTTACGTTATGAGTTTTTTTTTATTACATCAAGTTCTTGAGCTCGGTTACTTAATGAAAGGATAGGATTGTCAGCAACAGATTGCAATACGATTAGGGAAGCTCGAAGATTGGTTTTAAATCTCGGATTTAAATTGCAAAGGTTATTCTAAATAAGTTTTCTAATTGGCATTTTGGTCAAAAATTAAAAATAAATGTAATTTACTCTTGGAGAAAAATCATGTTTTTGAAGTTTTGCGAACGCTGTAAAAAAATCAAAATTTTCGCTACGTGAATTGCATTTTTTTACAAGCAAAACTTTTTATCAAAAATGACTTTTTTCCGAAAAAGAAATTTTTCATCCATTTGTGCTATTGTAAACCCTATCCGGGGACAGTCTGTATATATTATTGTTAAAAAAGGTAGATAGTTGCATTTAAAATTTTCAAGAAAAATGAAGAAATTGATGGTTTTGCTAAATAGCGCCCTCTAGCTGTCGCAATGGAATTAGACTTCGTTCTTTATTAAATTGATAAGACAACAGAATCCCTATTTAGCGAGTTTAAATTTGTCAAATTCCGATAAGCTAAACCAAAGTTGTGAATATTTTTGCATAGCAATATTGGCCCCTTCCTACCCTCTTAAACAATTAATTCGGTTAAACGGTTAATTCTGAAAATATCGAAAAAGTTATAAGAAAAAGTTTTTTTAAATGCAGTTTCTAGCCCACATGCAAAATTTTAGCTGCATAAGATAATTTTGATTTTTTACCTATATTTTGTAAATTGCACCACTTTTGCAAAATAAGACTCAACGCAACCTACATAAAATTTTTCTTTTTCTTTATTTCAGATACATTTTCTTTAAAATAGCGCCGTATTAAATTTATGTTTTTCTACAAAATCAAAATAGGGCTATTCAAATTTGGTCGCATGTGATGCAAAGTTAATTTGTTTTTGACCCTGTATAAGGTAACTTCATAAAATAAGTATTTTTAAAAACGTAGTTTGTGTCTGAAAGTAATACAGGTTAACGTTATTATGACATAGCTTAATAATAAATTATAATATAGGGGTTTTAAATTAAATCGTTGAAAATAGATAAACTTTACGTTGTTAAACTAAAATTTATTTTCCACTTAAAAAACACTTTACTGAAGACACTGTGTTCTTTTTTGTCTTACTATTAAGATGTATTACTTTCAGACACAAACTACGTTTTCAAAAATACTTATTTTATGGAGTTACCTTATACAGGGTCAAAAACAAATTACATTTGCATCACATGCGACCAAATTTTAATAGCCCAATTTTGATTTTGTCGAAAAACACACATTTAATATGGCGCTACTTTAAAGAAAATATATCTGAAATAAAGCATTGTAAAAACTAAGAAGTTTTATGTAGGTTGCGTTGAGTCTTATTTTGCAAAAGTGGTGCAATTTACAAAATATAGGTAAAAAATCAAAATTATCTTATGCAGCTAAAATTTTGCATATGAACTAGAAACTGCATTTAAAAAAACTTTTTCAAATAACATTTTTCGATATTTTCGGAATTAACCCCACTTTTGAATTATTTTTTGGAAAAAATTAAAATTTGACAGATAATGCGAATCACGTGACTACTATTTTTTTGCTTAATTTTCATCTCGATCGAAGCAGAACTTGATGCCAAAGTCAAATTATGAATAAAGCTATTAATAAAAAAAATCCCATATGATGCTGACTTTACTGGTGACACTGTATAGAATATGTATTTGAAAATTTAGCTTTTTGTTGAGTCATTACAGTTACGTCCGCTAGCGGCCGTAATAAATATTTTTTTCCGCAAGCCATACGGTAAACGTTTTCCAAGATACAGCCGGCGTCCCTTTTTAGTTGTAGAGCTAGCATGTATTTTCTGGTACAAGACAAAAATTTAAACAACACTAATTACTTTTGCTCCCTTCTTTCCCGAGTCCTTTTTTTCCGTCTGTTCCATCTTTCGCTTTTGGATCCATATCCATCTTAGATCGCAATTTATCTGCGCCTGCGGCTGGCTTTTTGAAGGGTTCTTGTAGCGGTTCTCCTCCCTTAATATCTTAAAATCAAAGGTAGGATGATTATCTGTTTTATGTAATATTGAATATAACAAAAAAGTATTTAGTCGAGTGCAAAGCTTAAAAAAATAATTTTTTTTGTTGGGAATCAAATCCAGAACCTCTCGCTAAATGGATAAACAATCTACACACGATCCGGCAGGTTTGTCAGTTAAGACTGAACTACGCAAAGAAAATTTATAGGGTTAGAAATGTTAACTCCTTGTTAAAAAATCGCAACACAGTAGAGGGAGAAAGAAGAGAGAGAGAGGGGTGTTAGTGTGCCCGCCGGCCATCAGAGGCGTAATGGCGGGAAATTTGAACAGCGATTTTAGGACTTTTTAATTTAATTATTAACTTTTAAACGAGTTTTTATTGATTTAATTTGTGATTCAATATAAATATTATTAAATCACAAATTAAATCAATAAAAAGACGCACAATAGCTATTTAAACAATAAGTTGCGAAATGAGTGTCTTTTAGGCACGCGACGTGAAATTGTCCAACGAGGCAAAGCCGAGTTGGACAACACGTCAAAGTGACTAAAAGACATTGTTTCGTAACGAATTGTATACAATATTTTTTCTACTGAGGTTTTATAATAAAAAACTTAATTTTACTAACATTTTATTACCTATGTTTCATTGACAGTTGCCAAAAAATATTAAATTATACCTAGTCTGTGGTTACGTTTTAATTGTAAATAATTACCTGCGTTACTTTTAAGCACGTTGCTCCTGGTAACGTGCTTAAACGTTTTTTAAGCACGCTGCGCTTAAAAGGAGGTTATTAAAAAACCATAATGACAATCGAAAAGAGGTTATAATAAAACGTCAGTAGAAAAAAGTTTTTATCTTATGAATAAATAATGCACGTTTTCATATTAATCAAGATTTAGAAAATAAAGATGGAAGCACTTTATCGTAAATAATGTTTTCTACGTTTATTTATAAATAAAAAACTGCATTGACAACCATAACAAAAAATAGCTGTTTAGAATAAACTAATGTCCTTAGGTTACGTCTCACAGGTCTCACTCATCTGGAATTGTCTCAATTCATATATTATCACAAATACTGTATAAAACACAAGCACTAGGATGCATTGAGACACGTACTAAAAGATCCATAAACTATCAGGTGATTCTTACAGCATTCTCTGAAACAAAAGAAACAGTACCGGGTAGACATTAAATTTCTCTGTAAAATATGGCCGATGGTCAAGTATCTACTTATCGAGTTAGCTCAAACCATTATCTTTGTGCCATTATGTTATACTTCTAATCCACTCAATACAACAAAAATGTTAAAATTATCATTTCAAAAGACTAAACTTATCTGTTCGTAACTGATTGTTAGGTATTACCTCGGGCACAAATGTGTTGCAGTTATCTGCAGGCTGCCCAGTGATATTTTGTTAAGATTGGCTTGTTAACTAACACCCAACACCTATTATGTATGTGAAACATTTCATGTTAATTTATTTATTGTACACTTACATTTCCTATATTCCTATATAAAAAATAGGTAAGGAAGTGTAAAATCAATTTGATAAACAATTAAAAATAATTACCTGCATAGTAGGCTGAAATAATAACTGAACGGCGAAGTTTTCTAGAATAGAAACTAATAGAATTGTATATTAAAATGATAATAAAAAATTAATTAATATTCTCAGAAAAAAACGTGGACAAGAAAAATTGACAGTTGCGAGTGCTGTGACATGGATGGCGGGCTGGCGGCTGGCTGGATTGTTCCAATTAGCACCTGGCGCAGTTTGGAAAGCGTTATAGTAGGTCAGAATTTAACTGTCCTTCTTTTCTATACGTCCAAAATATGCGACAGCGACGCTTCAAGCGACAACAGCGCCAATTTCTCCCTGTGATGGCCGGCGGGCACACTAACACACACTAACACCCCTCTCTATATTCTTTCTCTTTCTACTGTGTTGCAAAATCGTTCATTTAAAGTTCCATCCCATTTAAAGTTTCACCGGGGTGGAACTACGTAAGCTTGCGCATCTCCCTTGTCTATGGACTAAACAATTCGACCGAAGGAATGTCGCCTGACGTATGTATGCTCCGGTATGCCTGTCAGTTAGGACTATTTAGACGACCAGACAAAATTCCAAAATACGTTAGTTTCTGGTTGTTATGCTAAAGAGGCCTTAGAAAACGCCATAAAAGACATTGAAATTATCAGTAACTGCATTGAAAGTGGGTGATACCTTAAAAAAACGGTGGTTTTAGGTGGATTGAAAATACCGCCAAGGCTGGATTTCCCAAAAAAGCCAATGACCTCCAACATTTTTTAGTTAATAATCCGAGGCCAAATAATGAACCAAAATAATACAACGAAATCCAAAATTCAAAATTATTTGTTACAACCGACAATTCCTCAAAGAAAAGGGAAAAAGAATAGTGAAAAATTTCTCTTTGCTATCGCTTCAAAACTATATCAAAATGTGATTGAACAAAAGAGGCAGTTAAAAGAAGAGGAGAGGCTAAGAAAAATGAACGTACTTAAGAGAAACCGTGAAGAAAACAAAAAAAATAATGAGAAGAAAAAGTCTAGGCTGAAAAAAGATCAAGAAACAATGATCTGTTTTCAATGTAAAAAGTTAATAATAGCAAATAGCTTATATAAATCAGTGTTACCATAGGTTTCACTTATCTTGTATACCAAAAAAACATCAACAGCACATCCCAGAAGACGAAGATGATAACTTTATGTGCCATTTCTGCTACAAGGAAGAAGAAAGTGATGACAGTAATTTAAGCAAATATTCCGAAGATGAACTTTACCTATAGTCTTTATAAAAAAGAAACAAACAATCTTTAAGTTTTACATTTAAAACTTTAGTTCTTTGAATTTATGCTTAAATTTATATTTATTTTTTTTAATTAGGCAGATACCTACTACGTTTTGTATTTAATAAATACCTTTGTACATACTGTATTTTTTGAATGAAAACTTTTATTAACTGTCCAGTAACTGTATGGTTTACCCTATTTGTTTTACCAACAGAATTGCAAAAACCAAAATGTCAGATAGTTTTTAGTATTTGAATAAAAACGGAACTATAAGTTAGTAACATTTTCTCCATCTCTGTTATACACGCAGAAGTATTATAGCTCTTTTTTCCTGCAATATTATGCGATGAATTTGGCTTTGATGGATTCTTGTCGACAACGGCTCAATAGATGAATCAACAAACATCAGAAAATTTACATGGAAATACGTTTTTTCTTAGACATACTTTCAGTTTTTTCTTATTTTTTTTAATCCAAAGCGACTACTAGTCCAAAAAGTGCTAGAGAGCGTCGTCATTATTTATTATTATACAAATAGATGTTATGGCTGGCTGAGCTGAAATCTGTTTGAAAGATTCACCTGACCGTGTGGAGGGTTGACAGTCCATCCAGCAACCGTCCTTCAGTGACAGTCTATACTTCCAGTGGAAAGGACAGAGTTTGTCATACCCATTTTGAATCTGACCAAAAAATTGTGCATGGCAGAAGACGCTGTTTAAAGCTAGAACGCTGTTCCTGTTCAGTCTCGACTGACATATCTGCCGGATCGTATGTAGCTACCATAACTAATTGCACTACAGTGACTACATTTTTCTTAATCAACTTCTGTCATATAGCCTAATTGCTAATTGATTTTTATTAAGGTGGGAGTATCAACATGCTTGCCAACCTATAACCTATTTCGCGTAGATTTTTTAAATTTTTCTAGCTTTTACACAAAATTTAAATGAAATCATTATCGTCTTGATATTCTATAGGTAATAATTGACATATTTAATAAATATCAAGGAATTTCATAACTTATTTTAGGAGAACTGTGTAGCGAAAAATATCGGCTAAGATTTTTTTTAACATTATTATGTCATTGTCACTCATTGTTCTTTCACTATACAATTCTCCCAAAATTAGCAATGAAATAAATTGATATTTTTGTAATATATCAGATACTACCTAAATAATGTACCGATGATATTGATTTTCTTTAAATGTTAGTTATTAAAATAATAAACTTAAAAAATCAACGCGAAATAGGTTATATGTTGGCAATAGATTGAATGACGTTGACTATTCAACCTTAACGTTGCACTTTAGTGCTTCTCTAATTAAATTGCATTTCGTCGGTTAAGAGGGTTAACCTGCTAACTCCACTTTTGAGTAATTTTGACTTATTCAACTATTTAAATATACCGGGTGTTTCTCAAAAGACGTTCACCCCTATAACTTTTTTATATTTATAGATATTATTATGCATAAGAGATGAGTCTGCGTTCATTGTCATAATTTTCGATTTGTTAGCACTTCCGGTTTGACCGGAAGTGACCTTGACTTTGGTATTTTGAATGGGACATGTTATATATTTTTACTTATTTGGATTCAGCATGACATTCTGAGTAAAATGACACCTCACTTGTCATTTTTTGACGTGTTATAACATTTTTATGTTTATTTTTTATTTGCAATCTAGAGTACTACAAATTAATTAAATCTGTTAATTTATAGTCAAGTAGTATATGAAAATTAAAATTATGTCATAATAATTGACTTTCTAAGTTTCACAAGCGTTTAAAATATGAAATTTTGTTTTCTTGACGTTTACTCCATTTTTTCAAATGGAACGATGGTGGTTCACTAGGATATTTAAAACGAGCATTTTTTCCCAACAATTTGATACTATACACTCCTATGCTATTTTAAAATTGACACGAAAAAATTTGCCTTAAGTCCCAATCCAAATTTAAAAGCGTTATGCATTATTGTCTATTCTAAAGAAATATAAAGGCGGCTTTGAAAAATAATGGAATGGTTTTAAAAAGCAATATGATTTTAAATTAAAATTGCAATGTCATTCATTACTAAACATTGTAAATCAGATAAAATGGTTAGTTTTACTAGAAATGAACAAATTGATATGCTCCTAATTTCTTCTGAAGCCGCAAGATTGTATGTATTGTATGTATTGTATGTTTTATAAACTAATGACATTACAACTTTAAATTAAAGCCATAATGCTTTTGAAAACCATTCCATTGTTTTTCAAAGACGCCTTTATATTTCTTTAGAAAAAATATACAATATTGCATAACGCTTTTCAATTGGGATTGGGACTTAAGGCAAATTTTTTCGTGTCAATTTTAAAACAGCATAGGAGTGTATGGTATCAAATTGTTGGGGAAAAAATGCTCGTTTTAAATATCCTAGTGAACCACTATCGTTTCATTTGGAAAAATGGAGTAAACGTCAAGAAAACAAAATTTCATATTTTTAACGCTTGTGAAACTTAGAAAGTCAATTATTATGACATAATTTTAATTTTAATATACTACTTGACTATAAATTAACAGATTTAATTAATTTGTAGCACTCTAGATCGCAAATAAAAAATAAACATAAAAATCTTATAAAACGTCAAAAAATGACAAGTGAGGTGTCATTTTACTCAGAATGTCATGCTGAATCCAAATAAGTAAAAATACATAAGATGTCTCATTTAAAATAAGTCAAGGTCACTTCCGGTGAAACCGGAAGTGCTAACAAATCGAAAATTATGCCAATGAATGCAGACTCATCTCTTATGCATAATCCCAAAATTTCATTTTAATATCTATAAATACAGAAAAGTTATAGGGGTGAACGTCTTTTGAGAAACACTCGGTAGATAGCGTTCTGCATCACCTGGAAATACTGCTAAATCTAAATTGTAAACACAGCGTCCGTAAATCTAGATGCGTAAACCGCCTTACTCCACACTAAAACCGTATAGCTCCAATGTTTTTAATTTGCTGTGCTGTAAAATTTTAAAAATTTTAAAAATTTCCTGAACCTGTGTGTTTGTGAGTTAGCAGGTTAACACTCTTAACCGAAGATTTGCTAGTAACGTTAAAAACATTAATATTTTTTCGTAAAGATTTCTAAGAATAAATTTACTCAGTAAAGACTTAAAATTCTTTCAATTCGCGCCTAACATGGAGCAAACCAGTTTTCATGTGACAAAATTTGCGTAATTTGCCGATATCGAATAAAAAGTATTTGAGCACTTATGTTATCAGGCAGTTGACTTCTAGTTCTTTATCTTTATTTTTATCGACCGACGAATAAAGGAAGGTGTAAAATGTAGCGCCGAAACAATTATTTTGTAAAAAATGTCAAACACAAAGGGCTACTAAATGCAGCAGGGGTGCATTTTTAAGAGCCGACCGAAAATGCTCCTTTTTTAGGTTTTTCAAAATAACTAAAAAACAATTCAAAATTCGAGATTTGAACACGAATACTTTTTTGTAGAAAATGAAATTTCCCATCGAAATTGATACCTGGCTCTTTGGCTTACCAATAGAAATATACAATAATAATATGTTTCATTCAAATAATTAAAGTTGATACACATAGCGTTTATGATCCACTTTATATAATACCATTTTTCTAAGAAAATCTATTTGACGGGTCTATTTTGTATGTATGTATCGGTGGCGCACCCAGAGGGTATGGGTTAGAACCTTCCCCTCCCCCAGAGCGCGATAAAAGAAAATATGATTGCGTTTTAAATATAACTTCTTCAAAATGTTTTATCTGGGATCTGGGTTCTTCAGAGGGCCTGAAAACTGCAGAGCCGTGCTTTCATTGAAAGTAAAAAAAAAGTGGTTAACTTTTCTAGGTTACTCATGGGGTTAGCGCCAAATTACCCTCTCGCCTGGATAGGAGCCCCTTCCAGAGAAAGATTCTCGGTACGCTACTGGTATGTATTATAATGACATCCCCAATTTCAATCAAATCTGCCGCATAAACTTAGGCCAAACGATTAAAAATTTCGTCAAATAGGGAATTTGATTCGGTTATTTGCCGGTTTCGCCAATGAGAAAATTGTTATCGGAATCGCTTGTGTTAAATATAAACTAATATTTATAAGCGCAAGCTTCTGCTAACTATTAGGAATGAATAATAAGTGAGTAGCTTACCTTCTCTAGCCAGACCTTCGCCAAGTTTGTCTTTATCAGGTTTTTTAGGAGCACCTGCTTTAGCTTCCTTATCTTTTCCATCAATCGCTCCAATTGGTTTCCCCTTCATTTCTCTTAGTGAATCTTTACTAGCATCTGGTTGACCCCTGCCTCTTCCTCCAAGTTTCGCAAGTTCCGAAGGTGAGAAGAGATCTGCGAAGACAGTATCGTTATTATCTACATCTCATATGTGTATAGTATGTATTCCCGATTTGTGATATTTAAAATATCACAAATCCTTGGATTTTGTCTAGAAAACTGTCAGAATTTACTCAGTAAACAGCTGTAATACAAGCCAGTATCTAACAAACTGCTAGTTAAAAACGCTGAGACGTAGTTAGATTCCAAATAGAAAATTTAAAGCAATATTTTTAAGAAGAAACACCCTTGAATAAATGTTAAAATTAGGATGACATGTTGTATATTAAATGCTCAAAGTTTTCAGGAGAACCTGGTTTAGCTTCCTTATCTTTTCCATCAATCGTTCCAATTGGTTTCCCCTTCATTTCTCCTAGTGGATCTTTACTGGCATCTGATGGTCGACCCCTGCCTCTTCCCCCAAGTTTCGCAAGTTCCGAAGGTGAGAAGAGATCTACGAAGATAGTATCGTTATTATCTACATTTTATATGTGTATAGTTTGTATTGCCCGATTTGTGATATTTATAATATCACAAGTCTTGGGATTTTGTCTAGTAAAACTGCAAGAGTTTACTCAGTAAAGAGCTTTAATACATGCCAGTATCCAACAAACTACTAGTTAAAAGTGTTGAGAGCTAGTTAGATACCAAATAGAAAATTTAAAGAAATATTTTTAAGAGGAAACACTTTTAATAATTTTAAAATTAGGACGACATGTTATATAATGAATGCTCAAAATTAGGTAAGAAAATATACCTTTTCTTGTTCCACCTTCGTCAACCTTACTTTTCTCAGGTTTGTCTTTATCAGGCTTTTCAGGAGAACCTGCTTTAGCTTCCTTATCTTTTCCATCAGTCGTTCCAATTGTTTTCCCCTTCATTTCTCCTAGTGGACCTTTACTGGCATCTGGTTGACCCCTGCCTTTTCCTCCAAGTTTCGCAAGTTCCGAAGGTGAGAAGAGATCTGCGAAGATAGTATCGTTATTATCTACATCGTAAATGTGTATAGTATTTTTTTCCCGAATTGTGATATTTAAAATATCACAAATCTTTGGATTTTGTCTAGAAAAACTGTCAGAATTTACTCAGAAAACAGCTGTTATACAAGCCAGTATCCCACAAACCGCTAGATAAATGTGTTGAGATGAAGTTAGATATCAAATAGGAAATCAAAGAGGAAACACTCTTGAATAATTTTAAAATTAGGACGACATGTTATATATTAAATGCTCACAGTTAGGTAAGAAAATATACCTTTTCTTGTTCCACCTTCGTCAACCTTACTTTTCTCAGGTTTGTCTTTATCAGGCTTTTCAGGAGAACCTGCTTTAGCTTCCTTATCTTTTCCATCAGTCGTTCCAATTGGTTTCCCCTTCATTTCTCCTAGTGGATCTTTATTGGCATCTGGTTGACCCCTGCCTCTTCCCTTAAGTTTAGCAAGTTCCGAAGGTGAAAAGAGATCTGCGAAGATAATATCGTTATTATCTACATCTTATATGTGTATAGTATGTATTTCCCGATTTGTGATATTTAAAATATCACAAATCTTTGGATTTTGTCTAGAAAAACTGTAAGAGATTTCTCAGTAAACAGCTGTAATACAAGCCAGTATCCAACAAACTACTAGTTAAAAGTGTTAATAGGTAGTTAGATACCAAATGGGAAATTTAAAGAAATATTTTAAGAGAAAACACTCTTGAATAATTTTAAAATTAGGACGAAATTTTGTATATTAAATGCTTAAAGTTAGGTAAGAAAATATACCTTTTCTTGTTCCACCTTCGTCAACCTTACTTTTATCAGGTTTGTCTTTATCCGTTTTTTCAGGAGAACCTGGTTTAGCTTTCTTATCTTTTCCATCAATCGTTCCAATTGGTTTCCCCTTCATTTCTCCTAGTGGATCTTTACTGGCATCTGATGGTCGACCCGTGCCTCTTCCCCCAAGTTTCGCAAGTTCCGAAGGTGAGAAGAGATCTGTGAAGATAGTATCGTTATTATCTACATCTTATATGTGTATAGTATGTTTTTCCCGATTTGTGATATTTAAAATATCACAAATCTTTGAATTTTGTCTAGAAAAACTGTAAGAGTTTACTCAGTAAAGAGCTGTAATACAAGCCAGTATCCAACAAACTACTAGTTAAAAGTGTTGAGAGGTAGTTAGATACCAAATAGAAAATTTAAAGAAATATTTTTAAGAGGAAACACTCTTGAATAATTTTAAAATTAGGACAATATTTTGTATATTAAATGCTCAAAGTTAGGTAAGAAAATATACCTTTTCTTGTTCCACCTTCGTCAACCTTACTTTTATCAGGTTTGTCTTTATCAGTTTTTTCAGGAGAACCTGGTTTAGCTTTCTTATCTTTTCCATCAATCGTTCCAATTGGTTTCCCCTTCATTTCTCCTACTGGATCTTTACTGGCATCTGATGGTCGACCCGTGCCTCTTCCCCCAAGTTTCGCAAGTTCCGAAGGTGAGAAGAGATCTGTGAAGATAGTATCGTTATTATCTACATCTTATATGTGTATAGTATGTTTTTCCCGATTTGTAATATTTAAAATATCACAAATCTTTGGATTTTGTCTAGAAAAACTGTAAGAGTTTACTCAGTAAAGAGCTGTAATATAAGCCAGTATCCAACAAACTACTAGTTAAAAGTGTTGAGAGGTAGTTAGATACCAAATAGAAAATTTAAAGAAATATTTTTAAGAGGAAACACTCTTGAATAATTTTTAAAATTAGGACAATATTTTGTATATTAAATGCTCAAAGTTAGGTAAGAAAATATACCTTTTCTTGTTCCACCTTCGTCAACCTTACTTTTATCAGGTTTGTCTTTATCAGTTTTTTCAGGAGAACCTGGTTTAGCTTTCTTATCTTTTCCATCAATCGTTCCAATTGGTTTCCCCTTCATTTCTCCTACTGGATCTTTACTGGCATCTGATGGTCGACCCGTGCCTCTTCCCCCAAGTTTCGCAAGTTCCGAAGGTGAGAAGAGATCTGTGACGATAGTATCGTTATTATCTACATCTTATATGTGTATAGTATGTTTTTCCCGATTTGTAACATTTAAAATATCACAAATCTTTGGATTTTGTCTAGAAAAACTGTAAGAGTTTACTCAGTAAAGAGCTGTAATATAAGCCAGTATCCAACAAACTACTAGTTAAAAGTGTTGAGAGGTAGTTAGATACCAAATAGAAAATTTAAAGAAATATTTTTAAGAGGAAACACTCTTGAATAATTTTAAAATTAGGACGATAATTTGTATATTAAATGCTCAAAGTTAGGTAAGAAAATATACCTTTTCTTGTTCCACCTTCGTCAACCTTACTTTTATCAGGTTTGTCTTTATCAGTTTTTTCAGGAGAACCTGGTTTAGCTTTCTTATCTTTTCCATCAATCGTTCCAATTGGTTTCCCCTTCATTTCTCCTAGTGGATCTTTACTGGCATCTGATGGTCGACCCCTGCCTCTTTCCCCAAGTTTCGCAAGTTCCGAAGGTGAGAAGAGATCTGCGAAGATAGAATCGTTGTTATCCACATCTTTTATGTCTATATTATGTATTGCACGATTTGTAATATTTAAAATATCACTAATCTTTTGTCTATACATTTTGTCTAGCAAAACTGTCAGAATTTACTCAGTAATCACCTGTAATACAAGCCAGTATCCAACAAACTGCTAGTTGAAAGCGCTGAGACATAGTTAGATACCAAATAGGAAATTTAAAGCAATATTTTCAAGAAGAAACACTATGTTGTATAATATTACATGCTCAAAGTTAGGTAAGAAAATATACCTTTTCTGGTTCCACCTTCGTCAACTTTACTTTTATCAGGTTTTCCTTTATCTTTTGGGTCCTCTTTGGTTGCGCCTGGTCGCTCCATACTGGCATTTTCTGGTCTACTTCTTCCTCGTCCTTTTACTTCTGCCATTTTTAAAGGTGGCGCAAGACCTTTGAAAATATTAGTTATAAATTTTATATGTTTTAACAGTCTATGTTTGTTGTAACGGATGTGTAAAATCATTTATAGCAATAAAGCTTAAAAAAATGTTTTATAGCAGTAACCAAGAGAAACTGCTGGAAATTATTTTTTAAGTTTTTTGGTTAGACGTTAGAACGCTAAAGAGGAACCAAAAGAAATATATTTTCTATTTGTTTTCTAATAACGTAATATTAAAGACTTGTTATTAAATTGTGAGTGATTATTTTCTTTAGTAATTTGCTTATGTAGTAAAAACATTTTTTGAAGGATTGAAATGGTAAAAATTCTACGGACTCAATTAGTAGAAATACTTCAAACTCTATTTAGTAATAGGACTAATAAATTACCCCAGATGCAGAACATTAGGGTTCCCTTGTCATAGACGACAAGGGAACCCTTAAGGTGGCAATATTAAGGATTTTGCCTTCGATATTGCTGACCTCATGCCTGAAAAAATGAATCATCTAGGTATGCCCAATAAAAAATAATAATAACTCTCTTGTGGTTAAAGATACAGAATAAATTTATCATAAAGAATTCTGATGGAACCTAAGATACATATTACAAATTTAGTGTAGTAGTATAATACAGGAGACACAATTAAACAATTGGCAATAAGACATAGGTAGTTAGAAATAAAAAATATATAAATGCTACTTAAAACTTAATTTTGTCATGATTAATTTGTTTCTCCGTATCAAATCTTATTTTCGTAGCTTATTGCTTATCACTTAATGCTTGTTCTTTATTTATCTCAGCCTTAACCTACATTTTGTATATTTTTCAGAGTGTTCTAAATATGTTTATTCAAATAAAAAACCTATATCTCTTTTGGGTCGGTCATCATAAACGTAACGCCTATGTCTTCTAGCGGCTAGCCTAGAAACCTAAAATAAATGTCAGATATTTCGTTTGGCTACTGACGTAACAAGTATATTATGAATTCACTTGTTGGTGAAAACCCTCCTGCTATTTTCTGGACGTTCTTTACCTACTTCTGGACGTTCTTTATCTTCTCCTGGACGCTCTTTACCTACTTCTGGACGTTCTTTACCGACTTCTGGACGTTCTTTACCTATTCCTGGACGGTCTTTACCTTCTCCTGGACGTTCTTTACCTACTCCTGGACGTTCTTTATCTTCTCCTGGACGATCTGTACCTACTTCTGGACGTTCTTTACCTTCTCCTGGACGTTCTTTACCTTCTTCGGGTCTTCCCCTTCCTCTGCCTTTAACTTGTGCCATTTTTGAAGGCGAGTCGAGACCTTCAAAAATATTGGTATCTCTAAATATTTGACTACCTTAAATTCTATGTTGTGTAAAATTATATTATGTCATCTATAAATATAGCAGATTCTCCCTCTATTCAGAATACGTTGCTAATAATAATAATGAAAATTTTACAAATAGTGGTAGTAGTAGACGCTGAATAAATAGCAATTATTAACTTACGCAACAAGTACACCGCAACAGTTTGTATCTCGACAAATACCCTACCGGAAAAATTCACAAATAGATAGAGACAGGCACTGAATTGGTTAGAAAGAAGGCTGCTACACGCTGAGACAAAAGAGTTTATATTTTCTCTATAAGACCGTGTCATTCTAACAATTAGTTAAGAAGTCATCTTTAAAGAAACGTGGACGATGTCTGCAGATAATACAGTTTCCCTGGGAAACGATTGTTATTATTATACTACGGGGGGTCGTGGCGCTTTCGCACCCAACGCTTATCTAGGAAGACATAATCAGGTGGCAAAGACAATCTATAAAGAGCTGGCTCATAAATTAGGCGTTCAAGAAAACCTCCCTATCATACTATCAGTATTTGGGACCCCCTATTAATAACGGATATAGATCATAACCGTCCAGATATTCTTTTAATTAAAACGAATAACTAAATAGCTTTTGTCATCGATATAATAACACTAACAGATAACCTATCTAATTCTTAATTCAAAACTGCGAAAAAACGAAGTAGTCACATTGCCGATGGAGTTTCAAAATATATGGAAGCTTAAAAAAATAGAAATAATTCCAATAATAATATTGGTCTAGATTATATTGACGTTACGTATAAGCAGACTTTCAAAGTTATATTGCAGAATGTTCATTTGTTAAGAGATTTGAGAAACATTTTTTGTTATAAAATTGTTATAAAAAAATCTAATCAATACGTTGTTTTTCTGAACCTTCTCAACTCTACCTTTATCACGTTCTTCCTTACCTTTCTTAGGTTCCTTATCTTTTTCACCAATCAATGCCTTTGATCCTTCTTTACTTTCTCCAGGTCTATCTTTACCTGTTCCTGTTGCTCCAGTTGAAGGTTTATCAAGACCTGTAAAAATAACTTTATTTTACAAAGTCCCGGTATAACAAAAAAAGTTTGAAGAAACCCTAAAGGTCTAGCTGATTATATTAAGGAGCGGTGGCGATGCATGGTTGTTTAGTCAAAAATAAACCCTAAATGATAAAAAAAAAATCTCACAAGTTTCTGTTTCCAATCGTAGAGAAGTGATAGTCTAAATCTAGATTTTCAATCATATTTTGCCAATGAGTCAACCACCATATCAAGTCTAAGAAATAATTTCGTATTTTTTTAGTTTTCAACTTTTGACTAAGCTTGATTACAACAGAACGTGTAGAAAATGTAATTCTCTAATTTTTTGTCTAAGATTTTCTGTTTTAAACATAAAAAGAAGTGTAATTAAATTATTTCATTTTATTTAGTTTATATTTTAACTTTTAGCACATTTACGAACATAAACATTGGGCATAATATTCTATTTTGGTCATAATATTTTTTCTTCCAGGATTAATTTTTAGGTCCTACGTCTGCGGTAAAAAAAAATAGGGGTATGAAAAAATCATTCACAAATTTTATTATTTATTTTAAATACTATCCAGAGGCTAACTATAATTACTATCGCTAGATTGACGCCTTTAGTATACGTAAATTATAGACTTATAAATACAAGTAATTATTAGAAATAAAAAACCACTTCAGGTATAACAGAAAGTCAGTTTTAAGAGTACATTATGTCGTTTTCTTAAAACTTTCAACTAGAAGTTAACAAACAAAGACATATTTGCTTTTTAATAAAAAATCATTTGCTTTTTTTGAATTCAATTTTTTCAGAAGTCAAGGAGTTCTATTTTGAAATTTTTAACAAAATATTTTATCGATGCAATAGGGTAAACATACCAGTTATTGGACCCATGGGAGCTATTGGACACCCAATTATATCAGCATAAAACAAGAATTCTGTATTCAGTAGTTCGCTAAGTTTTGTTGGGATGTCGCCATTGTACTATTAGTATCAATATTGACATAAATTACATTTAATTGATGTTCCTGTTTTGGCGCCAAATGTGACATTCTTTGGTCATGCACAAGAAATACGGTTTTCTTAAGTTTATATTAAGAAGTCTTAGGTAAATTTTAGTGTCATAATTAGTGGTGAAATTGTTCCAAAGTGCTCCGTATAAATATACAAGGTACTGGTGTAGTAAAGCTAAGTATTTTTAAGGTTTAAATCAATATATTTAAATTAGGTTATGTCTTACAAGTGTGTCCAATAACTGCATTTTGCAAAGCTCGTACAGTTTTTGTGTGAAATGTTAGTGCTTCTTCTCTGTTTCCGGCACATCCGATTTTGGGTCACTATTCAGAGTGTAGCCAGTTATTGGACGCCCGTCCCATAACTGGTTACAATCTGTCCTATAACTGAAGCATGAGTTTTTTTATGTTGTTAGTTTTCAGTCATGCCCAAGAAAAATGAATATAATTCTGAATCGATGGAAGCTGCGATAAATGAAGTCAAGAATCAAGAGTAACAAAACGTCGTCATATAGAAATGCGGCACACAAATACGGTGTACCCAAATCAACACTGGAATTTAAAATAAGAAATCCTGGTCATAAGGATACATGCGGCCCAAATCCAATTCTTTCAGCAAGGGAGGAGTCTGATCTTGTAAGGTTTATTCATGTGTCACATGTGTTATACTGAGGAAAGTGATGATGATGATATTTCAGAAATAGAAAGTGAAGAAGACGGCGAAATGTATAATGAAAACGAACTCGACCGCAGAATGTGTACAAGATTTAAAGAAATAGAAAGTGAAGAGGATATCGAAACAGATTATCAAATAGAATCCAACCTCAAAATATATGAAGACCCGAAAGAAATAGAAAGAAACGAAGATAACGCTGATCAAGAAACAAAAGAAATTGATAATAAGAAAGGTAATGAAATAAACGTACAGAAAAAAAATGACAGCAAATTGTGCGATGAATCGAAAAAAGTAGAAAGTAGCGAATGTTATAAAGTAGATGAGCAAGATGAAACCAACAATTTGTGAAAACTCGCCAGGAAAGATAGAAAGTGAAGAAGGAATCGATACAGACGATCAATTGAAAACTGATAGCAAAATTCATGAGGAACCAAAAATGGGAAGTGACAAAGATTTTGAAGACTATCGAACAAAAGTGGGCCAGATGTCAGAAAATAATGCAAATGACGACCTGGACGTCGAAAAAGTATTTAGCATGTACCAAAATGAAATGAAAAAATATAAGTGAATGTAGTTTTAAGTTAATAAAAGTTTTTGAACACTGATTTTAATTTTTTATTGGCATTTAGTCATAACTTTGCCAGTGTCCATTAACTGAAAATGTTGTGTCCAGTAATTGAATTTTTTGTCCAATAACTAACTTTTCGGAACCTTTTCAGGTTTTTTCAAATTTTTTTAAAGAACTGTAACATTAGGAATATTTAAAACCCGTTAAGTTAAAATAGGATATATGTACTAGGATCTGGCATAAGCAGAATAATGTCCGTTGAAAAATACTCCAGTGGCAGCGCCATGAAATTAAAAAAAAGCTTAACTGTCCAATAACTGGTATGTTTACCCTATAAGGATGTAAAACAATTATTAAGAATATAGCAAAACAATACCCTCTCTTGTTGGACTTTTTATTTTGTCGTTATCATGTCCTGCTTTGATGTCCTTATCAGGTTTTGCTTTGACATCCTTATCAGGTTCTGCTTTGGCGTCTTTATCTTTTCCATCTATCACTCCTTTGGGTTCTCCTTTAGACTCTCCAGGTCGCTCTTTACCGGCAACATCTGGTTTACCCCTCCCTCTACCCCTAACTTGTCCAGTTCCTGAAGGCGAGGCAAATCCTTTAAAAATAATATATTATGTAGTTATAAGTTTGAAACGAGTAAAAAATAAGTTGAGGTAGATGGATATGATTACATTGTATTTGAACGTATTTTTATTTTAATAGTGCATTAATTAAATTTTGTTTGGAGATTTATTATTTTCTGAACGAAACAGAAAGGTTATAATGATTTTTTTAATAATTAAAAAAAGATAAATCTGCGAAAATAAAAAAAAAACTAAGAAGAAGGATGTAATTGCATAATAAAATATAGTTTTACATTCCGAACAACTTTTCATAATTACAGTCTTTGATATTGTCAAAAATAACGGTACTTTACTCTTGGGCAAAATTCATATTTTTTGACAAACCTCGTATACGAGTGAAAAAATTTAACATCTGCTGGTTGCATTTTAGGTTTTGGACAATGCAGAACTTTTTGTAAAGTTAATAATAAAAAAGTTTCCCATATGTTGCCAATTTAAGTAGACACACTGTATATATATACAGGGTGTTAAAAATTCGATGTTCACCATTGGGATCTCATAAACGGTAAGAGATACAGCAAAGGTTAAATTGGGGCAAAGTCGCGCAATTCATAGCCGACCAATATGCCAAGAAGAAATTAGGAAAATTCCGAGTACTTCCGAAGATATACGTAAAAAACCGAAAATCGACGTTTTGGTTTTTATTTTTTCCTGGCTTTATTTAAAGAGATAATGGAAAATAAATTTCACACTTTCATTGCCACTTTTCATCTTCTATAAAGCAGTGTTCTTAGATTTCATGTCCGACGTTTTTTCTTTCGGATGCCATCGTCAGGTTTGTTTTTTTTACATACGGACCTATATTTTTTATTGCATTTATCTAAACTTTATATGCGATGTAATCTTAATACAAAATTACTTTGATTGAATATCAACGTTTCTACCCTATAAAAACATTTTCAGGAATATTTTATTTAAAAAACTTGTTGATTAGGTATTGAAGATCAAAGCCGTATCTGATAATGTATAACAGAAACAGAACGATATTTCTCTTTCTAAAAACCCTGATCGAGAAGGCTATTGCAGATAATTTTGAAAAAGCTTTCGAGTTTGTTACAATTAGAGGATTCATTGTTTAAAGTATCACAGTTTGCCATGGAATGTAGAAACAATAAAAAGTTTGACATAAGTAATCTAAATTTCAATTACGCGGTGATAAATTCGGTCTTATCTAAAAATTAAATTTTCTTCTGAAGAAAAAAGGGATATGTTAAGAATTTATTACAGTAGCAATAGAAATTCTATGACAGCTTTACAAAGATATTTTGAGGAGTATCCGAAAAGGGAGCAGCCAGCACAAAACATTTTTCAAAGACTTGATTGAAATTTAAGCGATTATGGCCAGCTTGAAAAGCCGCGACAAAAATATGGTAACCGTATTACAGAAGACGAAATTCAGAACGTTTTAGGCCAGGTATGTAACATGAAACTTCACAAAAATTGTTTTTTTACAAAATAAGTTAACATTGTATACATACAATATCCTGAAATTTTATGATGTTTCACGTTATTGTAGGTGCAACTATATCCAGTGGGCAAATTGAAGCGGAATCCAATTTGCCATTCTTAAACCATGCTAAGGCATGGAAAGTTCTAAAAAATGCCGGTTTGAGACCCTACAAAATTCATTTATCACATGCATTGCGAGAAGGAGACTAGATCAAGATAACCAAAATCGCAATTTTTTAAGCAATATTCTTTGGAGTGATACTGGCTACATTTACAAATTGTGGCGTTTTTAATAGAAACAATGAACATATTTGGGCAAGAGAAATACCCAGAGATAATAGAGAATTATCTAGTATTTTTAAATAATACATTTCAAGATTTTTTATCTGAAATCCCGCTTGCACGGCTGCAACAAATTTGGTTTCAGCAAGATCGAGCACCCGCTCATGGCACGAGAGATGTTACAACCTTCTTACATGCTGAATTTCCAGGCAGATGGATTGGAAATCGTGGTTTTATTGAGTGGCCGGCAAGGTCCCCATACCTTACACCACTAGATTTCTTTTTTTGGGGAGCCATAAAAAACAAAGTGTATAAGCAGCCCATTAACGTAATAGAAGAGCTTAGAGTTCGTTGCATAAATGCGTTTGTATCAACTCGAAGAAGGTCGGTACACAGAGCTGCTCAAAAAGTTCGCGTCAAAATTGAAACATGTATAAATCAAAATGGAAATCTTTTTGAGCATCTGTCATTAGTTTCTACCTCTTCTGGGTTTAAATAATTTTAATTTATTAAAAATGTAAATAATAGATCATTTTGAATATTTTAGTACCTAAATGTACTGTAATTATTGTTTTGTGATATTTGTTATTGTTTTAGTTATAGATTTTCTTGTGTTTCCGAAAATACTGTTAAAAAAAATGATCTTCAATACCTAATCAACAAGTTTTTTAAATAAAATATTCCTGAAAATGTTTTTATAGGATAGAAACGTTGATATTCAATCAAAGTAATTTTGTATTAAGATTACATCGCATATAAAGTTTAGATAAATGCAATAAAAAATATAGGTCCGTATTTAAAAAAACAAACCTGACGATAGCATCCGAAAGACAAAACGTCGGACATGAAATCTAAGAACACTGCTTTATAGAAGATGAAAAGAGGCAATGAAAGTGTGAAATTTATTTTCCATTATCTCTTTAAATAAAGCCAGGAAAAATTAAAAACCAAAACGGCGATTTTCGGTTTTTTACGTATATCTTCGGAAGTACTCGGAATTTTCCTAATTTCTTCTTGGCATATTGGTCGGCTATGAATTGCGCGACTTTGCCCCAATTTAACCTTTGCTGTATCTCTTACCGTTTATGAGATCCCAATGATGAACATTGAATTTTTAACACCCTGTATATATATATAATATACAGGTTGTTCAACTTATAATGGAAACAAGCTTACATTTTCGGTATTTCTGAATCGATTGTTTTGAATTTTGATGTGGTTACGTATAATCCTAGGGCGCACCTTTCTATTGCTTGCAATTTTAGGTAAGCCATTGGCGTACGGATTTATAGAGGTTTTAAAATATTAATAAGGTGGAATTATCAACGTCATTCAATTTATTGCCAACCTATAACCTATTTCGCCTTATCTTTCTTAGTTTATTATTTTATTGACTAAGATTTAAATAAAATCAATATCGTCGGCACATTACTTAGGTTATATCTGATATATTACAAAAATGTCAATTTATTTCATTGCTTATTTTGGGAGAGTTGTATAATGAAAGAACAATGACATAATAATTTTAAAAAAAATCTTAACCGATATTTTTCGATATACAATTCTCCTTAAATAAGTTATGAAATTCCTTTATATTTATCTAACATGTTAATTATTACCTATGGAATATGAAGACGATTTTGTGTAAAAGTTAGAATAAATAAATCTACGCGAAATAGGTTATAGGTTGGCAAGCATGTTGATACTCCCACACCTTAAGGAGTAAAGTACCTTTAGCGATTATTTTATTTCTAAACTAATATCAATGATGTGAATGGTATGATCAAATTTATCTTTACTTCTTGTCAAAAATCTTGACATCTAAAATACGCGCGATAAGAAACAAGGTAATTACCAAAAATGTTAACCGTTTATAGCAGCTTCGTCTAAAAAAATTACATACGGTAAAAGCAGTGGCGTACTGTATTTTCTGCTATAAAATTAAATTTGTAATGTGACAAATTAGAAGGTAACCAATAACTTCATTAAAACGCGAGTGACAAAAAAATATAAAAATTTAGTTGGCCATGTAAGTAAAACAAAATAATTATTTAAAAACAACAATAACAACCTAATAATTACCAAAATAAAATTAATATAAGCTAAACCAAACATGATTGAGTGTATAACTCTGAACTAATATCTAAATACATTAAAAGTCAATATCTTCGACCAAACCACCATAATTTCTAATGCCTTTTTCATAGATTTTTCTAACCCTTAAACAAACTTTTCGAACTTCTTGACGAGAAATTTTTGCACACGCTTGTCTTATACGGTCTTTTAAAGCCTGTAACGTCGCTGGACGAGTTTTAAAAACTTTATTTTTTATAGTACCCCATAGATAAAAATCCAGCGGGGTCAAGTCTGGAGCCCTAGGCGGCCAAGCTGCAAAGGGACTATTGCGACCAATCCATGAATTTTCATAATTTTCATTAAGCCATCCGCTACAGGTTCAAAATTATGAATTGGAGCACACTGAACATACAAATTCTCCCTATATTCTAACGGCAAACCGTGAATAGCATCCCAAAGTAGTAATTTGCCAACTTTCCAAAAACATTTTTTCTGCCTCTGTTAGTTCTGGTCATATTGGATGTAAATGTCTACTTTTATTTCTTAAATGTAATAACATGACGTTTAGCACGTTTCTGGATTTTACTTTTATTATTTGTGATTTTATATATTGTACCTATAATTGGTGTTATATTCTCTATAATGAACTTTTTAAGTTGGTTGAGAATAAAATATATATTATTATTATTACTTATGATTTTACTTTTATTGTCATCTAACAGACACGGACATTTGAAAAGTTGGCTCGGCTGTTGTATATTAACAGAATATATTAAAAAAATCTGGCAAATTCTTATCAGACTTATTTATTTTCTACCAAAAAGGTTAACTTTAAGTTAAATTCTGGATTTCAACCTAAACCTAAAGCTATGATTTAACTGCACGGGATAGGACAGAAATTAAAAATCTAAATAATGCGCAAGCCTTTAAGATGGTATAGCATCTCAAATTGTAATAAATTAAATTTTTTAAATGCTCCGAAAAACTCGATTTTTAAAGAAAAATAATAAATATTATTGTTGGAGAACCATTCTACAACAATAGTACCATATGTTAATTGATGTTCGACAAGATTCTTCTAAAATACGCTTGCCGTTATTTTTAAATTACTATTTTTTAGTTAATATTAAATAAACATTAAATTAAATACCTCTTCTGTTTAGTCTTTTGTCCATATAACTTATTCCTTTTTAACTAACAAATATTAAATAAACTATATACCTACCCTTAAAAAAAATTGAACATCTATTACCGCGGACACGATTTTTTGTAAAATCGCCCTATTTGCCAACATGTCGTTCTGTAATCAAGTAGACCAAAATATTTATAAAACAAGTAGCTTAAAACTTCTATTGACATTCCCTATAATACAAGACTATCTATATCTACCCATATCCAGCTCACCTTTCTCTGGAAGTTTTCCAGATGATTCCTTACTACCAGAATCTAGTTCACCTTTTCCTCGGCCTGGAGATGCTCCATCTACGATATAATTTATTTGGGAAAGAAAATAATAATAAATAAGGTACATGAGCAATAAAAATATTAATTATTTCTGAAACTATGTATCCTATATACCCTTACAAATATTTCCATAAAAAAAAATTGGAAAACTATTGATCAATATGCCATTTTACAATCTATTAGACTTACATAATTATATAAAAAATATTTTTAAACTTAGCTCGACATCGAAGCAAACGGATCCTATAATATTAGACGATCTTGTTTGTTTTTATAGCCTAGATGATTTTTTTAATTGTGTCTCTTAACTTTTCTGTATACTGTTTATATGGGGTACTTAAATGTTTTGTTTTTGTTGTTTGTTTTATTCTGGTTGATGTTGTTCATTTTTAAATGGTTACTTTTAAATTGAAAAAATTTCTCAAAAGTTCCCATACAATTGTAAATTTTCTCTGGAAAAATAAACGATTTAATTTGATCTTTTTGGCTCACCTTTCTCTGGAAGTTTTCCAGGTCGTTCCTTACTACCAGAATCTAGTTCACCCTTTCCTCTACCTTTTGCTGGTGTAGTCCCTGATGGGGATGCTCCATCTACGATATAATTTATTTAATTTATTTGGAAAAATAAATAATAATAAACAAGTTACATGAGCGATAAAAATAATAAAGGTTAGTAATTATTTTGAAAACTATGTATCCTATATACCTACAAGTATTTCCTAAAAGAAAATTGAGAAACTATTGGTCCATATGTTATTTTGTAATCCATTAAACTAAAAAAATATATAATAAAGATTTTTAAACTTAGCTCGACATCGAAGCAAGCGGACCCTATATTTTTAGACGATCTTGTTTGTTTTTATATCCTAGATGATTTTTTAATTGTGTCTTAAATGTGTGCATTAACGTTTGTATGTTCTGTTTATATTGCGTACTTAAATGTTTTGTTTTTTATTTTATTCTGTTTGATGTTGTTTATTTTTAAATGTTTACTTTTAAGTTTCTACTTTTAAATTGAAAAAATTCCTTGTCAATTCCCATACAATTGTAAATTTTCTCTTGAAAAATAAACGATTTGATTTAATCTTTTTGGCTTACCTTTCTCTGGAAGTTTTCCAGGTCGTTCCTTACTACCAGAATCTAGTCCACCTTTTCCTCTGCCTCTTGCTGGTGTAGTCTCTGATAGAAATGCTCCATCTACGATATCAATTATTTGGAAAAATTAAATAATAATAAATAAGGTTTATGAGTGATAGAATTTTGAAGGGTTAGTAATTATTTCTGAAACTAGTATTTTATATACCCTTACAAGTATTTCTTAAAAAAAAATTGATAACCTATTGGCCAATATGCATTTTGTAATCTATTAGACTAACATAATTATATAAAAAATATTTTTAAACTTAGCTCGACATCAAAGCAAGCGGATCCTATAATATTAGACGATCTCGTTTGTTTTTATAGCCTAGATGATTTTTTTAATTGTGTCTCTAAACTTTTCTGTATTCTGTTAACATTGCGTACTTAAATGTTTTGTTTTTGTTGCTTGTTGTATTCTGGTTGATGTTGTTCATTTTTAAATGGTTACTTTTAAGTTTCTACTTTTAAATTGAAAAAATTCCTTGACAATTCCCAAACAATTGTAAATTTTCTCTGGGAAAATAAACGATTTGATTTAATCTTTTTGGCTTACCTTTCTCTGGAAGTTTTCCAGGCCGTTCCTTACTACCAGAATCTAGTTCACCCTTTCCTCTACCTTTTGCTGGTGTAGTCCCTGATGGGGATGCTCCATCTACGATATAATTTATTTAAAAAAATAAATAATAATAAATAAGTTACATCAGCGATCAAAATATTAAAGGTTAGTAATTATTTTGGAAACTATGTATCCTATATACCTACAAATATAACCTAAAAGAAAATTGAGAAACTATTGGTCTATATGTTATTTTGTAATCCAATAAATTTAAATAATTATATAATAAATATTTTTAAACTTAGCTCCACATCGAAGCAAGCGGACCCTGTATTTTTAGACGACCTTGTTTGTTTTTATATCCTAGATGATTTTTTAATTGTGTCTTAACGTTTGTATGTTCTGTTTATATTGCGTACTTAAATGTTTTGTTTTTTATTTTATTCTGTTTGATGTTGTTTATTTTTAAATGTTTACTTTTAAGTTTCTACTTTTAAATTGAAAAAATTCCTTGACAATTCCCATACAATAATTGTAAATTTTCTCTGTTAAAGTAAACGATTTGATTTAATCTTTTTGGCTCACCTCTCTCTGGAAGTTTTCCAGGTCGTTCCTTACTACCAGAATCTACTCCACCTTTTCCTTTGCCTCTTGCTGGTGTAGTCTCTGATAGGGATGATCCATCTATGATATAATTTATTTAAAAAAATAAATAATAATAAATAAGTTACATGAGCTATCAAAATATTAAAGATTAGTAATTATTTTGGAAACTATGTATCCTATATACCTAAAAATATAACCTAAAAGAAATTGAGAAACTATTGGTCTATATGTTATTTTGTAATCCAATAAATTTAAATAATTATATAATAAAGATTTTTAAACTTAGCTCCACATTGAAGGAAGCGGACCCTATATTTTTAGACGACCTTGTTTGTTTTTATATCCTAGATGATTTTTTTAATGTGTCTTAACGTTTGTATGTTCTGTTTATATTGCGTACTTAAATGTTTTGTTTTTTATTTTATTCTGTTTGATGTTGTTTATTTTTAAATGTTTACTTTTAAGTTTCTACTTTTAAATTGAAAAAATTCCTTGACAATTCTCATACAATAATTGTAAATTTTCTCTGTTAAAGTAAACGATTTGATTTAATTTTTTTGGCTCACCTCTCTCTGGAAGTTTTCCAGGTCGTTCCTTACTACCAGAATCTACTCCACCTTTTCCTTTGCCTCTTGCTGGTGTAGTCTCTGATAGGGATGATCCATCTATGATATAATTTATTTAAAAAAATAAATAATAATAAATAAGTTACATGAGCGATCAAAATATTAAAGGTTAGTTATTATTTTGGAAACTATGTATCCTATATACCTACAAATATAACCTAAAAGAAAATTGAGAAACTATTGGTCTATATGTTATTTTGTAATCCAATAAATTTAAATAATTATATAATAAAGATTTTTAAACTTAGCTCCACATTGAAGCAAGCGGACCCTATATTTTTAGACGACCTTGTTTGTTTTTATATCCTAGATGATTTTTTAATTGTGTCTTAACGTTTGTATGTTCTGTTTATATTGCGTACTTAAATGTTTTGTTTTTTATTTTATTCTGTTTGATGTTGTTTATTTTTAAATGTTTACTTTTAAGTTTCTACTTTTAAATTGAAAAAATTCCTTGACAATTCCCATACAATAATTATAAATTTTCTCTGTTAAAGTAAACGATTTGATTTAATCTTTTTGGCTCACCTCTCTCTGGAAGTTTTCCAGGTCGTTCCTTACTACCAGAATCTAGTCCACCTTTTCCTTTGCCTCTTGCTGGTGTAGTCTCTGATAGGGATGATCCATCTATGATATAATTTATTTAAAAAAATAAATAATAATAAATAAGTTACATGAGCGATCAAAATATTAAAGGTTAGTAATTATTTTGGAAACTATGTATCCTATATACCTAAAAATATAACCTAAAAGAAAATTGAGAAACTATTGGTCTATATGTTATTTTGTAATCCAATAAATTTAAATAATTATATAATAAAGATTTTTAAACTTAGCTCCACATCGAAGCAAGCGGACCCTATATTTTTAGACGACCTTGTTTGTTTTTATATCCTAGATGATTTTTTAATTGTGTCTTAACGTTTGTATGTTCTGTTTATATTGCGTACTTAAATGTTTTGTTTTTTAATTTATTCTGTTTGATGTTGTTTATTTTTAAATGTTTACTCTTAAGTTTCTACTTTTAAATTGAAAAAATTCCTTGATAATTCCTATACAATAATTGTAAATTTTCTCTGTTAAAGTAAACGATTTGATTTAATCTTTTTGGCTCACCTCTCTCTGGAAGTTTTCCAGGTCGTTCCTTACTACCAGAATCTAGTCCACCTTTTCCTTTGCCTCTTGCTGGTGTAGTCTCTGATAGGGATGATCCATCTAAGATATAATTTATTTGGAACAATTAAATAATAATAAATAAGGTTCATAAGCCATAAAAATTTGAAGGGTTAGTAATTATTTGTAAAACTATGTATTTTATATACCCTTACAAGTATTTCTTAAAAAAAAATTGATAACCTATTGGCCAATATGCATTTTGTAATCTCTTAGACTAACATAATTATATAAAAAATATTTTTAAACTTAGCTCGACATCAAAGCAAGCGGATCCTATAATATTAGACGATTTTGTGTGTTTTTATAGCCTAAGTGATTTTTTTAATTGTGTCTCTAAACTTTTCTGTATACTGTTTATATTGCGTACTTAAATGTTTTGTTTTTGTTGCTTGTTTTATTCTGGTTGATGTTGTTCATTTCTAAATGGTTACTTTTAAGTGTCTACTTTTAAATTGAAAAAATTCCTTGACAATTCCCATACAATTGTAAATTTTCTCTGGGAAAATAAACGATTTGATTTAATCTTTTTGGCTTACCTTTCTCTGGAAGTTTTCTAGGTCGTTCCTTACTACCAGAATCTAGTTCACCCTTTCCTCTACCTTTTGCTGGTGTAGTCCCTGATGGGGATGCTCCATCTACGATATAATATATTTTGAAAAATAAATAATAATAAATAAGTTACATGAGCGATAAAAATATTAAGGGTTAGTAATTATTTTGGAAACTATGTATCCCATATACCTACAAGTATTTCCTAAAAGAAAATTGAGAAACTATTGGTTCATATGTTATTTTGTAATCCATTAAATTTAAATAATTATATAATAAAGATTTTTAAACTTAGCTCGACATCGAAGCAAGCGGACCCTATATTTTTAGATGATCTTGTTTGTTTTTACATCCTAGATGATTTTTTAATTGTGGCTTAAATGTGTGTCTTAACGTTTGTATGTTATGTTTATATTGCTTACTTAAATGTTTTGTTTTTTATTTTATTATGTTTGATGTTGTTTATTTTTAAATGGTTACTTTTAAGTTTCTACTTTTAAATTAAAAATATTCTTGATAATTCCCATATATTGTAAATTTTCTCTGGGGAAATAAACGATTTAAATTAATCTTTTTGGCTTACCTTTCTCTGGAAGTTTTCCAGGTCGTTCCTTACTACCGGAATCTAGTTCACCCTTTCCTTTACCTTTTGCTGGTGTAGTCCCTGATGGGGATGCTCCATCTACGATATAATTTATTTAAAAAAAGTACTAATAATAAATCAGGTACATGAGCGTTAAAAATATGAAGGGTTAGTAATTATTTTTGAAACTATGTATCCTATATACCCTTACAAATATTTCCTTAAAAAAAATTGGAAAACTATTGGTCCTTATGCTATTTTGTAATCTATTAGATTTTTGATGTTTGTCAAAAATATTGTCAGTTTAAAAAGTCCATTTTAAAGTTAAAGTAACAATAATAATTTGTGGAAATACTGTCAAGAGTATTTAAAAAATTTACTGTAACCAGAACATAATAAATTTGCCCCCAAAAAGGTCCTAATAGAATTTTTTATGAATAAAAAGAAAAAAAGAAATTGACAACGTCAAATTTGACAAAAAATGTTAACCAAAAAACATGAAGTTGAATTTAACCTAGACGATAGTGATAATGAAAGCGTTTATCTCGACACTAAATATCCAAAAGATGACCGTTATAAAAATTTCGTCAAAAATTTTAAAATTGCAACTCAAGATACGGTAGAAGCAGGTTATTCCAAAGAATTAAATTCTCCAGTTAATACCATAAATAACCAAATTGATGAAAAAGAACTAAATTGTGGAAAATGTAACTATAAATTTAATAAAAAGTCGTACTCCATTGGATGTTTCAAATGTTTGAAATGGTATTGTTTAACTTGCGCCCATATATCAAAAAAAGAACTTTCTGGCATAAAAAAATCAAAAACAAAATGGCTATGTGTCCTATGTAATAAAAATAAAATATTTGATGAAAATAAGACGATTAAAAATATTGAGAAAATTGAAGAAGAAAATATATTATTTAAAAAAATTATTCATGACTTGAATGAAAAAATACAATTATTGTCAACAAAATTGGAATTATTTGAAAAAGCAAATTTCTTTATGAAAATAGATCAAATAGACAGTAAACTTGAATCGCTTTTACAAAAATTTGATGAAACAAAAAATAAGAAGATAGCTACTAAGGAACTATATTCCGAAATAGTAACAAAAACAGCAAGACCAACAATTACGAACTTACCAGTGTTAATAATAAAACCAAAAACAAAACAAAGTAGTCAAAAAACAAAAAAAGAAGTGCAAGCAAATGTAAATCCTGTAGCGATTAACGTTACAGTTAATAAGGTTGAGAATATTAGAAATGGAGGAATAATAATAAAATCACATTCTAAAGAAGAAATAAAAAATCTAGAACAGTTAAGTAAAAACAAGTTAAAGGAAAATTATACAATTCAAATATCTCGATTGAAATCCCCAAAATTAGTTCTGATCGGTTCCAGAAAAGAGTATCAAGATCATGAATTAATTAATGAACTTAGAAGAACTAATCACATTAACAAAGATGACAAAATATATATTAAAGGTACGAGAAAATCTAATTATTCAAATAAATACATAATCTATATAGAAACTATTGGAAGTACTTTTAAAAAACTAGTGGATAAAGAAATTTCAATGGGATGGGACAAATGTAAATTTAAAGAAGATTTTGATATTACTGTTTGTTTTAAATGTTGTCAGTACGGACACAAAACCAAAAATTGTACAAAAAAGCAAATTTGCAAATTTTGCAGCTTGAACCATTGTTGCTGGTCATGCACTTCAGAAGAACCTAAATGTGTAAATTGTATAAAATCAAATAAAGAACATCAAACAAATTATAATTATCTGCATGAGGCCAATAGCAATCAATGTCCAATACATGCTTATAAAATAGCTAAAATAAAAGAAAAAATTAATTATGATTACGAATAGAGAAAACAAAGTTAAAATCTTATATTTAAATGCAAGATCCATGAAAAACAAAATAGATGAAATTGAAATTTTAGCTCTTAAACAAAATGTACAAATTATTATTATAGCCGAAACATGGGTTAAGAAAACCGAAGAAAAATATTATAATTTTAAAAATTTTACTTCAATCTTTGCTAGTAGATTAAGAAGAGGAGGTGGTTTAGGAATTTTTATTGAGTCAAACATTAACTTTGATGTCTTGGAAAAAATTGAACTTGATGAATTGTCATATATTTCTTTAAGCATAAAATGTCCAAAACTATTGGTTTGTGGAATATACAAACCACCATCAACTAAAAATAAATTTCTTTTAAATTTTTTGGACCAGAAATTGGAATATTTAAATACATTATGTAAAGACTGTATTGTTGTTGGTGATATGAACATTAATGTACTAAACAAAAATAGTGAAACTAAAAAGCTTCTAGATGTGTATGCAACCAATGGTTATCAATTGTGTAACAAACTCATGGCCACAAGAGATGCTGGTAATACCTCTACGTTAATAGATCATGTAATAACTAATTTAAATCAAAAAATAAATATACAACTAGAAACAAGTTCTCTAAGTGATCATAAAGTTCAAGTTATTTCTGTTCCTGTGGAAATATTATCGAGTAACAAAAAAGCAACAAGAAAAACTATATTTTGTAGAAAATTCAATATGGATAAATTAAAGCTTGAGCTGATGCTAATAAATAATAATATACATTTATTTGAAGATCCAAATTATTTTTATGATACTATTTTAAAAACTTTTGAAAAGTGTTCATTTACGCAATCAATCAAAATAAAAGAAGATTCAGAACAATGGTTTACACAAGAAATAGGTAAACTTATTAAAACTCGTGATAAACATTATGCCAAGAAAAAGAAGAATCCCAACAGTCCATATTATAAAGAAATTTATGATAATTATAACAAATTCGTAAAAAAAAAAATTAGGATAACCAAGCAAAATTATTACAAGGAACAATTTTCAACTAATAATCAAAAAAGAATCTGGGAAAATTTAAATTTGATTTTAACAAATCGACATAAGAAAGCCAAGCCATTGATTAATTACCTTGAAATTAATGGAAATAAAGTTGAAGATCAGCAAATTATATGTGAAGAAATGAACAATCATTTTGTAAACGTAGGACAAGTACTGGCTAACAAAATTCCGCAAGTCCAAAAATGTATCGAGGAGACAGAAGAAAAATCTTTTTTTATTAATCCCGAGGAAATATCCCAAAACGAAATAGAACAAATTATTGACGACCTTGAGACAAAAAAAGCAAATGGATTTGACAATATATCGGTTAAAATTGTAAAGTGTTTAAAAAATGAAATTACTCCAATTTTATTTCATTTAACTAAATTATCTCTAAAAACAGGTATTTTTCCAGAAAAAATGAAAATTGCTAAAGTAACTCCAGTATTTAAAAATGATAAAAGATATAAATGCAGCAATTATCGCCCAATATCTGTTTTACCAATCTTTTCAAAAATATTAGAAAAAATAATAAATAATAAACTATGCGACTTTCTAGAAAGCCAAAATTTACTTTTTGCTAACCAGTATGGTTTTCGCAAATCTAAGGATACAGAAATAGCTATAGGAGATATCATAACAAATATTCAAGCTAATGTCGACAGCAGTAAAAAATGCTGTTTACTATCCTTAGATCTGTGTAAGGCTTTTGACACCGTAAACCATGATATTTTATTAAGAAAATTATACAGTATTGGGATAAGGGGAAATACACACAAACTACTTCAAAGTTATTTAAGCTATCGTAAACAATTTGTTCAAATTGGGGAAAGAAAAAGTTCGGAAAAAGAAATAATATGTGGAGTTCCACAATGATCAATATTAGGTCCTTTATTATTCTTAATTTACATTAATTCCGTTTCCAAATTGAACTTAAAGGGCAATATAAAGCTATTTGCAGATGATACAACAATTATTTATTTTGCTGAAACTCTTGCAGAAATGTATTTTGATATTAATAATGATTTAAAAATACTTCTTTCTTGGCTTCAATCAAATAAACTTACGTTAAATTTTAAAAAATCTTCTTTTATGTTTATAACTAAAAATAAAATAAATTCCATCATTAACCCCTTAAAATTTAATAATGAAAATATTCAATATTCAAAAACGACAAAATGTTTAGGATTAGTTTTAGACGAAAATTTAAATTGGAAATGCCATATCCAGTATATTATCAACTCGATATCTCCTTTGGTATCTGTTTTGTACAGAGCTAGATATTTCATTCCTTTGAGATACTTAAAAAATATATATTTTTCATTAATATATTCAAAATTACAATACTTAGCTTCTGCATGGGGATCTGCTTGTTTATCAAACTTAAAACCATTACAAAAATTGCAAAATAAAGTTATTAAATGTATACACAAATTACCACATTTAGAACCAACTGTTAATCTATATAGACCGAAAGGGTATTTACACGTTCAAAACATTTATAAATTAAAAATTTGTATTCTAATTCACTCCATCATTTTAAAAGAAAAAAAATCAAACATAACACTTCAGGAGAATAAGACATTACATGATCATAACACCAGACATTGTATAAATTATCAAACTATACCAGTAAAAAGTAATTTCGGAAAAAAATCGCTTTTATATGACGGAATAATAAAATATAACAATCTTCCAAAAAATATCAGAAAAATTAAAAAATTGGCAACTTTTAAAAAACAATTAAAGAGATATTTACTAAATTAAATTATTTATACTATTCTTTTTTTTTTTTTTATTGATTTTATTAATGAATCAAATTGGATTAACTTCAATTATTTTTTTTTTTTTAATGGTTATTATTTTCTACATTATGTTGTCACTTTCCATGTAATGAACTGTAAAAGTTAGTTTGGAATAAAGACATTTTGAAAGTTAAATAATTATATAATAAGATTTTTAAACTTAGATCGACATCGAAGCAAGCGGACCTTATATTATTAGACGATCCTGTTTGTTTTTATAGCCTAAATGCATCTCTTAATTGTGTATCTTAACGTTTCTATGTTTTATAGAAAAAAGAAAAGCACGAAGTCTTTCTCCACAAATTTTTTTCTATGTTTTGTTTATATTGCGTACCTGAATGTTTTGTTGTTTGTTATTTGGTTTGTTCTATTTGATGTTGTTTATTTTTAAATATTTACTTTTAAGTTTCTACTTTTAAATTGAAAAAATTCCTTGACAATTCCCATATAATTGTAAATTTTCTCTGGGAAAATAAACAATTTGATTTAATCTTTTTGACCTACCTTTCTCTGGAAGTTTTCCAGGTCGTTCCTTACTACCAGAATCTAGTCCACCTTTTCCTCTGCCTCTTGCTGGTGTAGTCTCTGATAGGGATGCTCCATCTACGATATAATTTATTTGGAAAAATTAAATAATAATAAATAAGGTTCATGAGCGATAGAAATTTGAAGGGTTAGTAATTATTTCTGAAACTAGTATTTTATATACTTTTACAAGTATTTCTTTAAAAAAAATTGATGGCCAATATGCATTTTGTAATCTATTAGACTTAATTAATAAATTACATAATTTATATAAAAAAGATTTTTAAACTCGACATCGAAGCAAGCAGATCCTATAATATTAGACGATCTTGTTTGTTTTATAGCCTACTTGAATTTTTTGTTGTGTTTTTTAACATTTCTATGTTCTGTTTATAATGCATACTTAAATGTTTTGGTTTTTAATTTATTTTGTATTATTATCTTTATTTTTAAATGGTCACTTTTAAATTTAAAAAAATCCTTGACATTCCCCATACAATTATCGCAGGGTTCCGTCCTCGGTCCGCTTTTATTTATTGTATATATTAATGATCTGTGCCATTACTTAGCCGCAAATAAATGTACTTGTTTTGCAGACGATACTTCATTTATTACCTTCGATGAGGACATTCTGAGCATACCACGGAGCATGTCGTCTTTTAAATCTAAAGCCACCGTTTTACAAATAATGACCTACAGCTCAATCTCGAAAAAATACAGCGTATTATTTTTTCTACCAATAACACTGTTATTTGTGGTAAATCAGCAAAATAACTGGGAATCATACTAGACGATCGATTAAACTGGTCTGCACATTAAAGCTTTTAGACAGCAGAAGGAAGCTGTTCGTGTGATTGCCGATGCTGGTTACTTTGACCACTGTCAGCCCCTTTTTTAGAGGTTTTGAATTATGCCTCTACCTTCTCTGTTTATATTCTATCAACTGCTCGAAATTCATAAAACAAAAATATTTTTTCCCTAAATTCTAATTTTCATAACTACTCAACTAGAGGTTCTGACTTAATCAGACCTAAAAAATTTTGCTACAAAAAGGCCCAGGATAATTCTAATAATATCTCATTGCATAATGCACTGCCTGAAAATGTAAGGCTGCTTAGTTATTCAAAATTCAAATCTACAATTAAAAAATCTCGCCGTCACTGTTTTTATTCAGTTCGGGAGTATAATACGAACACAGCCACAGCGGTGGTGTGAGAAATATTAAAATATATTAAAAATTTTTAAGATGTAATTAATAAACCTTAAATCCCATGCTTTCTGCTCAGTGGTAGAATACTTTGATGTTGTAAAGTCAATCAACATTCAAATTTTAACTATTTTTAGTATTGAAAATACTATTGGGATCGTGTTTACGCAAACTTTGCATTGCATGTCAATGTCGCTCATGTCGATGTCGCGGCCAACAGCGCAATATCTAGATCGGTCAAAGTATTATGTTACAATACTCTGATAAGACTTGGTAGAAATATAAATATGAATCAGCGTAAAGTCGGCAAGTAAATAATGAATAATGTTTAGTTTAGTTTGTGTTTTAAAGAACGCCATAGTAACTTTGTTAAAAAGTGTTTTATTGAGATAAGTTATAACTAAGGTAAGTTCACGTTATTTAAATCGGAATATTATATCGAAAAAAAAAGCGGGAGGCAAAAAGTTGGAGCACAATAATTGCATATTACAGGGTCCGCCCAAATTTGGTTAACAAATGGGATAATTTATTTATTATTGATTTCTCAGAAAATGTTATTGTACTGTTGGGTAAATAAGTATAATTTAAAAACATAGCATAAGTAGGCTTAGACAATATGACCGATTGAATATAAGGCAATTGTTCACCTTGGTTGGTCTGCTATGTGAATATTATTGTTTATAAACAAATTAATATTAATTATTCTTAGAAATAAAACCATACATTTAATATAATATGTTTTAGTTAATATACAGGGTGTCCCAAACGTAATGGGACACAGAGCAACAGCTGGCTCCTTAAGGCGAAATAACGCGATTTATTTAAACTTGCATTATCCCAAAATTGATAACAACCAAGATAAAGGGTGTCAAACTTTTATTTTTGTTTTCGTTTTTTTGGGATTATTTATAGTTCACCTTGGTTGGTCTGCTATGTGAATATTATTGTTTATAAACAAATTTATATTAATTATTCTTAGAAATAAAACCATACATTTAATATAATATGTTTTAGTGAATATACAGGGTGTCCCAAACGTAATGGGACACAGAGCAACAGCAGGCTCCTTAAGGCGAAATAACGCGATTTATTTAAACTTGCATTATCCCAAAATTGATAACAACCAAGATAAAGGGTGTCAAACTTTTATTTTTGTTTTCGTTTTTTTGGGATTATTTATAATATGTTTTAATTAATATACAGGGTGTCCCAAACGTAATGGGACACAGAGCAACAGTAGGCTTCTTAAGGCGAAATAATGCGCTTTATTTTAAAGCTGTGTCAGGTATTTTCAATACATAGGATGCTTGCGTAAGGTGCAAGATCTGTGAATTTTTGTTATTACGGTTTGTTTATAACGTTTGTGTAGGCTATGTTCTTATACAATTAAGTTTTAATATATGTATATTTTAATTTAGTTAAATACATGCGACCATGCGTACAGGAATGCTTTACATTTTATATGGCTTGCTACAATTTGTAATTTGGTCAAATAAATATGTTAAATATGTATAATTATTACAGATGTTATTTTTATAATTTAGAAATACGTAAGCTGTAATGATAATTGCTGTGTAATGCATTATTATTAAATAAATGAATAAATAAATAAATAAATCTCTGATTGTGTAGTTAATAAGACATTTTTTTGTAAAATAGGATTTGACCAAAATTATTAAGTTGACACCCACCTTAGTTCTGTCATGGATTACTTAAAATTACTTTCATTATTTGTAAAAAATCGGTATCACAATTTATTTAAGCGATTTTTTAACCAAAAGCTCTAATATGCACAATCGTGAAACCCTTAATAGAGAACTTCTTAATGTTGCAAGGCATCACTCATCTTCATTTCCAAGATCTTTTAGCTATAACGCGGCCCAAATTTACAACCAACCGCCTATCGACTACTATCAAGGTAAATATTGCCTCCAATCCCGCAGCTTTTACCAGAACATTAAAAAAATATATTATGGATAAAACAGATCCTTAGGTTCTTAATAATTAAATTTTTTTTTTCATTTTCTCTATTCGTTCATTTTTCTCTTTTTTCCTTAGCTTAGGCATTTAGTTATCGATTTGTTCATAATAATTTAAATAAAAATTCAAATATTGTAGCAAAGTCAAGTCAGGGGCGGATACAGAATTTCTGTAAGGAAGGGGCGATTCTAAAAATACAAATACACGCAATGTTCGGAAAATTCTTTTGACTCCTAAAATAGTATATTAAAAAACTTAATGACAAAATTTAACTTTAAATTTTATTTTACTTTTAAATAAACATAACACATAAAAGACAAAATAATATTTGTTTCATAATTAATAAAAAAAACACTATGAAACATGTAATGGAGCAGTCTAATATCTAATCTAAGAGATATATTCAAGAACGTCATTAATAAATAATGAATAAAATAAATAAATATATATATTATATAAATAACCTATTGGATCTTCGTATATTATAGTGATATAAAATATACTAATAAAATATTCTAATATTCGTTTTATATTATAATCTAGTTGTGCCTGAATTATGAAATATATTCTTTACAATATGTATTATATTATTATTTAACTTTAACTTTATATTGAACTTATTATTATATTTAACTCAATACAAGTATTTTACTTCTGAGTTCGGAATTGATAGTTTATCCAAAAAAATATATATTAGCATTAAATGTAAAAAAAATAAATATTTAAATAAACTTTTATTATTAATTATTATTATTATTAGTCTAAAGAAAAAAATAAGCGAACTTAGGGAATCTTAGTTAAATAAATAATATTAAAAAGTAAAGTACCCAAAATAAACAAAACAAATTGCGACTTTCTAGATGCCTTAGCAAATCTATGAATCACCCAGTCAACTTCAATATTTATGTCTCTATGAACATGCAACAAGGCTAATCCATCCAAACGATCTTGTGTCATACGAGAACGCATCCAACTCTTAACCCTTCGTAACGTGGAAAAGCTTCTATCAGAAGTTGCCACTGATATTGGCAACGTTACTAAAACTTTTAAATAGTTTGCGATAATGGGATAAAAGTTTTGATCTATTTTGACGAGTGTTTCAATAGCAGTTTGACATGAAGTATTTTTTCAATGGTTTTTTGATAAATTTGTACTTCTCCTAACAATTTCGCGATCTCATTTTCAACACTTTTGGTTAATCCTAAAAACTGATTACATATTAATGTAAAATTTTCTTTTAGAATCCTGTAGTCCGTCAAAAGCAGTAAATTTATGGGGGCAATACATTAAGTGAAAAACAATGTAACGTTTTGTCAGAAAATCTTTCGGTTAAATCTAATATAATGTAGTCTAAAATAGGAATAAAACTTCCTTTCCTCCAATAATTTACCGCATTTGAAGCTGGAATATTGAACCGCTGAGTTTGTCGAGATGTTAACCTGTAATTTCAGACCAAAAGTTTCTAAGAGATTAGAAGCACTTTGGATTATTGATGAGAACTCATTTTCTGAGTTAGTTCTTTTGTTACTGGTTGAATATTTACGTTGGTTCTCTTAGCAATTCTCAGGTGAGGGCAAAACCCCCTTCGCCCCCCCCCCTAAATCCGCCACTGAGTCAAGTCAAAGGTAAAATCAAAGTCAAATACAGCTTTATTATCACAAGAACATAATATTATTATACAGGGTTAGGAAAAATTACCAGAAAGGTCGATTATTTCAAAATATACAGGGGTTATCAAAAAACGTCTTATATAAAAAATGTAGGGCTGTTAAAAATCTACATAACGGTGATAAATTGAAATATACAGGGTCGCCCACAAAGTTGTGGAGAATGATACTTATATTTTTTTAAATGGAACACCCTGTATATTTTTACATTTTTAAATCCACATAAAATTATAATTATTTTTTATTAAATGTACTATTAGTCTAAGCTTCATAGTTTCCGAGATATTGACTCTTGAAAAGTGACATTTTTAAACTTTGACAGCTTATAACTTTCTAACAGTACGTCTTAGAGCAAAACGGCATACATGTCCCTATCTTCAATTTTTATTATCTTCCCAAAAAATCAATTTCCGGTTAAACCGGATGTAACTCGAAAGCAGGAAATGTAGTTGTTCCGGTTTAACTGGAAGTTGATTTTTTGGAAAGATAATAAAAATTGAAGATAGGGACATGTAAGCCGTTTTGCTCTAAGACGTACTGTTAGAAAGTTATAAGCTGTCAAAGTTCAAAAATGTCACTTTTCGAGTTTCAATATCTGGGAAACTATGAAGTATAGGCTAATAGTGCATTTAATAAAAAATAATTATAATTTTATGTGAAATTTAAAAGTGTAAAAATATACAGGTTGTTCCATTTAAAAAAATATAACTATCATTCTCCACAACTTTGTGGGCGATCCTGTATATTTCAATTTATCACCGATATGTAGATTTTTAACAGCCCTACATTTTTTATATAAGACGTTTTTTTATAACCCCTGTATATTTTGAAATAATCGACCGTTCTTGTAATTTTTCCTAACCCTTTATACTCTCATTGACAAAGCATAGCTTAATATTTTTAAGGTAGAATTATAATTAAAAAGTCTTTAATCAATTAGGTAGGTACAAGAATTTTTGAAGGCAAAAGACTACAGTCACAGTAGTAGTCAGTGCAACCCCGTTAAAGAATTTCTTGCTGTTAAGCGGCACGCACACGGTCAATATACAGTGTCCGCAAGAAAGTCCGCATCAAATGGGATTTTTTTTTATTATTAGGTATAGGTAAAAATTAAGAAAGCAGTTAGTTTTTGCTTACCTAAAAACCAGAAATGACGTATACTGAAGCAGCTGCACGACTTGCGTTACTTGTCAAATTTGACATTTTTAATAATATGGGTTCAAAAATGCCCTTATTTATCAAAATATCGAAAAACTTTATTCGAGAAAGTTGTTTATTTATGCATTTTTAGCCTTTGTACAAAATTTTGACAGTCTAATAAAATTTTTATTTTTTGTCAGATTCTTGAAAATTTTGATCAACCCTCGTACATTAACCTTTTATACATCGATGTAAAACCATTTGCCTTTACTTCATTTGTAATCTTAATGCAATTTTGTGTAAAATTTTTGTTTCCAATTATTTATTTTGTTCAAAAACTGAAATTGTTATTGATCAGTATGTAATGTTTGATGCAAAGTTTATCTAATTACATCAGTTTTGTCAAAACCGACGTTTCTCATTTTTCATAAGTTAGTAAACAACTGTACAAAAAGAAAATATTAGGAAGCTTTCGTTTAAATTTTACTTAATTAATATTGGATCAAAAAGAATAAATATTAATCGCTCGAAACATTTTATTCAACAAAAATATAGTTTAATATAATTAATTTAATTTAATAATAATAATTAAGTAAAATTTCAACGAAAGCTTCCTAATATTTTCTTTTTGTACATCTGTTTACTAACTTAAGAAAAATGAGAAACGTCGGTTTTGACAAAACTGATGTAATTAGATAAACTTTGCATCAAACATTACATACTGATCAATAACAATTTCAGTTTTTGAAGCAAAATAAATAATTGGAAACAAAAATTTTACACAAAATTGCATTAAGATTACAAATAAAGTAAAGGCAAATGGTTTTACATCGATGTATAAAAGTTAATCTACGACGGTTGATCAAAATTTTCAAGAATCTGGCAAAAAATAAAAATTGTATTAGACTGTCAAAATGTCGTACAGAGGCTAAAAATGCCTAAATAAACAACTTTCTTGAATAAAGTTTTTCGATATTTTTATAAATAAGGGAATTTTTGAACCTATTTTATTAAAAATGTCAAATTTGACAGGTAACGCAAGTCGTGCAGCTGCTTCAGTATACGTCATTTTTGGTTTTTAGGTAAGCAAAAACTAACTGCTTTTTCAATTTTTACCTATACCTAATAATAAAAAATCCCATTAGATGCGGACTTTCTTGCGGACACTGTATATTGATCAGTATAGGATCGTCAATATTATTGTCAAACCGCGTATCAATATTATTACTACCGCACACCTTAACTAATATTGACAATATTTTAGTCAATATTTATGTTCAGAGTTCAGTATCATTTAGTTTTCTTACCGTGCATGCTCCTACGTTTGTTTGATGTTTATATTGCGGAGGGGTTGAAATAATGGGAAATAAAAAGAAAATAGCATGTTCAACTATTGTACTACTCTTAGGAATAAAACGTACTGGTAACCGTAAGCGATGGGTTAAAGAGTGGATAACAAAAAAGGAACGTTATGGTTACATGAATTTACTAAGAGAAATTGTTTTAAGTGATGTAAACGATTACTGCAACTATTTTCGAATGGACACATATAAGTTTGATACACTCGTAGCAATGATTTTAGCACGTCAAGCGTCAGGATAGCATCATGCGAGAAGCTTTATCCGTTAAAGTAAAGAGAAACTAGCAGTTATTCTTCGGTATCTTGCAACAGGTAGAAGCTTCGAAGATCTTAAGTATTCAGCATTGATGGGTTCAATGAAGTGCATGATATGACCAAGACATTGGGACGTAAATGTAATCTGGTGCACTCCCAGACCGCTTGGATGCAATAACTTTTTCCTCTCTTTTCTGTAATTATTTCGAAGGCTATTACTTTTTTTGCTTATGTCTTTCGCGTTGGCATCTTGTTGAATACATCGATAAATGGGAAGTAGTATTTTCAATGCTTCACCACGTTTTCTTTTATTTTTATAAGATGCATTGGGAGAATCCCACAATATAGGCATCGTTTCAAACGTTTTAATAAAACTTCGCATCACTTGTTTTTTTTGTTTTCAACATCAACTTCTCATGGCGACAACCTTCAAATACCTGTTTTTCACAACAATCAACAACGTTCACTAGGACGACAAGAAACTACTGATGAAAATATTGAGATTAGACCGCACACTTTCAATAAACTGATCAATATCCCCACCACGTACCAGTATTGAAGTCTGGATTTTAAAATATTTAAATTTCGTCAATATTTGATATCGACTTCAATATTTAGTTCAATACACCCCGCACATGGACAATATACTGATCAATATTATCCTGTATTGATCAATATATTGATCGTGTGCAGGCCGCTTTACATAAGAGATAGTTTTTGTTAAAGTAGAAGAAGGAATGGGTAGAGCTATGACATACGTGCTTTTGTGGAAGTTGCTGATGGAGTATGAATTTTAGATTTAAACTTTCTGTGCATAAAACATGCTGATTCGAGAATAAAAAGAGAAGCCAACGTTAAAATCTTTAAGTTTATAAAATGAGGTCTAAAGGAGGTTCTGCGACCCACATGATAAATGCACCTTATTGCTCTTTTCTGCAATATAAATACCGATTTGAAAAGATACCGAGAGCAATATTCCCAGAAACACAGCCCGTATCAAAGCTCTATGCAGTGGTTCCCAAAGTGGGCGATAACGCGCCCTTGTGGGCGCTGCAGGCCTAAAGGGGGGCGGTAAGAGACCCAGAGAAAAAATGGGGGCGTTGTGCAGAGGCTTGGGGGGCGATTTGTAATTTCATCTAGCTAGGAAGACTCTTAGACACCGACTGAGCTCTCGACACTCGACCACAACTTGTGAACATCAACTAATATTAATTAAGAGATTGCTCAAACTCGGTTCGATTTTTCTCTCCGCGTAGTTCATATATCTGTCCTGTTTTATTGAATAAATAAAATAAAAATCATGTCAATCGGTAGCTCCGTTTCGAAATGAAAGTAGACACAAACAAACAAATAAAAAGGCAACAGACACACTTTCGCATTTTACTAGTTATTAGTATTCGTAGATAATAGACCGCGGGCAATCATGTTTTAACAAGTTTTTGTTAAATAACCCGATTTGTGCATTCCTGAATCAATCGGCTGGGGTTCATAGTACTTGTTCTTACTTGTTGAGTACGATTGAGCGTCGAATGAGATAAACGAGTTTATGCATGGCTTATTCCTGTCGGTGCGTGCTGCTTATGCAATCCTATATAAACAACGTAATATTTATTTTATTTTAATTTGCGGTTTCGCGCGTAACTCTTGCGGGTTATAGTAAAAGTCTCGTTTAGAATGAATGTTTAATCTCCGCTAATAAAGCTCACAATAATTAATTAATTTAATTTGAAGTTATAGTGGTTTTTAAGTGGGTGAAAAAAGGGGGGCGCTAAAAAATAATTTATTCTCAAAGTGGGCAGAAGACAAAATAAGTTTGGGAACCACTGGTCTATAGGTAAGTGTAAAATACACATTCCTCGCAATAAACCCTCCCAACTCTCGAGATATAACCATTATAGCGTAGCATCCACTAGATATCCTTGCATTTAGGTTTATTAGGTGACATTCAAACTTCAATTTATCGTCGATATAAAGCCCCAAAAATTAGCTTATTCATGAATTGTTCGCTTTGGGTAGTTGTATATGAGAAACCCCCTATTAGATACCGCCACCAAATATTAATAGTTACTTGAAATATATTAAAGGCATTTTTGATGTAATTTCATCTTATTTATAGAACGTGAAAAATCATGTAATTTATTTTAGCATTTTATTTAGCACCTGGGAAATTATTTCATTATCAAGATTCAGTTCAATGTAGATTTGAAGAGTAACAAAAACCTTAGCATAATATAAAGGCTTTGGCACCAATATCAGCTAGTGCTTTTTACCTTTGTCTTCTTCAGGTTTTCCCACTTTGCCATCCTTTTTAGGTTCTCCAGGTCGGTCCTTACTAACGATTGGTGCTTTTCCTCTACCTCTTCCTCTTATTTCTCCAACTGTAATAAAGATCAAATTATGTAGCTTTACTATAAACAAATATACATTCAGTGAAGTAAGTTGACAATATAATTTTAATTAAAAAGCGGCGGCGGCGCCATAAACAGAGTTAACACAGGATTGTCAATTTCAGTGCCATCAACGTTGGGTGCGGTATTATTATAGTATAGTCACTATAGTTGTCACAGTGAAAGCAGTAAGTACCAAGTATTGAAAAAATGGTAGGTAGTTTTATTAAATTTTCAAAAGGCCTTTATTCCAAACTAACTGTGACAGTTCATTACATAGAAACTGATAATAGAAAATAATAACCATTAAAGAAAATATCAGTAAAAAAATGAAAGTTAATTCAATTTAACTAATTAATAAAATCAATTTAAAAATAGTGTAAATAATTTAATTTAGTAAATATATCTTTAATTATTTTTTAAAAGGTGCCAATTTATTAATTTTTCTTATATTTTTTGGAAGATTGTTATATTTTATTATTTCGTCAGATACCTAATTACATATCGCGCTACACCGCGATATGTTATACGGCGCTTCGGTGAAAATAATGTGCGTTTGTTGTCGTCGTCGCCGCCGCCGTCAGTTTCGACATTTTCACATTTGCGATTTTTTTTCTCAGAAACGGTTAGAGTGGGACGATTGAAACTTTTTGGGTTTAGAGAGGAATAGTGGGGGTACGTTGTGTAAAAATTTCGAATATACAGGGTGTGCCGGAAAAAAGTTATTAATTTTTAAAGTCGAGAAATATCGGGATCTTGTTGGCATTCGATACAGGCCACAAATATTAGTTTTTTCGATTTAAACTTTTTCGACGCGTAGACGACCGTGGGCTACAGAACCCTATTGTTTGTGAGCGCGATCGAAAGTTTGGAAGTAATTTTTTTGATTTTTTCAAAGTCAAAATTTGGTCGAAAATGGTACTTCTTGGATCGCTAATAAGTCGAATTGGGTGCATCCAATCGACATTCGGTTTGGATAATCGGTTAGGCCATCTCAAAATCTACCTTTTTCCAATATATCGTTCTATACCTAACTGGAATGGAAATTGCCGAAAATTGTAAGAAAGTGGAAATCATAAAGTTAGGCCTGATTTTTTCACGGTTTTTATTTTTTTTCGTACTGAAAACGACTTTTGATCGAAACGTTGTAAACTTTAGCGGATAGAGCTCGTCAAATTGTATTTAAGAGATATTTTTTCGTTTCTTTATCTTTAATACGGAAAAAACGCCAGCTTTTTTTTTACTATATCGACTGTAGCTTATTCAATTTTTAACAAAACCGTTTTATTTTTTTCTCAAAAAATGCGCTGATTACTTCGCAACACCTCTACATATTCAAAATTACTAAAATATATTCGAAAATTGAGAAAAGTCGCTTTTTTGGGTGCGGAAACAGGCAATCTTTACAAATTTTTACAAATTCTAACAGCATTCACTTTTGACTAAGAGTGCCTTGATATTGATGTTTCTAAATTAATTATTAATTCTAAAAATCCGGCTGTCAAAAATGGCGAAAAATGGGTGTTTTCAGCGTGACTTGCTAGAATAATAAGAACATTTCCAGATTTTAAATCGGGTGGAATATCTACCTTGAACCTTCTTCTAATTTTTCTGACCAAATTATTTGCCCAAAATGTTTCAGAAATGGTTGTAATCTCGATTTTAAAGATGGCGTTTCGACATTGATAATCCGTCGCCACGTGGTAGAAGGTTATTCGACATTTCGATATTCGCGAATTTTTTTTTCGGAAACGGTTAGAGCAAAACGATTCAAACTTTCTGGACGTAGAGAGGAATAGTCGGGGCACGTTCTGGGAACAATTTCAAATATACAGGGTGTACCGGAAAAAAGTTATTAAAGTCAAAGTTAAAAAATATGTTTTTTTTCGTTGTAGGGCGATACAGGTGGCAAAAATCATTTTAATCGATTTAAACTTTTTCGACGTGTAGACGACGTTGGGCTACAAAACACTGTTGTTTGCGAACGCGATCGAAAGTTGGGAAGTAATTTTTTTGATTTTTTTAAAATCAATGTAGGGTCATATTGGATCGTTAATAAATCGAATTGGGTGCGTCCGATATACTTTTGGTTTGGATATTCGTTTAGGTCATCTCAAATACTACTTTTTTCAAATATATTGTTCTATACCTAAACAGCATAGAAATGGTAGCAAATTATAAAAAATAAGAATTACTATTTAAGTATATATAATTTGACAGCTGTCGTATAGAACTTTGTTATTTTGGTACTGAAAATTTTTTTAATTTAGTTTTATTACAGCTTTAACCCTCGCTACGAAAAAAGTTAAAATAAATTGACACTTACCTGTCAAAATCTGACAGGTATCGTATAAAACTTTGCTATCTAGGTACTGAATTTTTTTTAAATTTGGGGTTCTTACAGCTATAATCCTAGATACAAGAAAAGCTTAAAAAAAACTTGCAATTTACCTGTCAAAATGACAGCTGTCGTATATAACTTTGTTATTTAGGAACTGAAAAATTTTTCATTTAGGATTCTTACAGCTATAAATCTCGCTACGAAAAATCTAAAAAAAAAATTTAAACTTACCTGTCAAAATTTGACAGCTGTCGTATAGAACTTTGTTATTTAGGTACTGAATTTTTTTTAAATTTCGAATTCTTACAGCTATAATCCTAGATACAAGAAAAGCTTAAAAAAAACTTGCAAGTTACCTGTCAAAATGACAGCTGTCGTATATAACTTTGTTATTTAGGAACTGAAAATTTTTTCATTTGGGATTCTTACAGCTACAAATCTCGCTACGAAAAATCTAAAAAAATTTTTAACTTACTTGTCAAAATTTGACAGCTGTCGTATAGAACTTTGTTATTTAACTACTGATTTTTTTTTAAATTTTGGATTCTTACAGCTTTAATCCTAGATACAAGAAAAGCTTAAAAAAATTGACATTTACCTGTCAAAATGACAGCTGTCGTATAGAACTTTGTTATTTAGGATCTGAAAAATTTTTCACTTTAGGATTTTTACAGCGATAACCCTCGCTACGAAAAGGATAAAAAAAAAAACTGACTCCTACCTGTCAAAATTTGACAGCTATCGTATAAAACATTCTTATTTAGGTACCTGAAAATTTTTTAATTTCGAATTCTTACAGCTATAACCCTCGCTACGAAAAAGCTAAAAAAAATAACACTTACCTGTCAAAGTGACAGCTCTCGTATAATTAAACGAACGAACTAGAACAGTGCCGTGCCCGAAGGGCTCGGCACAATAATATTTCTACAAATTTATTAGCTGATAATTAATAGCTTCCATGTAAGAATAATTTTTTGCTTATGTTTTCATCGATTGAATACTTACATATTTTTATAGAGCAAATATGGGAAGTATATCCCACATTGCACAAAGGTGTGCGAGTCTAAAGAGCACCTATACGGCGCCGTCTCAGAAAACTACCTACCTATACGAGAAAACGGAAATTTTGCACCATTGTGTAGTTTTAGTCAGTTGTTATAATGACAATTTGGCGATATGTTTTTCCTTCACGTTCCGCAGGAAGGTGAGGCAAAAAAAAGCAATAGTAAATAGAAAAAAAGAAAAAAAAGTATTTTTTTATTGTAAATTTTTGTAAATCTTTTTAGTACTAATAGTAGATGCACTCTCGGCTGACGATTAGCGATATGTACCCAGTCTAGTTTATACAATGACTGGTGTTATGAATATGTAATATCTTATTTTCCTGAAGTACTATGTTTGATTTTTTTCTTTTAAAATGATAGAGTGAATTAGAATACAAATTTTTAATTTATAAATGTTTTGAACGTGTAAATACCCCTTCGGTCTATACAGGGTTAGGAAAAATTACCAGAACGGTCGATTATTTCAAAATATACAGGGGTTATCAAAAAACGTCTTATATAAAAAATTTAGGGCTGTTAAAAATCTACATATCGGTGATAAATTGAAATATACAGGGTCGCCCACAAAGTTGTGGAGAATGATAGTTATATTTTTTTAAATGGAACACCCTGTATATTTTTACATTTTTCAGTTCCACATAAAATTTTAATTATTTTTTATTAAATGCATTATTAGTCTATACTATGGAGGGCTTTAGGAAGGAGTCCGATCGAAAATGGCTGTTCTTTAAATTTACGTCCCTATTTAGTAGTTAGTTCGCTGTTTTCCGGTCGCGGCACAGTGATCGTCAAGTGTTTGACTTTTTACAGGTTTTGATAGACGTCAGCGGTATTTTTATTCAATAATTAATAAAATAAGCTTTATTAGATATAATATATACATACCTCAGCCTGTAGAGGGTTTTAGTTAACTAAATTCAATAAAACATTTGATTATCCCATAAGAACCCATGCATTTTACAGATTTAAAGGAACACATGCGCCCCTGACGGCCATTTTTAAAGCTGCTTTACCGATCCAAAACTTTGCCCGAAACCAATGTATTGCGATCGGTCTCCTAACCTAAAGCCCTCCATAGTCTATACTTCATAGTTTCCGAGATATTGACTCTCGAAACGTGACATTTTTGGACTTTGACAGCTTCTAACTTTCTAACAGTACGTCTTAGAGCAAAACGGCTTACATGTCCCTATCTTCAATTTTTATTATCTTCCCAAAAAAATCAACTTTAAGTTAAAGCGGAACAACTATATTTCCTGCTTTCGTGTTACATCCGGTTTAACCGGACGTTGATTTTTTTGGAAGATATTAAAAATTGAAGATAGGGACATGTGAGCCTTTTTGCTCTAAGACGTACTGTTAGAAAGTTATAAGCTGTCAAAGTTCAAAAATGTCACTTTTCGAGAGTCAATATCTCGGAAACTATGAAGTATAGACTAATAATGCATTTAATAAAAAATAATTATAATTTTATGTGGAACTGAAAAATGTAAAAATATACAGGGTGTTTTATTTAAAAAAATATAACTATGCTCCATTCTCCACAACTTTGTGGGCGACCCTGTATATTTTAATTTATCACCGGTATGTAGATTTTTAACAGCCCTACATTTTTTATATAAGACGTTTTTTGATAACCCCTGTATATTTTGAAATAATCGACCGTTCTGGTAATTTTTCCTAACCCTGTATAGATTAACAGTGGGTTCTAAATGTGGTAATTTGTGTATGTAATTAATAACTTTATTTTGAAATTTTCGTAATGGTTTTAAGTTTGATAAACCATGAGATCCCCATACAGAAGCAAAATACTAAAAATTTTGAATATAATAATGAAAAATATATATTTTTTAAGTATTTCAATAAAATGTAATATCTAGCTCCGTGCAAAACAAGGAGATATACAATTTATAATATACTGGATATGGCCATTCCAATTTAAATTTTCGTCTAAAACTAACCTTAAAAATTTTGTCTTTTTGCATATTGAATATTTTCATTATTAGGTAAATGTTAAGGGGTTGATGATAACATTTATTTTATTTTTAGTTATAAACATGCAAGAAGATTTTATAAAATTTAACGTAAGTTTATTTGATTGACGCCAAGAAAGAAGTATTTTTAAATCATTAATATCAAATGACATTTCTGCGAAAGTTTCAGCAAAATAAACAATTGATGATTTGATCATCTGCAAACAGCCCTTTAAGTTCAATTTGGGAACGGAATTATAGTAAATTAAGAATAATAATGGACCTAATATTGATTCTTGTGGAATTCCACATATTATTTCTTGTTCGGAACTTTTGTTTCCCCAATTTGAACAAATTGTTTACGATAACCTAAATTCCTTTGAAGTAGTTTGTGTGTATTTCCCCTTATCCCAATACTGTATAATTTTCTTAATAAAATATCATGGTTTACGGTGCCAAAAGCCTTACACAGATCTAAAGATAGTAAATAGCATTTTTTACTGTTGTCAACATTAACTTGAATATATGGTATGATATCTCCTACAGCTATTTCTGTGTCCTTAGATCTGCGAAAAACATACTGGCTAAGAAAAAGTAAATTTTGTGTTTCTAGAAAGTTGCATAATTTATTATTTATTATTTCTCTAATATTTTTGAAAAGATTGGTAAAACAGATATTGGGCGATAATTGCTGCATTATATCAGTTTTAAATACAGGTGTTACTTTAGCAGTTTTAATTTTTTCTGGAAAATTACCTGTTTTTAAACATAATTTAATTAAATGAACTAAAATTGGATTTTAAAAATTGGGGTTTAATTACATTTATGATAATGGATATCTCCCTCGAGACTGGCTCGTATCAGAATTTATCACGCTTCCCAAAAAATCTGGTGTTCAGAAATGTAACGAATACAGAATTATTAGTCTGATGAGCCATTTTTTAAAATTGTTTCTAAACAGAAGAGTATACAAACTTTGTGAAGATCAAATGTCAAATACACAGTTCGGCTTCCGAGATGCTATTGGAACAAGAGAGGCATTATTTTGCATACAGGTACTGTTCCAGAGAAGTAGAAATGTTAACAGCGATGTCTATGCATGTTTTATATATTACCAAAAGGCATTTGATAGAGTTCAACATGGAAAAATGGTTGAAATACTGAAGAACGTGAGTTTGGACGACAAGGATATTAGAATAATTATTAGCCTGTACTGGAACCAGTCTGCCTTTGTTCGAGTGGAAGGAGAGAAAACAGAAGAAATAGAGATACTGCGCGGTGTAAGGCAGGGTTGTATACTCTCACCATTATTATTTAACATCTACGAACAAATATTTAAAGAAGCATGTGAGGAAACGGAATGTGGTATACTTATTAACGGGAACCGCATTAATAACATTAGATATGCGGATGATACTGTAGTGTTCGCGGACAGCCTGAAAGATCTCGAAGAAATCATGACCAAAATAACACAAACAATTAAACAATATGGCCTTGATCTGAATATTAGTAAAACAAAATTTATGGTGATCAGTAAAAACGCAGTGGCAGCAGGAAGAATAACAATAGGCCAGCAGCAGATTGAAAGAGTTAGTAACTACACCTATCTTAGAACTACCGTTAACCACAAGTGGGACCACTCACAGGAAAGTCGATGTGGTATAGAGAAGGCCAGGGCGGTATTCTTGAAAATGAGAAATGTTTTTAGAAGCAGGGATCTAACCCTAACAACAAAGATAAGATTACTGCGCTGCTATGTGCTCTCCGTTCTTCTGTATGGGGTAGAGTCGTGGACGCTGACTGAAGCTACAAGCAAAAAACTGGAGTCTTTTAAAATGTGGCTTTACCGTAGATTGCTACGTATATCATGGACCGATCAAGTTACCAACGAGGAGGTGATGAGGAGGATAAACAAGGAAAAGGAAGTACTTATCACGGTAAAGTCCAGAAAGCTCGAATATTTAGGAAATATTATGAGGAACCCGAACAGATTCCAGTTATTTCAACAGATATTACAAGGAAAAATTCTTGGACAACGCGGATGAGGACGAAGAAGAAATTCATGGCTGAAAAACCTAAGAACATTGTTTGCAAATGACCACCACTGGTCTTTTTCGAGCTGCGGTCAACAAGGTGATAATTGCTGGGTTGATAGCCAACATCCGGGACGGATAGGCACTCAAAGAAGAAGAAGAAAATTGGATTAATTTAATTTTTAAACACTTTACTATTTTAACCGATATATTGTCAAATCCATTTGTTTATTTGTCTCAATGTCGTCAATAATTTGTTCTATTTAATTTAGTTAAATCTAGTTCTAGAAATCAGTGAGGCTAGGTTCCCAGGCGCCTAGGGATTGATCTGACGATATGAAATAATATCAGTAGATGTAGTATTCCAACACGTTCATTTCTTTCGTCGGGTTCTAGCCCTAATAATAGGTCATGATGCTGCGAAACGCGTCTATTAATGAACTTGACGAATTGTAAAAAAATACCTCTTTAATAATTATTATGAGTTATATATGAATGCATGTAAATAATTAATACATATACTTGTCATAGCCAATTAGGTAAGGTATTTTTCACAATAAATAGCTGACGCCGTACTACCTGGGACGTTATGCAAGAGCTCGGCCATAAAAATGCGAATAAACTGTCGGTCAGGGTCGGATTATAATTTGTTATTATAACAGGTAATATTTAACTATCTTGTGCTTGCGATAACATCTTTCAGTCTTTGTGTTATTAATAACGAATTAAATATCTAAAGTCCTACCCTGTGGTGTATTTGCTTGTTGATTGTGTATAACAATGGGATTAAACCAATCGATACCATTTAGGGTGAAAAATACTTTACACTTAAAAGGGATATAAAAGGCTTGCTTAGTTATAGTATTAATAGTAGTAGGGTAAACATACCAGTTATTGGACCCATGGGAGCTATTGGACACCCAATTATATCAACAAGAATTCTGTTTTCAGTAGTTCGCTAAGTTTGTTGGAATGTCGCCATTGTACTATTAGTATCAATATTGACATAAATTACATTTGATTGATGTTTCTGTTTTGGCGCCAAATGTGACATTCTTTGGTCATGCACAAGAAATACGGTTTTCTTAAGTTTATATTAAGAAGTCTTAGGTAAATTTTAGTGTCATAATTAGTGGTGAAATTGTTCCAAAGTGCTCCGTATAAATATACAAGGTACTGGTGTAGTAAAGCTAAGTATTTTTAAGGTTTAAATCAATATATTTAAATTAGGTTATGTCTTACAAGTGTGTCCAATAACTGACCTAAAATATGATTATTTTCAGTTGTTGGACACCTGTCCAATAACTGCATTTTGCAAAGCTCGTACAGTTTTTGTGTGAAATGTTAGTGCGTCTTCTCTGTTTCCGGCACATCCGATTTTGGGTCACTATTCAGAGTGTAGCCAGTTATTGGACGCCCGTCCCATAACTGGTTACAATCTGTCCTATAACTGAAACATGAGTTTTTTTATGTTGTTAGTTTTCAGTCATGCCCAAGAAAAATGAATATAATTCGGAATCGATGGAAGCTGCGATAAATGAAGTCAAGAATAACAAAACGTCATATAGAAATGCGACACACAAATACGGTGTACCCAAATCAACACTGGAATTTAAAATAAAAAATCCTGGTCATAAGGATACATGCGGCCAAAATCCAATTCTTTCAGCAAGGGAGGAGTCTGATCTTGTAAGGTTTATTCATGTGTCACATGTGTTATACTGAGGAAAGCGATGATGATGATATTTCAGAAATAGAAAGTGAAGAAGACGGCGAAATGTATAATGAAAACGAACTCGACCGCAGAATGTGTAAAAGATTTAAAGAAATAGAAAGTGAAGAGGATATCGAAACAGATTATCAAATAGAATCCAACCTCAAAATATATGAAGACCCGAAAGAAATAGAAAGAAACGAAGATAACGCTGATCAAGAAACAAAAGAAATTGACAATAAGAAAGGTAATGAAATAAACGTACAGAAAAAAAATTACAGCAATTGTGCGATGAATCGAAAGTAGAAAGTAGCGAATATTATAAAGTAGATGAGCAAGATGAAACCAACAGCCCAATTTGTGAAAACTCGCCTAGAAAAATAGAAAGTGAAGAAGGAATCGATACAGACGATCAATTGAAAACTGATAGCAAAATTTATGAGGAACAAAAAATGGGAAGTGACAAAGATTTTGAAGACTATAGAACAAAAGTGGGCCAGATGTCAGAAAATAATGCAAATGACGACCTGGACGTCGAAAGAGTATTTAGCATGTACCAAAATGAAATGAAAAAATATAAGTGAATGTAGTTTTAAGTTAATAAAAGTTTTTGAACACTGATTTTAATTTTTTATTGGCATTTAGTCATAACTTTGCCAGTGTCCATTAACTGAAAATGATGGGTCCAGTAATTGAATTTTTTGTCCAATAACTAACTTTTTGGAACCTTTTCAGGTTTTTTAAATTTTTTTAAAAGAACTGTAACATTAGGAATATTTAAAACCCGTTATGTTAAAATAGGATATATGTACTAGGATCTGGCATAAGCAGAATAATGTCCGTTGAAAAATACTCCAGTGGCAGCGACATGAAATTAAAAAAAAGCTTAACTGTCCAATAACTGGTATGTTTACCCTAACATGTTTTGAGAAAGTTTATAATCTTTAGTCACACCACCGTACTTAAGACTGAGCTTTTCGTCGTTAAAAATTAAACATTCGCTAAGCATCTTAGGACGGGTAACTGCCCTACCAAACAACCTACCTTGAGACCTCAAGAATTCAGGTATCGACATTATTTGTTTGATAAATTTCTTTTCTAAAAAAAACTGTATTTAATTCTATTATATTACTACATTTTCTTTATTGTTCTTCCATTTTATATTGTGCTAGTGAGGAAATATTTAATAAATTACAAATTTTACAAAATAAGACAATGCGGATTATTTTAAATTGTGACAAATATACAAAAATTAATTTTATGTTGAAAAATTTAGATTGGTTGAATGTCAGAAATTTAATTTTTTATTTAGTATGTATCTTTATACATAAAATTAAAAATAATTTATTGCCTGATTGTTTAAAAATTTTTTGTTCTTTTAATTATGACCATCATAATTATAAAACAGGAAGTAATTAATATTTTTATGTGGATAGAGTGTCTAAAACATTAGCTTATAAATCTATTTTTTATAAAGGTTTGTTAGAATATAATAATTTGGAAAATTCTATTAAATCTCAAAAATCATTAAACTGGACATAAATGTTCGGTTGCATGTGGCTTCTGCAACGGAGAATCTTGCGGAAATATGCCAAGACACAGACAACTACGACCAGGACACCGACAATAACCAATCCGGACCAACGAAACGTACCAAAATGTAGTAGAAACTAATTTTTGTAACGCTTTAAAATCATAATTTACTATTCTTAAATTTAAAAAGAAAATAATGCGATATACTTTTTGCGAATGATGAATGAGTTTTGGACTTCCATTGTCTTTATTTGTTTTAAATCACAACGTTTCAACTGGTAAGTATCTCCAGTCGTCTTTAGATGAATACTGTATACTGTAATACAGTATTCACCTTGGAAGTCCAAAACTTATTCATCATTCAAGAAACATCATTGTCTCCAACCTTCATACTTTCCGCCTTTAACGTCGTTTACGAAAAGCATACTACTGTTAAATGATAATATAATAAGTGCCTATAGTTTTTTTTTTGAATTTTGTAAAACTATAGTGATATATAATAAGAATAATAAAAAAAAACTCAACCAAAAAGTTTCCGCATTTTTTCTTCAAATAGTGCAAATTCACGGAGCTGTAACTCCTAACATATGTGTGCTACAAAAAAAATGTTTCTACAAAATGTAGGAAATTTTGTCCTCTTTAACTTTGTATAAAATATATTTTGTCGTAAAAGTCACCGTTTTTGAGTTATTATCAAAAAACCAAATTTTCGTACCTAAAATCCAAGATGGCGAAAATTTGGATTTTTTCATTAGGACCCCAAGCCTAACATCATACTAAAAAATCGCTACTAACCCACCTTTTGCATTTAAAAACACACTGGACTATAAAACTGTTTAAAAAAACTTTAAAATTACATTTAATTAAAAAACAAAATGACACGTAATATTTGATACAATTTACAAAATGTTTAACTTTTCTGTCTGTTTTTGTTAAAAAAAGGTTGCGTTTTAAAATTCAAAAATAAATCTATAAAAATGTGTTAAAAAATGTATTAAAAAATAATTAATTGTAGCTTTTGCTAAATAAAACATGTTACTACTACTAAATCGTAGAGAGTCTCAAGGTGAAGGTCACCATTTATTATATTGCAGGATGCAATGGATGGATGAACTATTAGGAAGAAATAACAAATAAAGCTATGCGTAATCCGGGTAAAAGTAAGACATACAGCAAGGAAAGGAAGGCTCTTATAAAATCTAGAAGTATAAAAGATAAACAAAAATGGTGCCAACATCGAGCCCTGTGGAACTCCATGAAAAACAACAAAATCAGAAAACTTCACATCAAACGTTGTTTATTAGAACATATACCTAGTAATTACTTTTACTTAATTTTCTAGCAATAGAGGCTTAGCACTTCAGTTTGGCAATTTAACCTATCTCTCACCCCAGATTTAAATTTATATACGTGCTATATTTGGGTTATTTTGATTAGAAGCGGCGATCGTCGCAACATATTCAGAAACACTATTTTGGGTTATAAGAAGTGGGGGAAGTGGTGTTTCCATCACTTCCATGAATAGTGAATTTGCGAAAATGTATATTTTGTGTTTGGCAATATATGCATTTATAAATAAATAATTTTATTACTAACCGGGATATTATAGGTTTATATCATCATGGTTACGCTATCAATAAAGAGGGTTATAAGTATAACTCCCTTGGGATATTAAAGATTCTCTAATTCCCTGTATCTTTTAAAGGTAAAATAAAACAAGAAATGCTAAAATAAAGTCGCCACAGTGGATCTTTTCCCGTGCGTCATCAATCAACGATCAGGACTTAACGTGGTTAATAACTCTGCATCTTTATTTATTATAGTAACAAGTTTGAATAAAAGCATAAAAGAACGTCTCCAAGATTCCGCAATAATATTACGTGCTAGACAAGAATAAAACTATAAACGTCAATTAATTACTTAATTACTTTTTTTATTTGTTTAGTTGACTACCGTTGTATTTTAGAACGTCACACCTTGTTTTGATCTGCAAATCTAATTCGTATTTTGTAAATTTGTGTGCCTTAAAACTGTTCCTTTTTCTAAAAATAGTTCTTTTTAGAGCTAATTATACCCACCATCTGTTTTGGCGGTAAGTATTTATGGATTTTTATAATTATTTATTTATTTTAAATATTCTAACCGTGAAAGTTCTTTGAAAAGTTTAAGGCAGTGGCTAAATTTCCTTAAATGAAAGGATGTCAACAATTTAACTTTTGCGATTTTAATAGTCAATAAAACACCAAACTTTTCTAGATTTTAAGCTTTAAAAATAGTATTAAATGTATTAACATTTGTTTGTCAAATTCTTTTAGATAATAGAGAATGCCGGGCAAAACTCTCAAGACACAAGCCCGACAATTTGTGCTTAATCTCTGTGAGTACTTTGAATTTGAGAAAGCAAGCATGAAAGAACACGTGCAGCAAAAAATACGAATTTGGATTTAAAAACAAATCCTACTACTATACTTATCCAAATCTGCAACCAGCACATCTCACCAACCTACAGAATATTTATCCGAAATACATATTAATAAAACATTTTTATAAATTATTTTGTGCATTTTTTGTGTATTAGGTTATTTCCCAAAACTATATTTAAAAGTACAGGTTGTTACAGAAACATATTTAAAAATTCATTTTTAGCTGGGAATTAATGGGTTAGACTGCGTTAGAGTACGAATAAACCCCGAGAGAAACTCGGAATTATAAATAATTTTTCGGGATATTATGTAGGTACGTCAAATGGTAGGCAGGCACGTCCATTTTATGAACTTATACTTAGTTTTGACATTTTTCGTTTCGTAATTTTAATTTGATTCATACGATTTTGATGACGTAAAAGTGATGACGCACGGGAAAAGATCCACTGTGGCGAGTTTACATAATATTTATATTGTATTAAGTATGTATGTATATATATATTTATGTATCAAGGGTACTAAGTAGATGATTATGCCCTGAGGGTGACAGTCTTACAAAGCCGAGGGCATCTGGCCCGAGGGTTCGTAACTATTTTTTATTCATGTCATTACAACGTCAATGTCATTATTGACGGCACCTGATTTAAATATACCGGAAAGGTAATAAATTGCAACATTTATTCCGGTTAAAAAATGAACAAAAATTTAAATCGGTCAGAAATAAAATTATCTATGTACCAAGGTAATTATAAGAGTCTCAATTACCTCGGTCAATTGCTGTCCCTCGGGCCGAAGGCCCTCGGGAAGTAAACTTTGCCCTCGGTAATTAAGACCGTTATAATTCCCTTGATACATAAATAACTATTATTACCTTTTAATGGTTGAACTCCCTCTTTTCCCTTATCCCTAATTCCTGGTCCAACTTTTTCCTTAGATCCTGTATCTTCTGGTATTATCTCTAGGCCTCCTGGTCGAGCACTTCTATCTTTACTTGCTCTTGGTGAGCGGTCTGGAGTTCTGGATCTTGCACTCCTTCCTCGTCCGCGACCTCTTACTTGTGCCTGTGTTAGAGGAGCTAAAATGCAAATTTAGTTACGTTTTTGTTGTATCGCCACAATACAGTACCTACTCCTAGTTGCTTGTGAGAAAGTTACAAGTCATACAAATTTGCAAAAATATATACAGTGAGGACGTAAAGTCTGGAATAAATTCATTATTTAGGAAACGCTGAATGTTTTTAAAAATCGCTCGGACACGTCGATTTTGTTTTTTTAATACCAATTTTTTTCAATATTTTTTATTATACAGGGTGTCTCCGAAAGCACTCTGCTTGGACCAACTTTAATTTTTTAAATGGGAACTCCCATTTTTTTTTTAATTTCAGGATTCTGTGCATAATTGTGAACATTTTTTATCTAACATGTCATTATGGTTTATCGAAAGTTAAAGTTCGAAAATAAATACAACAATTAATTATTTATCATTTTAATAAATGTTGAAAATGTTGCCCAAAGCCCAAAGGTTAATTGGCAGTAACCTAGACGATCGAAAAATTCTTTCTGCTCATTTCTGACAACTTCCGGACTGATTGACCTTATTTCTTGAACAATTCGATTCTTTAAATCCTCCATGTCCATTGGCTTAGTTTGAAAAACTTTACCTTTAAGGTAACCCCACAGAAAAAAGTCAAGGGGGGTTAAGTTGGCGGCTATTCAATAGCCCCCCTTCTTCCAATCCATCTATTTTCAAAAAAAGTATTAAGATAAGAGCGAACTTCTGCTGAATAATGAGGCCATCTTGTTGGAACCAAAAATTCTGATGTGCTAAATCGTCGAAAGAGCTGGAGTAAGATCATCTTGTAGAAAACTTAAATATCGTTGACCGTTTAGATTCTCATTAAAAAAAAACGGTCCTATCACGATATCACCCACAATGCCTGCCCACACATTTATTTTTTGTCTACACTGAGTATGTTCCTCCCTTATCTTATTTGGGTTTATATCCGACCAATACCTATAATTTTGTGTGTTGACCTCACCATTCAAGCAAAATGTGGATTCCTCAGAAAAAACAATGTTTTTAACAAAATTGGGATTCCTAATGCACATTTCTGGTAAAATTTCACAAAATTCAAGCCGCCTGTCAAAGTCCTCTTCATAAAGTTCTTGAAGGACTTTCATCTTAAAAGGATGGTACTTATTTTCATGCAATACTTTTAAAACCGTAGTTTTCGAAATATTTAAGTTTGTAGCAATGTTCCTACACTGAGAAAATCGACCAACCTTGGAAATTGGGTTTAAAAAAATTGGTTGTAGTAACTGATATTTTGGTTTCAACAACTTGAATTAACGGCTAATGGAACTTATTTCTTTTTCTTGTCACGTAGAAGTTGACACAACCCTAAGATTTGCTGCAGGAACTAAAAATATGGGTTGTCGGTCAATATTTGACCGAATTTTATAGGTGTCACTTAAGGAACTTTAGGGTTGATAATTAAAAGTTGCCCCAAACCAATCTTAGGTTGTGACAACCGACCCGTCTGTGTTGGTACAACCGAGGACTTGCGGTCGCCCCAACCCCAACCGAAAACGCCCTGTTGATAAAAGGAAGAACCGCCATTTTATTATTGGCTATCGCTTGTGCTCGGACTAAATTGATGTTTTTTCACTGTTTTGCCTTAAATCAAAATGTTTAAAGTTAGAGTGGGCTTTGGCAGACTACGTGGAATCATTTGAAGGCATGTACCTATATTTTTTTAATTAATAGTTAGCATTTAAATATTAATCAGCATCAAACACATTTTTCACAAAACATAAACTACCTATAACAGGACAGAATTTTTTATGGTAAATGTCTTTTATAGACCATAGATTTTGGTACCTTTTTACCCTACCTGCAACAAAGTCGCTGTGTGTGCTTTTCTAATTTTATAGCATAGACAATAATTATTTGCCTCACATCGCAGTTTATTGCTGAAAAAGACCATTTTCTCCCAAAAATGTAACTCTAAATAAAGCCATTCAACTGGGCTTTAGAAGTATAGGTTAACTTTAGGAAATGTATTAAAGGTACTAATAATAAGAGGGGTTTATATCTAGGTCAATACCATGTCAAAAAATCAGTGTTTTTGTTTGTCGGCACTAAAGTCCTTAAATGTCTCATATTGTTACGAGCATTTTATGATAAGCCATTACGTAACCAATGAGGTTCTTTTATACTACGATAGTCAATAAAATTAAAAATCCTGGTGGAAAAATTATTCGTTTCAAAGAAAATACACTGATTGGGCATAAATAGCCATTACCCTGATGGCCATTAATTACTATTAGACTTCAGTACAATACATCAGATATTACAACAACTTCTGGGATAGTTGGGTTACATGGATTTTGTGGGGTTTTCAGTTTGTTTAAGATGACCCCTTTGCCTTTATGATAACTGACAATCAGCATGTCACAAATTTGTAGGTCAACTTTTCATTCAACTCCCCTAAAAAAATATAAAGTCTGAAAGGGTTGTTTCTATTAAAATATGTTAATAGTGTTAAAAATAAATAGTACTTTAGTGAAATCCTGCTTCTATACTATCTAATGATTTTTTCGTTTTCAGTAGAACTGCATGGAACAAAAAGAATAAACCATTTACTTTTGGCGAATGTCGAATGCGCGCCAATCAAAATATTATGATGAAGACGAGTTCGACCCACACAATATGGTGAAGGCGAGGCCAACCCAAAATAAGCGCTGCAGCAATCTCCATTATTTGTTACTGTAACTCAAGTTTCTAGTTGTCCTAATTAAAATATAAAGTTACAAGAACTCCATGAATTATTATTCCATCTGATTTTCTAGTTGTACCTACTAAAAAGAACCAAAATATATAGTTATAACAACCATCGCCTTTAGTTGCGACAGCTAAACAATTTAGTTACCACGACTTGGTTGTGAGAACCCAAAGGTTTAGTAGCAGCAACTAGGATGACATCGTTTAAGGGTCAACTAATTTAAATAGGTTGTTACAACCCAAATCTCTAACTGTCCCCTATTTAATACATATTTTTTGTAGCTACAACCCGGATTTTAGTTGTGGCAGCCTAAATTTTCCCTCAGTGTAGAGTTAATATGGTTATTTTCTTGAACACTTAATAATACGTCCATTTTTTTGTCATCATTCAATGCTTTCCGACTACTTCTTGGGGCATCTCGAACATGACCAAGCTGAAGAAATTTATGCTTGATCTTACTTACAGCTGATTGTGAAAATGGCGGACGGTTATGATATTTTTCATTAAATAACTGACACTTCTTGTTGGGTTCTTACCCTGTCACCATATCCTATCATCTTTAGAATTTCTATCCTCTGTACTTCATTAAGTTTCATTTTTGTTAAAAAGAAATTTCACAATAACTATTACTTAATAAACTTCAAAAATTAGAAAAACGTTAGAGTAAAAATAATCTATCTTGAAAATATTGACACAATATTACGATATTTTGACACGAAGCATAAAACTGTCTAATTTGACCAAATGTTACAATGTGACAAGTAATTATTATTCAGTGAGTTATGTTGATACTGATTTAATTGTTGTATTTATTTTCGAACTTTAACTTTCGATAAATCATAATGACATGTTAGATAGAAAATGTTCACAATTATGCACATAATCCTAAAATTAAAAAAAAAATGGGGGTTCCCATTTAAAAATATAAAGTTGGTCCAAGCAGAAAAAAATTCGTAAGTATTAAAAAAACAAAATCGACGTGCCCGAGCGATTTTTAAAAACAATCAGCGTTTCCTAAATACTGAATTTATTCCAGACTTTACGTCCTCACTGTGTGTATCAGTTTGAAGTCCTAAGTTAAATGCCTTTTTAAAAGCAAAATTATTATTCATTTAGCTGTGTTTTACAGCATATGGTAAAGATTAATGATATTCCAAATTTAATTTCTACAGTTATGCTTTTTTTTGACAGTTGCGTTGCTGTTAGGAGTGCTGTTACTAAAATAATTTAATTAATTATTAAAATAAAAATAGTAAATCAAATTAGTACCAGTTGAATATTTATCCTTCAATTCTTTATCGCTTTCTGTTGTCCCAGGGGTATTTTCTTTGCCAATTCCTACTTTATCTTTTGGTTGACCTCGACCTCTTCCTCGCCCTCTAATTATATCAGGTTTTAATTCTCTAACCGGGTCTGGTTTTCCTAATTTTCCTTTTGGCGACACTCCGAAACTGTCCGAAACTGTTGTATCTGAAGTATCTCTATCGATACCTGATGTTGGTGCAGATTGTGGGCCTGGGCCTCTTTTGGTTCTTTTTTTCTTCGATGGACCCTGATCGCCAGATTGACTAGGTCTCTTCTTTCTACCAAGTTTATCATCAACGTCAGGACGAGTTGCTTCGGGGGCACTGCTTGGCCTTTTCCTTTTTCCAGTTTTTAGCGTTTCTGAGTCTTCTGACATTGACCTTTTCCTTCCGAGATCTTTTGGTCTTCTTTTAGGCTATAATATTATAAGAAAATTCGCTGTGGCTGTGTACACGTAAAGTAGAATTGAAGAAAAGAGTCGAGTTTGTATTACGTGTAAAAACTTTTATTTTATCAAAATCTTAGCAGAGCGCTTTCGGCTTTCGCCATCTTCAGTGCTATCTGAAAGTAAGAATTGAAAATTTTTTTATAACGGTAGGTTAAATAATAAATTCATTGGAAAGAATTTGTGGAATGCAAAGAATTTAAAACATTTTTATTGATTTAAAATTTGATTTTCAATACTCACTCGTCAATATACAATGATATCCTCAAGGTGGAATGGCATTACGTCCACACAATGTTTTGAAAATGATATTAAAATTGTAAAAGGACAACACGAAACAAAACATAAAACATCTTTGATTTAAAAAACGTTCTGACAGTGGTAAAAGTAACGAACAAGTAAACCGAAGAAATCGAAAATTCGAGATGAGGTTACAGAATTTTAAGGTGCTTTATTGTAAACAACGAATGCACATCCTTGACGTGTTTTGGCGGGATTTTTTGAATTTAAATTGCGTTTCGTGGAAAGCATGAACTGACTTATGAAGAAAAGATTGAAAATAAAAAGAAAAATGTGAGGGAAGTAGAAGAAGTCACGACATGATGCAAAATGTTAAATGTAGGGGGGGGGGGGTAGGAGTTTTTGAATAATCGAACGTTATAATGACTGTAGAGTAATTGTGGTTGCCTATAGTCACAGAAAATATAGTTGCGTAGCTATATTTTCTGTGCTATAGTGTATGCAAATTGAAGTTCTGAAAAATGAATATTGACGACTAAATGGTGAAGTAATATTTAAATGATAAACTATTTATCGATTAAAAGTTGAAAAAGATTTTTCTTTTTTATTATTTAAAGTATTAGTATATGGGGGGGAAAGTATTAATTTATTTATTATTTAAAGTATTAGTATATGTTTTCATAGAATTTCCCCCCCATATACTAATACTTTAGATAATAAAAAAGAAAAATCTTTTTCAACTTTTATTCGATAAATAGTTTATCATTTAAATATTACTTCACCATTTAGTCGTCAATATTCATTTTTCAGAACTTCAATTTGCATACACTATAGGCAACCACAATTACTCTACAGTCATTATAACGTTCGATTATTCAAAAACTCCTACCCCCCCCTTACATTTAACATTTTGCATCATGTCGTGACTTCTTCTACTTCCCTCACATTTTTCTTTTTATTTCGATCTTTTCTTTATAAGTCAGTTCATGCTTTCCACGAAACGCAATTTAAATTCAAAAAATCCCGCCAAAACACGTCAAGGATGTGCATTTGTTGTTTACAATAAAGCACCTTAAAACTCATTACATCCTTCTTTTCATGTAAAAATAAAAGGATAGATTTTTAATTCTGTAACCTCATCTCGAATTTTCGATTTCTTCGGTTTACTTGTTCGTTACTTTTACCACTGTCAGCACGTTTTTTAAATCATAGATGTTTTATGTTTTGTTTCGTGTTGTCCTTTTACAATTTTAATATCATTTTCAAAACATTGTGTGGACGTAATGCCATTCCACCTTGAGGATATCATTGTATATTGACGAGTGAGTATTGAAAATCAAATTTTAAATCAATAAAAATGTTTTAAATTCTTTGCATTCCACAAATTCTTTCCAAAGAATTTTATTATTTAACCTACCGTTATAAAAAAATTTTCAATTCTCACTTTCAGATAGCACTGAAGATGGCGAAAGCCGAAAGCGCTCTGCTAAGATTTTGATAAAATAAAAGTTTTTACATGTAATACAAACTCGACTCTTTTCTTCAATAATATTATTAGGCTATACCTATTCTCAGCAAAAAACGCCATTTCAAAATATGGTCCTGTAATGCTTCATAATATTTTTTTATTTCATTTTTAACCGACTTCAAAATAAGCCAATGTTGTGTTGCATAAAAGTTTCCCACATTAATTAACTAACCAAGTAACTTTGACTGTGATATGAATGACGTTGGCAAACATTATTTACTTACAAAGTTGGCTAGAAACTCAAAAATTAGCTTAACCGGGTCACTGTGACTGCGAGAAAATCATTTCTGCCAATTGCATTTATGTCACAGTCAAAGTTGCTGGTCAGTTATTTGTTGTTAATAGTACTTTAAGAAACTAGTGTATTAATAGCTATTTAATATACGCGTTAGTTACAATATTTTTCCGTCGATTGTCTTGTTAATAGATTATATATTTTTTTTATTTAGAACAAAACTACAAATTATAACAAATTTTTGAATTTCAAACTTATTGACATCGACAGAAACTATGGCAACGCCATTATCTACGCGGCAGTGCGTGCTTTGTAGTATGTTTGGTTGCCTAAAATCGTTTATTAATAAAAAAAATCATGCATTAATAGGGGCCATTAATGTATGATTTTTTATACATTAATTAAGGTTGTAAATACAGGTCGACGGAAATAGTATATTAAAGTACACGTTTCATAAGAAGCGGTTTCAGCGCACGCGTCTATTTTAAAAAACGAGCCACAAAGTGGCGAGTTTTTTTATTGACACGTACGCTAAAACGCCTTGTGAAACATGTGCTTTATACATTTTTTTCTATTTCACCTTTTATAATCAAGAAAAATACAATTTAAAAAGAAAATAAATCCTTCAAATTTTGTAAATTTTTTTGTCTAAATTTTATGTTGGTAAAACTATTTTTTATCATAGTAGCCTCTGGACAACAAAAATTATTTTGCAAACTGTCATTTTTTGATTTATTGACCCATTTTCACCACAAGATTCTAAAGTTATTTTAGCGATATGAGATTTGAAATTGGACGGAATACGTTGTGTGATCCTTGTACATTCGGTACATATACACAGCGTTCGGAAATTCGGGAGATTTTGCTACTTTTTTTCGAGTTTCAAAAGACGTAATTTTACGTCATGGCATTGCAATTTAGTATAGGGAAGATGGAAAATTCAAATAAAGTTGAAGTTAAAATCGATATTGGAAGGTTAGTAGATTGAATTTTGGATAGGATTTGGCAGAAAATTATAGCTTAAAGCATCTACAAAAGATTGATTTATAGATTTATGCAACCAACATACATGACTGTTACCCACACAGAATAAAAAAGTAGGTTATCAAGCTATTTTTCCCATGCGAAAAATGGGTTTTCCCGTAAATCACAAAGGTCGCGCAAGTCAATGAAATAAAACATTTAAATGTTACCAACATCAAATAAAAAAAAAACGCGTATCGAAATAGCTTCATTACGATACGCAAATGCGTATCGTACTGAGCTTATTAGGAACGTGAAATAGAAAAAAATCTTTATGCAACTTGACATATAAATTTGACCTGTTGTTGTGGACTTTTGATCTAAATTAAAAAAAAAACTGAAAGTTTTGGGTAAAAAAAGTGAAATATAATTTTATCAAAAGTGTATTTTTTTTAAACAGTTTTAAGTTTTTATTAGCGCTTTTTACAATTGAAGACGTTAGTGGATACAGCGGCGCACCCAGGATTTTATGTTAGGGGGGGGCCGCCAACCAGTGCTGGAAGCAAACTTTTTAATAAACTTTTAAGTCACGCATTTTTCTAGAACTTTGGAGCTTTTTTAACAGGTACTCTTGCAGGGAAGATCGCAATCGCCTAGTCATGGGAGTCGTTAAACGGTTTCTTAGGGGAGGGGGGGCATTGGCGGCTTGTGACTTGTTAACTTGGGGGTGTACTAAAAGCCTGTTGTAGGCGAAATGCGCCGCAGGCGAAATTTTTTTAAGACCACGCCCAAATTTGGTCAATAATTATTATAGTAAATATTTTAAAAATTTATGATTACCTTCTTGTTCTATTGAAAATAAAATAAGATTAAACATAAAAAGGCTAATTTATTTTTCATTACTGGGTACATTGTTTAAAAGTAAAGTTCATTCATCTGTTTTCATTTGCAGCAAACTTATCAATAACAATAAAGTCCCTAGATTTACAATTTGTGGTATGTATCAAGTTAATTTCAAGAGTTTAGGTCTTCCCTTAATTTTAATTTTAATTTTTTGCTCAATACTTAATGAGCTAAAATTGTTTCTCAAATATTCCACATTCATAGTCGTTTTGACATTAAAACTGTTAATTTTTATTAAAGTAAGCCTTTATTTACTACCCCAAAATAATACCGTTATTGTTGTTAAAGTTAATATGGCCATGAAATTTTTGTACTTGTACAATTATTTATTCCGTGGTCAAAGTTACGCTAAGCTAAAATTGTTTCTCAAACATTCATAGTCGTTTTGGCATTAAAACTGTTTATTTTTATTAAAATAAGTCTTTACTACCCCAAAATAATAACACAAATATAAAGGAAAATTCGAAATAATAAATTCATACATTCAATCAAACCATATTAAACCTTAATAAGTCAAATTTTGTCAATAAGTCAACTTCCAGGGGGGGGGGGGGGCAAATGCCCCACCGGACCCCCCTCAAACGAGGGCCGTGAGGTAAATTTAAGAAAATTGACTTTTTAAAATACTTATCCAATTTCATAATTTTTCATTTCATTGGGGGTTTTGGGGGGGGGCCACGGCCCCCTTGCCCCCCCCTGGGTGCGCCACTGAGTGGATAAAGGTGTCGTGTCATAGTTTTAATCTTCGAAGTTATTCAATGCCATTATTATTATTATGTTTAATGCCTGTATGCTCCGTTTTAACGTTAAGTTCAGCTTTATGAAGTCATACTTAAAGTTAAGATAAACTTTTTTATGCATCGCATCTAGATTAAGTTGTCTTTGTTAAGGAAACAATACATTTGTCAACGTTGAGAAATTTAGTGATTTTCTTTATTTTACTGTTTTCTACACTGATATGTCACGAAGCTTTTCTGTGCTTATACCCTTTATTTTTCTGTGGCTTATTCACCCAACCTCACATTTACCGCGCCCTTGCGATTTGAACAGATGAATTTGATTAAAATCAAAAGTTTATTGTTGTTATTCCTTTTTATTTCAACAAAATGGGTGAAAATGGCGATAAAAACGCAAACGGAAATTAGCTAGTTAAGATATTATTATGTAAAAGTATGCCTAAAGAATTATCGGTGTACCTACTTACAAATCATTATTAAATTCTTATAAATGTTCAATTTCTTATAACATTGCACCTTGTAAAACCGTGTTCTTTCGTAAGCGAAATCGACGGAAAAACGATAAATTGTCCAGAGTATCAAAATACTCTTCTCTATCGTATTGTCTGCGTGGGAAACCCATTTCAATTAGGTATATCAACATAAAAATCGTCTTCCAAGAAGATAGCGTCTTCCACTTCCATATTTTTTTTAAAGGTTGAAGCAATAAAACAGTTTAGTATTTTTATTCAAGCAAAATCTTTTGCAGAAATACAAAAATTCTTAAAGGTTAATGTTATTTGTTCTCAGATAATGACAGTAATAACATAAGTCATACAATAAGAACAACTTAATTTCTTAAGTCCAGGATTTTAATAACTTAAAATTAAGAACGACTTTTGCTTGTTTTGTTGTTCGTGCATAAGAATTTTGTGACTTAAGTCGAAAAGTTCCACTAAGTAAGAAATTATGCTAACGGTGCATACGGCCATAAGTGACTTAACACCTTTTAACACCTTTTAACACCTTTTAACACCTTTTAACACCTTTATCCTTAAAAAATAGTTATTTATGCAACAAGGGTGTAAAGTAGCATTTTTTTCATGAATGAGAAGTTTTTCGCACGAGCCGTAGGCGAGTGCGCAAATCACATGAGTAAAAAAAAGGCACTTTACGCACGAATTGCATACACAATTTTTTCTACTACCGGACGTTATACAGGGTCGCTGTTATGTATTGAAATGGTCGATTATTTCTTAAAGGAAGAGCGTTATCTAAAAAATATTAAGAACAAAAGTTATAGGAACAATAACAATAATAAAATTTCATATATGTACTTACAAATACGGATTTATATTCAATTTAATTGTGGACTATATGAATATTAAATGTACAGCTATTAGAATTATTAAAAGTTAATCCTCGGCTCTTAAGTCTAGAATTTACTTGTGAATCTTCACAATCCACACGTCTGCTGTTACAAGCCACATTAGAACTAGATGTAAATGGTGTATCAGTTAGCTTATTTATATTGGTTGAAACTTCAGAAGACAAATTTGATGTAATATTACTTATTTCGATTTCAGGAATATTGTCAAACGTACTAGTGGAATTAGAAGAGGAAGCATCATTTGTTAATATTTTATTCGATATGTCAATTTTTTTGCTCAGTGTACTGTCAATGTAACCCTCTGCGACGGCAGATGATTTCCATCCCCCATGCTTCTTCACTGTTATAAGGTCTCCTCCAGAATTTGCCAACATAGTGGCAGATGACCTTCGAAAAGAATGACCAGTATAACATGTTGGATTTGGCAATTTCAGATATTCAGCTATTACAGAAGGCATCTTACCAAATGTGTTTATGCCCACAGGTTGTTTCGAACATTTATTTTGGGCATATTTTAAAAATAATCTGGATGATTCAATATTAGGAGGTCTTAATGTCATATATTTTATAATGTACGATAAATAATTTATGGAATTATTTGGGTTTAGAACTGTAAAAATTCTTTCCATACCATTTTTTGAATCAGGAATTCTTATAATAAGGACTGTTTCCTTGTTCTCAACATCATTTATTGTCATTTTCATCAGTTCTTCTCTGCGACAAGCCCCAGAAATGCCAATAATAAATGCAACCTAAAATAATAAATCGTGTCGATATAAAATATATAATAATTATTAAATACAAACATTTTATAGAGAATCTAAAAGTATTAAGAACTAAGGTAAAACTTCTATAATTTTTGATATGATATTTTACCTTACCAATAGAATTAAATTGATGTAAAGTTACCTTTATCATTAAAAACTTCGAATCCGGAGCCTCCAAAATAAACTTGATGAAATGACTTTTCTCAAATATTCCTGATTTCTTTGCTTTGTAGCCTTTGCTTCTCTGTTTAAGAAAGGCAATTAACTTGTGGTAGGTTGAAATATCTACTGAATTTTTAATTTTCAAGGTAGCCTTTAGCATGGAAAATATTGACCACATTGTCGATGATTTATAGCTTTTTAATTCATCTGAAAAATAAGCTAGCAAAACATTTTCTGAGTACCTTGTCACTTTATTTTTCTTGCACCAACACATAAACAATGTATATTTTTGCTCGTAAATTAACCGAGACTTGTTGGGAAGCAAATTCAAAGTAGCTTCCTGTGCAGAATCTGCAATATTCGGCGGAGTGTTCTCAAAATCCGATAAATCACTGTCCATAATGTTGAGATTTAAAAATCTGAAATAAAATTAAACGAAATCATAACAATATAACACATTTGATATCACAACTCAAAACTTACCGTATTAAAATCTTCACTAATTCCTAAAATCATTAAAACACCTGGCATAAATCACAAATTGTCAACATTCAGATACGTCAAACAGAAATCGCCATTTGTCCATGGCCAACCAGACCAATTTTAAGTAAAAATGCAGGTATCCATATCAATGTAATCATTCATATTTTTTACTTTTTTTAACTAGTGCGTAAAGTAATTTACTTTACGCACTAGTTAAAAAAAGTTAAATTTTAGACACCTTCCATAGTGTGTAAAGTTAGTGTTTTACGCACGGTAGTAGAAAAAATCTTTTATTATGAAGAAAGTTACATTTAAGGTTTACTAATAGTAAGATCTATACCAAGGATGCTCAAAAAGTAGAAAAAGTAGTTTAAAAAAAAAAATGCGACATAACACTTCACATTTTTAATTTATCTAAAAATATAGTTTTAATAACGGCATTGTATAATAAGATTAATGACAAGGGGTCTAGGGATAGGTACTATAAATCAAATTGATTTTATACAGGGTATAAATAGGGTTTCAAAAATGACAGATTTACAACAAATTTTCCTTAGGTTGTTTAAATGGGGCTACTATTTGATAAAAACCCTCGAAACAAATAATTTTTGTAATTATTGCAATTTATCGAAAATTCCAAACCATATTCAAAAAATCACTGGGGAACAAATTTCAACCTTTCTTTTGTTTCCTGAACAAAAACTATTTTTTTGGATTTGACCACACTCAAGTAACTTAAAAATACCTATTAAAGATTTTAGTTGGTTCGCAAAAAAACATAAGAATTATTTGTTACAAAATTTTAATTTTTAGACATAAACAATAAACATAAAAAATACAATATAACAATAATAATAATAATAATAAAAGTTTATTCAAATATTTTTTTTTTACATTTAATGCTTATATATAATTTTTTTGTATAAACTATCAATTCCAAACTCAGAAGTTAAATACTTGTTTTGAGTTAAATAATATAATATTTATTGTCAAGAATATATTTCATAATTCAGGCACAACTAGATTATAATATAAAACGAATATAACAATATTTTATTGGAATATTTTAAATCACTACAATATAGAAAGATACAATACGTCATGTATAATATATTTTTTTATTTTATTCATTATAGCTTGGTACCTAAAGTTGCCATAGTGGATCTTTGCCCGTACGTCATCAATCAACGATCAGGACTCGACGTGGTTAATAACTCTGCATCCTTGTTTATTACAGTAACAAGTTTGAATAAAAGCATAAAAGAACGTCTCCAAAATTCCGCAATAATATAACGTGCTAGACAAGGATAAAACTATAAACGTCAGTTAATTACTTTCTTTATTTGTTTAGTTGACAACCGTTGTATTTTAGAACGTCATTGTCAACCTTATTTTGATCTGCCAATCTAATTCGTATTTTGTAAATCGGTGTGCCTTAGAACTGTTCCTGTTTCTAAAAATAGTTATTTTTAGAGGTAATTATACCCACCATCTGTTTTGGCGGTAAGTATTTATGGATTTTTATAATAACTAATTTATTTATTTTAAATATTCTAACCGTGAAAGTTCTTTGAAACGTTTACGGCAGTGGCTAAATTCCCTTAAATGAAAGGATGTTAAAAATTTGACTTTTGCGATTTTAATAGTCAATAAAACACCAAACTTTTGTAGATTTTAAGCTTTAAAAATAGCATTAAATGTATAAACATTTGTTTGTCAATTTCTTTTAGATAATAGAGAATGCCGGGCAAAACTTAAAATAAATAATAATTTTTCGTGATATTATGTAGGTACGTCAAACGGTAGGTAGGCACGTCCATTTTATGAACTTAACTTAGTTTTGACTTTTTTCGTCTCGTAATTTTGATTTGATTCATACGATTTTGATGACTTAAAAGTGATGACGCACGGGAAAAGAACCACTGTGGCGACTTTATATTTATTATTTATCAATGACGTCCTTAAATATATCTCTTGGATTGGATAATATCCAATTTTTAATTTTATTTCTATAATTATTTAATGATTTAATTATTTTAATTGACTGTGGTAGCATATCAAAAATATATAAATTGATGTTTAAAAAATACTTGTGTGGTATTGTTTTGTTTAAGTTATTTTTATATGTAATAGTATTTTTATGACGAGTTTCATGTGTGTGATTATTGTAATTTATTTTATTTTTATGTTTAAAAGGATATATTAACGTGTTGTAAGAAAATATTTGTTAAATAACTAAATTTTTTCAGTATTTACCTGAAGACGATACTTACCAGTTGAAACGTTGTGATTAAAAACAAATAAAGACACAGGAAGTCCAAAACTCTTTCATCATTCAAGGAACATCATTGTCTCGAACCTTCAAACAGTCATCTATTTTTTGTTCTATCTTTAAATAGTAAATCAGAAGAATATTGGTCGTCTTTTTCGTAAATAATTTTCAAAATGTATTTTTGAATAGTTTCAATATTATTAAGATAATTTTTATTTATGCCTCCCTATCCTAGTATTTCGCAATTTAAATGGGTTTGTACTAAAGAATAATAAAATATTTCTAATTCTTTTATATTTAAAAATTGTTTAAGGTCTTTAAAATTTGGTATAAGAATTCTTAGTTTTTTTACAATGTAGTCCCTATGTAAATCCAATTTTAAATGTTTATCAAAAATTATTCCTAGATATTTAATATTTTTACATTCTATATTAATATTATTATTTCATATTATTGGACCAATATTTGGAAGTTTATTTTTATTATTTATAATATTATATATTGTTGGTTTAATAAAAGCAACTAAATAACACCTTTTTATCATTGAATCTAAAGCTTAGACACTCATTTTGTGCTTTTTATCCTGCCTTTTGAAAGCAACCCAGGGGCATCTCTCGTAATAGTCCAGCAGTTGTCTGCTAACATCTCAGAGTTCCATGTTTGAAATATCCTGGTGGTAGCTCTCACCATGGTCGTCACTTACAGCACCATAATTTTTCGAGAAGTAATTCAGATGAGAATCCAGGAAATTAATTTTCAGCGACGTACCACACCCTAGGTTTTGGTAACACAAAAGAAGTTGGGCAACCAGGTCTTTATAGATTTCTGCTTTTGGGTCCCAAAAAATTTGTTGCAACCATTTTAAAAGCATTCCCATAATCTATTTTCTTACCTTTAAGTATGGAATCGAGTTGAGCATCTCCGAAAAGTTTTCTTATCTGAAAATCCACAAATATTCCCTCTTGAATTTTAGCGTCACTGATTCTAGGGACTTTTGTTTTGAATAACTAAACGTAAGCCTTCTTTGTCCATGACCTTCACAAAATTATATGAAGTGTCGGTGGTAAAATCTTTTTTGGGGGGAACTAATGGCGCGCTGATTACATTTTTCTTTCCCGACTCAATTTCTGTAGTGATCCGATTGTGCTTGACTGTCCCATACGCAGTGGAAGCAGCAGTAATTGGTATAACCTAGCTGCATTCCAAGCAAAATCGCCACAACTTGTAATTCCCCACAAATTTGCCATTTATATCGTTAATATTCTACTGTCCTCAGTAACAATTTTAAATTGTTATACGTTTCTTTCATGTGAAGTGCAGGACCAATTGGGACTAAAGGCAATAACTTGTTTCCATTATGGAGTAATACAGCCTTAAGACTTACTTATAAGGAATCAATGAAAAGTCTCCAGTCTTTTGGATCATAGTCGAGATTTAAAGCTGCCATTAATCCCTCAATGTCCCTTTAGGCCTTTAGTCCCAAATCGTTTTGTTAAAAAATGGGGTTGGGTTTTTCTGACGGCTTCGGTACACAAAAACTTTTACTTCATCTTGAAGTAATTTCCATTGTTGCAATCGAGAGGTCAATAGTTCTGCTTTTTTCTTGGGCAATTTCAAATCCTTTATAATTTGCTTTAACTTATTTTGTGACGCTTTTTACTGGGAAGTTAACAAATCGGAGTGTTCCGAAATCGGTGGGCCGCCACTTACTTAAAACTTAAAGTAGCAAATAGAGCTTAAAACCCCATCTCCTATTCCTACCTATCAAAACTTTTAATTTACTCAGGTAATTGTATTTTCTGTAGGATACTTATTTATTTAAACTGTAACATTGATTTTAACTTACTTTTACTTCAGCAGCATCCCTGTCTCGTTGAGCTGCCTGAAGTTTCTTTCGCTCGTCTTCTAATCTAGAACTCTAATAAAATAACCTGAAATTAATTTCTAATAATTGTATGATATTCCTATTCTATTACGATGATTGGATATTTACAAATGGAACATATTTCATTACATCTTTTTCACTTGTAATACAGAAACAGTTGATTTAATTACAGAATACGTAAGTTGTATTTCAGATTTATGGATTTGTCAATCATTATTGTAGTTACAGTTAGATGGGCGATTACAAAATTTTTCGATTATGAAAACTAATCGATATAATGAATTGTAAAATTAATATGGAGTAAAAGCGTCAAATATATTTTTTTGAAATTCCTTTTTTTAGAATATATACAATATAAATTATCAATACTAATAAAATTAATAAATTATATCCGGAAATGTATTCATTAGCACGAAAAAATTTTCAGATATAATTTAATCTCGCTCGGTATTCGGTAATAAAAGTCCTCACCGAATTGTGTTAGCACTTTTTGGGGGCACTGAATTAAACTGAGCCGTCACGCGTCGCCGTCAGGCGACAGACTCGGGTGTGCTACGCTGGAATTCAACTGCTATAATCCGAACTGACCCTGACCCGAATGAACGTTATATAAAAGAGCATGCCGCCATCGGTCGCATTCAGTATCGACGTATCGACGTGGAAAAAGTCAGTGTGCATTGTCTAGACACTCGTGTATTTGATATTGTTAATTTCAACTTGTTGAAGTTTTCACCTCTGTCGTGTGGTCTGTGGTCACAATTTTTTTTGTTCAAAATCACAATATAACGTGAAAATAAATATTTTGGTTTAAAAAAATTACAGCGTGTTTAAGACAAAAATGGCCAGTTTTTACCAAATTTCTTAAAAAAAAATTTATGTGTAAGAGAAAAATCAAAAACCAAAAAAACCGTCTTTTTCGGAAAATTTTTTGGTTATGTGAAAAAATGGTTTTAACAAAAGTTTTTTCTTAGTTGGTTGCGCTATATTTTCTTCCTTTTCCGCCATATTTCATGCTGTTAATAATTTTTATAATTTTTTGCATTTTTAATAGGTTGGTACCTAAATACAATTTTAGGTCCTAGCATAGTATATTTTTTTTCCTATTACGTAATTTTGTTTGGAACATTTGGTAGAAAGTTTTTTTTTCAATTTCTCTAAACTACTACTAAACGCATTGTGCTGCTATAATATTAAGTTAAAATTGCGGGTATTATTTTTTAAAATCGATCGTAGTTGCGCAAAAGTATGATTATAATATTTAACATAGCTTATTATTTCGTATTATGTAAGATTTGTTTTACTACAATTGGTAGAAATTTAAAATTTTATAGGTTTTTCATATAGATTAACATGGGATTTAGTTGGCTCTGCAGCTATGACTAGCTTGAGTAGTGAAAATCCCCATTTTTTTGTAGAGTCAACATTGCACCCTCAAAAAAATGGTGTCTGGGTAGCTGTTTCCCGAAGAAGAATTGTTGGTCCTATTTTTTTCCATGACACAGTTACAGCACAGCGGTATAGAGACAATATTTTGAATCCATTTGTGGAGCAATTACTTGACGATGAACTACGTTTTGGATATTTTTAACAGGACGGTGCAACCGCCCATACAGCCGCCGAAACTATTAACTACTTACCCAATTTTTTCGACGACAGATTGATCAGTTTTCGATCAGACATTGAATTCCCACCTAGATCACCTTGTTTAACGGTTATGGATTACTTCGTTTTTCCTCATTTAAAGAACACTATTTTTAAAACACCAGTTGCAAATTTAGAACAATTACAAGAAATGATTATCCAAGAATGTGGTAACATTTCTCCAGAGATGCTGGTCAACACTTTCGAAAATATAAAGCGACGTGTGAATTTATGCTTGGAGCATGGCGGTGGCCAATTTCAGCAATTTATGTAATTATTTTTTTTTCTTTCTGTATATTATTCTTACTTTGTTAATTTTTTAAACAACAAAAATAAATCTGTATTTGTCTACTTATTTTATTACTCATTAGTTTGGCATATCATGTCATAATATGAATTTGACAAAATTTTAACCTAGATTTGGTTAGATATATCAGCGGCGCACCCAGGATTTTATGTTAGGGGGGGCCCGGGAAGCAGTGCTGGAAGCAAATTTTTTAACGAACTTTTAAGTTACGCATTTTTCTAGATCTTTGTAGCTTTTTTTTTATGTAGGAAGAAGTAATCATTGTTGTATTCAAGTTTGGCGACCTTTTTTTTTTTTTTTTTTTTAGAAGTCATGAGTAATGTAACTGCTGTCAAATGTGGGGGATAATCACTGTGCCATTGAACTGGTGACCTTTTTTTTTTTTTTTTTTTTTTTTAAGAACAATCAAGGTTGAGACAGCTTTGCAAATATTTTATAATCCTGAAGAAAAATAATAAAAATTATATCGTTCTTTGTATCGCGCCTGGAAATTTACGTTTTTTTTAGTAGTGGGTTAGTGGGTATAGTAAGTTGAAGTTAATTTTATCGGGGGTTTTGGGGGGGGGCCGAGGCCCCCGTTTTTTTTAGTGGCTTAGTGGGTATAGTAAGTTAAAATCAATTTCATCGGAGGTTTTGGGGGGGGCCAAGGCCCCCTTGGCCCCCCCCCTGGGTGCGCCACTGAGATATATCGTCCCTATATCATTGTGATCTAAACCAAGCCGTACGTTTTTTAATCCAAGCCCTCTTTGATGCAATTCATTTTTGCTCGCACGGTATCTATTTTGATAATTCAAAATGATTATTAAAAATATTTTTATAAATTATCAATAATACGCATAAAATTTCCGATAATTTTATTTAATTAATTCAATTACAGGAATTTACACAAAAAAATAATTATAATTAATATTTTTAATAATCATCAGGACTTTTTAAATTATGTTTCTTTACCAAATCATCGACTTGTTTCTGCTGTTCTGGTGTAAGCTTAATTTGTTTGTAAATATCAATCAAAGCCTCTAAATAGGCGATTCGTTGTTGGAGTTTCTCGACTTCGAAGTCTTTATTTGCAGCCATGGCGTTAAAGAGAAAATCCAGTGGAATAAAGTTTTCCAAACAGAATTGCTAGAAATTAAGAAAATCATTAGTTTTTTTAAATTCAATTCAACATTCGTTATACCCTTGCATAACGGACATGAATCAAAATCCCGTCCAATTTCTTTACTACCTTCAATTTCAAAGGTTATAGACCATAGACATATACTTTTAGATCTGTACACTGTACAGCTTATGTGGGCAAACAAAAGTTAAGTTTTATGGGTAAAAAAAATACGTTCATACGCAGTGCTCACTTCGGTTACTTCTCTCGGCGCCCAACAGTGATGGGCATGCGCACAACCCTCTTGTTATTAGATTCCCCTGCTTTAGCGACATTACGTAAATACACTCCAGAACCGACTCGATGCCACTTTTGTTGTTACGTTTTCTCTGTGGATTTCTTGTTGTATTATTTTATTGTGGGTGTTTAATATTTACAGATTTCTAGTTTTTGTGTAGTTTAATGAAGTGTGATTGTGCGTTAACTTAGTGACTCGGTTTGGAATATAATATTAAGCAGATTTAATTTTGGGGGGAACTAATGGCGCGCTGATTACATTTTTCTTTCCCGACTCAATTTCTGTAGTGATCCGATTGTGCTTGACTGTCCCATACGCAGAGGAAGCAGCAGTAATTGGTATAACCTAACTGCATTCCAAGCAAAATCGCCACAACTTGTAATTCCCCACAAATTTGCCATTTATATCGTTAATATTCTACTGTTCTCAGTAACAATTTTAAATTGCTATACGCGTCTTTCATGTGAAGTGCAGGACCAATTGGGACTAAAGGCAATAAATTGTTTCCATTATGGAGTAACACAGCCTTAAGACTTACTTATGAGGAATCAATGAAAAGTCTCCAGTCTTTTGGACCATAGTCGAGATTTAAAGCTGCCATTAATCCCTCAATGTCCCTTTAGGCCTTTAGTCCCAAATCGTTTTGTTAAAAAATGGTGTTAGGTTTTTCTGACGGCTTCGGTACACAAAAACTTTTACTTCATCTTGAAGTAATTTCCATTGTTGCAATCGAGAGGTCAATAGTTCTGCTTTTTTAATATTAAGCAGATTTAATTTAGTTCAAATAAGGGTAAAATACCGGGTATGACACTCGTTGATATATAAAGGCTATTCAGTGACCGCTGACCATTCTAACATTCGTGAACTTGGTGAGAGAGTAAATTTGTGTCAATAATGAATGTCGTATAATTTTTTTTTGTCATTTTTGACAGTGACATTTTTAATTAACATTAATTCAAAAATGTCACGGTATTGTAAAAAAGAACAAGCATTAATTTTAAAAATATTTGATTATTTTCAAAGAGGATGCCGGAAAGACTCTTTTATCCTTTAACGCAGTTTACGAGGAAAATAGATAGATATATTAAAGCAGAAATTGTGTAAACATAAATAATAAACATAAGAAATAAACGACAATGTTTTTTTAAATACCTATCTGTTTTGGAGAGATTCTTATGCTTTGGGAGTTTCGTGTTCAACAATCCAACGAATTAAGGCAAAGGGGATAGAGAAGGATGAAGATTTTAAGAAGCGCACACTGAGGGAAAATTTAGGCTGCCACAACTAAAATCCGGGTTGTAGCGACAAAAAATAAATGTATTAAATGGGGGACAGTTAGAGATTTGGGTTGTAACAACCTATTTAAATTAGATGACCCTTAAACGATGTCATCCTAGTTGCTGCTACTAAACCTTTGGGTTCTCACAACCAAGTCGTGGTAACTAAATTGTTTAGCTGTCGCAACTAAAGGCGATGGTTGTTATAACTATATATTTTGGTTCTTTTTAGTAGGTACAACTAGAAAATCAGATGGAATAATAATTCATGGAGTTCTTGTAACTTTATATTTTAATTAGGACAACTAGAAACTTGGGTTACAGTAACAAATAATGGAGATTGCTGCAGCGCTTGTTTTGGGTTGGCCTCGCCTTCACCATATTGTGTGGGTCGAACTCGTCTTCATCATAAAATTTTGATTGGCGCGCATTCGACATTCGCCAAAAGCAAATGGTCTATTCTTTTTGTTTCATGCAGTTCTACTGAAAACGAAAAAATCATTAGATAGTATAGAAGCAGGATTTCACTAAAGTACTATTTATTTTTAACACTATTAACATATTTTAATAGAAACAACCCTTTCAGACTTTAAAATTTTTTAGGGGAGTTGAATGAAATGTTGACCTACAAATTTGTAACATGCTGATTGTCAGTTATCATAAAGGCAAAGGGGTCATCTTAAACAAACTGAAAACCCCACAAAATCCATGTAACCCAACTATCCCAGAAGTTGTTGTATAATATCTGATGTATTGTACTGAAGTCTAATAGTAATTAATGGCCATCAGGGTAATGGCTATTTATGCCCAATCAGTGTATTTTCTTTGAAACGAATAATTTTTCCACCAGGATTTTTAGTTATATTGACTATCGTAGTATAAAAGAACCTCATTGGCTACGTAATGGCTTATCACAAAATGCTCGTAACAATATGAGACATTTAAGGACTTTAGTGCCGACAAACAAAAACACTGATTTTCTGACATGGTATTGACCTAGATATAAACCCCTCTTATTAATAGTACCTTTATTACATTTCCTATAGTTAACCTATACTTCTAAAGCCCAGTTGAATGGCTTTATTTAGAGTTACATTTTTGGAAGAAAATGGTCTTTTTCAGCAATAAACTGCGATGTGAGGCAAATAATTATTGTCTATGCTATAAAATTAGAAAAGCACACACAGCGACTTTGTTGCAGAAGGTACCAAAATCTATATTATATGGTCTATAAAAGACATTTACCATAAAAAATTCTGTCTTGTTATAGGTAGTTTATGTTTTGTGAAAAGTTTGTTTGATGCTGATTAATATTTAAATGCTAACTATTAATAAAAAAGTATAGGTACATACCTTCAAATGATTCCACGTAGTCTGCCAAAGCTCACTCTAACTTTAAACATTTTGATTTAAACCAAAACAGTGAAAAAACATCAATTTCGTCCGAGCACAAGCGATAGCCAATAATAAAATGGCGGTTCTTCCTTTTATCAACAGGGCGTTTTCGGTTGGGGTTGGGGCGACCGCCAGTCCTCGGTTGTACCAACACAGACGGGTCGGTTGTCACAACCTAAGATTGGTTTGGGGCAACTTTCAGTTATCAACCCTAAAGTCCCTTTAGTGACAACTATAAAATTCGGTCAAATATTGACCGACAACCCATATTTTTAGTTCCTGCAGCAAATCTTATAGTTAAGGAGCTAGCGTGCAAAAAACGCCATAGTTGGCTGCCCGTCAGTCGAGTTTGAAAAAACGTTGCCATTACTCCACTGAACACCCTGGTGCTTGAAGTTTTGCTTTTACCCATCAACTTTAAGATTTATTGGCAATAATGACATAGGGCGATTGGCCATAGTGAGGAGCCCGTCAGTCAGGTTGAAAATTAGGTTCTGTAGGTTGCCAAGATCATGTATCTAAAATTTCGTTGCGATCTAACCACTAGATCGTGAATTAGGCCAAATGGAAGATTATAATTTGTTTTTTGACCGCCATTTTGTTGGCCATAGTAAGGAGCCCCTCCAAAACTTGTTTCTACCTCTTCGTTTGGATAAAATGACAGCAAAAATGCACTTGACTGACAAATCGAATCACGACGTTCTTCCCTGGGTGACCTACAAAATCTCGAAAAATCCAATTTTTCAGTCTTTAGCATGGCTTTTTCAGAAATTCAACCAAAATCATCAGTCAATCATTTTTCATGATTTTTAGACATCCAATTAAGTAGAAATCACAAACGACTGACATTTTCCTCGAATATTTTCAATTTGGCCATACTTTGAAAATTTTCTGATTTTGGACTTTTTTATAATGGCTCAATAATGCTGTTCCAAATGGACTTCAAAGTAAAACAATGTATGACGATGATGTTTGATGACCTAAAAAACGTTTTAATACATAACTATCACCTATTTACCCCTTCCTCCACCCCTCTGCTACCCTCCACCCCTATTCATTCGTTGAATTTATGTTATATTATATTGGATTCAGTAATCAAAAAATATAGAATTTTTGCCACAAAAAGATACGACAACCAATTTCAGCAGTAAGAAATGAATAATTACTGAAGAAAATCGAAAATTAAATGGTTATTATTTATTGAATGAAATTGTTGGCATATTTGGGTTGAGCATTGAGCAAGCTGGGTTGTGTTAGTAACATTTCAATTTCAATACAGAAAAAAACAGATATTTAATTGTTGATTATATTGTAACTATTAGTTTTACTTAATATAATCATTATATTATATATATATATATATATATATATATATTATACAATATAATCACCAATTAAATATCTGTTTTTCCTATATTGAAATTGAAATGTTACTAACATAACCCAGCTTGCTCAACCCAAATATGCCAACAATTTCATTCAATAAATAATAACCATTTAATTTTCGATTTTCTTCAGTAATTATTCATTTCTTACTGCTGAAATTGGTTATCGTATCTTTTTGTGGCAAAAATTCTATATTTTTTGATTACTGAATCCAATATAATATAACACAAATTCAACGAATGAATAGGGGTGGAGGGTAGCAGATGGGTGGAGGAAGGGGTAAATAGGTGACAGTTATGTATTGAAACGTTTTTTAGGTCATCAAACATCATCGTCATACATTGTTTTACTTTTAAGTCCATTTGGAACAGCATTATTGAGCCATTATAAAAAAGTCCAAAATCAGAAAATTTTCAAAGTATGGCCAAATTGAAAATATTCGAGGAAAATGTCAGTCGTTTGTGATTTCTACTTAATTGGATGTCTAAAAATCAGGAAAAATTATTGACTGATGATTTTGGTTGAATTTCTGAAAAAGCCATGCTAAAGACTGAAAAATTGGATTTTTCGAGATTTTGTAGGTCACCCAGGGAAGAACGTCGTGATTTGATTTATCAGTCAAGTGCATTCTTGCTGTCATTTTATCCAAACGAAGAGGTAGAAACAAGTTTTGGAGGGGCTCCTTACTATGGCCAACAAAATGGCGGTCAAAAAACAAATTATAATCTTCCATTTGGCCTAATTCACGATCTAGTGGTTAGATCGCAACGAAATTTTAGATACATCATCTTGGCAACCTACAGAACCTAATTTTCAACCTAACTGACGGGCTCCACACTATGGCCAATCGCCCTATGTCATTATTGCCAATAAATCTTAAAGTTGATGGGTAAAAGCAAAACTTCAAGCACCAGGGTGTTCAGTGGAGTAATGGCAACGTTTTTTCAAACTCGACTGACGGGCAGCCAACTATGGCGTTTTTTGAACGCTAGCTCCTTAACTATTAGGGTTGTGTCAACTTCTACGTGACAAGAAAAAGAAATAAGTTCCATTAGCCGTTAATTCAAGTTGTGAAACCAAAATATCAGTTACTACAACCAATTTTTTTTAACCCAATTTTCAAGGTTGGTCGATTTTCTCAGTGCAATAATGTAGCTATTTTCTCATCTCGTAGTCGACAACTTCATGAAGTTCATGAATATACCATAATACGTTTTTATAAGATGTATGGAATAGGTGAATACATTACCATTCGCTCAATATAACTAAACCTAAAAATCATTGATGATGTTGAAGTATCCACTCGTTCGTTAGCGGACTGTTTAGAAAAAAATTAAATGGCGTAAATAGTAAATGTACGGTATCAAACAAGCGTTTTTTAATAAAGCAACCCCATATAGCCCAAAAACGAGTAGAACTTTTAAGAAAATTTAAGAATAACGACTAGATACTCTCAATTATCCTGAAAACCTGTTTTTCTGGATGAAATCTGGATATACAGTAAAGGGGCTTTTGGGCGAAGTTGGCAAGATGATACAGTCAAAAAAAGTCGTCAGAGGGTGTACGGTATATATTATTCTAGATCCTGGTTCAGAAAATGGATTTGTGAATAATGCAAGTTTGATATTCAAGTCTGGCCTAAAATCTGGTGATTATCATGATTCGATGAATAGTGAAAAGTTTGAAAAATGGATTGAAGAAAAATTGTTACTAAACTTGGACGAACTGTCGCTTATTATCATGGATAACGCCACCTATCATTCTGAGAAAATTGAAAAAATTCCAAATACAAGTTGGTCAAAAAGATTACTTAATGCATGGCTAGAACAAAGAAAAATACCGGATTCACCATTTGCAATAAAGAATCAGATCTGGATGATAGTGAAGCAGCATCATTTCACCCAAACGTTACAAGTCATCTGGAAAGCGCTATTTATTTTATTTTTTAATTATTTTAATTTTATTTTAATTGGTTTGACGAACCAGCATTGCAACATCATCGAGTTTTAAAACTTCCTCCATATCATTGCTACTTTAATCCTATTGTTTTGGTTTGGTCGGAATGTAAGCGCTATTATGATGCAAAAATAAGTTCTATGCATTCTGTAACAAATGACGTAGTTTTGAGTCTGTGGAATGAAGCAAAAAAAATGTAACAGTGGCAAAATGGAAAAATTATACACACACCAATAAAATTATAAATGATGTGTGGGCACAACAATTTATCGATGCTACAGATACTCTGCCCCTTATTATTAACTTGAACGAATCTGATGATGATGATGATGATCCTTGCGGAGATGATTATTTTAATTATTAAAAAACTGTGTTTGTTGTGTTATCATTTTAAATTATATTTTCTTTTTTATGATTTTATAAATAAGATGAAAATATTTGAAACTAATTTTATAGACTGATGCACGAAATGCACTAGACAAAAAATATATGATTTAATTTTAAATTTTATAATTGAGTTTTGTTTATTTTTCAGTAAATATAAATTAATTAAAAATTTCATACTGATTTTCAAAAACAAAATGTTTCATTACATCGCTTTCCCGGTGGAATATCGACCTAAGTGCAAATTCTGAAGTTATGAGAAAATATCGTTTTAATATTTTTTTTGCAACCATGTTAAATAAAACCTTATAAAAAAATCAAAATTTTTTATAATTAAAGTATTATATTAAAAATAATACACACATCTTATGCTGTTAAACCAATTCCACAATTTTTGGAAAACCTATATTTTTTCCCAATTTCTTTGACCTCCCATTCCAGTTACGTCGTTGTTCCACTCAAATCTATTTTTAAGTAATAATTGTGACAACTTTCTTTCTCCGAATTTGAGTAAAACAATATTGCTGTACAGTACTTTGGAATAAACGATGCAGTTTTAAGTAAATAAAGTTTTCACACAAAACAAAGGACAATTAGGTCATTGCGAAAGACAAATATTTCGGAGCAACAATGACGCAACATACATTTACGATGTTGTTTTACTAGATTTTGTTAAAAGTACAAATTATATCGAATCAACAAAGACCTACCTACCAATTACGTCGTTTTTCCGCCGGCGCCGGCGCCAATTAGAAAAACGCGGGAGTGGAACAACGACGCAAGCGGTTTCACGCGGCCACTTTTTGTACAACAATTATAACATTGTTTGACCAGAGAGATTGGTACTTTTTGATACTTATTAGGTACGAAATAACTAAAAAAATTGAAAATTTTCACTTAGGTCGATGTTGCACCGTGAAGGCGACATGATACCTTTTTATAAATAAACTACTTATTTCTGACTGCATTAACAGTATAAAAATAATAATAGAAAATTTGAAAAAACGCGCTTGTATTTTACTTGTTCACATACATCCGTCTTTATGTACTAGATCAAGGCAAAGAGAAAGAAAAATCATAACCTTTACCACCGGAAAGTCAAACTGACTTAATTAATTTACGATGTACCGCAAATATAGAGAATATGACGTAACGGTCAGCGGTCATTGAACATAAGTACTTTATTATTAAATTGTTCTTGGAATTATCAAATTTTGCATGCTTTTATTAACTAATTTTAAATTTTCAAGCCCGGACCTGTTTATTTTCACATTCGTCCTAGGAGAATTTTGCAGTGCGCAGGACCATGCATGCAAGACCATAAATTTGTAACTGTCGTGATTATTATTGGCTTATCTAAAGGTATATGTCCATGTTATAGACTTATCAAAACGAATGATGTAAGTATTTAAAAAAAAAGGTAATTATCTATTATACGCACACCACGCCGATTTTGATGATTTTTTTCAGGAAACACGTATTTCGATGCGTAGATTACGAATCCGAAAACGAAAGTTGTCGGAAAAGCTTAGTTTCCGAGATATTTCCTTCTTAAGTTACGATTTTTCATGGGTTTGTTTACATTTGGGATTTTTATCGTTTTTCAGCCACCTCTTACTACTTTTTAGGTTACACAGGATATATACTAACGCGTTTTCACGCGCATTTTCCTTCTTTTAACCACGATTTTCCACTATGGGAAGCCATCGAGGAAACGAGGTTAGGGTAAGTTTAAGATTTAGATTTTATGTTGGTAACCATGAGTAATATTTGGTGCGAAACTATTTATATTTAAATCAATCTAGTGGGCGCTCTTTTTTCAATTTTTTATTCGTTTTTAAATGACGCTACCAACCAATGCGGCTTTATTTTCATTATTAAGTTTGGTTTTTATTAGGACGCTATTCCAAAAAATTAATTTCACTGAATTTTTAGTATTAACTAATGCTTATTTGCCGCTTATTAATTATTTATTGGAGCTCGGAATATTTGTCTCTGAAATTAATTGTGGAAAGTGATCAAATATTTGTAAGTTAAACAAATATACTCTAAAGTTCCGCTGCGGCAAGTATTGTGTGAACCAAAAGAAGAAGAAAACAAAGTGCAACCTCATTTTATAGGCAATATTAATTTTTCTTGTTAAATATATTGTTTCTAATTAATTATAAACTCACGTTTTCAAAAGTTCCTTAATTTAACCTAAATAAAAAGACGGAGACTGAAAAGTAGTGGAAAGCACTTTTAAAAACGAAAAAAATTGAAAAAAGAGCGCCCACTAGATTGATTTAAATATAAATATTTCGCACCAAATATTACTCATGGTTACCAACATAAAATCTAAAACTTAAACTTACCCTAACCTCGTTTCTTCGATGGCTTCCCATAGTGGAAAATCGTGGTTAAAATTAATATATATCCTGTGTAACCTAAAAAGTAGTGAGAGGTGGCTGAAAAACGATAAAAATCCCAAGTAAACACGATGTAAACAAACCCATGAAAAATCGTAACTTAAAAAGGAAATATCTCGGAAACTAAGCTTTACCGACAACTTTCGTTTTCGGATTCGTAATCTACGCATCGAAATATGTGTTTCCTAAAAAAATCACCAAAATCGGCGAGGTGTGCGTATAATAGATAATTACCAAAAAAAATAACACAGAAAAATAATCAATTTGGATTTTAAAATTAAAAAAAAACCTTAATAATGCAATATTTGCTATTCTTAAGACACTTAACTTAGAGGTTAACAAGGGACAAGTAACCGCAGAGGTTCGGAGAATTTACTTACACCTTTATTTCTAGCGATAAGTTCCAGAATATGTTGCCTTCTCTGCTCCACCTCATCGCACCAAGCTCTACGATCAGTAGCTGACCAGTATTTCTTTATTCGTGCTTCTGAACGAGTATGGGGAATATCAAGGCGCTCCCCATACCTAAATATACGCTCCCGTTTGTTAACGAACGACATAGATTTCAGCAAATGGATGAAATGAGCCTTTAGAGATAAATTTAGTTATCTATTAAATATTTTATGTTGGTAAAAATATAAAAAACGTGTATAACTGAAAAATCATGTCAAACTTTGACATCAGTGTTATACAATAGTACAGTGACCAGTCACATGCGATTATCTTTACAAGTAAGAACCTGTTTGGCTCTCTGGAAGCTAAAACCATTTTAAATTTCATGTGTGGCGACACTTTTGGCATTTTTGGATTAGGTTTAGAGGAAAAGAACCCCGCACTTCTCTTATGGAAAATGGCCCTCGGTTAAATTTTCTAAATTTTTAGTATGTTGTTGAGAATGCCATTCTGAACAAAAGTGTTCATGGCCACAACAATATCTGCCGACCAGTTTTTGAGATACAGGGTGTCCAAGTTGCAAAATATGAATTCTCAATACACTATATTTTCCTAGTTTATAATATGAATTCGTTTTGTTTTTCTAAATTTTTGATGGCCCTATCGTAGATAGGATAGAATGCTATAAAAATAGTTAAAAAAAATTTATTACATACCGGGTGAGTGACGAAAATTATTTAATATTTTTTGTTAAATCATTGTATTTGCGGCATTGAATTAAATGTTAACAAAGTAATACTGTAGATGACATTAGCTTGGAGCAAGCTATCAGAATTTATATTATTTATAACTATACAGGGTAACTCAAAAAAGTTAATATTTTTTTTATTAGTTTTGAACGAAATTTTGTAGATATTTCTTTATGCACTACTTGTCGCTTATCGTATGCTTTCAAATATATATAATTATCAAGGTTATACAGGGTGTTTCCGATGATAAGCGATAGAAAAATAACATAAAAATGCATGTATTTATAAATCACCCGGTATATTAAAAATGGATCGGTTAAATTTCGTTATTTTTTAATATTTTTTGCTTAAAGTGTCCTACTTACATGTTTGCTATTGATTTCCCTTTTCCTATAATCAGTTGTGGAGATATGCAGCGTCGAACAGACTCAAAACTCAAAAAATAAGCAAATAAAATAACAATTTTTTTTTAATTTCAATAAAATTTGTTATGTAAGTTCATTTTATGGTCAAAAATAAATATATTTAATGCTATACAGGGTGTTTCGAATGATTAGGGTATTCTAACACTGTATTTCAAATAAGAAATATATATAAATACTATGAACAATTTATTATATCCAAATTATTTTATCCAAAAATAATAAGTAGGTCCCTTATTATTTGAAAGACCCTGTAACGAATTAAATATATTTATTTTTAACCATAAAATGAACTTACATAACAAGTTTTATTGAAATAAAAAAAAATTGTTATTTTATTTGCTTATTTTTTGAGTTTTGAGTCTGTTCGACGCTGTATATCTCCAAAACTGGTCATAGAAAAAGAAAAATCAATAGCAAACATGTAAGTAGGATACTTCAAGCAAAAAATATTAAAAAATAACGAAATTTAACCGATCCATTTTTATTATACCGGGTAATTTATAAATACAAGCATTTTTATGTTATTTTTCTATCGCTTATCATCGGAAACACCCTATATAACCTTGATGATTATATATATTTGGAAGCATACGATAAGCGACAAGTAGTACATAAAGAAATATCTACAAAATGTCTTTCAAAACTTATAAAAAAAAAATATTAACTTTTTTGAGTTACCCTGTATAAATATAAATTATTTAAATTCTGATAGCTTGCTCCAAGCTAATGTCATCTACAGTATTACTTTGTAAACATTTAATTTAATGACGAAAATACAATGATATAACAAAATTAAATAATTTTCGTCACTCACATGGTATATAATAAAAAAATTTAAACTATTTTTATAGTATTCTATCCTATCTACTACAGAGCCATCAAAAATTTAGAAAAACAAAACGAATTCATATTATAAACTAGGAAAATATTATGTATTGAGAATTCATATTTTGCAACTTGGACACCCTGTATCTCAAAAACAGGTCAGCAGATATTGTTGTGGCCATAAACACTTTTGATCAGAATGGCATTCTCTACAACATACTAAAAATTTAGAAAATTTATCCCAGAGCCATTTTCCATAAGAGAAGTGCGGGGTTCTTTAAATTGGAAAAGCCATGCCCGGTATATTATATACTCTATATTCTATATTATCTTCTTTGGTATCTGTTTTTTGAAATACTTAAACATATATATTTTTCATACTATATTTAAAATTGCAAGATACAGTTCTTAAAGTATGTTCAATGACCGCTCACCGTTACGTCATATTCTCTACACTTGCGGTACGTCGCAAATTAATTCACTCAGTTTGACTTACCGGTGGTGAAGGTTATGATTTTGCTTGGGGTTGATCTACAGAAAGACGAATAGTATCATGGGGGGAAACATTTTGTTTTTGAAAATCAGTATGAAATTTTTAATTAATTTAAATTTACTAAAAAATAACTTATTTATAAAATTTAAAATTGAATCATATATTATTTGTCTAGTAGTCTAGTGCTTCTCTTGTGCATCAGTCTATAAATTTTGTTTCAAATATTTTTATCTTATTAATAAAATCATAAATAAGAAAATATAATAAAAAATTACAACACAACAAAAAACAGTTTTTAATATTTAAAATAAATCATCTCCGCAAGGATCATCATCTTCAGATTCGTCCAAGTTAATAATAGGGGGAAGAGTATCTGAAGATTCGGTAAATCTTTCCCGTTCCCACACATCATTTATAATTGTATTAGTGTGTGTTATATAATTTTTCCATTATATTTACACTGTTAAATTGTCTATTGGTTCATTCCACAGATCCAAAAAATACGTCATTTGTTACGGGATGCATAGAACTTATTTTTGCATCATAATAGCACTTATATTTCGACCAAACCCTTTTAATAGGTTTAAAGTGGCAATGATATAGAGGAAGTCTTAAAACTTGATATCTATGTTGCAATGCTAGTTCGTTCAAAATTTAAAAAAATAATAAAAAAATTAAATAAATAGCGCTTTCCAGATTACTTGCAACGTTTGGGTGGGATTTATGCTGCTTCATTATTATTCAGATCTGATCCTTCATTGCAAATGGTAAAACCGTAGTTTGTCTTTGTTCTAACCATGCAATAAGTATTTTTTTGATCAACTTATATTTGGAATTTTTTCAATTAGCCCAGAATAATAGGTGGCGTTATCCATGATAATAAGCGACGGTTCTTCCAAGTTTGGTAACAATTTTTCTTCAAATCATTTCTCAAAGTTTTCAATATTCATCGAATGATGATAATCACCAGATTTCAGGGCAGACTCGAATATCAAACTTGCCTTATCCACAAATCAATTTTCTGAACCAGCATGTAGAATAATATACCAGTACACCCTCTGACGATTTTTTTTTACTGTATGAAGAGTATCAACTTGCCAACTTTGCCTAAAAGCCCCTTTACTGGTTTCATGCAGAAAAACTGGTTTTAAGGGAAATTGAGAGTTATTCTTAAATTTTCTTAAAAAGTCTAGTCGTTTTTGGGCTATACAGTGTCCACAAGAAAGTCCGCATCAAATGGGATTTTTTTTATTATTGGGTATAGGTAAAAATTGAAAAAGCAGTTAGTTTTTGCTTACCTAAAAACCAAAAATGACGTATACTGAAGCAGCTGCACGACTTGCGTTACCTGTCAAATTTGACATTTTTAATAAAATAGGTTTAAAAATTCCCTTATTTATCAAAATTTCGAGAAAGTTGCTTAATTAGGCATTTTTAGCCTCTGTACGAAATTTTGACAGTCTAATACAATTTTTATTTTTTGCCAGATTCTTGAAAATTTTGATCAACCCTCGTAGATTAACTTTTAAACATCGATGTAAAACCATTTGCCTTTACTTTATTTGTAATGTTAATGCAATTTTGTGTAAAATTTTTGTTTCCAATTATTTATTTTGCTTCAAAAACTGAAATTGTTATTGATCAGTATGTAATGTTTGATGCAAAGTTTATCTAATTACATCAGTTTTGTCAAAACTGACGTTTCTCATTTTTCCTAAGTCAGTAAACAGATGTACAAAAAGAAAATATTAGGAAGCTTTCGTTGAAATTTTACTTAATTAATATTGGATCAAAAAGAATAAATATTAATCGCTCGAAACATTTTATTCAACAAAAATATAGTTTAATATAATTAATTTAATTTAATAATAATAATTAGGTAAAATTTCAACGAAAGCTTCCTAATATTTTCTTTTTGACAAAACTAATGTAATTAGATAAACTTTGCATGAAACATTACATACTGATCAATAACAATTTCAATTTTTGAAGCAAAATAAATAATTGGAAACAAAAATTTTTCACAAAATTGCATTAAGATTACAAATAAAGTAAAGGCAAATGGTTTTACATTGATGTATAAAAGTTAATCTACGAGGGTCGATCAAAATTTTCAAGAATCTGGCAAAAAATAAAAATTGTACTAGACTGTCAAAATTTTGTACAAAGGCTAAAAATGCCTAAATAAACAACTTTCTTGAATAAAGTTTTTCGATATTTTTATAAATAAGGGCAGTTTTGAACCTATTTTATTAAAAATGTCAAATTTGACAGGTAACGCAAGTAGTGCAGCTGCTTCAGTATACGTCATTTTTGGTTCTTAGGTAAGCAAAAACTAACTGCTTTTTCAATTTTTACCTATACCTAATAATAAAAAAAAATCCCATTTGATGCGGACTTTCTTGCGAACACTGTATAGGGTTACTCTATTAAAAAATGCCTTTTTGATACAGTACATTTACGCCATTTAAATTTTAATTTTTAAACAGTTCGCTAAGGAACCAGCGGATATTTCAACACCATCAATAATTTTAACGTTTAGTTGTATTGAGCGAATGGTAACGTGTTCACCTGTTCTATACATCCCATAAATACGCTCTCTTATGGTATGTTCATGAATTTCGTGAAGTTGTCAACCGCGGGATGACAAAATAGCTACATTATTGCGATTCCTAATATCTACATCCTTTCTTCTCTATCCTCTTTGCCCTAATTCGGTGGATTGTTGAATACGAAACTTCCAAAGCATCAGAAACTCTCTAAAATAGATAGGAATTTATAAAAACATTTCATATATTTTTCATGTTTATTATTTATGTTTTCACAATTCCTAATTTATTATATACCTCGTAAACTGCGTTAAATGGTATAAGATTTTTTCCGGCTTACTTTCTCTTTAAAAATAATCAAGTAATTTTCAAATTAATGCTTGATCTTTTTCACAATACCGTGACACTTTTGGAAGAATGTTGATTAAATATGTCACTGTCAAAAATGATAAAATAAAACTTTCTTGACTGGGAAAATTATACGACATTCATTATTGACGCAAATTTACTATCTCACCTAGTTCACGATGTTAGAAAGATAAGCACTAGCCGTGACGTGACGGTCAGCGGTCATTGCACAGACTTTAAATGTTTACGCAAATTACCACATCTAGAACCAACTGTTAATCTAATTAAACATCCAAAACACATAAATGAAAAATTTATGTTCTAATTTACTCTATTATTTTAAAAGAAAAAAATCAAACATAAACATATACTTCAGGATAATCAGACGTTACACGATCATAACACCAGACATTGTTTAGATTATCAAATTATACCAGTAAAAAGTAATTTTTCAAAAAAATTGCTTTTATATGACGAAATAATAAAATATAATCTTCCAAAAAATATCAAAATAATTAGATAATTAGCATCTTTAAAAAAAACAATATGTGATATTTATTTAATTAAAATATTTAAAATATTTTTTAAATTGATTTTATTAATGAATAGGATTAACTGTAAAAGTTAGTTTGGACTAAAGGCATTTTAAAATAAAAAAATACTTTGTACAGTGACGGAAATAAAATTTCGTACACTGAGGTTAAGATTTTATGCTATTTTTGAATATTTTGGTAAACTGGGCTTTTTACAATTATCTCAACACAAAGCCTCAGAACTAAATGCGAAAATACAATATCATTGAATAGAAGGGCTGGAAGTGGCAGAAGAAAAATTTCAAACGAAAATTAAGATAATAATATACAATACATGACTTCGAAATTAAATATAAAACAGATTATTCAAATATTTTTAAAAAAACATTGGTTTAATATTTTAAAGTGGCACCATTTTTTTCCACTAATAAGTTTAAACGTCTGGGCATTGATGCCACCAGCATTTGGGCGTGATGAAGATTGTAGGTATTCCAGGTTTCTTCAATTTTATTCCACAACTCATCACTGTTTTGAGGATGGAAATCATTGTTCTTGTTAATTTCTTTCACGATATAACCCCAAACGTTTTCGATTGGATTGATATTAGGGCTTCTTGATGGCCAAGGTAACAATGAAATGTTATTTTCCCGTATCCAGTCCGAAACTCTCCTTGCTGGACGGGGCAGTTGTCATGCTCGCATATAAAATTTTCTTGTTGAAATATATTGTTTACCGATGGCAACATAACATTTTGAAGGATGTGTATATAAGCTTGAGTATTAAATCTTCCGCGAATTCGGTGGCATATTCCTAGCCCTCTGCAAGTCATATACCCCCATACATTAACTGAAAATCTTCCACTTGTTTTAACATTTTGGGTATATTTTTCTTTGTACCGTGTATTTGGCGGCCTATACACTCTTAACTGCATGCCCCTTATAATAGGACTGAAAATTCTTCTCGTCGGTAAATACTACCTTTTCCCAAAAATTCATACCTTGCGGTAAATATTCCAGCGCAAACCCCATTCTTTGCTCTTTATTCATATCGGTCAAAAACGGTTTTTTAGCAGCTACCTTATTTCTTAATTCCGAAATTCTTTATACGATTTCTCGCCGTTCTTACTGTCCCAGGAAAATTAGTTTGGTTGTGTGCTTCTACAGCCGTCTGAAATGGATTGTTTCGCAAAAAATCTATCAGATCATTATCTTGATTTTCGTTTGAAATTTTTTTTTCTGCCACTTCCAGCCCTTCTTTCCAATGATCCTGTATTTTCCCATTTAGTTCTGAGGCTTTGTATAGTGCTTCTTGGTTTCCCAAATTGCTCAGCTATTTTTTGTAGAGAAACACCGCCCTCGAATAAAGCAATTATTCTAGCCTTCTCAAGTTAATTCATGTTCACAAAATTTGTTAAAATGAAATAATATAATATTCAAATCTGATGACACCGATAACAAGTTGTCAAAAAGTGAAGTGCACTTCCAGGTGATCCAGGTATACAAAAGCCGACATCACATCAGGAAAAAATAAGTGTACGAAATTTTATTTCCGTCGCTGTACAACTCGACAACATAGTCCATCAAATGTTTAATTTTTGATTTTTAACTTTATACTTTATATTTTTCAAATTAACCTCTCGAGGGGTTACTGAGGTTTGATCCTCAGTACCCCAAATACTCTTTCCTACGGAATATATCGTAAGTACTACCTTTTAACTTTTATTCAAAAAAAAATTACACAAAAATTTTTTTCTTAAAATAGTTCAAAAACCTCTATACTCTTTGATTTTAATTTCGATTTCTATTTTTTACAGATTTTGTTATCAAATTTTCACCTTCACAATGTCTTAAAGACTAGTTATGTTCGATAAGTCTGATTTTTGAAGACAGTTTTTAAATAATCTTTGACACCTTCCTGGCAAGGTTTTCCCTTTTTTCCCAATGTAACTTGGTTTGTTTACGCCCACTTTAATAATGTTTTAAATACTCAGTATGGTTTTACCATCTCCAATTTTCTTCATATCGTGTTTCTTCTAAACTTCAATTTTTGAGTCCATAAAAGCTCAATTAAGGTTCTATTTTTAAGTTTCTCTTTTGCTAACAACAACAGCACAAAATAAAAAAATTTCTGTCTCCTGAGGATGAACGTTTCTACGTTCGAAACATGTAGAGACCTATGATTTAATCATTTTTCTATTAAACTTTGTGGAGGATGACTTTGTGTTTTTCTTTCCTTTTAATAGTCCATCAAATTATTTGCTCATCTTCTTGCATTTAGGAGGCTGATTGTTTATTAGTTTTTGGTTTGTCATAGCCTACGATGTAAAATACTTTGTTGTGTTGGAGGAAACAAGTGTTATATTTTGATTAAAAAGAGCTCCAAAGATTGAGCATTTGTGGAAAAAATAGTAAACTGCATGAAAAATAACCAATTTTAGTACTTTTTACTTTATCCTTATATTTAGAAACCCATATAAATGCGAAGTTTGCATCAAAAATCTAACCTCTTCAAATAGGTACTTACTTTAAGAAGGAATATTCCAAAAACTTAGCGTTACTACATGAAAGCTTTTTCGGATTTGTATTCTACCCTCCAAAGTTTATTATTCCTAAAAAATCATCAATTTTGGCATATAATTTATCGAGAGCGATTCATAATGTACTAATCCAGAAATTCATTGCAGTAATTAATACGTATAAGTAAACTATTTGAAAGAGTTTTTCTTTTTGTTGCTTTGTTAGGTTAGAAAATAATAAAGAAGGTATTGCCTTTCTGTATGCAGGTGATATTACGTTCCAGCAAGACTTATTGTACCGGTTTATTTTATATCTTATATGATGGTTCCAATGACGTACATGTCACAAAAAAGTCAAAATTTCTTTACCAACTCATGATTATTTAAAGTACAGTTACCATTAGGCTTTGATTTTTATTATAAACATATTTTGTGTGTTTCGAAATTATAGTCATTCAAAATGACTTCTTACGTACAAAGGAAAAATAAAATGTGGCGAGAACGAAAGGACATAAGACCCGAACGTAGAAGATCTGAATCCCGTTTAAAAACGTATCCGTCTTCTACAGATATACGGAACTGGTGTGATAGTGTAGAAGATCGTAGGCAGCATATATTAGAGTTAATTTTGCGAGACCTTCAAACAGTAAGTATAATATCAGCAGCATTTATTTATTTATTTATTATTACATTTGGGATGCAGACAGAACTAGAAGTTCCAAAGAAGCATCCACTATATACAATAAACAGTTTATGCGGAAACATTTTGCTGATTAACATAGCAATAGGCACTTAACCTAACCAACTCTACCTACGGCTATCCAAATACTTGTTGGACAAAATGTCCTTTTAAAAGTCTTTTAAAACTAGGCAAGGTTGCACTGAAAATGTCAAATTCATGGCAGTATGAATTCAAAATTGTTTGCAGTCTATCCAATGGTATATTTAAACCCAAGTTAATTCGTCTGTAAGGTAAATTAAATAAGGTTTTAAGTTTTAATTCTCTGGAGGAAATGTTAAAGCTTAGTGCTGATAATAGTTCTGGGACGCTGAAATTCGACTTTTCTGCGGTCAGACAGAGGAATAAATTTATATTTTTCTTTTACAAGATCAATTGTGCAATGCGCTTTAAATGCAATGGTTTTGATAAACCTGTTTTGTACTGCTTCCAGCCTATTAACATGTGTGACGTATTCAAGATTCCAGATGACAGAGGCAAAAGAGAGCTTACTATGAACAAAAGCAAAATATAGTGAGATCATTGTTTTGGAATTTCGAAAGTCTTTACAGATTCTAGTAATGAAGCCCAGCATTCTGTTTGACTCGTTAAAGATTTTATTGAAGTGTTCTTGGAATAACCATTTGGTGTCCAGAATGACTCCTAAATCCTTTATTTGATTTACCTTTTTTAAATTTGAATTATTTATGCTATATTATGAGTACTCCCAAGTATAAATATTTTTAGTAAATGTTATAAAACAACACTTTGTTACGTTTAAGAAAATACTATTCCTATCACAGTACTCGGACAATCGGTTGAGATCCGCTTGTATTTTCAGACAGTCATCCAGCCCCACGAACGTCATAAAGAAAGATGGACGAATAATTACTAGACAACTTTTTGACCCCCTATAGCGATCATTTATGACTGTGACAAATAAGTTGGCAACATTGAATTTTTTAGTTTTGCTTCTATTTGCAACAACTTTTCGCTTGGCTTTTTACCAAATTAAAGTTTTTTGTAGTTGAAATTGTTTATTCCTGTGTTATAACTGGCGCTTAGCAAACCTTATGTTTTTAAATTTGCAATATATTTTCTGTTGCCGGTGAAATCGTTCAAAAATTAAAGTACGTTGGGAACACTGTGAACACATCGGCAAAATAAAGCACCATCAGCACCAATGGCAGTCTTTTTAAGAACCGTTGACTTGACATTGACGGAAGTTCACTGTTGCAAACACTCCCAAAACCCTAGGGAATTCAATGTTGCCAACCACTTTTGTCACAGTTCCTTCAGACTATGGAGAACTATAGGGTAGGAGGCCGATCGACAATGGCAGCATTTTCAAATTATGTCCCGGTTTTTTGGTTAGTTCGCTATTGGCCGATAGATGGCTCTCGCGTCCGAAGTGGGCTGATGTTGTCTTCTTCTTCTTCGTTTTTAATGTGGAAAACCTAGATCCTCCATAGTTTTTAGCTTTTACTTAAACCCTTTATTTTTCTGTGCTTTTACTTTTGACAATTGACATTTTATTTTTCGAAATAACAAATAATGTTTGAAGGCAAGACAAGACAAATAACGTTGTATTGTAATTAATTTCCATATTTATAATAAATAATGGTACAATTTATAAAAGTAGAGTTTGCTTTGTGTCGGGGTGTAAGACAGGATCTTTTTCGGAGAGAAAACGCAGCCAAATAAGTCTCTTTCTAGCTCCGAAGGTATAGCTAGAATGTTTAATACCCTGTTTTTTAAAAACCAAGCATCGTTGGAACTTTATACAGGCCGAGTTTACTAATAAGTATAACAAAGTAAGTGTAAATTCATATAAAAGTCCTTATTTGTTCCTTAAAGAACTAATTTAAATAAAAATAGTTATTGCGTCCATAAGAAACCATTGTTTGATAGCCCACTTCGAACACGCGCGCCATCTTACAGCGACTCGTAAAGCTGAATTACCGATGCTAATTTGGGACCGAATCCAATGCATTGCGATCGGCCTCCTACCTCAAGTCCTCCATACTTCAGACGCACAGGGGAGTCAATTTCTCGCAAGACGGCCATATGCATTATTAGTCCATCTTTCTTTATGACGTTTATGTCCAGCCCCCTATAAACTAACAAGGTTGTCTCATTCAGCAGCATTCGGGTGAAGGTCCGTGCGGGTGAGGTGGAAGACGTGACGTCATTTGGGGATCGTTCCGGATTTCTAGTATTTCTCTACGATTGTTATACCGTTGTTTTCATTGCAATATTGTGTATAGTTTAGTTATTTTAGCGCTTTTTGCATGTATTTCTCAACTGCCTATTTTATAGAGAGTTTTATAGGTTGTATAGGAATTAAAAAAGTAACGATAATGACTAATCACCTAGGTAAATTATAAAAAATCTTTTGAGTTTAAATTACACACAATTTCAGCATTCATACTTACTTTGTATACACTAATGGCAAACTCCAAGTTACAGTGGCATTTTATGTGAGTATGAGAGAGTAAATAATATGTTTAGGTGCCCGCAATAAGGACAACAGACAATCAGTTATTCGGCATAGGACGTGAACAACGCATGGCGAAACCAGAGAGGGGATAATTTGGTTACTGTGACAGAAAAAAATGTATTAATACTTTATTAAAAACTTTTTCAATTACAAAACGTAGGGCTTGGTTTATATCACAATGATATGGGGACGATATATCTAACTAAATCTATGTTAAAATTTTGTCAAATTCATATTATGACATAATATGCCGAACTAATGAGTAATAAAATAAGTAGACAAATACAGATTAATTTTTGTTGTTTACAAAATTAAAAAAGTAAGAATATACAGAAAGAAAAAGAAAAATAATTACATAAATTGCTGAAATTGGCCACCGCCATGCTCCAAGCATAAATTCACACGTCTCTTCATATTTTCGAAAGTGTTGACCAGCATCTCTGAAGAAATGTTACCACATTCTTGGATAATCCTTTCTTGTAATTGTTCTAAATTTGCAACTGGTGTTTTAAAAATTGTTTTCTTTAAATGAGGAAAAACGAAGTAATCCATAACCGTTAAACAAGGTGATCTAGGTGGGAATTTAATGTCTGACCGAAAACTGATCAATCTGTCGTCGAACAAACTGCGTAAGTAGTTAATAGTTTCGGCGGCTGTATGGGCGGTTGCACCGTTCTGTTGAAAATATCCAAAACGTAGTTCGTCGTCAAGTAATTGCTTCACAAATGGATTCAAAATATTATCTCTATACCGCTGTGCTGTAACTGTATCATGGAAAAAAATAGGACCAACAATTCTTCTTCGGGAAACAGCTAACCAGACACCAATTTTTTGAGGGAGCCCCAATAGCATCAAATATTTATTAAATATTTTTAAAAAATATTACTTAAATATTTGAAGCGACAGATTACTAAATATTTATGAAATATTTTTGTATATATTTGTTAAATATTAGTTTTAAATATTTTATAAATATAAGAAACTAATATGTAACTAATATATACAAAAACATTTTATGAATATTAGCTTAAAATATTTCATAAATATTATTTTAAAATATGTTATAAATATTAGCGTAAAACATTGTATAAATATTATATCAAAATATGTTAAAAATATTAGCTTAAAGCATTTTATAAATATTAACTTCAAATATTTCATAAATATTATTTTAAAATACCTATGTAGAAAGTTACTAAGTAACTATTCACAGAGTTATTGTCTTGTTCGGAGTCCAAAGAAGAATATCTATCGAACTTACTTTCTTCAATACCTTGTTGACATTGTATTTTGTCTAGTTCTTTAAGCTTTTCTTTCCTACTTTTTCGATGCGTTACCTACAGTTTTTGTTAAATAATTCGGTCAATTTGGAAACTTAGTCGGTAGGTAGGTACGCTATTATTTTTTAATCTTGGTAAATTTAATTTAACTGAAACGATCTCACCCGTTTTTGTGTCCTGTTGGAAAATCGTCGAAATAAAATCCTCTTCTGTAAAATGGTATTCACAAACTCTACTGTTTGAATTGGGAATAAAATCCTCGAGATTAATTGCACGGCGCCATTGTTGGTTATTTTGTTCATTTAGGGATAAAAGAAATACACGTTCTGTAGGGCCGGCGGTATAATTGCCCTTACAACCGACTACACAACATCGATACGGCATTTTAAAACTATAGTTTAAACACTATTTGAATTGGAAACACTACATTTTTCACTAAATACACCAAAATTAAAACACACCGGCGAAATTGCTAGCGGTATTATTAACCAAACAAAGTGACTAACAGGTGTTGCTACGTAGCCAAATTGACTCGAGCCTTTCGCGTGTCCTAACTGTACTTTGGCTATTTATTTTTTTTATTTAATAAAATATTTCCAATAAAATACCTAAATCTGTAAAATTATATTAGGCTTGTAATAATCACTAAGTTAACATAGTTATAATGTTATGTTATAAGCAAAGATAGTAACGACCTTACATAAGAAAACCTATTTCCAAGTATATCAGGAATTATGGATGATCTGACAATGCCACTTGTCGATGCAAGGGCAACACAGCTATTTTATCTAGATAAAATCATGGACAATTTATAAGATAAATTGTCTATGGATAAAATAGAAGCAATGATGTCAAATGAAAATGGACTACAGAACGTGACTTCACTACCAAATTTCTTTAGAGTACTTTGTCCTTGTTATGGAGGGGTTATTGGTAGAATGTCTCCACCAAGAGTCCAATTCCAGTTGTCGAAATATAATATATTATAAAATATAAAAAATAGATATTTACAGAATATTTAGGCAATAAAAATATTGTAAATAAACCAAATTTACTTAAGAAATATTTGTTTAATATTTTCTATATATTACAATAGGTATAAATTTACTTTCGAAATAATAAATAAATAATAATAAATTAATATTTATAAAATATTTAATAAAAAATATTGTAAACCAAATACTTAATAAATGATTGTTTAATAATATTTTCTATATATTACAATATAAATTTACTTTTGAAACATAAAAAATATTTATAAAATATTTAATAAAAAAATATTGTAAACCAAATACTTAAGAAATATTTTTTGTTTAATATTTTCTATATATTACAATATAAATTTACTTTTGAAACATATAAAAAATATTTATAAAATATTTAATAAAAAATATTGTAAACCAAATATACTTAAAAATAATTATTTGTTTAGATATTTTATACCTATAGCAAATGTTGAAAATCATTTTTTTTGTTTTACACAACTTTCAGACTTTTACAAACACTATATTATAGGTATAGATAGGTACTACGGTTTTTTTAAATAATTTATAAATGCACTCTGCTTTACTTTTGAAAATATTTGTTTAATATTTTGTATATATTACAATATAACTTTACTTTTGAAACATATAAAGAATATTTATAAAATATTTAATAAAAAATATTGTAAACTAAATACTCAAGAAATATTTGTTCTGTATTTCAATATAAATATTACTATTCAATTATTTCAAAAATATTTTATAAATATTTCATAAAAAATATTATAAACCAAATATTTGATAAATATTTCTTTTAGATAGCAAATATTTAAAAAACATATAATATTTATTTAACATTAAAAAAATATTTTACAAATATTTGATGCTATTGGGGAGCAATGTGGACTCTACAAAAAAATGGGGATTTTCACTACTCCACATGCGTGTATTCTGAGAATTCACATAACCGGAGAGGTGGAACCAGGCTTCATCCGAAAAAAATGTCAGGTCTAATAAATCGTTTTTTTTTCCAATAAATTTTGGGTAAACCATTAAGAGTAATTCCTGCGTCTTTCAAAATCTGCGGCTTGTATTTCTTGGAATACTTGCACTTTATAAGGAAATAAATTTAGCTGCTTCTTAAGATTTAATAGTCCTGCATGTTTCATAGGATCTTCCCACTTCTTGGGACAGGCGTCTTATACAATTTGTTGGCGTGTTTTGCATTATTTCACGAACGTTTGCAACAAGTTCTTTTGTTCTTACATATGGTCTTCCTGCTCCTTTTTTGTGTTGTATAGAACCAGTTTCCCTAAACACAGCCACGGTTCTTTTCCGGCAATGATAAAAATCCCCAGCAATAAAAGCAATGTTAGGAAAATCGTCCATGCACAAACCCGGATTGTATTACCACTAACCATTTACTCTAACCCCGTTTCGAAAATACGCTTCAACCATAAATGTTTTGTGCTGTTCCGTAAAGCCCATTGTGTGAATTATTCAAGAATTGGAAAAATTAGCGATGAATCAAATTACTTGTAACGACTGTCAAAAATGACGGAATAACTCATTGATTGTTAATTCAGGTAGTTACTGATACCCAACAGGTATTAAGCTCTATGGCTAAACATTACGTCCTTAGATGCAAGGCCCTTTTTGCTGCAAATAATTTTTGCTCGCACGGTATGTAGGTTTTTTAACATAAATATACATTTAATTTTAATTTTGTTTTTTTAGAGCGGCGGAAAAATAATTCCCATGGAAGTAATTATGAACCTTCTTTTGACAATGGATAACGCGGAAATAGCAAATTTGAAAAACGGTGTAAAGGACCTCTGGAATTTTATAAAAAGTTTGGATTTGAAAGGTGATGATCTGAAAAGACTTCGAGCAATGGTATGATTTTTCCATATATTATTTATTTACTTGACTCCTTATGCTATTGTTTGGTTTCATTAAAACAGGCATTGCATAAAAATACACAGGATACGATAAGTAATACTAATATTAGTTTAAAACTAAACTTTGCAGTAATACTTTGATACTCAGAGGCGCAGAAGAACTTCATAACAAATAATTTTTGGATTTAAAACTTATTTAAAATTCCACTGGTGTCAAAATATTTATCAACAAACATAAATGTCACTATAAATAATAAAGTGCTCTAAACAAAATAGCCACGCGACCATGACAATCAGAATTAATAATTAACCATATCTTGACCTTATTTGTCAGATATAAGTACTTAAGTGTCTTTAAGGTTGAATTTTCAACGTCATTCAATCTATTGCCAACCTAAAACCTATTTCGCGTTGATTTTTTGAGTTTATTATTTTAATAACTAACATTTAAAGAAAATCAATATCGTCGGTACATTATTTAGGTAGTATCTGATATATTACAAGAAAATCAATTTATTTCATTGCTAATTTTGGGAGAATTGTATAGTGAAAGAACAATGAGTGACAATGACATAATAATGTTAAAAAAAATCTTACCTGATATTTTTTGCTATACAATTCTCCTAAAATAAGTTATGAAATTCCTTGATATTTATTAAATATGTCAATTATTACCTATAGATTATCAAGTCGATACTGATTTTCTTTAAATTTTGTATAAAAGCTAGAAAACATAAATAAATCTACGCGAAATAGGTTATAGGTTGGCAAGCATGTTGATACTCCCACCTTAATCGAATAATTGTTTGTTTAAAAATACATTTTTTAAAGAAGCTATTTTTATTTAGAGTCTGGTGCAATTAATGGTGGCAGGCATCAAAATTATGTTTTTTTAAAAATTGACTTTCTATTAGTGGCGGCTCTTCCATATGGACATTGGACTTTTAAAAATATGGAAAAATATATCAGGAAATAGGTATTATGTGTTTTATTAAATGAAATCACGAAAGTTTTCGATGTAAAAACTTTTAACGATATAGGTGGGTACCGTTGTCTGGATGTTGCTTAACAAAATACAAGTTGTAGTTAGAATGAAACACACCTAGATATTTCCAGATCTTTTAATTGCAGAACTGATAGTGCTAGTAGCCAAATCCCCTTTGTTCTGCACATGAAACAATTAAAAAATCTTTAATATATCACGCTCAAATTGAGGCAATGATTTACTGCATAATTTAATATCCTTACAGCAATTACAGAGTTGTTATTCTACCCTCTACATCTACAACCGTCTGAAAAAAGGTATATTTCGTATTGGCTGAACTTAGGTCGCGTCAAAAGATTTGTTCCAAAAAGATAACCTCAAAGAACACGTATGTGTTTTGTTTGATATTATCAAAGATATTCAACAAAACGTTGATAGTAACCAAAAATGCTGCCTACTGTCCCTAGATTTATGTAAAGCATTTGACACAGTCAATCACAACATTTTACTTAAATGCCTATACAATATTGAAATGCGGAGAAATATTTATTTATTGTTAAAAAATTACTTAAGTAATACATAGAAGGCAGTTTGTTCAAATTGAAAATATTAAAAGTTCACAAAAAACATAACTTGTGCATAGTGTTCCGCAAGGATCAACCTTAGGACCTACTTTTTTTTTTAATTTACATTAATTCTATAGCAAATTTAAATTTAAAAGGTAAAATAAAATTGTTTGCCGATGATACTACTATTGTATATTTTCATGAAGACTATGCTCAAATTCATAATAACATTAACCACGGCCTAAATATAATATGTAAATGGCTTGAGGCCCGGTTTTTATCTTGCTGCAAGCGGTTAAGTTAGTTACAAGAAGATAAATTTTATCCTACCGGTAAAATTATTTTTGGTCTTTTGAAAGATTTTTATCCTGTTGGTTACTAACCTGAAGCACAAAGAAAGGATCGGTCTATATTGTTGTTTGACACTAGAGGTGGGTACGTCGTTTCTTAAAATCTTGGTCGGAAGGAGAATGTTGGGTTAGAATTTAGAAAAGTAAACAAATTGTAAATAAAGCTCATGATTTTAAATGAATGGACAGGGCTAATAAAAAGGAAAGATCGGCAAATTTTACAACAACCGATGTAGAGAGGCTATGTCAATTAATCGTCCAATATAAAGACATAATTGAATGCAAAACATCTGATGCGACTACATGGAAAACCAAAGAGGACGCATGGGATAAAATAACTGGTGCTTCACCTTCCGGAAGGGTTATATATTCGTTTCTTAGTGTACATATTGCATTTCAAACTCTTCGAATAACCCTTGACATGGTACTTTTATGCACGCCACCAAAATCTCCTACACCTACTAGCAGATTTCCACAAGCATAGTATCTCATGGCTAGAAGTGGAATTAATACAGGGGCCCTGAAATATATATTTAAAATAAAATTTTATATGTATCAAAGCATATTTTAAATTACCTGTTAACTGGATATTATGCGCAAGGTGATGTTTAATTTTTGCAAGCAAATTATTAACGGTATTCTTGGATAACGAACTCTTACATAAAAATCTTCATCATCCCAGAAATTAATGTGATCTGGACGCCTTCGAACGGTGTAAGGTCGTCGATATGTTAATATTCTATAATCCTCATCCTCAGATAAAGACGAGCTATCCGAAAATATATCTACATTTACTTCCAACATGATTTTTTCTCTGCAACTTGGTAAATTATCCAACAATTAAAATTTTATAACCTTTTTAACAGCCGAAAAAAGTTCCTGCTAATTTATTTCCTTGTTAAGCACTTTTTAACCTGCTGGCAACCCTAACCGAAAGGTAAAAAACTCATTTTTTCGGCTAACAGTAACTTTACCCAAAAAAAAACTTTAACAGCAGGGTAAAAAACCGGGCCTTAAACTAATAAATTATCATGTTTATAAGTAAATCAAAATTAAAAAATAATAATATTTCTTCACTCTCTTTTAATAATCATTTAATTAAATATACTAATACAATTAAATTTTTAGGTTTATATATTGATGAAAATTTTATAAATTTATTTTTAACCAATTAAAATGCTCCTTTTTGTTTACGTTGCTTATAGCATCGGGAGACTATCGCGATAATCTATAGCCTATTAACCTATGCTCAAAACCCAATATTATAGGCAGTGACGTATTATTCGAAACCATGGAAACTAATGCAAACCGCCAATGACCATACAGTATTTTGATCGTTTCCATGGTTATGAGAGCTACCTCACTGCCTATATTTTTGGTAATAGACTATAATAAAATTAATAAGTGATAATTTTTCTTAGGAACGACTACTACGACCTAATTTTAATTTAAATGTCAAGTCATTTCGAAGTGACAGGTGAGACAATCCAATGTCTATATAGTTTTAAATTCAAATATATAAAACATATTTCCGATGAGTTTAGTTTAATATGACGCACGGTATTTTTACAATATAAGTTGATTTTACTTGTTAGTAACTAAGGTTTATTACTAAAATTTCAGGAACATTAAAAGAAACTCCATTTTAGGAAATTTTCTTACCGACTCTCCCACGCAGCAGAATTAATTCCCGATATGTTTTTTCTCGGTTTCACTAATGTTTTTGTTGATAGAAAATTTCCCTCGTCTTCGACTCGGGATAATTTTCTATCAACAAACCATTCGTGACCTTAAAAAAAATTATCGGTAATAATCCTGCTGCTAGGAAGATTATAAGTAAACATTTAAGTTGGAAAAAACATATTGAATATTTAAGAAGTTACATCTCACCAATAATTGGCATTTTGTTTAAAGCTAAAAATTATATATCATTAAAATATTTAAAAAATATATAGTATTCTTTGGTTTATTCAAAATTACAGTATATGATTTCAATCTGGGGATCAGCGAATTTAACTACAATTCAGCCATTAAAAAAACTACAAACAAAATAATTAAATGCATACATAAACTTCCTTTTTTAGAACCAACTATAAATTTATATGAACCAAATGGATATTTAAATTTAGAAAAGCTTTATAAATTAAAACTATGCATTCTAATACACTCTATTATGATTAAAGAAAAACAATCGAATATAATATTTCCTTCGAGCAACATTATTCACATCACGCGACAAAATCATCATATTCAAACACCAATGGTAAAGAGTACTTTTGGCCAAAAATCAATATTATATAAAGGAATAACGGAATAACAATTTATAACAGTTTGCCGAAAAAAATTTAAAAAATATCAAAATTATGGACTTTTAAAAATCACTAAAAAAATATTTTTTAAAACTGAACTAAGTTTAACGTGTATTATATTAATATTTTTTATAAATGGTTAATATATATTACTTTTTTTTGAATAATTTCGATGGAGTTAATAATAGTTACTAAACATAGTTGGTGTTATACAGGGTGGTCCAACTAAAACTTAACACCTCGATTTTCCTGCTTTAAAATGAAAACGTGGAAAATCGCTCGGATCCGTCGATTTTTATTTCGAGGTGGACATCTTTTGCGTATATTGTCAATCTTGTTACTTGAAGCCCCTAGAAGGGGGGATAAAATCTAAATCTTAAATGGATACCCCTATTTTATATAATTTTTTTGGATTTGGATACAAGTTTTATATTTTTTGACCTACCCTGTAAGCCGTTTGACTTGCAACAATTCCAAGTACACCCAATATGATTATCGAACATGCACCAACTTTTATCAAGAATAAAATTTTCTGAGTAATTGGTAATAAAAAAAATGCCCATATGTTGCACACTTAAAGTGGGAGTATCAACATGCTTGCAAACCTATAACCTATTTTGCGTAGATTTATTCATGTTTTCTAGCTTTTATACAAAATTTAAATAAAATCAGTATCAACTTGATATTCTATAGGTAATAATTAACATATTTAATAAATATCAAGGAATTTCATAACATATTTTAGGAGAATTGTATAGCGAAAAATATCGGGTAAAATTTTTTTTAACATTATTATGTCATTGTCACTCATTGTTCTTTCACTATACAATTCTCCCAAAATTAGCAATGAAATAAATTGATATTTTCGTAATAAATATATCAGATACTACCTAAATAATGTATCGACGATATTGATGTTCTTTAAATGTTAGTTATTAAAATAAAAAAACTCAAAAAATCAACGCGAAATAGGTTATAGATTGGCAATAGATTGAATGACGTTGAGAATTTAACCTTAAGCAACCACACTGTATATATTTGTTAAACTTAAAAAACTTTGTCATTTTACTTTTGAAAATAGTTTTTGTAAAGAAAGTACGAAAATACTAGGAAAATTGGAAATGTGATTCTGTAACATTCCCCTTTTTTATACGTTATGATCAACTATATTTCCTTCTTTCGAGTTACATCCGGTTTAACCGGAAGTTGATTTTTTTGGGAAGATAATAAAATTTAAAGATAGGGACATGTAAGCCGTTTTGCTCTAAGACGTACTGTTAGAAAGTTATAAGCTGTCAAAGTTCAAAAATGTCACTTTTCGAGAGTCAATATCTCGGAAACTATGAAGTATAGACTAATAAATATAATTTTATGTGAAATTTAAAAATGTAAAAATATACAGGGTATTCCATTTAAAAAAATATCAAAGTGACCCCTAGTACTTTTGTTTGATGTTCAATTGTTTTTTACTGAAGATATTCGAATTCGCGGGAGAAAATGACTTAAGATGGCTATTTCAGTTTTTTTATAAAAGTACAGGAAAAGTCAAAAAATCGCCTTGTCTAGTCTTGGTTGGATAACCCTGTACATCCCAATTTATTTCATAAAAATATTGGGCCTAAAACTAATACATATAAAATTATAGGGTTTTAAACTTTAAAATTGCTTTCCTGAACATTTTCTTTTTTTGACATTCCTCCTTCTTTGCCTGCACCCTTCATTTGTTTACGACAGCTACAGGCGGAATTGACACGTACCCCACATACCTATGATTTCTTGTTGTTTTATTTGCTATTCTGGTTTTGGGGGTGTTTAATATTATTTATGGATTTCAAGTTTTTGCATAGTTTAGTGAATTGTGTTTGTGCCTTTAGTGACTCGGATACAACTAACTAGGCTTAGCCACACAAACAAGATGTTAAAGCCCGGACCTGTCTATTTTCCCCTTCGTTAGACGATAATTTTTCAGTGCGCATGCCTATTCCTGTGTGGTTTTGTTTACATGCGCAAGGCCAAAAATTTGCCACTTTCTACTTTTATTTTCTAACCTACAAATTTTGTTTATACTACACACTAGTAAATAAGTTTAAAACTAAAAAATGTTGCAACTGCCAGAATATTCATTTCATTCATTCATTTCAAATCTCTTTATTGTTTACATGTTTTTTACATTGCATATCTAATTTACAATTTATATTGTATTATGTTCTTCCTGATTTTATAATTACCAGGGATGCGTCCTGCAATGCAAGGTGGCTGTTGTTGGCCGTGGTATAAGATTAATGCATTTAATTTTATTTAGGCAGCCAGTTCCAGTCCAGTAACCTTCTACGGCTATGTGTGAATTCAATTTTTATTTTATTTTGAAAATTTTTTTTATGGTTTATATTATTTAAATGCACGGGTTTGTATTTGACTTTACTGAAAAAACAATGGTACGATGCCGCAATTATGAGGACGTCAGCGAATTTTCTGTCGAGATGTTTTTGTAGGTGTTTTTATTTAGGGTTTTTATACAGGATGTGGTTTTTAAAGTGGAAATAGGATTTTTTAATTTTTATTTTTAAAAACTGAGGGTAGTTTTTGAATGTTAGGGGTAGTGGATGAGGTTTATGTCTGGTATATTTTTGTTGTTATAGCATTTTATGGCTGACTATTATAAAAATTTTGTTGTATTGTCTTGTACGTATTATATTATGTATGGTGTGTTTGTTATCTGGTGCTTTTGTTATGTTGAACTTTTAATTATTTTGGAAATAAATTGGAAGTTTTGAATGTATTGGTTCATGTATACGGTATTCGTCATATCTTAGGTTTGTTATTTGTTGTGTCAGTCTTGAATTTTGTGGTTGAGTGTTGTAAAACATTGTTGCATATTGTCGTACGTATTCTGTTATGTAAGGTTTGTTTGTTGCCTGGTGTAGTTGTCGTACTGGGGTTTCTCTTGGTGCCGGTAGAATTTGTCTTAATACTTTATTTTGCAATACTTGTAGTTTTTTGAAATGATAGTTTGCCATTCTACACCAGACTGATCCTGCGTACGTCAGTAGTGGCTTTATGCATTGGTTGTATATTATTTGTTTGTTTGTAAGTGATAGGGGGGATCTGTAGTTTAGTAGTTTGTATAGTCTTTAGGTAACTGCGTAATATTTTTGTACTGATTTCGTTGTATTTTGTTGGAATCTTAATGTTCTGTCTAGTGTTACTCCAAGGTATTTTAAATTGTCTTTCGGTATTATTTGTCTGTTATTTATTGTTATATTTTGGTTAATGTGGTCATTTGTTCGTTTTCTTGTCAGTATTAAACATTCGCATTTATCTTCATTTAGCTCCAATTTCCACTTTTTGTACCATGGAATTAGGGTTCGAAGGTGGTTTGTTATGTGTTGTCTGGCCACATTTGCGTAGTATGAACTAGCGTGTAAGAGTACGTCATCGACAAAAATGGCAATTTGGGAATTTGGGTGGGATGGAATGTCGGCTGTATACATGTTAAATAAGGGCCCTGCCAATGTAGTGCCTTGTTGTAGACCGGCATGCAATTTTACTGGGTCTGAGAGGTTACTTTCCACCCTGACCGTTAGTGTTCTGTCTGTTATGTATGAGTGAATTAGTGTGATAAAGTGTAAAGGGAAATTGCGTTGTGTGATGAGTTTAAAGAGCAATCCGTTGAGCCATACGCTGTCGAAGGCCCTTCGGATGTCCAGAATATTGTGTCATTTACAAACTATCTATGTTTTCATGGTGATAGTGATAGTCGGAAAATGGTGAAAGTATCCGACTTTGCCAAAGAAATTGTTCCAGGAGGGTTACAATTGTAAATTAAGCATAAGGAGAATTTTTAATTCCATCAATGTAAACAAATATTATTTTCTTCTTTTTAAGACTGAAAAATTTGATACGCTTTCCCTGGGTATTGAAGGTGAGAAGAATATGACGGAAGAAGAAAAAGCTTTAGCTGAGAATATGACGAAAGAAGAAAAAGCTATAGCTGAGAATATGACGGAAGAAGAAAGAGCTATAGCTGAGGCAAATTCTGAAAAAAATGATGGTATTGGAAGATCCACAAAGTCACGATTACATGATGGTCAACCTACGAGTGATTACGGAATCCGACCGCAATTGTCTAGCAAAGTAAAAGGACCAGCAAAAATAGTAAATACTGTTTTAAGTTGTGTTAAGCCATTAACGCTCAAATAATTTTTTTTGATCTTCAGGGAATTTTTAATATGCATGTTCATTTTGCCTTAAATAAGATCAAAAATTATTTTTTTCTACTACTGTATAAATAAATTAACTTTCGGGCCCTAGCAACACGAAAGACAACGAAAGTAAATGTTACAGTTACCTAAATATTATCCGTTGCTAGCTACGAAAGTAGGTTGCTAGCTACGAAAGTAATACTTTCGGTGCCAGGACAAAAAAATCGAACTGACAGACTCTGACAGTACTCAAATAACTAGTCGTCAACAATACTCAAATAACTAGTTGTCATGGATTATTTTATAGGTGAAAAAAAAAATTATTTTATCATTTTAATTTGAATAAAATCAAAGTTTATTATATAATAATATATTGATCAGAGAACAGTAGTAGAAAAAATTTAATACATTACACGATTCGAAAGCCTTTTTTGGTGGTCGGAAGTATTAAATCACCTCGGCTTTGCCTCGGCAATTCAAAAATCTCCTCACACCAAAAAATTAATTTTCGCATCTAGTAATGTAAATAACTATTTAAGTTGTGTTATGCCATTAACGCTCAAATATTTTTTTTTGATCTTCAGAGAATTTTTGATATGCATGTTCATTTTTCCTTAAATAAGACCAAAAATTATTTTATTTCATTTTGTCCGGTTAGTCAACTTACCATGTACTCATTGTAAGTGGAACATTACCGTATCAGGTACTGTAAAGTATTGCCTAGCAACCATCTTTTGTTTTTGGAAATAATGACTTTTACTTTGGACTTTTGACAAGTTGTCACTTAAAATTATAGGAAACAAAATGTTCAAGTACACATATTGAGTATTAGTTATTTAATTCATCATATATACATTAAACTAAATTAAACTTGAAATATAATAATACCTATAGTAAAATCAAAACAATTTCCGTTGCACGTCATCAATCAGCTGATAATTGAAAATGGGTAAGGAAACATAAGAAAATTAAATTTGGTCAAAAAATATATAAATTTCTTGCGATATTGAATGTAAAAGAAACTTAATGTATTCTTCTTTGATACTAACGCCTGTTTGCACCACTATTACTTAAAACTGTACCTTAGATAAGGGAAACCTTGGGATAAGAGTAACCCTTATTTCCAAAAGCTTTGCACAAGTGTCACTTATCAAATTCTTAGCAAAGATTTAAAATAACTTCTCAACATTGTATTTTACTTGGATTATTTTACCGGCTATAACCTAAGAAAGCGTAGGTATATGTTTATGTCAAAGTCAAAGGGTTTATGTTTGGTCTTTATATTTCGTTGGTTGTACGGTTATGCTAACAAAAGTATATTTTTTATTTGATTTGTGGAGAACATAAGAGAGCATGAGTTACGTTAAGGACGATAGTCTTAGAAAACAGACACCCAACTTTTCTATTACGGAAAAAACGCTGCTATTAAATGTTTTCAGCAACTTTAAAAACATTATTGAAAATAAGCAAACAAATGCAACAATATGGCGTGAAAAGGACCTGGCATGGACAAAAGTTACGGCTTCTTTTAATTCCCAAAACCAGGAAGGGCACCATAGGACCAAAGAAGCTCTAAAGAAGTATTATGAAAATATTAAAAAGACCATTAGAAAAGAAGTAGCCGAAGAAAAAAAGAAATAAATAAAACCGGAGGCCAACACAGCAGGTGAAGCCAGATTTAAATAAAGAGTATTCTGAAACTGCAAAAGTGAAAAGGCAATGCTTTAAAGAGGAACTCTAATATTCAAGCACGCAGAGAACACGAGCGAGCCTTGTTTGAATTAAAAAAGGAAAACTTGTTATTAGATATTGAATTAAGGAAACAACAATTATTAAAGAAATTTCATAATCAGTAATTACTTGTTTTATTGTCACATAATGCAATTTTCATACAGAAATAGCATAATTGATGATAATACTTTAAACCTTGCTCTAAAAAATGTTAACAGTATTGAAACACAAAACAAGAAGTTATATTTACACAGAAGTATTTCAGCATTTAGGTACGCAGTACGTACAATTTTATTCCCTAATGTATCTAAAATAAGTATCAATTAAAGTTCTTCTGAGTTGGTTTGCCAATGGCAAAACCTCCTCATTCAAAGGAGGAATGTTTGGTACTTCATCTTCTTCCATTATCTGTACAAAATGCTCTATGTCTTCTGGATCTGGTGGTTCTCTCTCATTATTAGTTCTACATATATTATAAAGTACGGCGGTGGCTATTATTAACGTTAAAATTGTATCTATTTTTAATCGGCAACCATATACTAGGACAGGAAACCTACGTTTAAATAAAATAAGTTGATTTGTGTATTTGTAATTTTGTGAAATGTCAAATTGTCTGATTTTGTTTGAGGTTAATCTGTTAAGTATCACTTAAGCTCCAGAATATCCTGGGCTTAAAAATATTTTAACTTAAGTGTCACTAAACGATTAAGTACAACTTGTACAAACCGATTCTTACACTTAAGTGATACTTATAGTTAAGGTCAACCTTAGTGGAAGTGATGCAAACGGGCGTAAGCCGCTTAAAGGAAATGTATTTTAAATTTAACCTTTTAAAAATAAATATCATTTGAATGTTTTGGGCTAACAGTTGGCAACAGTGTCAACGCATCGGTGATGCCAGTTTATTTCTTGGCGAATTTTGATTGACGTTTATTTTTTTCATTTCGTTTTTTCGTGAGTTTATTTAAGTCGTTTTTAACTAAAACTGCAAATCATTTTATAAATAGGATTAAAAACTGTTCTTTTGAGAACAACAAAGGGATACATACACATTTCTGTTGAAAAAGGTAAAAATAAAAATGACTATTCTAATAAAATGTGTTTATATTGTCATGGAAGATTTTTAATAAAATAAATAAATCTGCGTTTGTTTAGGTAAATTTGGCTTGTTCTTATTTTAAAAAAAATACTTTGTATTCCCTTACTGAGATAATTTGATTACAAACTGGCAACACTGCTGATATTCGAAGGTATAACGTACAACGGAAATTGTTTTGATTTAACTATATATAAGTTTTTAAAACTTATACTAACAGTATCTGTCATAATTCAAAACAAAATAAAGGCAATCATGGACGACTATAAAAATAATGCGTTCAACGCCCCGACTAGTATTTATTGGAAAATCTGTGTCTTACTATAAATAATATACTTTTTTCTACCAACTTTAGTAAATGAAAAATGTTACACAACTACAGAATAGGCTCTCTTTTACGATTTTTAAATAGTTTGCTTAACTCAAGTTAGTAATTTTTATTTTGTTTTGAATATATATCTATCGATACCAAATAACCTTGTGTAGATGCTTTTACTTGTAAAAGTATTTTTTCTACCAACTTTAGTAAATGAAAAATGTTACGCATTTACAGAATAGGCTCTCTTTTACAATTTTTAAATAGTTTGCTTAACTAAAGTTAGTAATTTTTATTTTGTTTTGAATATATATCTATCGATACCAAATAACTTTGTGTAGATGCTTTTACTTTTAAAAGTAATTTTTCTACCAACTTTAGTAAATGAAAAATATTACGCAACTACAGAATAGACTCTCTTTAACAATTTTTTAAATATTTTGCTTAAGTAACTCTGCTTAGATGCTTTAACTTGTAAAATAATTTTTTCTACCAACTTTAGTAAATGAAAAATATTACGCAACTACAGAATATGCTCTCTTTTACAATTTTTTAAATATTTTGCTTAACTAAAGTTAGTCATTTTTATTTTATTTAAACTATATCCAGTGATACTTACCAATTTTATTATTATTGTCAATAATATTTTAAAATTTGTAATAAACATTTTTATTAAATCTTTTTAAAAAGGATTATAATGACAAAATGAAATAAAATATCATACGATACACTTCCGTTAGGTGTTATTACAGCACTCGTTTATATTCCAGACTCGGCTCCTACGTCGTCTCGTCCGTAAACCAACTCGTACTGTGATAAGTCACCTACCGGCCTTGTAACGTAAAATACTATTTTTGAGTTTCGGTTTTCCTATTTTTAAGAAAAATGCTCTCCTCATTTGAGGACGTCCTGTATACGGATAGACCACATGTATTGGAACTTATTTATGGATTTGAAGAAGTAGTCCATACTTGAAGTGGAGTTAAAAGTATGAAAAGGAAAGAAAAACACAAAGTCCTCCACAAAATTTAATAAAATAAAAAATTCTTGTTTAAAGGTCTCTACATGTTTCAAACGTGGAAATGTTCATCATCAGGAGACAGAAAAATTTATTTTATGCTGATGGTGTTAGCAAAAAAGAAAATTACCTACAACCTTAATGGAGCTTTTATGGACTAAACCATACTGAGTATTTGAAAACGTTATTAACGGGGGTCTAAACCAACCAAATAAAATGGCGGAAGAAGAAAAAATCTTTCTAAAAGGTGTCGGAGATTATTGAAATTTTAACAAAACTTATCAAACACATGTCTGTAAGACATTTAGCGGATAAAATTGTAGTATCACAATAATATTACGTGGTAAAAAGTGTTTTAAAATTTAAATTATCTCTGACACCTTCTTAGAAAGGGTTTCTCTACTTCCCCATTTTATTTGGGTGGTTTAGACCGCCGATAATAACGTTTTTAAAAATGGTTTAACCATTATCAATTTTCTTCATAATATGTTCCTTCTACACTTCAATTTTTTAAATCCATAAAAGCACCATTAAGGTTCTAACTTTCCCTTTTGCTAACACCATCAGCATAAAATAAATTTTTCTGTCCCTGATGATGAACGTTTCTACGTTCAAAACATCTAGAGACCTTTAAACAATAATTTTTTATTCTATTAAATTTTGTGGAGGAAGACTTAGTGTTTTCTTTCCTTTCCTTATTTATGGATGTTTTCTTCATATCCTGCTCTGTCAACTACAAAACCATTTTTACAATAGCCATATCAATTACTTATACAAAAAATAAAAAATAAACCTGTTCCATTTTATTCTTCATACAGCAATATGATGTTTTTCTAGCATCCAATCATGATGATCAACATCACCCATATGCTTTTTGTAATTTTTAATCAAAGATGATTGACTCTCTGTTTTATACAATCTTTAGAAAATTATAGTTGGAAGTAGGGCTGGGCGATATTGAAATTCCAATATCGAATATCGATATTAGAAAAAATATCGATATAGTCGATATATCGATAATATCGATAATATCAATAAATATCGATAATATCGATAATATCGATATATCGATAATATACATTGTCACCAGTAAAGTCCTCATGATATGGGATTTTTTTTTATTAATATCTGCCTTTATTCAAAAACAAATAAACTTTGCATCACATGCGACCAAATTTTAATAGCCCAATTTTGATTTTGAAGAAAAACACACATTTAATATGGCGCTACTTTAAAGAAAATGTATCTGAAATAAACCATTGTCAAAACTAAGAAGTTTTATGTAGGTTGCGTTGAGTCTTATTTTGCAAAAGTGGTGCAATTTACAAAATATAGGTAAAAAATCAAAATTATCTTATGCAGCTCAAATTTTCCATGTGGACTAGAAACTGCATTTAAAAAAACTTTTTCTAATAACTTTTTTCAATATTTTCAGAAATAACCCCACTTTTGAATTATTTTTTGGAAAAAATTTAAATTTGACAGATAATGCGAATCACGTGACTACTATTTTTTTGCTTAATTTTTATCTCGATCGAAGCAGAATTTGATGCCAGAGTCAAATTTTAAATAAAGCTTGTCCCATATGATGCGGACTTTACTGGTAACACTGTATATCAATATTTTCTTATGTGCCCTGTAAAACTCCGTACCTTCATTTCAAGGGGAGACTCTAATTATGAAAACATGAAGAAAAAATATTGAATTAAATATTGGTCCTTATGTTATAAGGACGATATCTGTATCTCAGAAGCAAACTATGTTAAGTCACACATTTGCGATTTTTACTTTTAAATGTTAAGTCAATCAGTGTCCTCTTTCTATTGATATTTTTATTTTTTGATTATCTCAACTCGTTTAAAAGTTAACACTTCTAAAACTATATTAAGTCATAAACCAAAAAAAAAGGCTTACTAGGTTAAGTCATGTTAATATAGTCTGGCTTTGCAAGTTGGCAACGATGCGTTATGTTGAGTCACGGAACGGATTATTTTCATTAGTTCAAATTGACTTAACATTTTTTGGGCTTTGCTATGAATTAAGAAACAAAGTGACTTAATATACTAACTCTCATTGGAACAAAAACAAAAAAAAAACTTTAACAAGCTCTACTGAAAAATTAAAATTTTTGACTTAACATACTTTGCTTCTGAGGTACAGATATTAAAATTCCAATTGAATATCGATATAGTCGATATATAGATAATATCAATTTCCTGTATACGGATATATTGATATATCGATAAAAATATCGATATATCGAATTTTTGCCCAGCCCTAGTTGGAAGTACAGTATCGTAATTCATTTCCAGGCAAACGTATTTGCTGCCGTTCCAAGATTCTATGTCAGTAGAATATGGGTAATCTACGGCTTCGTCAAGGTTCTTAAAATACTTGCTATCATAGTTGGAAAATACTGACTAAAAAAATTATACCCTATTAGCCCAGGACTGTCAAATTTAATAAATTACTATTTATAGGCCAAGTATACAGTGTGACCAGTAAAGTCCGCATCATATGAGATTTTTTTTTATTAATAGCTTTATTCGAAATTTTACTTTGGCATCAAGTTCTGCTTCGATCGAGATGAAAATTAAACAAAAAATAGTACGTAATTTGCATTATCTGTCAAATTTTAATTTTTTCCAAAAAAGAATTCAAAAGTGAGGTTATTTCTGAAAATATCGAAAAAAGTTAGAAGAAAAAGTTTTTTTTTAATGCAGTCTCTAGCTAGACCACATACAAAATTTCAGCTGCATAAAATAATTTTGATTTTTTACCCACCACTAAAATTTATTTTCTACTTAATGAACACTTTTCTGACGACACTGTGTTCTTTTTTGTCTTAATATTAAGGTGTATTACTTTCAGACACAAACTACGTTTTCAAATATACTTATTTTATGAAGTTCCCTTATACAGGGTCAAAAACCAATAAACTTTGCATCACATGCGACCAAATTTTAATAGCCCAATTTTGATTTTGTAGATAAACATACATTTAATATAATATACTTTAAAGAAAATGTATCTTAACATAGTATAAAACAAAGTCGCTGTCGCTGTCTGTCCGTCCCTACCTATATATGCTTAAATCTTTAAAACTACGCAACGGATTTTGAAGCGTTTTTTTTTTAATAGATAGAGTGATTCAAGGGGAAGGTTCTTAGGTATAACTAGCGACCCGCCCCGGCTTCGCACGGGTACAATTTCAGAAAGTAACATGCCGGGTACTAATATATCGGGTTTGTTCGGGTTTGTATTTATACCAGCGGGTTGCAACGCATGCCGGGTACACGCTAGTCTGAAATAAAGCATTGTCAAAACTAAAAAGTTTTATGTAGGTTGCGTTGAGTCTTATTTTGCAAAAGTGGTGCAATTTACAAAATATGTGTAAATATCAAAATTATCTTATGCAGCTAAAATTTTGCATCTGGGCTAGAAACTAGTAGAAACTGCATTTAAAAAAACTTTTTCTAACTTTTTTCGCTACTTTCAGAAATAACCCCACTTTTGAATTATTTTTTGGAAAAAATTAAAATTTGACAGATTATGCGAATCACGTGACTACTATTTTTTTGTTTAATTTTCACCTCGATCGAAGCAGAACGTGATGCCAAAGTCAAATTTCAAATAAAGTTATTAATAAAAAAAAAACCATATAATACTGGTCACACTGTAGATAATACAAGATTAAAATACTTTCCTTACCTTTATAACTGCAAAAATACTATTGCAACACTGAACTAAAAAAAACCTTTAATTAAATTGGCTATAACCAAGACCAAGAGTACATTATTTCTTACCTACAAATTGGTAATTGTGACTTCCATGTCAGGAAATTACGATTAAAAACGCGATGAGAGACCTAGGAAATTGATATCCAATCAAGAATCGTCAATAAATATAATATCCCGACTAATATTTTATAGTGTAGGTACCTACTTAAAAGAATACTTATTTATACAGGTTGCAAAAATAAAAAAACTACCATCCAGTTATGAAGTGATCAATGATCCATCCAAGACCGGCCGTATTACAATAAAGGCTGCAGGACCTCCTAGGTCAAGCCCAGAAAGCGACTCAGAAAGGGCAAAAGGTCGCGGAACTGTTAGTCCCGATAAGTTGGCTGTAAGTAATTCTTTGTTTGTTTGAATGTGGTAGACAATGAAGTAATATCAAAAAAATCACCTTGTCGAACTTCCATTGTCTTTATTTTGTTACTTAACACAACGTTTCGGTTAGTTAGTATCTCTAACCATTTTCAAGTGTAATCTAAATTATAATTCTAAGGCTTAAATACTATCCATGTGCAATGAAGCTTGATGACTCCGCCTACGTGCTTATTGGAGTGTAAAGTTTGAGCTGTTGGTTTTGGTTAAGAAGAGGCTTCCAGATATTGGGGATATAGTCGGATCTGGTCTTATCGTGCGGGTCATGCGATTCAAGAAAGACATACTCTCAGTTTTTGTTTTCTTTACTTGCGTTTAATTTTACCCTCTAAATAAAATACGTAAGATAAATGAGACAGACTTATTCCATTTTGACATGAAAAAAAAGGATATGTATTTACTTTCCTGCGATTCTAAAAAAGCTTATAATAGCACCAGCTACGTTTTATTTTAAATATGCCAGTTTTGTGACTTTGACAGTTTGTGACAAAATGAAACAATTTTCTGGGTTTTTGCATCCCCAATCAAAAAAAATGGTACTTAATCTGATAAACTATTTCGAAAATGAAAGAAAAAGTGGAAATTCGCCAACCAATATTCAGGAAACAGTAGCCAAAGCACTGGGAATTAGTTTAAGAACTGTGCAGAAAATTGTGCATGAAAAAAAACATAACATAATACCCAAGAATACTAAAAACTGTAAACGAAGAAAGCCAAAGACTAAGGATTTAAGCGAAAATATTAAAATGGGAGTTCGAAATATGATTTACGATTTATACAAATCAAAAACCAATGTAACTCTTCCAGTTTTACAAAAAACATTAAAAATTCGGGGTGTTTTGGAAATTGGACTTGAAGCGTTATCAAAATTAATAAAAAATTTAGGTTTCCGCTATAAAAAATACTGTAACCGAAGATTTTTATGTGAGCAGCCACAGATAGTAAGTCAGCGTGTTCAGTTTTTAAAAAAATATACGGACAATTACAAATCGAAATTTAGAAAAGTGGTATTTTTAGACGAAACATGGATATTTTCGAATGGAAGTGGTTCAAAATCTTGGCAAGATGAGTCTGTAAAAAGTGTTAAAAGGAAAAAGGGGTGCGGTACGGGAAAGCGTTTTATTATTTTGCATGCCGGTTCTGCAACAGAATATGTTGCAGGTGCGAGTTTAATTTTTTCTTCAACATCAAAAAGTGCTGACTATCATGATAATATGAATTGCGAAATGTTTGAAAAATATTTAAAAGTTCAATTGATACCAAATTTGGATGCTCCGTCTTTAATTGTATTAGATAATGCATCATACCATTCAAGAATTTTAAATAAACAGCCAACTTCATCTTGGAGGAAAAGTGATATTTATGAGTGGCTGGAAAAACACAACCAAAATCCTTTACCAAATATGCTTTAATCGGAACTCCTATCAATAGCAAAGAAGCAAAGTCTCTTAAAAAACCCAAAATATAGGCGGTAGATGAAATACTGCGTGAATATGGTCATGAGGTTCTACGACTGCCGCCATATCATTGCCAGTTTAACGCAATAGAATTAATATGGGCTGGTGCAAAGTCTTATTATGAAAAACATGTAGGTGATGGTCTTAAATCCGACCAAGTACAAATAGTTTGGCAAGATTCGTTAGATCATATTACACAAGAGTACTGGAAGAAATCGGTGGAACATACAGAAATATTAATAAGGGATTGGTGGGATCGAGAACAAGTACTAGATGTCGAAGTAGCGCCAATGATAATTGCTCCATTCGAAGACGACTCAGACGACGAGGACTTTTCAGATTTTATAAGTGACGATGAGAGTTTTTAGGCTACAATTATAAACGGTGTTTTTCGTTTACATTTTTTAGTATTCTTAGGTATTATATTATGCTTTTTTTTCCATGCACATTATTCTGCATAGTCCTTAAACTAATTCCCAGTGTTTTCATTACGGTTTCCTGCATATTGGTTTGAGAATTTCCACTTTTTCTTTCATTATCGAAATAGTTTATCAGACTTAATGCCATTGTATTTTTAGGTTTTAGTAGTAAAATTGTTAAGATAAATTGCACTGTTTATTATTGTCGTTTTTAATTAAAGGGTACAGTAGGTATATAATTAACGATTATATAATTTTTTTGTAACTTTTTCAACTCCCTTGTACATAATTTTTACAAAACTGATAATATAAGGTATATGTGGCAATCTTCGCGATAGCTAAAATAATGAAACTATTTTTCCTTCCTTCGGTATATTTGTAAATAATCTCACAACATTTTGATAGCCTCTGTGTTGTCCAGTGGCGGATTTAAGGAAAAAAGCCCAGGCGGCGATTTCCTAAGAAGGGCCCAGTTGTTCGGTACATTAAATAAATTAAGTGATAAAACCCCGCTTTAAACTGGTTAAGACAATAAAGTATTAAACCATAACCTATACAAAAATCAGCTTTCTAATTCCATCGGTTTTGGAACCACAAGGCACAAGGCTTAGTATAGCATGCTAGTTTTATTTGACAAAAAACAACAAATGCAGTAATACCTATACAGTGTGTCCGAAATTCAAGTCTCTAAATGGGTATCTCGCTTAATAGATGAGATAGAAAGTGGGTTAAATGAGGAATATTTTAGAGAATTTAATGCCGATCTCGAATCCTTTTTCAAAATTATTAACAGTTTTGTAGTTTTTCACTTATTAAAGAAAAACTAAAAATGGCGCATTTCGATTTTTTAAAATAGGGGCTTAACGGTTAATTTGACATATCCCAAAGTGTTACATTCTTAAGACACTTTTTAGGGAAGAACATTTCTGTACAAAAAGAAAATGCAGATTGTCTTTTGTTTGTGAGTTACCCACAGTAACTTTGTTATTTCCTATGGCGGCCATCTTGGATTTGTACATAAAATTATTTCTCTTTGAATTATCTTTTAAACGATGTGTCACATGCTACCAAAATTTTGGAGAAATACTCTTAAATTATTAAAAACCAGTTTTATCGTTAACTTGGCAACAGCGCATGCATCTAACATAGCATGTGGGTACATCCAAGGGTATTAGTTTAATAACAAAAACATTTTCTGCCCCAAATAATCATTGTTTTCTAGCCAATAAAATAATTAACGCAATTTTTGTCTACGGTCTTAAATAGGTAGGTATATAAGTAATTTTACAAGTTTAACTTTACCTTTGATTAGATTTACAACAAGCGGGAGCGGGTTTAACCAGTTCAGGTATAGATGCAGCATGCGACTGTAGCTACCAGAAGTACCAGAGTTGCCAATGTTGCCAATGTTGCCAAATTTAAGAAACGAATTAATTTAGTGATTTTACGTTCTACTTGAGAATGTGGAGTACAAAGGGCCGGGGGCCCTTTGACCATTCTTTCTAAGGGCCCAGGCGGCTAATGTCCATTTAGCCATTCCTTAAATCCGCCACTGGTGTTGTCTGATTTGACGCATATGATCAGTGACCTTTGGACCCGCACGTTAAGACCAGATCTAACTATATCTATATTTGGTTTACTAAATATATGTGTATTTTAATTCATGAAAGCTGTTTATTTGAGTTTTCGTTTTCTCCAGTGCTGTTCTGTGTCCAAAACCTTGGCTTCTGACCAATGTATATTATGTTGGTTGGTCCATACATGTTCCGCTATACCTGATCTCGAAGTTTCACCTCTTTGAGTATGTTTCAAATGTTCATTAAACTCGTACGGAAAGAGGTCTTTTAGTTTCTCCAATGTACGATTCGCCACACTCGCAAGGAATTTGATAGATACAAAAACACAAAACACAAAACAAACACAAAAAATTGTATCTATCAAATTCCTTGCGAGTGTGGCGAATCGTACATTGGAGAAACTAAAAGACCTCTTTCCGTACGAGTTAAAGAACATCTGAAACATACTCAAAGGGGTGAAACTTCGAGATCAGGTATAGCGGAACATGTATGGACCAACCAACATAATATACAGTGGTCAGAAGCCAAGGTTTTGGACACAGAACAGCAATGGAGAAAACGAAAATTTAAGGAAGCAGCTTTCATGAATCAAAATACACATATATTTAGTAAACCAAGTATAGATATCCCCAATATCTGGAAGCCTCTTCTTGTCCAAAACCAACAGCTTAAACTTCACACTCCAATAAGCACATAGGCGGTGTCATCAAGCTTTATTATACATGGATAGTATTTAAGACAGTAGCCTTAGAATTATAATTTAGTTTACACTCGAAAACGGTTAGAGATACTAACTAACCGAAACGTTATGTTAAGTAACAAAATAAAGACAAGGTATTTTTTTGAAGTAATGCTTTATCTATTACCTGATACACCTATAATACGTCGTATGCCGACGCACATAAATTTTCTCTATCCCTCTTACATTGTGACGTTACATGAGGGAGTCCAAACAATAAGACTTTGTTATTTAAATATTGGAGCATTTTTACAAACAAATAACCCATAAATATGCATATTTTTTTACACCATCAGAAAGTAGAGATTTCAACAAAAAAGAAGCCCACCGACTTTTTTAAAAAAGCAGTTATTTTGACGTGAGGATTTTAGAATTGAAAATTAGGGTGCTTTTTCGATATTAAGTCAAAATAAGGTGAAAAAATAAATATTTAAAATCAAAAAAAGTACAGTGTGTTTGGGACATAAAAAGGTAAGTTTTCACCAAATTTCGTGAAAAAAAAATTTTTTTTGTAAAAGATAAAAATAAAAAACCAAAAACTTGGTTATTTGAATTTCTCACATAAATTTTGAGGTTATGTGAAAAAAGTGTAAATACAAAAGTTGTAGATCTTTTTATTACCTACAACTTTGCCATTTTTCGTTTTTCCATAGAACTTGCAGTTTTGCCGGAAATCGAGATAAATCGTTTTCTACCCTTAAAACCTCATCCCTTTCCACTTCCCGACCTCGGATCGCCCGTAAATTATTTTTCCTTTCAATTTTGTCATATTCTCTTTTTTTTTTCAATGGGTTTCATCCTACTATTAATTTTTTTTCACTTTTTACCATTTTCAAAGGCTTCATTCACCCCTGGTCTATAACTTTTGTTTGCGCAGGAGATAAGCTGTACGTATCTAAAGGTAAATGTCTATGGTATAGGTCAAGGCTGGCCAAACCCGGGCCCGCGGGCTACGAAGTGGCCCGCCAAGAAATTTGAATTTGCCCGCCCGAACTTCGATCGGGAGACTGGTTGATAAAATATTGCCGTAATTAAAATAGTCAAAAAATGATATAAAAGGTTTTTCTTTTTCAAAGCCCATATTCTTTACCTACATTAAGTAATATAGTGACACATTCGCCATTTATTTTTTTTTCAGTACATAGGTTCATTTTTCGTCTTCTCCCAATAGCGGTCAAATACCCGTCTTTTGGTAACAATAAAATTGGTAGTTTTAAGTGAAAAAAATATCAATTATTATAAACAAAAAGCGAAATTTTGTCAAATTAGCCCATATTTCTTCTTTTGCTTTTATTATTTGATAAATCCAACCGTTTTAAACGTAAAACAGGTAATTGTACTCCAAAGGTATTTGGCCGATTTTTGGATCAAATGAAGGAGTCGGCTGTTTATAAACCCATTTGCCATCAGTTCTATACTGACCTGCTTGAATATTCAGCAAACATTCAGCTTGAAGTGACAGATATTCAAAACCACACGGCCCTGAAACAAACTTTCTACGAAAATGTAACTTCAGAGCAACTAACAGAAAATTTTGTAATTTTTTGGAAAGACGTTTCCAGTGAAGATTTTCCAACATCGCGCGACCCTGCTATGCAAATTTTAAGCAGGTTTGGTTCCACCTATATTTGTGAAAAAACATTTTCTCCACGACCATTACTGAATGCAATAATTCCAAAATCATTTTTGATAATAGAATGTAAAAATTCTCGCACTTAAGTTGGAATATTTATGCTGAAACACTTGCTTCTTATGCGTTTTGCGTGTATTTTCATTCCATAACAAGATACGGAATAAATATTCTGTAATTGATATAAACGACATAGGGTGCCGTGAATTTCGAAACTGTCAGTGTCAGATAAAAATGGCCGCGTTGTAATAATTATTTTCAGACAAATTTTAGTGCAAGTCAAAAAATGAGTGAAAAATCGGATGAATCAGATATGGAACTAGATGGTCGTGGAGAAAATATAGTCTGCATCTCGGTTAGAATGAAAATTCAATACTCGTGGTTCCTCACGCTCGCTACGCTTGCGTTCGGAATCTTTCACTCGGATCGAATTTTCATTCCAACCTCGTTACAGAATCTACTATTCAACTTTATCATACATTAAAAATAAATACCTATCGCACATCTCTCACTGCAAAACACATTTCTGATTTAATTGTCCTATCAACATCAGACTTAAAACCAAATATCGACTAATTAATATTAGGAAAACCTCTTCACAGCTCACATTAAGAAATAGAAATAATGTTTTAATTATTATGTTACTTAATTTCATTTACCATTAAAGTAAATTAAAGCATATTTTATCTTTTTGTGTATAATGTGGTATTTGTATAAAAAATTGTATGTGTACCTATATTATAAAACCTTTGTATAAATATAGTATTTGGCCCAGCGCCGCCACAGTCTATGAAATTTTGCCCACCCGGAAAATCTATTGGCCAGCCTTGGTATTTAGGTGTATCGTGATCTGTTACATTTATGACATTTCGTAATATCTCAATTCACTATTTGGCATGGTACCCTATATATTTTGAGCCATTTTAAATTTTATTAAAGTAAGAAATACAAACACAAACATACCATACCTACTCTGTAATTTAAGGCAACGGAAGCTTTGTGCAACGAACAAAAGGCCAAAATTGAAGAGTTAACCAAAGAGAGAGATGATCTACTGAAAAAAGTCGAAGCATGTTTGAAAGAGCTAGATAATTTTAAGGTAAGTGATGACCACATAGCTTACACTATTTTAGATATGTCTGGTAACCGTATTCCTGTTAACTGTAAGTTCGGAATAAATACTTACCAATTTTCACACATAAATGTTAAAAACCAACAAAAATATTGTCCATTTTACTTTGGAGTTATATTTTGTGATGTATACCATCCGATCATCTAATATTAATTACAAGGAAATAAAAAGTAAGTATCCAAATATTTCAAACGCTGCGCTGTGGTAAGGTGAAATTCTCAATGCCATTTACTCTATTTCCAACCTATAACCTATAAGACAAAACATGCACCTATGGTAAAGAGTACTTTTGGCCAAAGATCAATGTTATATAAAGGAATAATAATTTACAACAGTTTGCCGAAAAAAATTAAAGAAATATCAAAATCATGAACTAAAAAAATATTTTTTAAACTAACTTTAAAGTATTATATATTTTTATTTTTTTTTGTAAATGTTTATTATACATGTTTTTTTTTTTTAATTTCGATGGAGTTATTAATAGTTACTAAACTTATTTGTGATTTTATATATTGTATATTTGGTGCTATATTCTCTGTAGTGAACTTTTAAAGTTAGTTGAGAATTAAGATATACAATGTGGTTGTTTAAGTGTGCAACATATGGAAATTTTTTTTATAACCGATTTCTCAGAAAATTTTATTCGTGATAAAAGTTGGTGCATGTTCGATAATCATATTAGGTGCACTTGTAATGGTTGCAAGATAAACGGCGTACAGGGTAGGCCAAAAAATATAAAACTTGTACAAGAATAAAGTACCCCTATTTCAGAAAATTCAGCAAAATGTTATTAAGAAAAGTTGTTTAGAATTAAAAGATATGAGTAGATTCAAAAACGTGACCTAAAATAAAAATAAAATATTTTTTTAAAAAACATTAATAATTTCCCAAAATTTTTTTTTTTCATATTCACCACAAAGACCTTCATAAATTAAACAAAATCAAATCAATTTCACATATCTTTGTTCAAATTCAAGCATATTTGTAGAATTTACTTGAATTTTTAATTTATTAAGGAATCACAATCTTCATGTTTGTTGCAACGATATTAAACACAACTTTAAAATATCCTAAACATTCTTTTTAACAAGATGAAATATTAGTAATTATAATATGCTAATTAAAACACTATAATTTTATTTAAAGTGCAAAATTTTTATTTTAAATGTTTATTAAAAATTTTAATTCTTGTACAAATTTTATATTTTTTGGCCTACCCTGTAAGTCGTTTGACTTGCGACCATTACAAGTGCACCTCATATGATTATCGAACATGCACCAACTTTTATCAAGAATAAAAATTTCTGAGAAATCGGTAATAAAAAACTGCCCATATGTTTCACACTTAAACAGCCAATATTATCATTATTATTTCGCGTTGTTTGTTTAGTTTATTATTTTATTTCCTATCATTTAAATAAAATCAATATCGTCGGCATATTATTTAGGTAATATTGGACAAAAATATCAATTTATTTCGTTGCTAATTTTGGGAGAAGTACAGGAAATGAAGCTCAAAAAAAGGTAAAACCTCGCAATTTTTTCGTCCAGCATGGATATACTTGAAATTTTAACAGAAGGTAGGGAATAGCCCACAGAACAAAATCTATATCGCATTGAAGGGCACTGAACGTTTTTTAGGGGTGAAAACTACCCCTAATTGTCGAAAATTATAAAACAACATTTTAAACCTGAATATGGGAAAGATTTGGTTTCGATTAGTTAAATAATGATTGTTTCGTGCTTTGGAATACAGTTTAATCATGTTTCAACACTTAAAAAGCAACTCTTGTTAGAGCTTAATGTAAAAAAAATTATTAATTTTAAAAAAATGATTTCGCCTTGGATCGATTTGCATAAAAATTTGAGATTGGGCTAAACTCACCCTCTGCTTTATATTTTATATTATACCGATGAGCGGTGATTGTTTCTTAGGGGTGAAAACAACCCCTAATTGTAAAAAATTATAAAATAACATTGTAAACCTTAAGATAGGGTGAAATCTGTTTTGGATTAGTTAAATAATGATTATCTTATACTCTAAAATACAATTTCACAATTTTTCAACCCTTAAAAATCAACCCTTGTTACAGCTTAATGCAAAAAAATTTTTTTTTACAAAAAAAAATGATTAATTATCATAGTGATTCAATTCAAGAATTCTGTTGTTTAAGATATGTATCAAGTGTATTTTGCAACTTTTCAACCTTTGAAAACCACCCTTCACAACATTGCAATTTTTATAAACTAATTTAATTGATATAAATAGATAAAAGTAGAATTACGTACAAAAAATGTATTAACACAAAAATATAAAAAAATTGATTGGTTTTTTTAACTCCTTCATTTTTAATGCTAGAAAGTTTTTTCAAAAACGGTTATGTAGGGTTTTTCAAGAGCTACAAGGCTCTATGAATTAAATCCCTTAAGATCCCTTGATTTTTAAATGGGGTGAGTTTAAAGGGCTCGAAAAAGGTGGTGCTTGTTCGTAAATAGAGGATTTAAACGGTTATATCTCGCCAAATATTTACTGTACAGAAAATTTACATACAGGATAATTTTAGTCATTAAAAAAGCTACAATTTAGTAGTCTTATCATTTTCTCGTATCTCCAGTATTTTCGGAGTTATTTTGAGAAAAAGGGTGAAAAACTCGAAATTGTGAAAACTCGTTTTTCACTTAAGCTCCAATTTTTCAAAGATTAGGCATTTTAAATTGGTCAAACTTTTTGGACGTATTAAGAATACATTTATAAAGAGAATTGCAGAAGGGCGAAGATCAATTTTAATTAGGGGGGTAGTTAGGGGGTTGTTTTCATTGATTTTTTCGTAGAAAAAAATAGGCACTGACCTTATTTTTAACATAACTCGCTCAATTCTCATGCTAGAGACTTTTTTTTATTTTAGAAAGAAAGGTCTAATTACGTACTTGAAAAAAGATTCCATGAGTTTTCCTCGAAAAATGCAGCCTGTTTCCGTTATTTGACTTTGAATTTATCAAATTTTGCATTTGACGAAAAAAGCTAACCATTAACACGCCATATCTCAGTTCGCATTGATTGTAGAAAAATTATAAAAAAAGACTTTTGTTTGTTTTTTTAAAAGCTACAATTTTGCTTTCTGTCTGCAGTTTTTTTGATAAAATGCATAATTTTTGAATTATTCGGGAAAAACCCATTTTTTCGTCTAAAAATTGTTACTTTCAATCGCGAATAACTTGAAAAATATTAGGTTTTACGAAAAAAATGTATAGAACATTTTTTGCTTAGAATCACTTTTTCTATCGATTCCTGTGGTTAAAATGTAATAAAAAATTCCCACCCCCGAGATGGGGTGGCAACCACCCCCAGGGCTTTGGCGCCCTTCGGTTCGACATAGATTTTGATCCTTGGGCTATTTCCTACCTTCTGTTAAAATTTCAAGTAAATCCATGCTGGACGAAAAAATTGCGAGCCAAAATGCTTCATTTCCTGTACATTTCGCGTAAAAAATTTCCACAAAATTTCTTAAAGGTAAACCAAAATATCTAATATTTTTGGGACCAGTAATATGTGCAGAGAAACCCTTATTTTAAAAGAGCTGAAAAGCCACAAACAGTGTAAAAATTTACCCTCTTATCAGCAAAACTGTGCTGGCAGGTAAAATTCTTGAGTTTTGGAAAAACACATGGCCACGCGACGCGTCCCCAGTCTTGAAGGCTGGGGTGAGTATATAAAAGCGGTCAAAACGACGTTGAAAAGAGACTCGATATTTCCCAATCACAAGTTAAGGTCGTTACGCTGCCTGTGTGTTTTTTGGTGTAACGGGTGGTCAAATAAGCGAGGACGTCGGCTTTATCTCGGAAACCATTAATCGTACAACTTTCTTTTATGAGTAAAGTGGTCAAGAGAAATGACTGGAAATCACTTTTAAGTTCCTCATTTCGCCGCAAGGGGGCAAAATCGAAATTTTTTTTTAAATTCTAAATTTCTCCGAAAATTCCCATATTTAAGGTATAACTCTGATTACATCATTGGAAAGCTTAGACAATTATTCTGCATCGTTTTGGTTTAAGGCTCATTGGCGTACTGACCTTGATAAGAGTGGGAGAAGCTATTGAAAGTGTAAACATTAAAATCGCTGTAACTTCTAAACGACTTATTCGATTTAACTAAATTTAAGCTTGTTTGGAAGGGAAAAATAAGTATCTTCAACTGCCGTATCCAACAGTACACGATAGGGTTTAATAAAATTGCTAGAGGGCGTAATTTGTAATAATAACAGTTTTTTGATTTTATCCCGAAAATTCAAACCACACGGTATAACTATGACATCATAATCGAAAAGTAGATTTGCAAGAAAAGATGTGAAGACCGCGGTTCGATATCTTTGTTCGTTTCAGAGTTATTGCCGAAACAATAATTTTTAATACAAATTGCGCCCTCTAGCAATTTTATTATAAACTATCTTGTACCATTGGATACGACAATTGAAGGTCCTTACCTTTTTCTTCCAAACAAGCTTTAATTTAAGAAAATCGGTTAAGTCGTTTAGAAGTTACAGCGATTTTAATGTTTACACTTTCACTCGATAAGAGTGGAAGAAGCCATTGAAAGTGTAAACATTAAAATCGCTGTAACTACTAAACGACTTATCCGATTTTACTAAACTTAAGCTTGTTTGGAAGTACCTTCAATTGTCGTATCAATGGTACACGATAGTTTCTAATAAAACTGCTAGAGGGCGCAATTTGTATTAAAAATTATTGTTTTGGCAATAACTCTGAAACGAACAAATATATCGAACTGCGGTCTTCACATCTTTTCTTGCAAATTTCATCTACTTTTCGATTATGATGTCATAGTTATACCGTATGGTTTGAATTTTCGGGATAAAATCGAAAAAACTGTTATTATTACAAATTGCGCCCTCTAGCAATTTTATTAAACACTATCGTGTACTGTTGGATATGGCAATTAAAGATACTTGTTTTCCCCTTCCAAACAAGCTTAAATTTAGTAAAATCGGATAAGTCGTTTAGAAGTTACAGCGATTTTAATGTTTACACTTTTAATAGCTTCTCCCACTCTTATCAAGGTCGGTACGCCAATGAGCCTTAAACCAAAACGATGTAGAATTGTCTAAGCTTTCCAATGATGTAATTAGAGTTATACCTTAATATGGAAATTTTCGGAGAAATTTAGAATTAAAAAAAACAATTTTTAATTGTGCCCCCTTGCGGCGAAATTAGGAACTTAATTTCCAGCAATTTCTCTTAACCACTTTACTCATAAAAAAATCTTTCCGAAAGTTGTACGATTAATGGTTTCCGAGATAAAGCCGACGTCGTCGCTTATTTGACCACCCGGTACATAATATAACGGTGTGACGGGTTTTTCTTAAAAATACTGTCCGACTGCAGGAATGACTTAAGTGTCCACGGCTGAGAACCGTTATCGCTCGGCTTTCTAGTAATATAAATAAACAACGCTCGCTTAAGAAGAAAAGTGACATGCTGAAAGCGGGTGGGTTCTTAACTTTTATTGCACTTTTATAAAATATAAATGTTAAAATGTCCGACAGTAGAAATGACTTAAGTGTCATCGGCTTTTCACCAAACTACGTAGTACCTTATTTATACCAAACCTGTACGTAAATCTATAAAAATACTGATGACAATATACAAATAATTTTAATAATAATACATACACGAAAATGTAACAAAATAAATAGCAGATTAATGGGGAACTAATTAAAACCAGAGTGTGGTCGCAGACCAAAGATAATAATAAAATAAGGGAATTTTTGGGTCGTAAAGTGTCACCATTACAGTCGCAGACGTAATTGGTAACAAAAGGTAATACAGCATTACTTATTTTATTATTGTCGCAGACATAATAGGTAATATCTTAGAAATGCGTCACCATTCTGTCAAAAACATCATATTATAGTGTTGATTTAGTCGTTTTCCTCATTCCAACGTTATCAAAGAGTAAAAGAGGGTAGGGAGCCAGCTCGTAGTCAAAATATTCTCGAAGTTCGTCATTACTTTTTCTTAAATAAATATTAATATGTAACGTATACACGTAACGCACATATACAGTGTGTCCACGGATGGACCTAACTATACTTGTAAAACACTTTATTTTCAATTTTTCGAAAAAAAGTCATTCTTCTTAATTTCTTTTGCTTATTAAATAAATATAATTCACGTAAGAAAATTTCCATTTTTTTATACAGGGTGCACAAAAAATGTAAAAATGTAGATTTGCAAAATTAAAAATTTTTGATCCAACTTTTCTGAATGATCAAAATAAAAGAGATTGGAAAAAGAATTCGAAAAGTCAAATAAAGTTTTGAGATATGACCTGTGGTAACTACGATATTTTATATTAAAACTTTAATCTGAAGGAAAATATCAATAATTTATTTAACTTTAATATAAAATATCGTAGTTACCACAGGTCATATCTCAAAACTTTATTCGGCTTTTCGAATTATCTTTCCAATCTCTTTTATTTTGATCATTCAAAAAAGTTGGATCAAAAATTTCTTATTTTGCAAATCTACATTTTTACATTTTTTGTGCACCCTGTATAAAAAAATTGAAATTTTCTTACGTGGATTATATTTATTTAATAAGCAAAAGAAATGATGAAGAATGACTTTTTTTCGAAAAATTGAAAATAAAGTTTTTTACAAGTATAGTTAGGTCCATCCGTGGACACACTGTATTTTCTTATGATGTAAATATTAAATTATTGTTAAAAACTTCCTTTTAACATGTATTTTTTATAATAAAATTAATATATGAAGAATTTTTTAGATAAATAGGGACTAAAAACTGCATTTTGTATATAAATATCGTAGATATTGTTTAAACAATATAAATAATTTTGTCCCCGCCCCAAAAGGTTTCTGATTTTAAATAATATAAAAAAACAAAATTAAAAAAAAAATCATCAAAATCGGAGCTGTTCTTGAGGATTTTGAAGGAAAAGGCTTCATTGACGCGACTAAGTTTTATAAAATTTACTGTTCTGTAATTATTTATTATTATTTATTTAATGAGGAATTTGAAAAAGTTATTTACATCGCGAAATGATAGTTTTTCATGTCTATACGACTGTTATTTTTATTACTTGCAGGAATGTCTATACCTGTTACAACAGTACAACTGACCATTACAAAAAGTTTCGTTGTGTATACAGGGTGCTACAATTTCGTGTGCGTAAATGGGGATCTCGGAAACGGTTAAATTATGGCAAAGTTGCATATTTCAGGGTGTAAGAAGTTGATGAAAGAATATTTTAAATATATTGAGTATTCGGAGATATCCGAAAAAAAAACAATTTAATTTAAGTTTTTATTTTTGCGCCTTAATTTTTGACTTTTGACAACAATCACTTTTTCATAACCTTTTTTAATATTCTATAAGATGGCGTTATAAGTCTCAAAACTCAACGTTTAGAAATTTAAAACAATTCAACTGTTCGCCTAAAGAACGATACGTTCAATTTGCAAACTAATAGCGTCATCTTGTAGAACATAAACAACTGTTTTTTGTTTTTCTCAAGTTAAAATTAAGGCGCCAGAAATTTCCGATTTCTTTGGATATCGTCGAGGGTATTCCGAATATTTGCAATTTTCTTTCACTCAATTATTAGGCCCCAAAATATGCAACGTTACCTCAATTCATATCTCTTACCGTTTACGAGATTCCCATGTACCCAAACGAATTTGTGGCAAACTGTATAGCTGTCGCAGGCCGCCCCTAGTCATGCTATATGGGGTCATTTCACATCAAACCAACCAAAAAAAAGGAGGTTTGACAGATCACCTCACCGACTTTGATAATTTTTGGTACAATTATTCTACCCATCTAGTAGATAAAAAATTAAAAATTTCAAATTTTTCTGATAAGTGGTTTTTTTAAATTGATTTTTAAAAATCAAAAATAATAACCATTTTCCCTAAACATACCGGGTGGCCCACTCTCAACGCAGGATTCCATAGCATCTAAACTGTTCAACTTTTTAATATTTTTTAAAAACAGAGTTATAGAGGGAGGCATTGGGTCTACAATTTAAAATTATTTTAAATTATACAGGGTATCTAAAATAGTCAGGGTATATCAAACATACTTTTTTTTAAATGGAACACCCTATATATTATGATATTTTTGGATTGGATGATCAATTCTAAGAATATTCTGTATAACATATAATATGTTTAACTTTAACAGTTTTTTAGTTATTCACGATTTTTCAAAAATTTCGTATTTGCAGCACATAAAGAATATGCACCTGTCGGTAGTACAGACTGACAGAAATAATTGAAATTTGGGTAATGGAATAGGATTGTTCAGTAGCGTCTAAAGCATATTTTAAAAAACAAAAATATTTACCGAAGTCTTTTAAAATGCCTTTCTTAGGTCTGGTTTATCACTGCACGGTTTATACTTTAGCTGTCGGTCAAGTGTTAGCTGCTGGCCATCTAAACGTCGAACCAGTTATAGTCAGGGCCGTTTCTGAGTGGTGTGCTGGGAGTGCCCCCGCACAAGGGCGGCCAAAGTTATAGGGCGGCGAAAGCCGCCTGCAGTTCCACAGAAAAAAATGTTAGACGTAAAAAAAAATTCTAGGAGATTTCATAAATATGAAGGGTCAAATAAGAATGGTAAATTCAGTTTTCAAAAAAAAATTATGCAGTAGCTGTCAAGAATGAGGCAGCCGCCCTTTGTGTTAATTAGAGACTTCTTTTTAGATAGATAAGTATCGGAAAAATAAAAAGAATTCTCAACGGAGGTGGCCGCCCTGCAACCCACGTCAATTACATTTTGTCTTAGGTTTACTCAAAAAATTAAAACTAATTGATATTATTTGAATAATTATGTAGGTATATTTGAATTCACATAAACTTTTAATGCCGTGACATTTCAGTTATGTCATACTTGTCAAGTACTGTAGCAACTCATAAAATATAAATTTCTAATGGCTAAATTTAATTAGTATAATTGTACTGCACACAAAGTATGTCTATCTTGTATTATTTCATACGATTAAAAAGAGATAGAAATAAAAAGAGTTGGCCGAACAATTCCAGAAAAGAAAAAGAAAAAACACTGACCAATCTCAGCTGTATAAGAAATTTAGTAAGTTGGTGTAATCTAAAGTAACTAGACAATGACAAGTCTTGACATTTGGCATTAAAACTTTATGTGAATTTAACTATAGGTCTAATTAATTTGGTAGTAGGGTAGGTGGGGGCACAAATACTCACAAGGCAAAAGAACGCACCCAATTTAAATTTGCCGCCGATGTCCGGTTTCAAATGCTGTTACAAATAACTTTTCCGACGCCGAAAAAAAGGACCCAGACATTTTGATTACGAATTAAAAGATGACCCCATCGTCGAGGCCAAACAGAGTTTCAATGTGAATTTTTATTTTTCGATTTTGGATATTTTTTTTTTGCCAGGGAGGAAACCCTTTATGGGCACCGGTTACTTGTTCTTTGGATATTGCGATAGAATCAATTAAGGAGAGATTCGTTTCACTTAATAAGTGTAATGAAACTTTTGGATTTTTGTCGAACTTCTATGAAGCTAATGCCATAAATGACGAGAAATTGTTAAAATCCTGCAAAGATCTCGATAAAGCGCTTCAATAGCAAGGAAGTCCCACAAACAAAGATATTGATCGCTCAGAGCTAGACCAGGAACTTTTGTCGTTCCGAGAAATTTTTCCAATAAAACGTACAAAATAATAATTGTAGATACGCTAAAATTCATAGCTGAAAAAGATTTAATCTCATCATTTCCAAATCTTTGTGTTGCGCTGAGAATTTTTATTACTCTGCCGGTTACTGTTGCATCTATCAAACGTAGTTTTTCAAAGTTAAAATTAATTAAAAATTACTTGCGGTCAATTATGTCCCAAGAAAGGATTAGTGGCTTGGCCCTTATCGCCATTAAAAGCCAAATTGCTGAGCCCCTCTGTAGGTAAGTATGAATAAAAGAAAAATATTAAAAATAGGCACCTATTAAAGATTTATTTTTCTGACAATTTCTTTGCGCCATAATTTCAGGTAGGTAATTGTAAAATAGTAACTGATTTGATTTAAAGGGCAGCCAGTTCATACGTCGCACAAGGGCGGCCAACAGGCCAGAAACGGCCCTGGTTATAGTTGACTGACAGCTATGAAGCCGAAACTTTAGCCGTGCACTGATAAACCCGCCCTAAATGTAACAATTTCAAAAACGTAAAAATTCTTAAAAGTGTTATTTTAAATAGGTACCCTATTATTTTTTATGCCTAATCGAAAGACATTTTTAATACAATTCTAATTATACTAGGGTTCCCTATACCTACCTTTTATAATTTTCTCTGAAATAGCTATTTCTTCCTTTACCATATAAACTCGGTGTTTATTTTCTCATAGAGTGCCTTGAATACTGGACCGTGTCCGTAAGGCGCTCTTTTTCTAGAGTGCCATGGACACCCAACTACTTATTTTATTAATCTTAAGTCATTTGAAGCGACATTTTTCAGTATTTGTAAATTAAAAAAATATTTCTGTTGTTTTAAGTTTAAGAAATATCATTAATTTTTTCCTTAAAAGAAAAACTTCAAATGACTTAAGATTAATAAAATGAATAGTTGTGTGTCCATGGCACTCTAGAAGAAGAGCGTCGTATGGCCATGGTGCGGCATGCAAGGCACTCTATGAGAAAATATACACAGTGTTTATATGGTAAAGGAAGAAATAGCTATTTCAGAGAAAACTATAAAAGGTAGGTATAGGGAACCCTAGTACCCTAGTATAATTAGAATTGTGTTAAAAATGTCTTTCGATTAGGCATAAAAAATAATAGGGTATGTATTTAAAATAACAGACTTGTATTTAAAATAACAGACTTGTATTTAAAATAACAGACTTTTAAGAATTTTTACGTTTTTAAAATTGTTACAATTAGAAAGGCATTTTAAAAGACTTCGGTAAATGTTTTTGTTTTTTAAAATATGCTTTAGACGCCACTGAACAATCATATTCCATAACCCAAACTTCATTTATTTCTGTCAGTCTGTACTACCGACAGGTGCATATTCTTTACGTGCTGCAAACACGAAATTTTTGAAAAATAGTTAATAACTCAAAAACTGTTCAATTTAAACATATTATATGTTATACAAAATATTTTTAGAATTGATCATCCAATCCAAAGATATCCAAAGATATCATAATATATAGGGTGTTCCATTTAAAAAAAAAAGTATGTTTTGAAATAATTTTAAATTGTAGACCCAATGCCTCCCTATAACTCTGTTTTTAAAAAATATCAAAAAGTTAAACAATGTAGATTCTATGGAATCCTGCGTTGAGAGTGGGCCACCCGGTATATTAAAATAAATCAATATATCTTAAGAACTACTTACACTAGAGCAGTGAGTTAGGTCTCATGTAAAAGGTCTTGAAATACCTTTTAAACGAAGTACTACTCAATGTAAGTGTTTAAAAAATAATTAAAATTTTGAAAAAAAAAATTAAATTTTTTTTTATTTTTTTCAAAGAATTATAATATTATTATTGTCCATATTTTAGCCAGATATTCACAATTTTAGAATGGAGAAATGATGGGTTCATCGGGAAAAAAATATTAACAATTTGAAAACATAGCAAAAACTACAAATTGTTTTTTTTTTTTATTTTAAACACCATTTTTCAGAGTTTACCGAGGTGTTTACAAAGTTTGGTAAATTGTTAACTACCTTTCGTATTTTTAAATAAAACCCTTAACAGAAACCTAATTATTCTACCACCCGTCCTCCTCCACATTCCCACCCACCTTCCTAGAAAAAAAAATCAACAAGATCAAAAGTTTTAATATTTGCCATTTTTTTCAAGCAGTACCTTGCTGACAAGCGCGTATCTAATTTGGTAAGTATTCTTTTACATTCCCCCTACCATCCTTGGTTGTGTTTTCTGCAAGAAAATACCTGCAATGATCAGTCCAATTGAATTTTTTAAATTTTTATGCCACTGCCCTGTTTTATGCTTATTGGTGAAATTAAAACATTTGTTTCAACCTGTGTGAACTGATTTTATTGAGAAGAATTTTAAATAAAAGCGGAGTGGCATTTCTTCGCTACTTCACACGGAAAGAGCGTTTGCGATGGCCTAGGTGGTACGGTAAAACGTTTGGCAACCAAGGCCAGTCTACAAAAACCCTATGAGGATTAAATTATGACGCTAGAACAACTTTTCAAATTTGCCCAAGAAAATATACCAGGTATCAACTTTAGATTTAGTAAAACTGCTGACTATGAAAGCCACGCAATTTATTTGGAAAGAAAGTTTGCTGAAACACAAACCATTCCTGGAACACAAAAAATACATTCCGTTATTCCAATATCAAAATCAAAGATTGTAACAAGAAGCTTTTCATTCAGCATGGAACGAAAACACAGGAACTTATGAGGTGTTCTGAAATTAAAAATACTGAACTACTGTTTCTCCAATCTGGTTTTGTGACTGTTCAGTACGATAACTTGTAGTGGTTAGCGTGTATTATTGGAAAAAATGAAGAATCTGATGAGCTTAAAATCAGTTTTATGCATCCAAATGGACCATCTTGTTCATTTTATTATCCTACGCCTAAAGCAGATATTTTAATAATTAAAAGTGATTTAATAATAAAGAAGGTTCAGTTGGTTACTGTTACAGGTCGTACTTACACACTAACTAAAGAGGAAATGTTAAATTCTTCAAAAATTTTGGAAAAAAAAAATAAAGGCAAAATTCTAATTTTAATGTATTGTGGATTTTGGATTTTGTGAAAAATTTTTGTTTCTATTAAAAGTAATACCTAGGCGTTGTTTGTGTTACATGGTTACCATTTTTTTGCTTGTATTTTTAGTGTTATTATTTTTTTTCACCTTGATCCCATTATTTCTCCATCCTGAAATTTGGCCAATATGTTGCTAAAATTTTGACAAAAAAAATATATTTTTCGAAAAAAATCCTACTTTTGAAAAATTAGAAAAATTTTTTTTCCATGCTTTTATTAAAAAATGTTCAGCATTTTATGCAGAATCCAAAAAAATTATATAAAATAGGGATATCCATTTAAGATTTAGATCTTACCCCCCCTCCTCCCTCCTAGAGGCTTGAAGTAACAAGCTTGACAATATACGCAAAAGATGTCCCCCTCGAAATAAAAATCGACGGGTCCGAGCGATTTTCCACATTTTCATTTTAAAGCAGGAAAATCGAGGTGGGAAGTTTTCAAATGAACACCCTGTATATTATAAAATAAATATAAATGTCGAGGAAGTACTTAATAAATTAGGCCAAAGGAGCCGCCGGATAAACATTGTTTTATAATAAATCTGTTGTCATAACTTGTTCAGTTTAATGTCAATAATATATTTTGTCACATTAAATAATTAACTTCATTTGGTACAATTTTCTGTATTATCATCGTTTCGTCTCTAAAATATCACTAGATTTTTTCAAGTTGCTAAGTACCTGATATAAATTTATGCTTTATGATAATATATTAAGAGATCATATTTGTTCACTCCAGTAAAATTTGGAGACGTCACGAAGATACAAATTTTTTTTTACCTCAGCCCCCCCACTCCAGAACAAAATCCTGGATTCGCCACTGCGAGGAGCGCAGGATGCTTCTCTAGCGTACTGATAACCAAAAATGTACTCTTCTTTATCAGTTTTAATTATTAATACTCTTGCTAAATTGTCGTTATTAAATTATTATCCTCTCTTAGTATAATTTTTACGATATATACAGGGTGTCCGGAAAATACGTGTACAACGTTTGACGACAGACTCCTGACGTCAAAATAGGTCGATCTAAGCCGACTTAGTTATATCCAAAATTGTCTCCTTTAGCCGGTAGTGGGCGTGAAAAATTTGTAAAAATATTGGTTTTTCCTAAATTACGTAAAAACCTGCTAATCGATTTTAATGATTTTTAGTATGTATAATGTATGACTAATATACTATAAAATGACGTTTTCTAGTAGTATAGTCACCGGCTGTAAATAAGTGGAAGTGTTATAAAAGTGATATAATACGTCAACATTTCTCCCTATTTTTTATATGAACGGCGTTATGACAACCCAGACATTTTTGTAGAGTGACTGGATGTATTTGGAAGCTATTTTACCTCTTCAATATTTTTTGTTGAATAAGCTGTTATGCCAGAAGAAAATATTTACAATATTTAGTATTATTAGTAATTATATTAAAATCAAATTACCTGAAACAATAATTTTTTAAGTGACCTTGTTGCTATGGCATTTAATAATTTGACAATTATTGACAAATTGTCACCAGTCTATGAAATTTACTCAAGTATACGATCAACATTCTTGAATTACAAGTTCATTTTACCATTAAAAATGGAAAATTATACGAACTCTGAGAACGTTGACATGCTCCTGGTATACGGGTTTTGTCAAGGAAATGGGCGTCAGAGTGTTAGGGTTTACATGGAGAGGTTTCCTAACCATCGAATACCAAACCACCAAACATTTGCCAATATCGAGCGTCGTCTTCGGGAAACGGGCAGCTTTGAGAAATACTTTGAAGGCAGGGGTCGTGTGCGAACAACTCGAACTGTGGAAACAAAAGAAATTATTCTGGAAAGAGTTGAAGCAGAACCAAGTACCAGTATCCGTCGCTTAGAACGTGAGTTACATGTTCCTAAAACGATTGTCAATGAGGTTTTAAAAGAATAGTTGTTACATCCTTATCACGTGCAAAAAGTCCAGGAACTTTTACCGTCTGATCCCCCCATGCGGCTTACATTTTGTCAAATTATTAGAAACAAAAGAATCCGTGATCCATATTTTTGTAGAACAATTATGTTTACTGACGAGGCGTGCTTTACAAGATCTGGAGTAACCAATCTGCACAACGAACATATTTATTCCGATGAAAATCCACATGCCATTAAAGTTGTACATCATCAGCATCAATTTAAATTAAATATTTGGGCAGGTATTATTGATCGCTACCTTATTGGTCCCATTGTTATTCCAGACAGGTTAGATGGAAATATTTATTTAATTTTTTTGCAAGACACATTACCAATTCTTCTGGACGATTTGCCCCTTTTATTTCGGAGGGAAATGTGGTATATGCATGATGGTGCCCCGCCCCATTTTTCCGTTGCCGTTCGGCAATACTTACATCATCAATATCCCAACCGATGGATTGGAAGGGGCAATGATGCACCCGTAAAATGGCTACCACGTTCTCCTGAGTTAAATATGTGTGACTTCTTTTTGTGGGGCGCTATTAAAACAGAAGTTTACAAGACACCGGTAAACATACGCGATGATTTATTGCAGCGGATTTTAAATGCAGGCAACCATTTTAATAACCCCAAGACATTAGATAGGGTCCAATATCATTTTTTAAGGAGTGTTAATAAGTGTATTCAGCAAGATGGCGGTCATTTTACACATTTGCTTAAGTAATGTTTTTGTTTTACTTAGTTTCTTACAATACATACTTTCAACTTTATTGTACTTTGTTATATTTTTATTGTTAATAATTGATGTATGCAGGTAATTGTAAATATTTTCTTCTGACGAAACAGCTCATTTAACGAAAAATATTAAAGAGTTAAAATAGCTTCCAAATACATCCAGTCACTCTACGAAAATATCTGGGTTGTCATAACGCCGTTCATATAAAAAATGAGGAGAAATGTTGACGTATTATATCACTTTTATAACACTTCCACTTATTTACAGCAGGTGACTATACTACTAGAAAACGTCATTTTATAGTATTAGTCTACATACTAAAAATCATTAAAATCGATTCGCAGGTTTTCACGTAATTTAGGAAAAACCAATATTTTTACAAATTTTTGACGCGTTGTACCGGCTAAAGGAGACAATTTTGGATATAACTAAGTCGGCTTAGATCGACCTATTTTGACGTCAGGAGTCTGTCGTCAAACCTTGTACACGTATTTTCCGGACACCCAGTATATACTAAAGGCGTACTAATACTAAGTTGTCATTACCTGCATAAATCTCAATGTCAAACTTCAGACTATAGATATCCATTTTCTAATACACAACAAATATTATTAGCAACCACTTAACTTCATTCTATTCTAATAAACCACTTTTACTTTTCTTTCTATTTTTAGCGATTTTTGACAATTGCTACAGTAAGAAGCGGGCTGAACAAAAGCAAATTTTCTTTATGCGACTGTAATCCCTGTTGTGACTGTGAATGAGTACATTAAAGAAATTATGTTAAAGCATTTTTTCATTCATTTTTTTAACGAGGAAAATTAGAGCACGTTACTGCTGCATGTTCAGTCTCGTCGATTAATATTTTGAACATGCAGCAGTAACAATCCTAATTTTCCTCCACTGAAAATAAAATATTTACTTAAATTTAATTAAAAATTTAATTTTATTCAGAAACTGCAAACTGTTGCAAATCCCACTCTTCCCGCTTCATGTCAACAAGAAATTGAAGCTCTTGAAGCAGAAATAAATATAATGAGAAGCGGTAACCCATCTCCCGAAGAAGAAGCGGAGATTATAAAGAAAGAGGTAGAAATATTGAAACGATATTGCGCCAAACTTAAAGAAGTAGAAAGTGAAAATGAAAAACTAAAAGTCGAACTTGGCAGTAGAGTAGCTATAAAAGATAGTGCCTCTGAAGTAGAATCTGACAAAATGGAATCGTTAAAAGACAAGCTAAAGAATCTAGAAGAATTGACAAACGAAAGAGATATGTTGGTTAATAAAGTTAAACAACTCGAAAAACAACTATTGCAGTACGAAGGTGTTCCAGAAGATATTGAACTACTTAAAACTAGGTCAGATATGCTGGATAATGCTCTGGAGGAAAGAGACAACATGTACAAAAAGGTTGTACAAATAAAGAATCTTGAAGAAGAATTGCAAAAATTCAAAAAGAAGGCGGAGAGAGTCGATGAATTAGAACGGGAGCTTCGAAATATGAGTAAAGGTGATCGAAGTTCCGGAATTGAGTTAAAAAAGACCCGATCGATTGCTGGAAGTTTAGAGAAGGAGTTACAAAATTTGAGATATGAAAAAGATGCTATGCAAAAACGGATAGATAGTCTTAAAAAAGAGTTGGAAGCTCAAAAGATCAAAGTTACAGAGGCAGAAATGTTGAGATTGGAAAGGGATCGCCTTCAAATTAAGCTTAATGAATTAGCTGATATACAGGTAATGATTTTAATATACCTAATAATCTACTGCTGCTAGATGTTTGCCAGGTGATAAAATGTAATAACGTAGCATTGAAAATATTGAGTCCAATGTACTATTTTATTTTCGATGGTACTGAGGTCAGTTAGTTGTTTAATTCCACAATTTTTGTTCAAATAAATATTTGAAATATTATTCCTTGGTTATTGCAGTCTTTAAGAAACACATTTATTCTACAAATTGTTAAAAAGGAGGAAAATAAAATTCTTTTACAAGGTAAACGGTATATCCATATAGGGAGCCACAAATTCGCGGGTACATGGGGATTTCGAAAATAGTACGAGATGGTTAAATTGAGACAAAGTTGCGTATTTTGGGGTTAATAATTTGGTGAAAGAAAATTGCAAATATTCCGAAAAATCGAAATTTTTTGGTTTTCCATTAATTTTTGACTTGGGAAAAACAAAAAACAGTTCTTCGGAGCCGCTACTCCGTTATTAGTTTTGAAATTCGACTCTTTTTAAAAATATTGACCTGGAAATTTAAATATGGTTTTGGAGACTTCTAAGTGTTATAAATTTCAAATAATTTTAAGGTATTTAAATTTTAACGTTTTGTCATCAAATAATACATCATCAGTTTTACTAATTTTTACCAACGTTGCCAACGTGACATCATCAAGATCATTTTGCATTTGGTTGAGAACAAATGCACGTATTGAGATTAACCAAAAACCAAAATGAAAAGAATATTTGTCGCCTAATGATAACTGATATTTTGAAGTACTTTTGCTTCTTAATTATTCCACATGGTGTTTTGACACTAGGCAGAAAAGCAACTTTTCGATTATCCTTGTATAATATGTCAAAAAACCAATTTCTCTTAAAATTTGTATACGCATATTAAAACTAATATATGTGTCTACAGCGTGTATTCGGAAGTTCTTTCTTACCAAATAGGAAACTTTTTTATTATTAATTTTACGAAAAAAAATTATTCTTTATAAAAAGCTCTGCCTGGTCTAAAACCTAAAATGCAATCATCAAATATCGAAATTTTCCAGTCATATACGAGGTTTGTCAAAAAATGTGAATTTTTCCCAAGAGTAAAGTACCTTTATTTTTGACATTATCAAAAATTGTTATTAAAAAAAGTTGATCAGAACTAACAACCGCGTCTAAATGTGCAATAACACGCATTAAATTAATTAAATAATTAAAAAATTAAATAATTAATAATAAATCAATAAAATAATATAAAAAAATAAAATTTTTCCGCATAAATGCGTATAATTGCACATTTAGCCGTAGTTTTTAGTTCTGATCAACTTTTTTTAATAACAATTTTTGATAATGTCAAAAATAAAGGTACTTTACTCTTGGGAAAAATTCACATTCTTGGGAAATATTCACATTTTTTGACAAACTTTGTATATGACTGGAAAATTTCGATATTTGATGGTTGCATTTTAGGTTTTAGACCATGCAGAGCTTTTTATAAAGAATAATTTTTTTCGTAAAATTGATAATAAAAAAGTTTCCCATTTGGTAAGAACTTCCGAAGACACGCTGTATAGCTCTCTGAAAAATCACCTAAATTGGAGTAAAAATAAAGTTAATAAGCTCTAAACTAAATCCAAACTTTAATATGCCAGTTTTTTTTTGCACGGGAGTATGTGTTTTTTACTTTACAAAATATTTATTAGGTATTAATTTTTATTTTTTTATTTTTTGACTACCCTGCATAAGCTACTTCAAAGTAGTATAATTTAATATTATTTCCTCAGAACTGTATATTTTTTTGAGGGTTAAAAAGGACATAAACCCACTTCCACACTTTCATTCCTAAATAATACTTTTTTGTACAACTGCCATTAAAAGTGACACTTTTAATGACAGTCAACAGTGTTAAAAGTGATTGTTTACGTGGAAGCGTGTTAAAAATATTTTTAACACTAATGTTAAAAATAATATTTTTAACACTACCTTTTCTTATGATGAAATCAAATAAAATTATAATAATAATTTTAGGAAGTGTAAATTTTTATTATCAATATTTAACAATCATTACTTATGAACATTAATATTAATCGTACAACTAGAACAATTGCTAACATTAATGCCTTGAGACTTTAGGGAGCTTCGCAACACATTACTAGAATCCCCAGTACCATTTGTAAACAAGCATTTGTTAGTAACCATAGCGTTGGCAACGTTTGTCATTCACAACAACTTTGTGATTATTTGAATATTAAAATGCATTTTGAAGTTTAATGTCATTCCAAATTCCCATATTTTATTATCGAAATAGGGCAGTTAAGATATTTGTGTTAAAAGTAATTTTATTTTGTTCATGAAATTGTTCAATTCGCTCCGCTAGGCTCCGCTCATTTCACAAACTTTTTCACTCACAAAATAAAACATCACTTTTAACACTCACATCATAAATAACTATTAAGGAAACGAAGGGGATAGAATAAAAAAAAATTATCTTTTTATGTCATTATTTTAATATGAATTTTTAGACCCAATACGAAGAAATGATAAATAAATTAAAGATCTTTGACAATATTAAAGCAGAAAGAGACATGTACAAACAAAAGTACGAGGAAGTTCTTGACATGGAATGTCGCTGTGAAATGTTAAAAGCCCAAGTTGAAGAAGCCAGGACAATGAGCAGAGAAAGGGATCATCTACAAAAACAAGTTCAAGATTTAGAGGCATGCATCTGTGAACAAGAAGATGAAATTAAGGGCTTGGTTATACAAATTGAAAATGTAGCAAAAACTAAAGACACAGTAAATGTAAGTACTTTGGCTACCTTAAAGACCTTAAGCTATCGCACACATCGTATCCCATACTAGAGTCGATTCACTCAGTAAACCTGCAAGATAGCCGACATGTCATATGACAAAAGTCATATTCCAGCTAAATAAAATCATTTTTGCATTTTCAATGACTTTTGTCATATGACATGTCGGCCATCTTGCAGGTTTACTGAGTGAATCGACTTTAGCACTCGAACGTTAGTGAATGTATTTATTATTATTAGTAGTATTTTCAATCACCGATGACCGTTACGTCATATTCTCCATATTTGGGGTACGTAGTAAATTAATTCAGTCAGTTTGACTTACCAGTGGAAAAGGTTTTTTCAAATTTTTTATTATTATTTTTATACTGTTAATAAAGTCAGAAATCAGTAGTTTAATTAGGGCAAAAGGTATCATGGGATGAAACATTTTGTTTTTGGAAATCAGTATGATATTTTTAATTAATTTAAATTTACTGAAAAATAAATAAAACTCATTTAAAAAATTTAAAATTGAATCATATATTTTCTTGTCCGGTGCATCTCTAATGCTTCAGCCAATAAATTTTGTTATACAGTAAGGACCTAAAGTCCGTCCCCCCTCCTCTAACTTCTAAACCGTTCGGTAATTTTAATGAAATTTTGAACGATAATATTTGAGCAAGTCTTGCACTTTTTGACATACCAATGACAGCTTTAAATGTCAAGGTGACAGCTGGGTCCGCTTTTGGAATATTTTTTTAAATGGAACACCCTTGTATATTTTTACATTTTTAAATTCCACATAAAATTATAATTATTTTTTTATTAAATGCATTATTAGTCTATACTTCATAGTTTCCGAGATATTGACTCTTGAAAAGTGACATTTTTTAACTTTGACAGTTTATAACCTTCTAACAGTACGTCTTAGAGCAAAACGGCTTAAATGTCCCTATCTTTAATTTTTATTATCTTCCCAAAAAAATCAACTTCCAGTTAAACCGGAACAACTATATTTCCTGCTTTCGAGTTACATCCGGTTTAACCGGAAGTTGATTTTTTTGGGAAGATAATAAAAATTGAAGGTAGGTACATGTAAGCCGTTTTGCTCTAAGACGTACTGTTAGAAGGTTATAAGCTGTCAAAGTTCAAAAATGTCACTTTTTGAGAGTCAATATCTCGGAAACTATGAAGTATAGACTAATAATGCATTTAATAAAAAATAATTATAATTTTATGTGGAATTTAAAAACGTAAAAATATACAGGGTGTTCCATTTAAAAAAATATTCCAAAAGCGGACCCAGCTGTCATCTTGACATTTAAAGCTGTCATTGGTATGTCAAAAAGTGCAAGACTTGCTCAAATATTATCGTTCAAAATTTCATTAAAATATACCGAACGGTTTAGAAGTTAGAGGGGGGGGGGGACGGACTTTAGGTCCTCACTGTATGTATCTGTAGCATCGATAAATCTTTTCCGTTCCCACACATCGTTTATACATTTATTAGTGTGTGGTACATAATTTTTCCATTTTTCCACTGTAAAATGTTCTATGTCTTCATTCCACATAACCGAAATTACGTCATTTGTTACAGAATGCATAGAACTTATTGTTGCATCATAGTAGCGCTTAAATTCCGATCAAATAATTTCAATAGGATTAAAATGGCAATGACATGTAGGAAGTTTTAAAACTCGATGTCCGTTTTGCAATGCTAGTTCGTCCAACCTTTAAAATAAAGTTAAGATGACTAAAACATAACATAAATAGCGCTTTCCAGATTACTTGAAACATTTGGGAGGGATATACTACTTCACTATTATCCAGATCTGATTCTTCATTGCAAATGGTGAAACCGGAATGTGTCTTTGTTCTAATCATGCAATAAGTAATCTTTTGACCAACTTGTATTTGGAATTATTTCATTTAGTCCAGAATAATAGGTGGCGTTATCCATGATAATAAGCGACGGTTCTTCCAAGTTTGGTAACAATTTTTCTTAAAATCATTTCTCAAAGTTTTCAATATTCATCGAATCATGATAATCACCAGATTTCAGGTCAGCCTTGAATATCAAACGTGCATTATTCACAAATTCATTTTCTGAACCAGCATGTAGAATAATATAGCATACACCCTCTGACGATTTTTTTAACTGTATGAAGAGTATCATTTTGCCAACTTCGCCTAAAAGCCCCTTTACTGTATATCAAGGTTTCATGCAGAAAAACAGGTTTTAAGGGAAATTGAGAGTTATTCTTAAATTTTCTTAAAAATCTAGTCGTTTTTGGGCTATATGTAGTGATGCCGCCGAGACGAGAAATTCTCGTGTCTCGTCTCGTCTCGTCGAGACGAGAGTGAAATTTTTTTCTCGAGAGAAGTCACGAGACGAGACGAGAGAAGACCGTTTCTCGTCGAGAAATTTCTCGTTTTTTCTCGAATTTTCTCGATTGTTAGAACACTGAATTTTAGATATCTCCTAATATATAGACAGAAAAATAATGTGTTTAACGTTCTCACTCTATCGTATTGTGAAGGCATTTACCTTAAAACAGATATTCACGAGAACAGAATCAAATTGTCTAGCCTCTTTCTTCTGTCTACGGTTAGTAGTTGACATTTTTAAATAATTACCCAAATCTGAAAAAAAGCATTTTCGATTGAAAACACAATATCAAAAAGGACCCCAGTCAAATTTCATTCACAAGGCGAAAGGCGATAGATTTTGACTAAATTTAACAATTTTGTATCAAAAATTCGAAATTCGCCAAAAACTTCTCACACAAAAATCATTAATAAAAGTGTGAATTTCATTTCATATCTCTCTTACCAGTTTTAATATTTGACATTACTTTCATAACACCCTGTATATCAACCGAAACTTTATTAGGAAATCACAGATAAAGACAACGGAGGGCCATGAAACTAGTGTTATTGAAACAATAGCATTAAGTTAATAGTCTCAATTATGACATTAGTAAATAAATTAAAAATAAAAAGTCTAATATAATAGGTAAAGTGACATTCAGTACGAATGATTCAAGTGTATGCCTTATTTTGCCTCATTTTATTACACAGGTCTCAGACATAAATTTGGCTATTGAAAATAATTATTAAGTGCGGTTAATGATACTTTTCCGCACGAGGTGGCAGTTGCACGAACGGCTCGAAGCAAGTCCGAGCATGCCACTAAGTGAGTGTGGAAACGGAACTTTTCGCACATGTTACTTACAATATTTTTCCTAATTGCGTAAAATTAAGCTTGTTCGTAATAAATTTTTGTATGTTTTGGGTAAAAGGAGCAAAAAATAAAGTGAATTTTTAAATTTTGATATGTCAAATAGAGCATTTTCGGAAATACTTCTTTAAGTTCTTTCTTTTGCACTTTTTATTAATGTAATAAAAAAATTAAGGTTTTTCCCCGGATGACATTCTGGGCTGATCCCTTTATTTAGTCGAATATTTTCCAAACTATTGCAGTTAATTATGCCCCGAACTATGCCAAAAAATAAATAATAAATCAATAATCAATTATTATTATTATAAATCGTTCTCTATTCTGTATCTTTTACCACCCCGTATATTTTGGACTGAAAATACCTCGGTGCCAAGCCTATTACATTACGTGAATTATGTCTTATGGCCGCTTGCAATATTAAGAGACGACCAGATACTTTTACCCCCTTTAAGATTCGTATAAAAAAATATTTTTTATGATTCCCTACTCACGAGACGAGACGAGACAAGACGAGACGAGACAATGGCACTCTCGAGCGAGAAAAACGCGTTTCTCGCCGAGACGAGATAAAAAAAAATTCTCGCCTCACGAGACGAGACGAGAATGGGCCAATTCTCGTCTCGTCTCGTCTCGCGGCATCACTAGCTATATGGGGTTACTCTATTAAAAAATGCCTGTTTGATACAGTACATTTACGCCATTTAAATTTCAATTTTTTAAACAGTCCGCTAAGGAACGAGTGGATATTTCAACACCATCAATAACTATAAGGTCTAGTTGTATTGAGCGAGTTGTAACATGTTCACCTGCTCTATACATCCCATTAATACGCTCTCTTATGGTATGTTTATGAATTTCGGGATGTTATCGACCGACGGGATGACAAGACACCTACATTATTGTGATTCTTAAAATTTACATTCTTTTCCATCCCCTTTGTCTTAATTCGTTGGATTGTTGAATTTAAAAGTCCCAAAGCATCAGTAATTCTCTAAAACAGATAGATATTCATAAAAACATTGCCATATTATGTCTTTCATGTTTATTATTTATGTTTTCACAATTCCTGCTTTATTATATCTACTTACCTCGTACCGCGTTAAAGGTTAAAATAGCATTTTCGGGTTTGTTCACTTTCTCTTTGAAAATAATCAAATAATTGAAAGAAGAAAATATTGTAGCATATCGGACATGTGTGTAACTATTTTTTTATATTGGAATAAGGTAGGTGAGGTGAATATGCCCCTCTTAAGCGCTTTCATTAATAAAAAATAGAAAAAAATACATATTGTTTTTATTCTATGAGAGATAAATTAATTTTCTGCTATTGTAACAGTTTTTGGAAATAATTCTTAATTTTTTTTTTGTTTTTTACCCTTTTTACCACTTTTTTAAAAACAATCAAACTGGGCATATTAGCAACCCATGTTGGTAAAATGCCCATGGGGTCAGTGCTGGATTTACCATTAGGCTGAGTAGGCTGAAGCCTAGGGGCGGCAGGATTTAGGGGGCGGCAAATTTGGCCCAAAAATTTTTTTGTCTTACAGAAATAAATGGTACAATCTTTATTCATGGTCGACGGGTAGTATTTTTTTAAATAAACTTTATTGTTGGCCGTGTCTGTTAATGGGGATAAAAAAAGGTAGTTGGAACTTTACTGGCTTTGCAGAAAGAAATTTCATTTTCAATAAAATAAGTGGGTAATCATAAATTTTTAAAATATTTACTAACAATTATTGACCAAATTTGGGCATGGTATATTAAAAAATTTTCGCCTGCGCCGCATTTCGCCTGCAACGGGCTTTTTCTTTCCCGAACCCTTCACCTCTTTCACAACTCACGAGCCGTCACTAGTATAGGGGCGGCAAAAATTGAATAGCCTACTAGCGGCAAATTTGTAAATCCGCCACTGCATGGGGTGTTGGTAATATGCGCAGCTCTGTAAAGTAAGAGAAACGTATCAAGGTTGCTTCAATATTTTTTACTTATTAAATAAAAATCAAAGACACATAATAATATCATATATTTATGTAATAAACATCTGAAATAACCAATTAAAAATTAGTACAGGTAATACGCCCAGGGGGCATATTAACTTCACTTGGGTATGGGCATATTACCTATATGGTACGTGAACAACATTTTTGTTAATTTTTGGTATAATATCAAATTATTTTTAAGACAAATATATGAAAAAAAAAATCATAAAGAAACAAGCTTTCCAATGATATATTTATCTGAATATAAATATTAGATTATAGCACATTATCAAGCGATTTAAACTGACCCTGTTTAATAACAGATACCTTCTAATCAAACACCATGCGAAACTCACGACTGTTTGAATGCAACTGACATCGGATTCACGTAACTTTGGCCGTAAAGGTTATCGTAAGCACCGTGTCAAGCATCTGTCGTCGAAAATTTAAACTACCTAAAAATACAGCGGCTGGGCATATAACCAACATGGGCGTATTCCCTTCACCTACCTTACACAGGGATCCAAGTTCAATGGTTAAAATAGTTTCACACTTGTCCGATATGCCACAATATTTTCTTTCTTTTAATTATTTTCGCGGACATTATATCATCTTATAATCAAATAATTTTAAATGTAAAGGAGTACACGCATTGAATCGACTCGGACCGGTCGACTCGGAAAAGAGCAGTCGGAATAGCAAACATCATGGGGTCGAGTCGACCGATCCGAGTCGACCGGTCCGACTCAGTGCGCGGGGTCTAATTTAATTACATGAATATCAAAAATTTCCGACTGCTCTTTTCCGAGTCGACCGGTCCGAGTCGATTCAATGCGTGTACTCCTTAATGCTTTTTCAAAATACCGTGACATTTCTGAAATGTTGTTGATTAAAAATATCACTGTCAAAAATGACAATAAAGCTTTTTTGACTGGTAAAATTATACAACATTCATTATTGACCCAAATTTACTATCTCACCTACCTAGTTCACGAATGTTAGAAAGTTAAGCACTAATCGTGACGTAACGGTCAGCGGTCATTAAACAGACTTTAATTCGAATTTAAAGCCCCATCTGCCGTCGACGAAAGCACACATGATCAATTAATCACCAGGAACTTTTTAGTTTACGTGTCCAGACATTTTAAATATTTTTTTTAGTGTTAGTATTAAATATATAACTGAACAATGTTTAGCGGAGTGCAGCTATATTTTTTGTAAATAAACAAAGTTTTATACCTTTGCTGTGGTTCTGGATTCAATTCCCCTAAAAAAATAAATATAACATTAGAAAAAGTTAAATAATAAACACCGGTTCAGAAAAAAACGTGTGAACGAGCTATAATAGTAATTTACGTTACAAGACCGGAAAGTAGTGTCTTTCAGGTGGAGACAAGCATTTTCAGGGCGAGCGTAGACGAGTCCTGGAAGCTTGGAGAGACCTGCAAAACACTAACTTTCGGTTGCGTGACGTACAATATTTTTTTTAAGACCGACAATTCGATATACTTATAATATTTTATTTTATATTATTTTTAAATGCGTCGTATGACTTCTCCTTTTGATTTTACTGGCAATATATCGTAAGTCGCTTTTCTTGTTGCTTCCAAAATTTCTTCTGAAATCTCATTTTCCGTGTCGGATAATTCAAAATCTGAATTCATATTGTTAAATTTGCGCACTCGCAAAATAAGTTTGACATAAACAACAAATTAAAAATCAACGAACTGTCACTCGACAATACATCGAAATGTTGTTGTCACAGTAACAAAATCAAGGTAGCTTGTATTATCAAAGAGCGATGGGAAAAACAAAAAACAAGGACTGACTTCTCACATACTCAGTATGTTTTAACTTTCATCAATTTCTTTATATTATGTTTCTTTTACACATCAAATTTTTAATTCCATAAAAGCTCCATTAAGGTTCTGCACCATTTTCTCTTCTGCTAAAACCATCAGCACCAAATATATTTTCTGTCTCCTGATGATGAACGTTTCTACGTTCGAAACATGTAGAGACCCTTATTGAATACTCTTATTCTATTAAACTTTGTGAAGGAAGACTTTGAGTTTTTTCTTTCTTTCCCAAAATAATAAAACTTAGACATGACATTTCTTCTGTCTCATGTATTTCCATTTGTGACATGCAACAAGGACTATAGCAACTTCTTTTTTTTTTGGTTGATTCTATTCCTGTACAGCAAAACAATTTTTTTAATCCAGGTTATACATTGGTTATATATATTTTGACAAAATATATTTTTAATGAAATTTTTTACCTTTTTGTAAAGTGAATGAGGTATACAATATTTAAAAGTGTATTGAGTTTTCTGTCTTTTATTCGTTAAAGTCAATATTCAAAAAGCAATTAAATTTACGAGTTGTCCATTTGTCTTTTGTAGCCCTGAAGAAGGTAGAGACTAGACTACCGAAACATTGACAAAAATTTGATTACATTAGTAATAAAAAGCTAGTCCAAAAAGCTGAAAAAATTATTTTCTTTAAAAGAATATGTGGACGTGACTTAAAAATATTATTATTTAAGTATGTACTTAAATCATTATGTGTTGCAAAAAACACTACAATGCAATCTACTACACTTCAAACTCCATTTTTTATTTTTCTGAACTGAAATAATATGCACTTCGACCATGACATAGCGATAAAATACACTATGCATTAAAAAAATATAAAAAAAATAATTTTATTTGCGAATTGGTACCATTTTTCATAAAATACGTTTTTCGCATATTGACTAATAATGTGCTATTTTACTAAATTCAAAATCATATCAATTTACTATACAGGGTGTCCGGAAAAAGGAGATCAATCCGTTAACCATATATTCCTTAAGCAAAAATATTATGACTTTTATAATGCCATTTTTCATTTTTGCATATTTTGTCAGTTTTATAATAAAATGCATATTTTTCATAAATTATTATTTTAGAGTTAGGTACTTATTTCAGGGATTTTCCAATCTGAAGATTATAATAATTATTTACATTTGGGTTATACAGAAGTTGTTTATTGGGGGTGTTCCAGGTTTGCAGGTATATTGTTAGGGATGTTTATTGTCAATTAATAATGCCTTATTATTATTATTATTACCTGCTTAACAAACTGTATTTATATCGATTTAAAATTTAAGTTTAAGAGACTCAATTAGTATTGTTGAAATTTTTCCGCTTAAAGTAACAACATTCCCGGTAAATTAAGGAACAAGTTGGATTTAACTGTAAAAAAGAATGAAGGATTTAAAATACTTAATTGCAATAAAAAGCATTTATGAGGTTAAACGATCTAAGGAAGTTGTATCTTATATTTTGCCACCTTAGTTGCAGTATTCTCCGATTACATAGATGTTGAAAGAAGCTTCTCCTGGTTTAAACATATTTTTACTAATAGAAGACAATCCTTTCTATTTGAAAATTTTGAAAAATATTTAGTAATAAATGCCTTTTTTACAATTTTAGGTGAAAACATTATTTACTTTTATTTTTCTTTGTTTTTTTTTGCATTTTTTTTTTAATAAACCTATTTGTTAGAACCCAATGTGTCTCTTTACCTCATTTTACTATAATAAATTAAGAAAAAATATTGCATACCAGTATGCATATTTGGTAAAAGAAATGCAAATGACTGCATACCTATTTTAAATGCAAAAAAGGCATAGTGTGGTTGTTTAAGTGTGGAACATATGGGCAGTTTTTTTATTACCGATTTCTCAGAAAATTTTATTCTTGATAAAAGTTGGTGCATGTTCGATTATCATATTAGGTGCACTTGAAATGGTTGCAAGTCAAACGGCGTACATAGTAGGCCAAAAAATATAAAACTTGTACAAGAATAAAGTTTTTTTATTAACATCTAAAATAAAAATTTTACACTTTAAATGATAGTTTTTTAAGGTGGGAGGGGAGTATCAACATGCATGCCAACCTATAACCTATTTCGGGTAGATTTATTTATGTTTTCTAGCTGTAATACAAAATTTAAGGAAAATCAGTATCGACTTGATATTCTATAGGTAATAATTAACATGTTATATAAATATCAAGAAATTTCATAAGTTATTTAAGGAGAATTGTATATCGAAAAATATCGGTTAAGATTTTTTTTAACATTATTATGTCATTGTCACTCATTGTTCTTTCACAATACAATTCTCCCAAAATTAGCAATGAAATAAATAGATATTTTTGTAATATATCAGATACTACCTAAATCATGTACCGACGATATTGATTTTCTTTAAATGTTAGTTATTAAAATAATATACTCAAAAAATCAACGCGAAATAGGTTATAGGTTGGCAATAGATTGAATGACGTTGAGAATTCAACCTTAAGCTGCATATTATCATTACTAATGTTTTATCTTGTTAAAAAGAATTTTTTTGATATTTTAAAGTTGTGTTTAATATCGTTGCAACAAACATGAAGTTTGTAATTCCTTAATAAATTAAAAATTCAAGTAAATTTTCCGAATGTGCTTGAATTTGAACAAAGATATGTAAAATTGATTTGATTTTGATTAATTTATAAATGTCTTTATGCTGAATTTAAAAAAAAAAATTGTTGGGAAATTATTAATGTTTTTTAAAAAAATATATTTTGTTATTTTAGGAGGTCCCGTTTTTGAGTCTATGCATAACTTTTATTTCTAAACAACTCTTCTTAATTAAAAAATTTTGCTAAATTTTCTGAAACAGGGGTACTTTAATCTCATGCAAGTTTTATATTTTTTGGCCTACCCTGTATGCCGTTTCACTTGCAACCATTCCAAGTGCACCTAACATGATTATCGAATATGCACCAACTTTTATCAATTTTCTGAGAAATCGGTAATAAAAAAAATGCCCATATGTTGCACACTTAAACAACCGCATATGCGCATATTTTTGCTGAATTTTAGTGCATATAATTCGCCCTTTATTGATAAGGTTGTTTGTTTACGTGATGCCGCATTTCAATGGTCACTGGTTTTACTAAACTCATGATAATAGAGTTTTTAACTCAAAAGCTGTATTTATTATTTGGTAAAACTTTGCGTTTCTAAAGTTGTTGTTTAATGTACTATTACAGCACTTAAATACCCGTCGCTTTTCGTTGTTTCTTAAGTATCCTCCAGCAGACTGTTTAATAAAACACCCAATTTTTTATCTCCTCTATATATTTTTAGAGCCAAATGAAAGAACAATTAGAGAAAAAAGATCGACTTATCGCCGCTTCACACGAGCAAATGACACAATCGCAAAACATGATTATTCGAATAAAAGAACTTGAAAAGCTTCTTCATAACGCTGAACACAAACTATTAAAAAAAGATTGCCATATTACTTGCTTGGAGAATCAGCTAAGTTGCCTAGCCGGATCTCTCAGCGCGGGCAAAAAGTTAAATAAGAAAGAACTAGATGCAGTCAAGTGTATGGCCAAACAACTTGAGGCGGCAAAAACCGAAAATAAAAGACTTCAAGATGTTTTAAATAAAATGGTTTCGATAAGCGGAGATGATCATATGAAAAAAATTTTAAAACAATCGGAGTGTGCCGTGAAGAGGGTCGTGGAAGAATTAAGCCAGCAATATAAAGACTGGGAACACATAAAAACAAAAAATCCCAAAGGAAAATTAACTACCAAGCAAGACTGTTTATGCCATAGTCCAGGTATCTAAGAGGCTTCTTATGAGGATCCTTATTTATGAAGCAAAATCATGTGATCTAGTAAATAGAAAATGGTATTTATATTAGTTTTATAATGTTAGGTCAATGAATGTGATGAAGTGTAGTACGCATCTATATCTCAAAAGTTAAAATAATAAACTAGCTTCATTTTTATATTTATTGAGCTGGAGATACAAGTGGATAAAACATTTTTTTTATCAAACATAAATAGTTGAATTATAAAAAAATTGTTAAAATTAAAAATTGGTTATAAAAAATCAAAAAAGCCATTTTTGATTAATACATTTTTAATAAATTTAAAGAGGTATGGGTAAGGGGGATGTTTATTAGCACATAAGTCTTTGCTTCATAAATAGGTGCCCTGTGCTTAAAATAACTACTGAATAGGTGGAGAGATGTCAAGCGACGACTGTGAAAAACTAAGACATGAACTCGAAGAGCTTCAACGGGAAAAACGTAAACTAGAACTAGCAGTTAAGCATATTCAGGGTCAAGGGATTCCGGAGGAAGGTCCAAAGTGTGTATGTGAAAGATCTGGTCGTTAAGATAAGAAAGTCAGAAATATGAAAAAACGATTGCAAAGAAATAATTAGTCTAAGACAATTTTTGGAACGTGAAATAAATAAATAAATAATTGATAGAGACATGTTGTTTTTGTTTGGTCGTTCAGCTTTGATTATTCCTTAATCTTGTATATCTATAACAAAGTACCTTTTATTGGATCCGATTATCATAATAATAATAATAACAGAAAATAGTACAGGTTAAGATACATTTCTTCATTGGACTGTAAAAAATAACAGCAATACCAAGAAAAAGCTATAAAAAAAGAAAATAAATATAATAACAAAAATGATATTTATTTGTGTCTAAATATAAATAATATAATAAAATACATTTAAATAATTATATTATAATTAAACAATGAAAAATAACTATTGGTGATAGTAACATACCAAATGGCACAAAAAGGCAGTATTTTGATTAATAAATGAGGCTATGAGCGCAATATCGGACTAACCCCAATATAAGTAAATGTAGAAAACTAGGTTTGAAAAATGGTGAAAATTAGTTCATTCATAATTAAAAATAATTATGAATGAACTGATTTTCACCATTTTGATCTAAAAAGATCATTCCGAATTAAATCAACCAACGTGGGTTTAAGGTTATCTACATCTAATAATTTTTTTACAAAATTTAACTAGATACTTATTTTCGACTTTTGAATGTGGGTTAGTCCACTGTGCATTCAGAATATTTTTAGTTTTTTGGTGTATTATCAGAAATTATTACTCGATACTTCATGACCAACTTTATTATTATAAAAGAAAATACAAAACTTAACAAAGTTTATCCCTTTCGTCGTCAGATGGGGGCCAACGATTTTTTCATCCAGGGCAGTAGCTATAAGAATCCTAAATCAAAAATCTTTTTAATCTTCAAATAAAAAAGTTAAAGTGTCAAATAACTGTCAAGTTTTGACAGATAAATGTCAATTTTTATTTTCTTTTCTTGTCGAGGGTTATAGCTGTAAAATTGCGAAAATTAAATTAAATTAAAAACAAAAAATAAAAATGTTATAGATACTTGAGCTGTCAAATTTTGACAGGTAAGTGTCAAATTTCTTTCTGCTCTTTATGAATCGTATTGATGAGTGAAGACTATAAAACTATAAAAGACAGGTACTTACCCCCAATTGTAATCTTGAATGGCATCCATAACACTAAGTATAAACAATTAAAACGCGAAATATTCCACAAAAGGTGCAATTATTTTATCATTCGCAAACAATGCACATAGACAGCTAACTTATAGCAGCAAGGTGAACCAACTACTGCCCATAGTCCACTTTGCTTCTCTGTATTCCCAACGGATATAAAATTCCAAAACTGAATTAGTTCTGCCAGCTAGGAGCGAGAAAAAAAAGTCGGTTGGTCCACTTTGGAGTCGATAAAAATCAATATGCCGAATAATATTCTGCAATAAAACGTTTTTTGAATTTTTGTGGGTTAGTCCCATATTGCACTCATAGCCTCAAATAATCAGTCTTCCCATCCGACCCTAAGAAAATGTTTTTTAAAATGACTTTAAAAAGCATAATAATTTAGTTTTTTTTTATATATCAGTTTGTAGATTGTCACCTATTATTGAACTATTATATTTAAAAGTAGTTTTATATTTTTCTGTATAATGTATTTGTATTTCCAATCCATATAAATTCCTGAGTTTCCCGTCTAAACTCAAGTTTTATAATATTACGTTCTCTATAGGTTGGTGTAACATGCTCGTATTTTTGAAGGCTACTCGAAAATCTTATACAATTATTTTGGAATATTTGTAACTTTTGTTTGTTTTTATAATTTATTAGCCATATTCACTAAATGGGTCTAAACTTAAAACCGTCTTAAATTGACAGTTCTAGGTTTAAAATGACAAGTGTCAGAATAAGTCAAATAATTCTAACATTGCAAAAATATATTTTTGTTTTTCTGTAAAATCATAAAGAACACGTTTCTTAATGAGGATTATTTCTTTTAAACTAAAACTATTTAGACAACGACATCCCGGTAAAATTATTTATCGATAAAACAATTTAATTGCAAAAAACTCAAATTAACGCGAGAGCGACATATTATGACGTATTAAAACAATGACACGGAGAAAATACAACTGGGAGACTATAAGATCTAAATACCGTGCGAGCAAAAATTATTTGCATCAAAGAGGGCTTGGATTAAAAAACGTAGGACTTGGTTTAGATCACAATGATATGGGGACGATATATCTAACCAAATCTGGGTTAAAATTTTGTTAAATTCATATTATGACATGATATGCCAAACTAATGAGTAATAAAAGAAGTAGACAAATACAAATTTATTTTTGTTGTTTACAAAATTACCAAAGTAAGAATATACAGAAAGAAAAAGAAAAATAATTACATAAATTGCTGAAATTGGCCACCGCCATGCTCCAAGCATAAATTCACACGTCTCTTCATATTTTCGAAAGTGTTGACCAGCATCTCTAGAGAAATGTTACCACATTCTTGGATAATCCTTTCTTGTAATTGTTCTAAATTTGCAACTGGTGTTTTAAAAATAGTGTTCTATAAATGAGGAAAAACAAAGTAATTCATAACCGTTAAACAAGGTAATCTAGGTGGGAATTCAATGTCTGATCGAAAACTGATCAATCTGTCGTCGAAAATATCCAAAACGTAGTTCGTCGTCAAGTAATTGCTCCACAAATGGATTCAAAATATTGTCTGTATACCGCTGAGCTGTAACTGTGTCATCGAAAAAAAACAGAACCAACAATTCTCTACGTTTACGTTCTCTATAGGTTGGTGTAACATGGTCGTATTTTTGAAGTCTACTCGAAAATCTTTTACAGTTATTTTGGAATATTTGTAACTTTTGTTTGTTTTTATAATTTATTAGCCATATTCACTAAAAGGGTCTAAACTTAAAACCGTCTTAAATTGAGAGTTCTAGGTTTAAAATTACTAGTGTTCAGAATAAGCCAAATAATTCTAACATTGCAAAAATATTTTTTTTTGTTCTTCTGTAAAATCATAAATAAAACGTTTCTTAATGAGGATTATTTCTTTTAATAGAACTAAAACTATTTAGACAACGACATCCCGGTAAAATTATTTATCGATAAAACAATTTAATTGCAAAAAACTCAAATTAACGCGAAAACGACATATGACGTATTAAAACAATGACACGGAGAAAATACAACTAAGAGACTTTAAGATCTAAATATTTTAATGGACTAAATTTAAAACTCTTTATTGAATACGAGTGTATATTTTTATGATATAAAACATCACCGTAGTCTAAACCACTTAAAATAATAAAATTTACAAGGCTTAATTAAATAGATGTTTCAGTACAATTTCAAATTATATTAAATTTTACGTTTATAATAAACAGTTTTTATTATTTTTGAAGAAGTAGTCCATTCTCAAAGTGGAGTTAAATCTATAGAAAAAAGAAAAGCGCAAAGACTTTCTTCACAAGTTTATTAGAATAGCTAGGCGAACCTAGAATAATTCATAATAATTAGACATGTTTCGAGTGTAGAAACACTCATTATCAGGAAAACAAAGTAAATAGTACAATGCCGATGTTGTTAGCAATAGAGAAAATAATAAGTGGGATTGAGCCGTAATGGATCTTTCAATGGTGTACACGAGGTGTAAAAAATGAATAGTCAGAAGACCGACAGGACTTCAGCATACTTACTGGAAAGTCAAAGGCTAGTGCAAAGGCCTTGTCTTGGGCAGAAAAATGAAAATAGCGAAAGAAAAATTGGAGAGTTTTAACAGACTGTGTAAAAAGGTATAAAAGTAGTGAAAAATCTTAAGTTTCATTAAACTTTGTCGCAGACATGTAAAAGTGGTGAAATGAGAGGGAAAGAAAAAAGAAAAATTGGTTTTCGTAAAATTCAATGCATCATTTAGCTTGAAGTAAAATGCTGTTGGGGTACCAGGCTTTTTACGGCCCAGTTACCCTGGCAGGACCTAAAGCATACACATTGTGTGCAAAATTAAGAGATTTTAAAAGATTTTTAACATTTTTTGGTTTTACTAGAACATCTTAGAAAAGTAACCTTTTCTTTTTTATTATGTTTTTTATGATCTTTAAAATACTACATCCATAAATTTTATGGAATCTGTAAAAAAAAAACTAAATTTGAAACTCACATATTTTCATCAATATTCCATTTTTGATTTATTGGATACGCTGTCTCTTAGACAGAATTCACACCAAAGCAATTGGCAGCAAGTAATAAGCAACATCGCATTTGTATTCACACAATTACATACTCCCCAATTATTTTTTGTTAACAGTTTTAAGATAAAAAAAAGCCCTTAATGATGACGATGATTCTTTCAGTAATGATTTAGGGTCCATCGAGCTGGTAATTGATACAGTTGAGAGCGATGATGATGACAAAATAGCCCAAGCTAAAATATCTTTTACAGATTTACTATATGCACCAAAAAATATAAATCATCCGCGTAAATAACTTTCAGTAAAGCACATCCAAAAATATTCACCTCTGCATCGAAGGGAGAGGAAATGCGAAGCATAGAAAAGCAAGTTTGACCAAGAATAAACAAGTTAAACGAAGTTTAGTTGACCAAGAAGAAAAACCCATTCAGAAGAACAACAAACAGGAAGTGGCAACATAACCTTGTTTCTTATGCGAATGAATTCGGCAGGGATAGAGAATGGTTGCTTGTATGTAATATGTGTGTCTAATGACTACATTTGAAGGAGTTAGAAGTAAAACGACCTAAGTAGCAAAATATTTATTTTGAAAAAAATACTCCAAAGTTTGGTATAGGTACATATTAAAAATTCTGAACAATTAAAATTTAGTATTTACTGCATTGGATGCAATTAGAATATTTTAATGAGTTAAAAAAGGCAATAAAATAATGATTTTTAAAACCTGACTTGGTTGTTTTGATACCAAACACATTAAATTGTTTATTGACAGGTAAATTAAAAAACGTGAACAACTTGATTTAAACCATTATTTCATACATAAATCAGACATTAAAATATTGTAAGGCTTATAATACTTTATTACACTTAAACTTTCAAAAACAAGATATCTGAATGTTTACTTTTATTTGTTCGTACACGTTTGGAATCAAAATGACCTAAGTGATGCTTAGGCGATTTTGCCGCCAAATAAGACATGCAGTTTATTTATATAACTATTTCTAGTTACAAAAAGATGGCGCTAACTTACATGTTTCATTTAGGCAATTTTTGCACCAAACAAAAATGAACACATAGAATATGAATATACAGGTTGTGTTAACAAGGTGTTCGCCTTCGATAGCGCCTAAACTATAAGAGATTTATGAAAAAGTGTTATATAAAATTATAGGATTTACCATGAAGCATACCGTAAAAAACAGTGGAACTACATAATTTTTTTTTTTAAATGAAACACCCTATATATTTTTTCACTTTCGGATTCCGCTAGAAAAAAGCTCTACAGTTATATTTACTTTTTTGAATTTGATTGCGACGTTGCCAAGTAATTAATTATTTTCTCGTATTTAAAGAATTAATTATATTAATTCATCATAGTTGTCTATGGAATCAATGGAATCAATGGAATTAAATAAAATTTTTACCATAAGTACCCAAAAGTACATGTAACCATATCACTAGTTTTTCTATTTATTATACAGGGTGTTCGTACAGTCTCGGCAAATCTCACCAATTTAAATATGCAATATTTTAATTTTTTTAAATGCACCCTGTATTTTTTTACAGATAAGGTGTATTTTTTTAATTTCTTTATTTTTTGTTAAATATGTCACGTACCTAAACCTTCTACTTTTTGAGATATTTTAAAATTTATGGTGAGCAACACGAAAATTAATAATTTTATTATTTTAATCAAGAATGCCATGGACAAAATATAAAAATGGACATAAACAGTTTTAAGAGTTCTCTTTAGAAAAACCATAAAACGAAAAAACACATAGGTATTTAAAATAACAGGTATCTTTTGTTATTTTTTGAGTGTGAATATAAATAAAATAAAATTAAAATGAAATATTAGAGATAATTTAAAAAAAATTTTGGTTATAAATTTTGTTCAATGTGTCCTACAAACATCAAATTACATGAACGAATTTTTTTTACAAATGAGTTGTTGGAGTAATGATTTGGAATACCTCTCAAATTCGATCCTGCATATTTTCTCTTATGGTAGGAGCCGTATTATATACTATTTCCTTTACATATCCCCACAAGAAAAAATTTAGCTTAGTAAGGTCAGGAGACCTTGCTGGCCAAAACACTGGGCCTCCCCTACCGATCCAACGGTCATGGAAACGTCGGTTTAAAAATTGTCTCACTAGTAGGCTGTAATGAGCCGGCGCGGCGCTCCATCCTGCTGAAACCACATACGTTCACGTGTATGTTCCGGTAACCCATTTAAATATATTTCTAAATGGTTCTGCAAAAAATCGAGATATAGCTCACCAGTAAGATTTTCAATAAAAAAATGTGGCCCAATAATATTACTTATTTCCTATTATACCAGCCCAGACATTAAGCGACCACCGATGTTGAAAATGAGTTTCCCGTGTAAAAAATGGATTGCTATTGTCATAATAATGAAAGTTATGTTTGTTCACACATCCGTTCCTATGAAATGTAGCCTCATCACTAAAGAGCGGATTTATATGTAACAAAAAAGTGCAAAATAAGTTTTTTATATGTTGTTAAAACTACTCAATATATGCGGTAACCTTTCTGAAATATGGAATAAAAAATGTACACCACAGAACAATATATTTTATTTTAAGTTTTTGTTTATAAAAAAAAGTACATTAACACTATGATTTCATTATAAAACTAATAAAGTTATTTAAATATTTCAATTACAGTAAATGACCAAAATATGATTTATATTTTCCATAGTAAAATTATGTCGTTTGTCGGTAAGTACGTTTTTATAAGCAGAAAATGACCGCTCAACGTCGCAAGAAGTAATCGGGGCATATTTCATTGAAGCAATGTCTTCAGGATTTATATCTGGAATATCTTCAATTTGCCCTTTTAGAATATTGCAAATTCTTTTCATTTGTACATATCCCGGAATTCGATGTAAAACGCCATCCATTTTTTCCATTATTTTTTTACCTATATCGCCTGGGATTAGTTTCAAATTTTCAACTACTTTCTCTAATATTTGAAATAATTTAATTAAGGGCAACTGTGTGGCTTCCAAATCGTTAATTGCGGTTGCTAACATAGAAAAATGAGCCTTGGTTCTCGGTTCTCGGTATTCCTTCGTTGCAAAATATGTTTTATATATGCGCTTATAGGCACACATATGGATATTACATTTTTATGCAATAAAAATCCAAAATATTAAGTTATATGCGAAATAAAATTTCGTATTTAGGTAGTTATTCATAAAAAAAATTAAGGGATAAGATTCTAGCTTGATCTGATTTAGCAAACAAAAGATGTAATCACATACAAATCCGCTCTCTACTCATCACTAAACGTAACGTATTTAAAAAACCGAGGTTGTTGTTGTATTATACCTTCAGCCCACTGGCAAAACGTTACTCTATTTTCATAATCTTGCAGCTCTAATTCTTGTAATAACTGGATATGATAGGGATGAAAATGTTCAGTACGAAGCATTCTTGACACTGATGATGCACTAAAAGGCAGTTCTTTGCCTAGCTGTTTAGTACTCTTGTAAGGATCTTCAACTACACTTAAAATTCTGCATGCGAGAAGTTCATGGCCAAAATACAACAAAATTAAAGATAGTGACAAAGGAGAAAATTTAAACAATAGGTACATACTTATACTTTTACCAGTATACAGAAGTCTAAAGAGAAACACTAATGACAACTTTATGTCAATGTAAAAATGTTAAGTATTTTATTTTGTCATGACCATCTTGATATATGTTTCCATTTTTGCAACTCTATTTATTTTAATATACCCAATTTTATATTTTGTCCATGGCATTCTTGATTAAAATAATAAAATTATTCATTTTCGTGTTGCTCACCATAAATTTTAAAATATCTCAAAAAGTAGAAGGTTTAGGTGCGTGACATATTTAACAAAAAATAAAGGCATGGAGAAAATACACCTTATCTGTAAAAAAATACAGGGTGTTACATTTAAAAAAATTGAAATATTGCATATTTAAATTGGCGAGATTTGCCGAGACTGTAAGAACACTCTGTATAACAAATAGAAAAACTAGTGATATGGTTACATATTATGTACTTTTGGGTACTTATGGTAAAACTTTTATTTAATTATATTGATTCCATAGACAACTATGATTGTTTTAATAACTAATTTTCTTTAAATACGAGAAAATAATTAATTACTTGGCAACGTCGCAATCAAATTCAAAAAAGTAAATAAAACTGTAGAGCTTCTTTCTAGTGGAATCCGAAAGTGAAAAATTGATAGGGTTTCATTTAAAAAAAAATTTTTTTTATGTAGTTCCAATATTTTAAGCAATCCTGTATATCATAAAATATTTTTACGTTATGCTTCATCGTAAATCCTATAACTTTTATCTAACACTTTTTTATAAATCTCTTATAGTTTAGGCGCTATCGAAGGCGAACACCTTGTTGACACACCCTGTATACTAAGGTTATTTTTACCAAAAATTGCACTTAGGCACTTTTGCTTCTGACCCCTTCATTTGCGATTTCTGTTGCAATAAATACTTTTGCCATATTTTGTACATTTTTTATGTGATCGGTTTTACTCGACAACATCGGTTAATATCGACCGGTGACGTTTTCTGATTTAAACTGTTCTATCTATGCTTACTTTTATATGATAAAACACAGTTAATTTAAAAAAAAATTATATTAATATCTCAAAAACTAATTGAAATATTGAGATCAATTAGTATAACGTCTAAATTTTAACTTTGGAAAACAAAAAAAAATCAAGCATTTTATAAATATCGAGTTATTAATTCAAAGGTGTGTCTTACAAATTTTGTGGAAAAGGCAAACCTCTTACATAACTATAAATCATCATGTACGCTCTCCTAGGTTGCTGTACTGTAATAGCTTATGTTATTGCATTATAATAAAACATGCTAAATAAGCTATGACAATTCATTGAACTATTACATCCACCCGGTTCTAGCTTTTGTGCTGACGCTGTTTAATTAATAGGTCAATATGTAATAATTAATAATAATATGTAAGCATTTTATATACGTGTAACCCCGGTGATTCTACCGAGAGGTGAACACTTTTCTTTTGTCATTAATAGAATAAACCATGTATCGAAAAACATTGCCAAGAGTTTAATTCCACTACGCTACATGGCGATCCTGCAAAAGGTTTAACTAAAAAGAAAGCCTATAATATGGTAATATGGTGAAGTAAAAATGGGAAAATAGAGAGAAAGCCCATAATATGGTAATATGGTGAAAAAAAAAATGGGAAACTAGAAAGAAAGTATATATGGTGATATGGTAAAATAAAATGGGCAGCTCGAAGTCAAAAAACCAAGATTTGACCGACAATGGAGTGGTCAATTCAAATTTTATCGTGCAAGAAAAAGAATACCACGTAACAACTGATGTCAGAATAGTATTGTATGCCATGTTGACAATGATGATTTTTCTTGTCCTGCTGAGATGTTTTCAGATGTATAGGAAGAATCTTAAAAAGCAGATCAGAAGAAATATGAGCAGTTCTCTAGCAAATGTGACAGAGGTATAAATGGATTTTTTGATTGAGTGACGTAATTGTCAAAGTAAGGTCTTACGTAAGTAGTTTTAATAGACATTGAACAATCATAGTGAAGCGTACTACGCAATATGCTCTGGTATCCTTTTTTGTATGTTATATTTTGTTAATTTGAGTCGCTATGCATATTTTTATTATTTTTTTTTTACTTTTTACCGTTCTATTATTTACCGATAAATGTATGTTCTATATGTAATTTTTTGTATATTTAATGCCAACCACTTGGGAAGATATTTATGCTAGACTGTTAGCCATAAAATTAGACGTACAAAACCAATCAAAACGGGCAATTAAAAAGCAAACTCCTAAAAGTGAGTTGATTAGGCAAGAAATTCGTGATAACATAACGTCCCTTTTTAATGATCTAACAAAAATTTTAAAATTATATTTTAATTCGCTTAACTCAGACCAAAGGTTAGCGGCGCGACAGATTTTTTTGACAGTTAGAGACAAGGTTGTTAGAACATTTCAGGTGCTCGGAGTTTCCTATCAAATCCCTACGTCTTGCACAGAACAGATCGACCCTTCTCGTTTGGACGACGATCTCGTAATTACAGACGACGACGAACAAACAGACGAACAAACAGACAATATGGTTTTGTCGGCGGTAGAATTTTTTAATTTAGCCAGTAAGATTGTTCCCCATGATTTTGATGGCTCTCCTGATAAACTACGTTCATTTTTAGATGCGCTAAATTTACTAAATAGTAACGCTGGCGACCACACGGAAAATGCTATTGCTTTTATAAAAACGCGGTTGACCGGTAGAGCACGCGACCTTATCGCAAATGAAACATCGGTAGATCAAATAATAACAACTCTAAAAACCGGCATAAAAGGCGAAAGTTCAAGGTTACTTACATCTAAATTGTTAAATCTTAAACAGAATACTAAGGACTCTATAACTTATTCCGCCGAAATCGAGGCGTTGGCCGAAAACTTGAAACGGGCTTACATTAGCGAAGGCGTACCTATCAGCACTGCTAATTGCTATACGACTGAAAACGTTGTCAAGGCCCTAAGCCAAAATTCAAACTCTGAAAGGGTTCGTATAGTAATGGAGGCTGGCACTTTTGGTACAGTGAATGAGGCAGTTGCAAAATTCGTTGGTATAAACCCGGCTTCAAGCATGTCAAACAATGTTTTTCACTTTAGACAGAGAGGTAACAATAATTTTGGTCACAATAGATATAACAATCGTGGTCGGGGCGGTTTCCAAGGATATAATCGAAGAGGGCAAAATTATAATTTCAGGCGCGGTCGAGGAAATTTTTCTCAAAATAGCACTTTCAGAAGTAACAATAACTACATAAATAGCGGTTTTAGAGGAAATAGTAATTCAACAAACTATGTCAATCAACGCCCTAGGGTTAGGTATTACGAAGCGAATGATAATCAGGAAAACCAACCGGCCCCCCAACAGGACCGGTTGGGGGAATTTTAAAAATTTACAGTTTAGATATATCTTTCTCAAACTTTGTTGTTCTTCCATGCGAAATGACAGGAGAAAAAATTACATTTTTAATAGATACTGGGGCTGACATATCCGTTGTTAAACGCTCTAAAATACTGCCAAACCAAAATATTGACACGTCGAGTCAGAGTAAAATAAAAGGAGTTACGGATGGAATTCAAAATACCTTTGGCATCACTAATACAAAAATTTTTATAGACAATGTCGGCATAAACCATAGTTTTCATATTGTAGGTCACGATTTTCCTATACCTTCTGACGGAATTTTAGGCCGAGATTTCATTTCTAGATATAAGTGCATTTTAGATTATTCAGACTGGACCATCACGATAAGATTTAAAAATAGAGACCTTCAAGTACCAATACACAGTTGTAATGACGACATATTAACAATTCCTCCCAGATGTGAAGTTATTAGGCAAGTAAATAGTCTAAAAACGCTTACTAAAGACGCTTTAGTCCTTAATAAGGAACTGCAAGGCGGTGTTTTTGTAGCGCGGTCAATAGTATCTAAAGATAACCCCATAGTTAGGATAATTAACACGACGTTTGAGACAGTAACTATAAAAAATATTCAATTGGAAACTACTTATCTAGATAATTTTGATATCTATAATATACACTCGGAACCAGTGGATCGTTATTCAAATTTAATAAAACAGTTAAATTTAGAAATGCCAAATTTCATAAAAAACGACGTTCTTAATCTTTGTAACGAATTTTCAGATATTTTTGCATTAAAAACAGATAGGTTGACGGTAAATAATTTTTATAAACAAAAATTACGGCTACGAGACGATAACCCTGTTTACATTAAAAATTACCGGACGCCTAAAGTTCTAAAAAACGAGGTAAATTGTCAAATCGAAAAAATGTTGCATAACGGCGTAATAGAACCCTCAACTTCCGAATATAACAGCCCGGTATTATTAGTACCTAAAAAATCACAAGATGGCCAAAAGGCCTGGCGCCTTGTAATAGATTTTCGCGCCATAAATAAAAATAAACTTATTGCTGACTCATATCCACTTCCAAGGATAGACGACATTCTTGATGAACTTGGTAGAGCAAAATGGTTTTCAGTTATTGATCTTATATCAGGATTTCATCAGATCCCCTTAGATGAAGAATCACGCGACATAACATCGTTTAGTGTTGACTCTGGATCTTTCAGATTTACAAGATTACCTTTCGGATTATCGGTAAGCCCAAATAGTTTTCAAAGAATGATGTCGATGGCATTCGCCGGCATTACCCCTGAAAAAGCCTTTTTGTATATGGATGACCTCATTGTAATCGGTTGTTCCGAAAAACATCACCTCGACAATTTAAAAAATGTTTTCCAAACCTGTAGAAAATACAATTTAAAATTAAATCCCGAAAAATGCAAATTTTTTAGAAAAGAAGTAACTTATTTAGGTCATAAAATAACCGATAAAGGAATTTTACCTGACGATTCTAAGTACGATGCTATAAACAAGTATCCGGTACCTAAAACAGCTGACGAGGTAAAACGCTTTGTTGCATTTTGTAATTACTATCGTCGATTTATAGAAAATTTTGCATTATTAACTTTGCCTCTCAATAAATTAACAAGAAAAAACACTGAATTTTTATGGACTAGTAAATGTCAAAATTCCTTTGACCTTCTAAAACGGGCACTAATTAGCCCCCAAATTTTGCAATTTCCGGATTTCCAAAAACAATTTATTGTAACTACAGACGCCTCAAATGACTCTTGCGGCGCTGTATTGTCACAAATTTTTGATGGCCAAGAGCTACCGATTGCATATGCGTCACGCACATTTACAAAAGGTGAATCACACAAGCCAGTTATTCTAAAAGAACTGACTGCCATCCACTGGGCCATTAAATTTTTTCGTTGTTATTTATATGGACAAAAATTTCTGGTTAAGACAGATCATAGGCCTCTCGCCTATCTTTTCTCAATGAAAGATCCTTCATCTAAGCTAACTAGAATGCGTTTAGATCTGGAAGAGTATGATTTCGAAATAGAATATATTAAAGGTAAGGATAACGTCGCTGCCGATGCTTTATCCCGAATAAGCATCGAAACATTAAAAGAAATACGCGATAATACTACATACGTGTACGCGATAACTCGTTCGATGACAAAGTCTACCACTTTAACAAAAAATAACCGGGCCAATGATAAGTCTTTTATTCAACCTAAAATTTATGAAGTTTTAGATAGTTATACAGTGTTAAATATGCCTAATTTAAAATTTGAAATAAAGCCCACCTCTTTGAAAATGACGATTAAATATAAAAATAAGATATGCGCGCGTAAAACTATTCAAATCACTAACGGCAACATTGCTTTAGAGCAACTGATGTCTCAGCTAGATTTATTGGCTAGTGAAGGAAAAGTTAACAAGGTAAAATTAAGTTTGGGCGATGATATTTTTAAAAGGTGCACCATTAATGAGTTTAAAGAAATAGGGCAAATAAGGTTAAAACATGTCACTGTAGTTCTTTGCAAAGTTGCAAAATTAGTAGAAAGCAAAGAAGAGCGATTAAAACTTCTCGATAAATATCATACAGATCCTTTATACGGAGGACACTGCGGTCAGAAAAGACTACTTAAAAAATTAAAAAGTACCTTTAGATGGAAAAATATGTCTCGTGATGTCGCAAATTTAGTGAGAAAGTGTCACGAATGCCAACTTAACAAAGGCAAGGTAACACATTTTGAACCCTTGGTAATAACCCCAACCCCCCAAACAGCTTTCGATATTGTCTGCATAGACACTATCGGTCCATTCCAAAAAACAGACGCAGGTAATTTATACGCAGTAACAATACAATGCGAGCTAACTAAATATGTTATCATTACACCAATACCAAATAAAGAAGCGGCGACTGTTGCTAAAGCCATTGTCGAAAGTTTTGTTCTTATATATGGACCACCCAAAGTCGTTAGAACAGATATGGGTTCAGAATATAAAAATCAAATTTTTGACAATATTGCAAAACGGTTGGGAACTGAGCACAAAATGTCTACTGCATACCATAGTCAAACCATCGGAGGATGTGAACGGAACCACAGAGTACTTAACGAATACGTACGCATGTACATAAATGAAACACGGACTGACTGGGACAACTGGACTCGATACTATGCATTTTGCTATAACACCACACCTAGCAGTTATCACAACTATACGCCTTTTGAACTTATTTTTGGGAAAAAGGTTGATCTCGCTTGCATAACCCAATCTCAGGTAGATCCTTTGTATAATTTAGATGCATACGACCAAGAAATTCGTTATCGGTTGCAACTAGCACATAACAGAGCTAAAATACAGCTTGAAAAAGCTAAATCAAGCAGAAAACTTTATTATGATGCTAGATCTTCCGAGATGAATTTAAAGACAGGTGACCTTGTTATGGTAACCAATGAAGATCGTACTAAGTTTGATTCGTGGTACGACGGTCCCTTCTCCGTCGTTGGCATTGAAGGTACAAATTGCATAATAAATACCAATAAAGGCAAAAATGTAACTGTACATAAAAATAGAGTTAAAAAATATGTTAATTAATTAAGAATAATTCGACAGGCCTGTCAATAATAGTGTAACGTTGATTTACTAATTTATTCCTCACCAATCATCCCTTCATCTATTTTCTATATTATTATAAGGTATTTTTAGACGTAAATTTAATTTAATTTTTATACGAATATCGTTTACGTTTTGTTTTTATTTACTATATTTTATTTCAGGGCATTATTCCGTATCAGCACAGTTGTTAGTTTATCCAAGATAATGACCTCATTAGTTGGCCACATATGTAGGTCATTCTCTAGGAAAGGGAGGTGTAATAGCTTATGTTATTGCATTATAATAAAACATGCTAAATAAGCTATGACAATTCATTGAACTATTACATCCACCCGGTTCTAGCTTTTGTGCTGACGCTGTTTAATTAATAGGTCAATATGTAATAATTAATAATAATATGTAAGCATTTTATATACGTGTAACCCCGGTGATTCTACCGAGAGGTGAACACTTTTCTTTTGTCATTAATAGAATAAACCATGTATCGAAAAACATTGCCAAGAGTTTAATTCCACTACGCTACAGTACAGGTACCATGTGTCCGGCATCCCTAATGAGAAGTTCAGTTAAATTTCCAGCTTCTTTATAATAGCCAGCTGTACCCACAGTATCCCACCATACCTGTCTTTCTGCTACCTTGTATTCCTCTGCAGCACTAAAGTTAAGGTTTTGTAGGTAGTTGACAGTTAGGGGATATGCCACTATTATATCAAGTTGTCCATTATAAACCAAAAATCTATAGTTACTTAGCAACTCAGAAATCCATGGTGCTACGCTTTTGGCGATGTCATTAGCTAAATTTTCAAATACTGGGCCGCTGTTAAATACGGTGTTTCCAATATGTAATGCATCTCTTAGCCTTTCCTGAATGTAAGTTTGCCAATACTCATCTTCGTCCTGGTCTAACTGCATATAATTGTAAACACTGGGAAGTCCAGTGGCTTCTCCGATAAGCCCCATCATCTGGACATTAAAATATTCTGTTGCTTTGGCCCAGTTTTCTTCGGCAACATATTTTTTTACTAAATCCTGGTATTCGTGCAATGTATCTCTAGTATTAGCATCAACCAAGCCTAATCCGTAAACGTAGTCTCCATAGTTTGCTTGGTTGACAGGATCACTTAATCCATTACCAGTTCCTAAGCCTTTAAGGTTAATTTTGAGGGAAGCACTTGGATTATTTTGCAAAATAGTGTAACCTATGGCAGGGACATATTTTCCTCCATAGGATTCTCCAACTATAAAGAAATCGTTTGCTTGAAGGTTAGGAAACAAAGTGAAAAACTGCACCAATGCACTGTAGAGATCTTGGCCTACTTTCGTTTGATTTTGGGCATATCCTTCTTTGGTGGTAAAACTAAAGCCAGTACCAACTGGATTATCGATATAGAGCACAGAATGATTTCTGGTCCAGCGATACTCTCGTAAATCGACACTGTTGTCTTCGTTGATAATAAAGGGTCCATTTTCAACAAATAATCCATATCCTGCTGGAGCTCCAGGGCCTCCTTGTAGCCACAATATCAATGGATCAGTTTCAGAAGCACTTTCAGATGGAAAGAAATAGAAAAATAGGTTGTTATCGAAGACTTTGTCAACTTGCAAGTAGCCAGAATATGAGACAATATTTTTAAAGTCTGAATAGTTAACAAACGCCTCTTGCCTAGCTTCCTCTATCAGGCCAGCTTCAATTAATGGTGTTAAAATAAAAGGGTCTCCTGCATCTACTGGTACTGGGCGACGTATTGTTTTGAATCTTTGGAAATAGTGACTGTTTACATTTTGTAGAAAATAAGTAATCAATAATAAAGTACCCAAAAGCTTCATAATTTAGTTGTGTGTACCTGAAAATAAGCAAATATATAAATTTAATAACAAATTATAATTTCTTGAAAAATCATTACATTTTAGGGTTAATAATTGAAATATATTATCGACATTCCTTGTTGTCCTCAGAATAAAACAAATCCATTATATTTTCCATTACTTATATATTAAAAATCGGAGTCTCATACGAAAATGCCTAAGGCCGAATAAAAGGCTACTATCTATTTTTTGTTTTTGATCTTTAATACTACAATCTTTAAAAATAAAAATTGTATTGGGGAAAAATGTCAAAAAGATTACCATGCACCTTTTAAAGGGAAACCAGCAGTAAAATAGTTATAAAATGGCATGTAGTATTCAAAATTTCTCATTCTCATTTAAAAAAAATTAAACTTGATGGCACCATACTTTTCGAGTGCACCCTGTATAAGTCAAAACATTTTCAAATAGCCAGTTTACATTGGGTGCAGTCAATGCGATTGCAAAAAACTTGCCTCAAGGCATGCGCTTTGGGGCTTTGGTGACTTTGTGATCAGCTGATGCAATTTTGCTTGCAGCGCACGAAATTTAGTCCAGGGTCGATAATTTTTAAAACCAAAAAAATAATAGTAGGATGAAACCCATTGAAAAAGGAAGAGAATATAATAAAAATGAAAGAAATAGTATATTACGTACCGAGGTGGAAAGTGTTTCATTACTGTTGAGAGATGAGATAGTTTACCGAGACTGGAAGCGTCGAGGTAAACTATATCTCGGAGACAGTAATGAAACTTTTTACCGAGGTTTGTATACTATTTTATTTACAACCACATCCTACATCCACTTTTATAATTTTTAACTGAAAATATTATTAAAAGAGAAATGTCATTTTGACGTAGTATTATAGAAAATATACATTTAAAAAAATCAAATAAATTTACAAGTAGGCATATTTTCAAATTAGGCGACGGTTGTCAAGGAAACGTTTGTTTGAAATTAAAACAATAAATGTCAGTTCAAAACTGATCTTTTGCGATCGATACAATTTTAATAAATAATTCTCTGTGAGCCTTTATTCTTGTTATTGATGTTTCTTAAGTTTTTCAATAAATATGAAATTGACAAAAAGTCTTTATTTAAAAAAAATTCTACTTACGTTTAGTAATAGGGATAACATTTTAGTTAAAATATCACATTTTAGTGTACTGAAAATGAGGGCGGGGAAACAGGGTGGGAAGGCAGGGCGGGAAGTAGAGGTAGGTAATGTGACACTTCCCAACCTTCAATAAAGTCAGTAATGTCAACATTACATGTATGGTTGTAAATAAAAATAATTTACGGGCGATCCGAGGTCGGGAAGTGGAAGAGGGTGAGTTTTTAAGGGTAGAAAACGATTTTATTTACAACCATACATGTAATGTTGACATTACTGACTTTATTGAAGGTTGGGAAGTATCACATTACCTACCTTTACTTCCCGCCCTGACTTCCCACCCTGATTCAAACGATCAGACTTGAACTGACGTTTATTGTTTTAATTTCAAACAAACATTTCCTTGACAACCGTCGCCTAATTTGAAAATATGCCTACTTGTAAATTTATTTGATTTTTTTAATATATATTTTCTATAATACTACGTCAAAATGACATTTTTCTTTTAATAATATTTTTAGTTAAAAATTATAAGAAGTGGATGTAGAATGTGGTGTAAATAAAATAGTATACAAACCTCGGTAAAAAGTTTCATTACTGTCTCCGAGATATAGTTTACTCTCTCGACAGTAATGAAACACTTTCCACCTCGGTACGTAATATACTATATCTCGATTTCCGGCAAAACTACTAGTCCTATGGAAAAACGTTAAATGTCAAAGTTGTAGGTAATAAAAAGATCTACAACTTTTGTATTTACACTTTTTTCACATAACCTCAAAATTTATGTGAAAAATTCAAATAACCAAGTTTTTGGTTTTTATTTTTATCTTTTACAAAAAAAAAATTCTTTTCACGAAATTTAATGAAAACTAACCTTTTTATGTCCCAAACACTGTAATTTTTTTGATTTAAAATATTTATTTTTTCACCTTATTTTGACTTAATATCGAAAAAGCACCCTAATTAGGGTGCTTTTTCGATATTAAGTTAAAATAAGGTGGAAAAATAAATGTTTTAAATCAAAAAAATTAAAGTGTGTTTGGGACATAAAAAGGTAAGCTTTCATTAAATTTTGTAAAAAAATTTTTTTTTGTTTAAGTTAAAAATAAAAAACCAAAAGCTTGGTTATTTGAATTTTTCACCTACATTTTGAGGTTATGTGAAAAAAGTGTAAATACAAAAGTTGTAGATCTTTTTATTTCCTACGACTTTGCCATTTAACACTTTTCCATAGAACTTGTAGTTTTGCCGGAAATCGAGATAAATCGTTTTCTACCCTTAAAAACTCACCCCTTTCCACTTCCCGACTTCGGATCGCCCGTAAATTATTTTTCCTTTCATTTTTGTTATATTCTCTTCCTTTTCCATCCTACTATTATTATTTTTTCATGTTTTACCATTTTTAAAGGCTTCAGCCCTGGTCTAATTAAGAAATGTTCTAATTTGGTTGCGAATGGTAATTCTAGTGATTTTTTAGGAATATTTTCAATACCAACCTGATAAAAAATTATTTGTGTTTTAAATCGTTGAGTATATATATTTTTTGTTGATTATTTCAAACTTCCTTTAGTTTAATGTATTTAAATTAAAGTTATTTCTACAGTATATTGTATTTCAAAAACAAATCTCTGGCAGTAAGTTTGGTAATTCAATAACTCCTTATTTAATTGGCTCATATTGCATGGATGTTTTAAAATGTAGTTACTATAACTTGCATGCCTTAACTTGCACCTAATGTAAACAGTGTTTAATTGTGCACAATACCCACTCCAATCGTAACTTTAAGGCATGCATACACGGTACACATACTTTACGTACTTTCTCCTTTACGTTCGTTCCCAATAAAATGTTAAGGTTTTATATTAAACTTGGATCGCCCATGAAGGCTTTTCTTTTTAATAACATAACCTAGGTTATAAGATAAATAGGTGGCAATTTTATTTTTTAACTGATACCTAATAGAACATAAAATAGGTTAAAAGTAGTACCTATATTCAAGAAAACTAAATTTGCAAAATAACTCTTACCTCTATTTCGTAAAGACAAATTATACATATACAAACTATGCTTCAAAGTAACTAAAAATACAAATTATATTTTATGATAATCTTAAAGTAAAAATTATTTTTAATGCATCAAAACAAGTGGGGGAGAGCTAGTCTAAACGAGGTAGGAAGCTAAAATGAAATAATGTGTTTTGTTAAAAATCTATTATATACTATAAGGTTGAAGAGGTAGGACATTATGGAAGCCACAAATCCTATGTCTTTGAAAAACAAAATTTATTGACTAAATCGACCAAGAAAAATTGACGGAAAATATTTTTAAGTTTTCAGAATGATCGCTAGGGGGCGCAATTACTATGATATAACTAAAAATTCAATTTTTCTCGGAATAATCGAAAAGATTATTAATTTCTCAGATATTTTGTTTTATTAGACTTTTTTTGTATCGTCGATAATAAGGGCGGGGGAAGTTTGCAAAAAAATCATGTTTAAAACTGCTGTAACTTCCATACCCTCTATCGAAATTTAATCAACTTAGTTTTGTTTTAAAGCTAATTTTACATTTATTAAATATCCAAATGTTGTGGTGATGGTTAGTTCACCCTGCGTCTTCTAGAAGGCGTTGATTAGCCAAGATTCGATTTTTTAGAGTTTTCTTAGCAAAAGCAAATGGCATGCTATATTTGTATACGACTGTGCTTAAGCAGCATAAAAATAGCTACATTTTGGCGCAAACCGCAATTCGATATCTTTATTCCTTCTCGACTTATTTGCAAATATCCAGTTTGTTTAAAAAAAAATTAGCGTAACATTACTTTAATCATGATATCTATGGAAACAAATTTTTGACAACCATTGCTGGGTATTATGAAAGGCACCATCAAAAGCAAAATCGTAAAGTTTATTTAACAACTAAACTACGAAAATGAAAAATAACTTTTATTTTAAAAACTCTTAAGATCTATAATGTACCTACTTTAACGCCAATAAAACAAAATAAAAAATTATAAACTACTAAGCCAACAGTAACGATGGAATATTATGTTTAAATAAGGAAAACGAAATGAAAAAATTAAATCGACAAAATTGTCTTTACAAGTGTTCAAAATGTATTCCATTATTTTCAATGCAACGATTTAATCTGCGTTTCGTACTTGATACTGCTACCTCAATTTCAGCTCTTGAAATGTTGGCAATGGCACCTTCTATCCGTTGCATCATGTTTTTCGCAGTAGTCGGACGAGTTTGAAAAACAATGTCTTTTAGTTTGCCCCATAAATAAAAATCTAACACAGTGAGATCTGGAGACTTAGGCGGCCATGGAAATAAACTTCCTCATCCGATCCAGCAGTTCGGGTAGGTTTGATCTAAAAAGTCACGGACTACTCGAGAAAAGTGTGCAGGGCACCCATCATGTTAAAGCCACATGTCATTTCTGGTTACTAATGGGACCTCTTCTAATAGGGGTGGCAATTGGTTCCTTAAAAAATTTAAGTAAAGATCGTCATTTAAATATTCATTAAAAAAAAAACGGACCAATAATCCGGCCATCCAAAATGCCACACCACACATTTACACTCCATCGATTTGGATTGTCTACTTCACGCATCCAGTGAGTATTATTCACTGACCAGTAGTGCATGTTGTGCAAATTGACTCATCCGGCATTTGAAAAGGTAGCTTCGTCAGTCCATAGTGTGCGAGACAAAAAATTCTGATCTTCACGAACCATATTTCTTAGCCAGTGGCAGTAGATTAGTCTGTGTTTAAAGTCAGTTTCCGACAGAGCCTGATGTAATTGCAAGTGATATGGATAAAGAGATTGGTTCTCTAAAATTCTATGCACCGACGTTTTGCTTATGCCTAAGTCAGATGTTATTGTCCTTGTACCTAAATGAGGATTAACCGGAATATAGGCGAGAACAATAATAATATTATTTTAATTTCTAATGTGCCTATTTCTCCTAGGTGCTGAAATATTATGCACCTAACCTGTTTCACGCAATCGTCTAGCTAATCGGCCAAATACTCCTCTACCAAAATAAACCACCAACATGAGATAGGCTTCTGCGGTAGAGTAAGGTATTTTTAACAGGTTTAAAATTAAATTTAAAATCTCAAATATAATCAAACCAACTTTTTTACTTTTTAATATTAAATATTGAACAAAATTGTAAATACAGAAGAAATTTAAAAATTAACTTAATGTCAACGTTGCCTAGCAACCAGCAATGGTTGGCAAAAATTTGTTTCCATAGATATCATGATTAAAGTAATGTTACGCTAATTTTTTTAAATAAACTGGATAATTTGCAAATAAGTCGAGAAGGAATAAAGATATCGAATTGCGGTTTGCGCCAAAATGTAGCTATTTTTATGCTGCTTAAGCACAGTCGTATAAAAATATAGCATGCCATTTACATTTGTTAAGAAAACTCTAAAAAACCGAATCTTGGCTAATCAACGCCTTCTAGAAGGCGCAGAGTGAACTAACCATCACCACAACATTTGGATATTTAATAAATGTAAAATTAGCTTTAAAACAAAACTAAGTTGATTAAATTTCGATAGAGGGTATGGAAGTTACAGCAGTTTTAAACATGATTTTTTTTGCAAACTTCCCCCGCCCTTATTATCGACGATACAAAAAAAGTCTAATAAAACAAAATATCTGAGAAATTAATAATCTTTTTATTTCCGTTATTAAATAAGAACCTTAATTTCGATTATTCCGAGAAAAATTGAATTTTTAGTTATATCATAGCAATTGCGCCCCCTAGCGATCATTCTGGAAACTTGAAAATATTTTCGGTCAATTTTTCTTGGTCGATTTAGTCAATAATTTTTTTTCAAAGACATAGGATTTGTGGCTTCCATAATATCCTACCTCTTCAACCTTTGTGGGACACCCTGTATATGCACTTGCAAGCACGCCAGCTGGAATATCTAATGTCACGCGGTGACGCAGTTTAGTTGTTGGTTCGTTCGTCGCAATGTTATTTGTTCGCTCTCGTTAATAAAGCAATTTACTTTTTCTTTTTAACTTTTCATAATTTTAAAGTTACCAATGCGATTATATAGGGTTTTAATGGACAATCCATGTTCTCAGGCGATTTAAAAACAGAAACACTTATGGCGGACAGAAAGACCGTTTGGGGAAATTTAATAAAAATATTTATACAAAAAATAGTTTTGTGTGCGGGTGTGATGTATTTAATAGAGTGTTTTCTTTTATGCGTGTTTTTATTTGGAGGGGGGGACAAACTTGTGCTCTCGAAACAGAGCCGATGACCTTGTTTATATCTGGAAAAAATTAGAAAAACATGAAAAATGTATACACAACATGTTTAGTTATGTATGATTGGTAAAATTACCATTCAAACTCAGTTAAATTATGTATGCAGTAACAAAATAATTTAAATGTCAGTTATTTAAATCAAATTATAAATTGCGTTCGTTTTTGCGGGGAAAACCTTCTGTTGAACAAATTATTATAAAACATTAACTAAATTAAATTTTGCTTTTTTAGTTAGTAATTCAAACAATTTTTCGCCTGCGCGCTTTTTACCTCTTAATTAATTTTTTTCCCTACCTTCCTGAAATGTCACTAGCCATGAGCGTCGAAAGCAAAAATGCACACAAACAGATTTATATCTGTTGTATGTTTTGTATGTGTTTAATATCAATACCAGAAGATATAGCCACATGCTGTGGCTGGCTAAAAAACTTAAAACTAGACTATTGAGTGGGTATCCCGTTTTACCTAGCTCTACCCTTGGTATTTCTGTGTTAGAAAACTAAAGGACTTTCTGTTATTGTTATGATTATGTACTACTGATAACATAGGTATTTAATAATCTAAGTTGATTTAAATCAAATAAACTTTGATTTAATATTGAACCCAAGCGAAGGAATCAAAATCACATTAAATTTAAAAAGTAATAGCTAATGTTCCCATAATAGAGACATGTGCTGTAGAATAATAATTTAATATGATTTTATGCACTACGGAGTTTGGGTTTGAGATTAATTAATGTATACCTAGTAAAATTACTTTTTGTTAGAGGTTATTAAAATTAAGCCAAAGTCCCATGCATTCGACGTCCTGTCCAAATTTTAAAAAATCTGAGGTTATAAAAACTTTAAAATTTTTATATTTTTTTAAAATTTTCGTCACTAGTATTAGTTTTGTTTAGTGCAACCTCTTAACCGAGAAGATTTTTTAAATTGACAGACAACAGATTTTCTGTAATTAGACACAGTAACGTCAGTAACAGGAGAAAAATACACTTTTAGATATTTTTTTCAGTTTTCTCTTTGATAATGCGAGAACAAAATTGGCCTTGAAACGTTACAGTCGTATTATAATACGTTTTGTATAGATTAAGGTTCTGCAAAAACAAATAAGTATACAACACTATAGATATAGGTTAGAGACCAATTATTATTATTTAGTAAAAGTCACTAACAATAACTTCTACAGGATTTTTGTTCTATTTACTTTCATTAATTAAAAAAAAATGATTTCTTTACTTTGCTGTAATATTCAAAAACTGTATTTTAAATTTGAATTCTTTAAAAATCCACATTTGTATAGAATTTATAAAAGCTACTAAACCAAAAAAAAAAACACTCTCTTAATCACATCTAAAAATTAATTGGCACTTACCTATTATTAATATTGTTTTAATTTCTGGATGACATCAAGCGTTCGTGAGACTATGAAATAGTTGTTTGCCAAAATTATTAAAAACTATTCAATAAGAAACTTTTTTAGTTATCAATATGCTATTTAAATTAATTAAATAAGATAATACTAAACCTTAATAGATTTCTATAGCAAAATGACTTTAGTTGTTACAAAATCCCTAATAGGCTAAAGTTGTACGTTTTTTTGGTACTTTAACTAAATAATTAAAATAATGTTAATATTTTGAAACGGTTGATAGATAGGTCTAGGGCATGATTTATGAAAAATGTCTAGAATTCATTGTAGAATGTAAAAATAATCTTAATACAATAATATCAACGTTCTATTAAAAAAATTTAAGTAGACATTGACATACATCGACAAATTTATTTGACCAAATTTTTGTAAATTACAAATTGTAGCAAGTCGTACAAAATATAAAGAATTCCTGGACGCATGTATTTGACTAAATTAAATATATATAAAAACATTATTGTATAAGAACATAACATACACAAAGGTTATAAACAAACAGTTATAACAAAAAAGAGTTAAAATTTGAATGTTGATCATCAAAGTATTCTACCATTCAGCAGAAAGCATGGGATTCAAAATGGGAAATTTTATTAATTACGTCTTTAAATTTTTTAATATATTTGAATATTTCTCACACTATAACAGCAAAAATTTGTTAAAACAACCCATTCGCTGTGATTGTATCCATATTATACTCCCGAACTGAATAAAAACAGTGACGGCGAAAGGATTTTTTAATCATAGATTTGAACTTTAAATATAATAACTGAGCAGCTTTACATTTTCAGGCAGTGCATTATACAATAAGATATTAATAGAATTATCCTTGGCCTTCTTGTAGCAAAATTTCTTAGGTCTGATTAAGTCAGAACCTCCAGTTGAGTGTTTGTTTGAAGGTTGTAGACAATGATGTGTCTTGAGTAATAGATGTGTTTTGGACTACCATAGCCTTTAGTTTTTCAGATAACATACCCATCATATCACATATACCTTATGTCAAGGGAATCTCCGAAAAAATTCGAAGGATAGGACAATAATATAGTACAACATCCGAACAGTCTTCAGTTCCAAATATTCCTTAAGAAGCCACCTGACGAAGACAAAACCAACAAATCAAAAGGATACGAAGAATTGTGTATACAGAATACCTTGCGAATGCGGACAATCCTATGTTGGTGAAACCCTATACGACCTCTCCAAACAAGGATCAAAGAACATCGAGAACACGCACTGAAAGGAGAAACAAACAGATCCGGTGCAGCAGACCACGCTTGGACCCACGGCCATTATTTACAATCGGCAAACGCAAAAATTATACTTAAAGAAGAGCATTGGCGGAAGAGAAAATTCCAAGAAGCAGCTGTCATAATCCAGAACACTGACTGTTTCAGTAAACCTTCTGCAGATATAAGAAACATTTGGAAGCCCTTGTTAAATAGGTGTAGGCTCAGATTGAGTAGTGATGCAAACGTAATGCGGATGACGTAAGCAGATAAATAAACATGGTGACGTAAGTAGATGACTCACTACTGCACCCGATCATACGTCACTAGCTCTGCCCCCCCCCCCCCCCCCCCCCCCTCCTCCTAGGTAGTATAAATAGGCTCGTAGCTTTGTAACTTGTTTAGTATTCACCTGAAGACGACTGGAGATACTTACCAGTTGAAACGTTGTGATATGAGAAGCTAAAGGCAATGGAAGTCCAAAACACATCTATTACTCTAGTTGAGTAGTTATGAAAATTAGAATTTAAGAAAACTATTCTTGTTTTTTATGAATTTCGAGCAGTTGATAGAGTATAAACAGAGAAGGTAGAGGCACAACTCTAAACCTCTTAAAATGGGGCTGACAGTGGTCAAAGCAACCAGCATCGGCAATCACACGGATAGCTTTCTTTTGCAGTCTAAAAGATTGAATGGCCGATGAAGAATTGCCCCACAATGAGAATGAAAAAGTATAAAATAAACAGTTAAAAGGGTAGAACTTTTAATCTACGCAGGACAAAGGTAGAGGATGCTAGTTTTTTGTAAGTAAGACTATTAACATATGCAGACCAGATTAATCGATTGTCAAAGTGGAAACTCATAAGTAGCATTTATATGATTCACCCAGTATAACTTTTTTTTCTAAAAAATGCATTTAAAAAAATAAAAATGACGGGTCCGAGCGATTCTTGATTAAGTGGGTGGTATTCTATATAAACGGCTGATCCGTTTTTTAATCATAACGCTGTAGAGTGTAGATATCTTTTATAAATTCGCGGGTGCATGTGTAAACGGGTTTAAGTCAATTTTAGCTGAAAATGAGTTTAAGTCAGGACCGAGTATAAAATTTGCTGTAGAACGTATGGGTAAAATGGGATAAGTCAATGTGACTAACAAATACCGGTAATTTCGTTGTGCCCTATGTTATAAGTCAAAAATATTGTGGCAAATAGTATTATGTCAGACTTAAATCAACATTAATTCATTTATGTCTAGTATAGGTATGGACAAAATGATTTAAGTCAGACATATGACCTACTACACACTAATTTGCTTAAATAGGTTTGAGAAAATGGAGCTATGTCTGACATACAGTCGATGTTTATCCTGATGACATCAGTTCCGATGAATCCAATGCTTAGGGGAATCTGCATTTTTCTTATGTTTATTATCATAATTATAATAATTATTGTAATGTGGTATCTTGTTTTGAATGTTTAACTCTTTCAGTTGTAATAACATTATCATGTCGATCTAAATAAATTAAGTTTATTTTATAAGCACCAGTGTATTATATTATATTGTGTGAAAAGATTTAAGTCAATTTTTTTATATGCAAAATGGTATAAGTCACAAAAAAATTAAATTAAAGAAAAATTACAAATATTTTAAAAAACCAAAATATCTAAAGCAACTAACACTAGTCTACCAAATTAAAATTATATCATGTATCTTAATTAATTCCTTTTTGCGCACCTCACAACCCAATTCAAATAATTCATTATATCTCAAAAGCAGTTTTTTTGACTTAAACCCGTTTACCCATGCACCCGCGAATTGTACAAGTCATCTCAAAATGATTGTAAAATAAATCTTATCTATCTAATTTAAATGATATACCTATTATGCTTCAATCTACATAAAAATAATACAAAACTTATTTTTATTTTACATGAGTACCTACCTATTTAAGTACTTAGGTGGCGTAGACAATAATTTGATAGTATATAATAGGAAACTGAAATACATTTTAAGCTAGTTAGGCAGTTTATATATTTATTTATTGATATGTACCAATTATATACAAAATGTAATTTTCCTTATAAATATAAATTAAAAATATGGGAAAGGGGTAACGCATCTGACGGTAACCTAATTAGCAATTAACTATATAGCATCATCATGATGTAAATACTATTGCCCTAAATAAAATAAACAGTAAACCTGGAAACTATACGTTACACCCTAACCCGTTTGCAGTATTTTCTTTTATTTAAAATAAAGCATACACACACAAAAAAACGCATGAATTCGTTGCAAACTCAATTAATACCTCTTAAACAAATATTGTTATAAATTTTGTGGAAAAGGCAAACCCCTCACAAAACTATATATCATCATATATGCTCGTTTAGGCTGTTCTATAGGCACCATATGGCCAGCATTTCTAATGAGAAGTTCCGTAAGATTTCCAGCTTCTTTATAGTAGCCAGCTGTACCCTCAGTATCCCACCAGACCTGTCTTTCTGCTACCCTATATTCATCTGCAGCACTAAAATTAAGATTTTGTAGGAAGTTTACGGTTAGGGGATATGCTACTATAATATCAAGTTGTCCACTATACACTAAAACTCGATAATTGCTTAGTAACTCAGAAATCCATGGGGCTACGCTTTTGGTGATATCGTTAGATAAAAGTTCAAATACTGGTCCGCTATTAAACAGGGTGTTTCCTGCATGCAATGCATTCCTAAGCCGTTCCTGCATATAAGCTTGCCAATACTCATCTTCGTCCTGGTCTAACTGTATATAATTGTATATACTTGGAATGCCTGTAACTTCGTTAATAAGGCCTATCATCTTATTGTAAAAATATTCTGTTGCTTTTGACCAGTTTTCTTCAGCAACATACTTCTTTACCAAATCCTGGTATTCATGCAGAGTATCCCTGGTATTAGCATCAACAAAGCCTAGTTCATAAACGTAGTCTCCATAGTTTGCTTGGTTTACTGGATCACTTAATCCATTACCAGTTGCTAAGCCTTTTAGGTTGATTTTGAGAGAAGCACTTGGGTTATTTTGCAAAATAGTGTAACTTATTGCAGGTGCATATTTTCCTCCGTAGGATTCCCCAACTATAAAAAAGTCGTTTGCTTGAAGGTTCGGAAACAAAGTAAAGAACTGCAGTAAAGCACTATAAAGATCCTGGCCTACTTTTGTTTGATTTGTAGCATATCCTTCTTTGGTAGTAAAACTAAAGCCAGTTCCAACTGGGTTATCGATATAAAGAACTGAATGATTTTTGGTCCAGCGATATTCACGTAAATCGATACTATAGTCTTGGTTGACAAAGAAGGGTCCATTCTGAATAAATATTCCATATCCTGCTGGAACTCCAGGACCTCCTTCTAGCCATAAAATTAGTGGATCATTTTCAACATCACTTTCAGATGGAAAGAAATAAAAAAATAGGTTGTTATCGAAGACTTTGTCTACTTGCAAGTAGCCAGAATATGAGACAATATTTTTAAAGTCGGAATAATTAACAAACGCCTCTTGTCTAGCTTCCTCTATCAGGCCAGCTTCAATTAATGGTGTTAAAATTAAAGGGTCTTCTGCATCTGCTGGTACTGGGCGGCGTATTGTTTTGAATGGTTGGAAATAGTGACTGTTGACATTTTGTAGAATATAAGTGATCAATAATAAAGTTCCCAAAAGCTTCATTTTTTGGTTGTGTCATCTAAAAATGGGTAAGTGAATTTAATAGTAAATTGGTTCTTGCCAATATTGCATTTAGTCTAATTAATACACAGGACCAGTCACGTTGAGTAAGTGAGTATTAGAAGATTTCGGAAACGATTAAAGTTATCTTTTTCAAAATTTGGTAGCAGGCATAATTGACTATGAACTCTTAAAATATTATATTTTTACGTTTGAATCACTTCCGGTTATACCGTAAGTTACGGCCAACTTTGATATTTTAAATAAAATATCCTACTTTGCATTTTTAAATATCTTATTATAATCTTAAGCTACTTTTGTTAATAATAATCTATATCTATCTCTAACTGTTTTTGAAACTATCAACTGGAATGCTACTTCTGTTAAAACAAGAGACGGGATTATTCCATTGTTACTTAAGAAAACACTTACAACGAATAGCAACTTATATTTTTGGGTAAAGTCCGTCCGGCGAGTGAATTAATATTTGCCATAAACCGATTATGGTCAAAATTATTCTACAATAAAATAGACAGCGGTCCACAAACAATTTTAATTACTTTTAGCTACATGGGCCGTAATTAAAATTTTCATTGCAATTATTTATTTATTTTGTATTTATTAAATTATCTAAACTTTTTATAATGATAATAATAATAATAATAATAATAATAATAATAATAATAGTTTTATTACATAGTAGGTAGGTACATTTATTTTTTAAATTTATTTATTTCTAATCTTCCTGTCTGACATAATGTAAATTGTATAGGAATGCTTGACAAATCAATACTTATAAACTAAAACTTAAATATAGGCATCTATAGACACATATTTATTCAATCTATTATAACATTTAGAAATCGAAAATAGCTGGAGCTGGCTCTTAAACATTTTTAAACCTACAACATTTGGTGATTTATATATTATTTTGCGTCCTATAGGGGGTTATCAATCATCAATATATTCACTTTCACTATAATCACTGTTGTCACTGTCACTATTAGAAGTTATAATAATTGGCCTTATTTCCTCAATGACCTGTACAGAATCGAAAGTATCTTGAATCAATTTTTTTACGTGGTCAATACATTTTGACCAAGTCTCTGGTTTAATCTGTTTTAAAGCTTCATTCCATAAATTTAAAATGCTTTCTTCATTAGTCGTTTGATATGCATGCTTGTCATAGTAGTTTTTGCAAATTCCCCACACTAATTCAATAGCATTAAAATCACAATGGTATGGAGGCAAATGTAACACCTTGTGACCGTATTTTCCCGCTAGGGAGTCCACCATGTATGACCTATCCTTACAAGCAGTGTGAATCTTAATTTCGGTTAACAAATCTGCTTTCAAAAATATATGGTCGTTTCTTATTTTTCTTGTGTTTAGCCAGTTCCTCAATTCATCTTTGGTGAAACTATTGTTTGGTATTTTTTCATAAACTCTTGAGTAATATGACGCATTGTCTAAAATAATGATCCGAGGGTTCTTCTAGCGATTTTAGCACATATTCTTGAAACCAGTTATCGAATATCGCGGCAGTCATACTGTCATGATAGTCCTCCACTTTCTTCGATGAAGTAAAAACTAAACTTGAATCTGGCAAAAATCCTTGTCGGCTTCCGGCGTGTATTATGACATATCTTTTTCCATTCCCGGAGAAAACCCTTGAATAGCAGTATTTTGACCCATCCTGCCATGAACATTTTGTTTGGTTTCCCTTCGCAAAAATCCATGTCTCATCTAAGAACACAACAGGTTTTGAATTTTCAGACTTCAAATTAGCTAGGTATTTCCTCAAAAACGACCACCGCTTAGAAACAATGTGTTGTTGCTCACAAAGAATTTTTCGGTTGTTAGTTTTGTGGTACGTAAACCCCAACTGCTTTAAAATTAATGAAAGACTACTTCGTCCAATGTCACATATCTCTCTATTTTTGATTTTCTCAAGAATCGAATCAAGAGTTACCACCTCTTTCTGTTTGTACATATCATAAATAACTCCTCGTATTTGACTTTTAACCCCTTCTGGCAAATCCTTGGTTTTCAAACTTAAACGGCGTTTTTTATTTTTCTTTTCAATCTGGTCGTCTTTTTCTAAATTATGAATATTTGCCAGAGTTCTGCGTGATATGCCACAGGAATCCGCTGTTCGTTGTTGTACCGCCATCGTAGATAATAACGGACCACCATTCTCCCTCTCTTTCTTGAAATATTCCTCAACTTTTATAATAAGACGCCTTTCATTCGGTGTAAGAACATGTTTATCAGAAGCCATTTTAATATATCTGCTTTCGAACGTTACGTTAGCAAGTGAGACAAGAATAAGGCGAACTAACCCAAATATTCTTTATAATCAATTGTTAATAAATCCCTATCCCCAGTTTCAGTAACTTACCTGTACATTATGCATTTAATTACACCTAATAAATACATTTAATTACACCTAATAAATACTTATCGAGTATATTTATTAGAATTACGCAAAATGAATAAAGAAATCCCCAGTCCCAGTCACAACCTGTACATTTAATTGATATAATAGATTTCTTATTGAGGGTTACTGGAATTTGCAGGTGCCAGGGGTTATTTAATTTATGCAACCTTAATCCGATATGTGAATTCATTCGCTGGACGGACTTTAGTTACTTTATGTAGTGCGTATGTGTAAGTAACACACACACCCTCAATGTTCGATGCGTACATGCGGACTTCGAAAAAGTTAAGAGGTAAGAAGATGGCTATTTAAAATAATATTTCAAAAACAAATTGACAAATTTTACCGCTAATCATACATTATAGAATGTAAAAACTGCTGTGCTCCCTGCTTTTTTTAATTCAGAAATAATGCCGTAACCAAATTGTTTTTTTTCTAAATAATTATTTATTTTATTATAATATTTGAAGTATTTTGTTGTTATTTTCGGATTTTTTCCTCTTCGTTCGTTGCCAGGGCCATTCTTGAGGATACCCACGGTTTAACGTGGTTTCCGAACCACGATCCTCAGTAATTATGAGCATCCCCCATGCAAAGGCTATCAACTCTTGGTTTTGCGCTTTTTATGACCTACCGATTGGGGAGTGTGTTCCTTCCCCCGCACCCCATGAGATACGATCTCATCCGGCCTGGTTACAGGCGTAAATGCGGTGGGTTTGGGGGAAGATACATTTTTCACTCTTCCTTAATTTTTGCTCGACGCTGGACCCACGTCAAAACTTATACCACTAAAATCCACCGGGCTCCAATTATTTTGCTGGCACTCTCGTCCTAGAGTTCTCAGTGACTGCCGCGTTAACCACGGAGCCGCTGATGCCTTATTCGAAGTATTTGTAATTTTCATTTGACAACTTATTAAGCCCTTAATTACTTAACGTAACCTCAAAATACTCGCCTTTTTATCTCTTATGGTTTTTAAATTTCCATGTAAGCATAAAAAAATGTAGCACCCTATAAAAGACTGACTTTAAGCTTACCTACAACTTTTGCCTAGTGTTAGAATTTAAAAAATATATCAGGAGGTCGATCGGAAAACTAAACTTAAAAATATAAACAACCACAATCGCTTTCGGTCGGCGCGTCGAATTAGTCATTCAACGTGTACCGCTCGATAAATACAGAGCTGCTGTGATTGTTGTTTATTGAATTTTATCAGGAAGCCTAATTTGTTTGTGTCTTTGTGTGAATTAATTATTATCTGACATCATAAGTCGGGACTGAAACACACCCATACTGTTTCACAATGGAAGATGTTAGTGGTACAAATCCCTCTACCAAAGACCTACTTCAGAACTAGTTAAAGCGCTGAGGTCTTCGCGTACAACCCCTGAACAAGTTGATTTGCCAATTTTTCGCCCAAATTCAAACGACGCAAAAAAAAATGGTTAACTGAGGTTGAAAACATTAAAAACGAATTTGAATGGTCCGATCAACAAGTGATCGTAAGAATAGGTCGGTTTTTGACCGGAATTTCTAAAATATGGTTCGACAATTGGACACCAGACATTAAAAGCTGGGAGACTTTTGGAAGAGACTTTTTGGAGGCTTTTCCGCCAAAAAAAATTCTGGGAAATTTGCTTTCATAGGCAGCGGCATTCAGTTGTGACCGGTGTAACACGTACGAGGCTTATGTTTTTTAAAAACCCAATCTTCTTCGAAACTTACGCGTGCAATGGTCTGAAGCAGATCTTGTAGACATCATCGTACATGGAATTAGAGAACGTGATGTACGTAACACTGCAAGTAATCAAAATTTGAAAAACTTGTCTGAACTTATCTCATATTTAGGCTCCGTGCCTAAAAGTCAGCCCGAAGAGGTGAAAAGCGAAAGATATTCCAACGTAAAAGAACCTCCACGTAAACGTTACCGTGATAGTCGGGAAAGTCAAGAAGAATCTCGAAGCCGAAAAAGACCATTAAAATGTTATAGTTGTGGTAAAGATGGGCATATTCAAAAATTTTGCGTCGAGAATAAAAACGAGTGGAAACCCAAAAACTCAAGTACTACAAATTTTTCTACACCAAGCACTTCAACAGCTGTCAATTTAAAATGTTTTTTTTTCTGCTAAAAGTGGACACGAATCCGACAATTGTTTTATAAGAAAAAGTATCGAGAAGCGAAAAAACATCAACTTTTGTAGTAGCGGCCAGCAAATCGCTCCCTGTGTAATGACGGTGGATGGAATTCAAATGAAGGGAATTGTTGATACGGGTGCGGATATCTCGCTAATGTCTCAGAGACATGCTGACAGATTTCAGAACAAAATGGAATCCCGTTGTACTACGATCAGTGGATTATTACACGGAAATTATATTTCAGAACAGTCGTTTGTATCCAGCTTCGAGATGTCAGGTGTCAAAACAGATCTCATGTTTATTATTGTACCAGATAGCTTTCTGGAATACGATTTATTGGTTGGATGTAACCTGTATGACGATCCCAACAAAGCAACGATAACCAATTGTACAGGCACCAGGATTGTCAAAAACAAGATTGCTCGAGTAATAAACGTTTAACGAACATCACCTGATTTTGAGATAGATGTGCCGGCCATACACGAGACTAAATTAATAGACGTTCTTTCTCATTATAATGATATTGTAGCCGCCAGTGGAAATGCAGTTTCTTGTGTAAATAATACCACGATGCCTATTAGACTTTGTGACGACTTGATAGTTAATAGAGATCCTTATCGTTTGTCAATAAATGAAAGACAGATCGTTCGAGACATTGTCAATGACCTACTGATCAATAATATTATTCAAGAAAGCGAATCGCCGTTTGCCAGTCCGATAATTCTTGTCAAGAAAAAAGAGGGTTCTTACAGAATGTGTTGCGACTACCGTGAGCTTAACCGACATACGATCAAGGATCGGTACCCTTTACCGCTAATTGATGATCAGTTAGACCGTCTGGGAAAAGGTAATATATTTACATCTTTAGACATGTCCTCTGGGTTCCATCAAATTCCTATAGACCCCGAATCTGTTCACAAAACTTTATTTATTACGCCATATGGCCACTTCGAATATTTGCGGATGCCATTTGGGTTGGCAAATTCTCCTGCGGTTTTCCAAAGGGCGATAAACAAAGCACTGGGGGACCTTAAAAACACAGTAGCTTTAGTATATCTTGATGACGTACTCATACCATCGGAGACGTTTGAGGAGAATGTAGCATCTTTGGAACTGGTGTTAGAAGCTCTTAGAAAGGCAGGGTTTAGTCTAAATCTGAAGAAATGTAATTTTTTTCAAGACAAATTAGAATATCTGGGTAGAGAAATATCTGCAGAAGGAATACGTCCTGGAATGAGAAAAGTGGAGGCACTGATAAAATCACCGATACCTACCACTGTGAAACAAGTTCGATAGCTAATAGGTTTGGCAGGGTACTTTCGCAAATTCATTCCAGAATTTGCTACTCGAACCGCCTGTATAACGAAACTAACATGTGCAAACGAGACGTTCACTTGGAATAAAGAGCGGGAGGTCGCAAGAATGTACATTATAAAACACTTAACGTCAAGACCAATTTTTAGCATATTTGATCCTGAACTTCCCACGGAGTTGCACACAGATGCAAGTAGTATTGGTTATGGAGGTGCACTTCTCCAAAAAACAGATGGCAATCTGCGAGTTATAGGATATTTTAGTAAGAAGACGAACAAGTATGAAGAAAAATACCATTCATATGAATTGGAGACTCTCGCTGTGGTAAATTCAATGAAATACTTCCGTGTATATCTTCTGGGAATCCATTTTACTTTGGTAACAGATTGCAATGCCATTAAATCAACAGCAACAAAAAAAAATTTACCAAGAGTAGCTCGCTGGTGGACCGATATGCAGGATTTTACTTTTGAGATTATTAACAAAAAAGGAAGTTCATTACCACATGTCGATTTCCTAAGCCGAAACCATGTAGTTGTTCGGCGTTTAACTGTACATGACAATTGGCTATATGTTGAGCAGCGCGGAAACACCGAAGTTAAAAAGTTAATTAATGATTGGAAAGAAGGACGTTTAGATAAGACTCGTTATAAAGTTAAGAACGATATTTTACATTATATCATATCTACACCCAACGGAGAAACCTCAAAACCATTTATTCCTCGTGCGAGCCGATTGGGATTGTTAAGAATATTTCACGATGAGCAATGCCATGTAGGCATTGACAAAACAATGGAATCTATCCAAAGACATTTTTGGTTCCCACGTATGCGAAATTTTGTAACGAAATATATCCAGCATTGTCTTGTGTGCGCTGTTAAAAAAACTAGGTCCGGTCCTTTACAAGGATTTATCACAGATGTAACGAAACCATCTGAACCAATGCATGTGCTTCACGCTGATTGTTTAGGACCGTTAGAAACTTCAACTGATGGATATAAACATGTATTGGTACTCATTGATGCCTTTACAAAATACTGCGTACTACTACCTTTAAAGTCGGTTAAAGCTGATGAAACACGATCGGCTTTGCAGCTGTTTATTTCGCTGTTTGGTACACCACAACAAATCATTATGGATGCTGGTAAAAACTTTAAAAATCTAAGCCTCCCAGCATATTTGGATTCAATAGGAATTAGTTATCACTATACAACACCAGACGTTCACAGATCCAACGGCCAGGTGGAGAGATATATGAGAACCATTATGAATCTCCTTCGAATCGAGACGAAAATAAGGTCAGAATGGTCGAGCACCCTCTGGAAAATTCAGCTTGTTTTAAATACAACAGTTCAAAAGGCAACCAAAACAACACCACTTAAAGCCTTAATTGGAATTGAAAGCTCAACCCCACTGATTCAAAGTTTACCTTGCAAATATAAGTACGAATTTACAGCCAATAAGGAATTTACAACTAGACCGTAATAGAATTAACGATAACTTAAGATCTTCTACAGAATATAAAATTAAAGAAAATAAAAAACGTCGCAATACCAAGAACTTTACTATTGGAGACTTTGTTCTTATGCATCGCGACGATCGCATGCATCAAGGCAAACTTAAGTATGAATTTCAAGGTCCATTTGAAATTATTAGTATGATGCCGGAGGGGCGTTATGAAATAAGGAGAGTTGGTAAATCACTTGTTAGTAAGGCAGCTAGAGAACAACTGAGATTATGGCCCAGCGATTGGTCAATGACAATGGACATACAAGAACTTTTTGAAGTTTTAAATGACAGGTATGTGCTTAAAAAGATGGCTAGTGTTAGAATTTACTGGTGCATAAAATAAATTTTGGAATGAAATGTTTAAAGCTTGGTACGGTTTGCATGTGTTTGTAATAAATGTTTTAAAGCTTGCTACGCTTTGCATTTGTATTTGTTAAATGTTTAAAGCTTAGTACGCCTTGCATGTGTTTTAATAAATGTTTAAAGCTTGTTACGCTTTGCATTTGTGTTTGTGAAATGTTTAAAGATTGGTACGCTTTGCATGTGTTTGTAATAAATGTTTTAAAGCTTGCTACGCTTTGCATTTGTATTTGTTAAATGTTTAAAGCTTGGTACGCTTTGCATGTGTTTTAATAAATGTTTAAAGCTTGTTACGCTTTGCATTTGTGTTTGTGAAATGTTTAAAGCTTGATACGCTTTGCATGTGTTTGTAATAAATGTTTTAAAGCTTGCTACGTTTTGCATTTGTATTTGTTAAATGTTTAAAGCTTGGTACGCTTTGCATGTGTTTGTAATAAATGTTTAAAGTTTGCTACGCTTTGCATTTGTGTTTGTTAAATGTTTAAAGCTTGGTACGCTGTGCATGTGTTTTAATAAATGTTTAAAGCTTGTTACGCTTTGCATGTATTTTTATTAACTATTTAAAGCTTATTACGCTTTGTACGCGTTTTTGTTAATGCTTGAAGCTGGTACGTTTTGTATGTGTTTTTGTTGAATGGTTACCAGGCGTTTGCATTCATTTTTTATCTATAGCCAGGTTACTAAACCTTAACTATTTTACTTTCAGTGAAGACGATGCCGAAAAGGATGGAGAACCCGAAGCCGAGTAACAAAAGAAGAAAATGGTTTACCTATTGCTGTTTTTTTTTGTGTTTTGTCTGATTTGATATTTTCTCTTAATTATAACAATATTAATGTTCTGGTAACTTTTTTGTTTTCTTCCGTCTCTTATGTGTAAATGTAGACGTAGCAAACGTCGAGAGCGACTCGAAAAGCAGGATTGGCCGTATTAGAATTAAAAAAATATATCAGGAGGTCGATCGGAAAACTCAACTTAAAAATATAAACAACCACAATCGCTTTCGGTCGGCGCGTCGAATTAGTCATTCAACGTGTACCTCTCGATCAATACAGAGCTGCTGTGATTGTTGTTTATTGAATTTTATCAGGAAGCCTAATTTGTTTGTGTCTTTGTGTGAATTAATAATTATTATCTAACACTAGGTATAATTTTACATTAAAAATTGTAGTGTGAAAAAACCTTACCTATCTTATCAAGAAAATAACACATTATGTTGTAATTTATATATAAAAAAAAAATTAAACTTATTTTATCTAAATTTTAAAGTGTTAATTATTAGGTAGGTATTGAAATTAGTAGATATAGCTACAATTTAAAAATTAAGGACTTTTTACAAAATTAAATTGATAACATATTCGAGACTTAAGAATATATTTAATATAATCTAATTTAAACCAAATAAACCTAAATTAATTTTCATTTAAGGGTTTTTAGATGTTTTAGATTTATGCTCATATTTAAAATTTAAAAAAATTGGATATACCTAAAGAAGATATTTGTATACAAAATATTGTTTCTATTCCGTTACAGATAGATCGGAAGTTAATGGAAAAGCCAGAAATTGACATTGAACTTTTAGGTAAAAATGACACAACAACTATTGGGTAAAAATAAATAAAATAATTTCATTAGGAGTCTAGAAATACGGCTTTTCCGTCTGTCTATAGAACATTCTTGTATGAGTCGAAGCCATTTCTGGACGTGACATTTTCTTATTACACTTTTGTGAAAAGAACAATCATGTGAAACAACATAAATACAGGGTGGAATTTTTAACTGGAATAAATTCATTATTAATAAGCCTCTTTATTTGCTAAAATACCGTGCGAGCCAAAATTATTTGCATCAAAGAGGGCCTTGCATCTAAGGACGTAATGCTTAGCCGTAGAGCTTAATACCTGTTAGGTGTCGGTAACTACCTGAATTAACAATCAAACAGTTATTTCATCATCTTTGACAGTCGTTACAAGTAATTTGATTCGTCGCTAATTTTTCCAATTTCTTGAACAATTCACACAATGGGCTTTACGGAACAGCACAAAACATTTCATGGTTGAAGCGTATTTTCGAAACAGGGTCAGAGTAAATGGTGAGTGGCAATACAATCCGTGTTTGTGCATGGACAATTTTCATGAACATTTTCCTAACGTTGCTTTTATTGCTGGGGATTTTTATCATTGCCTGAAAAGAACCGTGGCTGTGTTTAGGGAAACAGGTTCTATACAACACAAAAAAGGAGCAGGAAGACCATATCTGTAAGAACAGAAGAACTTGTTGCAAACGTTCGTGAAATAATGCAAAATACGCCAACAAATTGTATAAGACGCTTGTCCCAAAAAGTGGGAAGATCTTATGGAACATGCAGGACTATTCTTAAGAAGCAGCTAAATTTATTTCCTCATAAAGTGCAAGTATTCCAAGAAATACAAGTCGCAGAATTTGAAAGACGCAGGAATTATTACTCTCAATGGTTTACCCAAAATTTATTGGAAAGAAATAATTTATTAGACCTGACATTTTTTTCGGATGAAGCCTGGTTCCACCTCTTCGGTTATGTGAATTCTCAGAATACATGTAATTATTTTTCTTTTTCTTTCTGTATATTCTTACTTTTGTTCATTTTGTAAACAACAAAAATAAACTTGTATTTATCTACTCATTTTATTAGGTACTCATTAGTTTGGCAGATCATATGAATTTGACAAAATTTTAACCTAGATTTGGTTAGATATATCGTCCCCATATCATTGTGATCTAAACCAAGCCCTACGTTTTTTAAGCCAAGCCCTCTTTGATGCAAATAATTTTTGCTTGCACGGTAATACAGAACTACGGCTGCGTTTAATTTTAGTTAGACATACTTTTTTCGTGTGTACAAGAAATTTATTCCTCCTTTTGGGGTAGAAACCGCCCCCCGTGCCCCGTGTGTGAAAGCTTGTTGGAAAGGGCATAAAAAAGGGAATACGACCCACTATTTACTTTTGCATTTCGGTAATTTAGAAAGCCAGAGCAAAAAATGGCCTTTGTATCAACAATTGATACTAAAATTTGGGTTTTGCCAGCGCATACTGTTAAAAAAAAAATATATTGATGATAAGGTTTATTTGTTTACTTGATGCCGCATTCCAATAGTCAATTAATTTTCGGTTTAGAAGAAGTGAATACTTATCTGTGGGCTGGCTTTGGCGACAGATCGCGTACTCAAGCAGAAGTAGCAGCTTTATTTCATGAATCACACCCCGATCTACCACCAATTTTTGAAGGCATCATCAGCAAAATTGAAGGGCGTTCTTATATCAAGAATAAGGCAGCCTGGAATAATTGCTGAAGACATTACTGCAGTTTGGCAACTTACAAGAGAAAATAACATAATAAGCCATACGTCTGCATCAAGTTAGTGAAATTATATCAAATGCATCCTTATAAAATGTTAATGGTACAAGAGTTACTGGAAGATGATCCGGACCGCCGTCTTTAGTTTTGTGAAGTGATGGTGAATGAAAACTTGATTAACATTAAGTAGATTTGAACTGGATCCTTTTTACAGATGAGTATACTTTTTGTACTAAATGGTAAAGTCAATAAATAGAACTGTCGACATTGTTGCAATTTTTGCAACTTTAGTCTAATTTCACATAGTAACATTTATTGTATAACCCGACGCGTTTCGCTACACTGTAGCTTTATCAAGGGATTTTTTCCAATTCCAATCATATTACCGAAGAAAACCATACATTTGCAGATAATTTCAAAATTCTTCATACAGAAAATAAAAGCCATAAACTTAATTTGTTGGAAAGTTTGGAAATTAACCGTCATAAAAACACCGGTCTACTTTTGAATGACCAAACAAATTTGAATAAATCGCTCTTATTAAACCTTTTCAATAATTGACCATATTCTAAAAACAGCTCTGTGGGTATTCCCTTAATATAATTACTTGTTTAAGAAAAAAATAATTAGTATATAAATATTTAGGTTAAAATTATAGTACCTCACTCGAAAAAAAAATCCCTTGATAAAGCTACAGTGTAGCGAAACGCGTCGGGTTATAAAATAAATAATATGTGGAAATTAGACTAAAGCCTTTATTGAAATAATTGTAATGAATTTCCATCAAGTAGAACCAGTACTATTCACTGTCGACATTGGTTCGCAGGAACTTCTTACTGGATGCGAGAAACACACACCAAGTTTCCACAAAAACTGATTATTTCGGCAAACATAATTGGCAACTGCGTCTTTGGGCCAATATTCCTTGAAGTTAACTTAAGTTACCACACGTATCTGGATTTTTTGACAATATTTAAGTGTTTTTACAAACCGCTGGATAAAAAGAACGGATACCAATGAATATCCGCCACGATCGCCGGACCTTAATTCTCTAGATTATCTCCTTTGGGGCACCTAGAAACCAAAGATTACGTAACAAAAACAAAAAATTTAGAGGAACTTAGGCAACGACATATAAATACACGAAATTCGCCAAATAACCCTGAATTTGGTGCATAATGTAAAGAGTGAATTTTACTTTAAAATAGGGGTTATATAAAATATAAAACAAATCGATAATAAAACATGCCCTCATATTATTTTACAAAATTTCTGTCAGTGACTTACTTAGTAGCGATTGGTTCACGTGACCATAAAAATGACGTTGCTGGTGGCATTTAACGGGTGCCACAATACTAGCCGCGTTCGGCAATTACCTCAGACCGCTTGGATTTATCTAAATCGTTCGTTTATGACATCTAAATGGAGTGGAAATAAATATCAACAGTTCGGCAATTAAAATCGGAGCGCCCCGAGGATAATCTTTTTGCTCGGAGTATTTTGACCGAGGAAAGCGATTAATCTCAGCTGAATTTGTGAGGTTAAGTTTGATGTTTATATTTAGGTTTAAAATTTTGGTAGTTTAATTGAACAAAGCCTTTATTTTTCTGTGATTTGACTAAAAATAATATGCAGGAAGTGGAACTATATGATGTGGAAGAACAAATAAAATGCTATACCATGTTTATTTGACCATAAATACACAGAAATATTCTACATGTTCTATATAAGACGTCCCAGCAGGTTGACTTGGTTATTCCAAATCGATCAGCGACTGATCTAAATTAAAAATACATATTAGGCAAGGCTAAGGAAGGCATAAACTCTGGTGGGTTCTACCTAAAACTTTCCATATTTGATAAACACCAGATTGCTATCATCGTCTGTTTATCCAATAAACATTTCCGGATGGCCAGCACCTACAGCTATCAATCTTCCCTATGAAACTGCATTTAATTTATTAACCAAGTCTTCAAAGGTAGTTGGGGACAATCTAAAGTGCTGTCTGAACTGGTGATGTGCAAATCGGGGTACCCCGTTTCTTCGGCAAAACCGTCTGCCTTTTCCAAAATCTTGACGTCTTCCTCATTATCGTCTTCAAACATTAGTTGATAGCCTTCTTCAATTAAGGCCAATACAACGCTAGGAATACTCATTTTTAGTAACTTTACAAAAAGGGAAACAGGTTAGGTTTCTTAGAACAAAACAAAACAAATATTACATTTTTAACTTTGACAGAGGTCAGCTGTTAGTTACCGTTCGTTTATCACAAAATTCTCCGACCGATCTGAGGTCACGTGACAAAATATCCATCGCATCGCAGATGTAATTGCCGAACGCGGCTACTGTATGCACACAGCCGCTAATAAAGTCACGTGGTTTGGACTGGCTAACGCTTGTTTGATAGGTTACTGAAGTTATGTTACCTAATTCCAACGTTTACCATTTTGTCAAGAACAAAATTGCATGTTTATTATTTTTGTTATAATATTAACTCGTTTCATAGTTAATAATTTATGGTTTTCAGATTTTATTCTACATATTAGCTGCAATATTTAAATATATGGAAGATTAATTTGTTCTTCGAACCTCATCTCGAAGTGTGTTTTATTCCCGGACAAGCATTGCTCACATCAATCTCTATAGAATCTGATCTCACAACTTGGTTGGTAATCGCCCAATGAATGGACACATTAAAAAATTTAAATTCCCCTATTAACAGAGCCTCTCGACAAAACCCGTACCGAGAATATGCGTTTGAAATCCGATCTATAATAATCAAACAATAATATTTCTTGATTTTAAAATAGGTATGTATTACAAAGACAGGTTGACAAAACTAAAATTAATTGCTATTTAACTCTATTATAAAAGTCCTAATATCCATGGGCGAAAGAACAACTTGATTTTCATTTACATCATATTTGACATTGCTGGTTTTCTGTCCTGTATAACTCCAGTCATATTTTTTCTTTATCGAATCCAATCTTCTGTTAGCTCCCAGGGTTGTTTCAACAACATTGTTTACGGTAAAATTAGCAAACAAAACCTAAAAACCATTTTTTTATAGTAGGTACAACATTTTTGTTTATTATTTTTAGGATAAATATAATTATTTTGATTATGTTTCTTCTACGTTTTTGTCTCCTGGACATAATTTGACGCAACCATAGCTCTGATGATAGCCTATTAATAGACGGAACGCGCTAGGCAATAGTAATTAAAATTATGCTAAATACCAAAATGTTTAATTTGTTATACAGGGTGATCCACGACGGGTGGCAAGCGGCTGTATCTCCAAAACCATACATGCTACGACATTGGGGTAAAAATTCATAATGAAATATGAGCAAAAAAATCACTGGAAATAATTTTTAGGTCCCTAACTTTACCGCTAGGATGCGTAGTCGCTATGCTATGATACAAAGTTTCTAGTTTCTACTAATAACTGCAATACAATGGAGGTCAGAAATTAAGTTTCTATATGCTCTATAACATCCTTTAAAAATTTTGTAATTACATTTTTTTTGTAACATTTTAACTTCGTAGAGAATAGTAACGATTAAAAGTACTTAAAAGCCTGTAACTTCGGTCTCCGTTAACTTAATTTAACAAACTATAGCTTATATTAAAGAATGCTTTTATCCTGATTGAACGTTGATATAAATATTATTAAAATTAATGCGTGAGGTTGATATCTAATAGAGGGCACTTTTAAAAAATTATACCTATTTCTAGCTTCGATCTAAAAAAAATTAAAAGCAACCGTCAAACCATTTTAACTCGATTCTATTAACTACACTCATTTTCAAAAGTCTTGCACCAGTTTGAAATTACATCTAGAAGTAAACAAAATTGTCATTCTAAAAATATATCCTTACTATTAGGTATTTAATTGATTTTGCAGCATTTTAGAGTATGCTGACACTTTCCTAATTAAAGGTTATTAGGGAAAAAAGAAAAAATACCAAAAAACTTCATTCCCAAGTAACTTTATTTGTTAAACAAATTAGGTTATGTCACACGTCACTACTTTCAGTAACTTGTATTGCCACCCATACTTTGTAGCAAGGCATAAACGCGTATGTGCATGCCTCGTATAAGGTTATTTAGGTATTCTTCAGGAATGTTATTCCATTCTTCAGTAGCGACTAGTATGAGCTCTTGAACGTTCATAGGTGGGTTCAAACGACGACGAATCGATCTAGACAAGTAGTCCCAGACATGCTCGATGGGATTCATGTCCGGAGAAAGAGGTGGCCACTCCAATCTGTCAATTTCACCCTCCCGAAGAAACTCTTGGACGGCTCGGCTTCGATATGGACGAGCGTTATCGTCCATAAAGATGAAATTGGGACCTGCTTCGTCTCGAATTGGTTGCACAATAGGCCGAAGAATAAGATCGATATAAATTTGGCGTGTCATAGTGCTAGGAACATGAACCAAGGTGGTTCTTCTTCCATACATGATTCCACCCCAAAACATAACACTCCCGCCTTCAAATGGTACCACTTCTCTGGCGAAAGCAAGTCGGTGTTGTGCTCCCCATTCTCTCCAGACTCGATATCGGCGATCGTCACTAACCAATCCAATCCTTGTCTCATTCGAGAACATTACATTTGACCATTGAGGCAAAAGCCAGTTTTGGTGACCACGAGCCCGTTCTAACCGTGACCGCCTATGTCTAGGTAACAACCTTGGCACTCGTAGAGGTCTTCTAGACAGCAAACCCGAGGCAATTTTCTAATGCCACCATTGGAAGACGCGTCATCTAATGGTGGCATTAGAAACGACTTGATGGTAAGTATGCTGGAATTGCCTTCGAAGACTGCTGACCGTTACAAATCTATTTCTCCGAGTCACTTGAGCTGCATATCGGTCTTGCCTTTCGTTTGTAACTCTTGGACGCTCACTTCGAGGTCTACTTTCCACAGAACCCGTCTCAATGCGCCTTTGAATGGTCCGAGAAACCGTACTGTGGTCACAGCCTAATCTATCGGCTATTTGTCGATGTGATAGGCCTTCTTCATGAAGGAAGATTATTCGCAAACGACTTTCATTACTAAGCGGATTTCCAGGCATTGTTAAGACGAATTTTTAAACACTGTTTATTTTAAACGACACGTACGAAACTACATGTTTTGCTTTACGATTGTGATAAGGATTAATCTGCTCCGTTTTTTGGCATATTTTTTCATTTTTGTAAAAAAAACATTATCAAGTAAATATCTACACTGCTGAAATTCAATACAAATAAATATTTTTTGTTTTACAAGGTGGTGCATGACTTTTGAAACTGAGTGTAGTTAGTAAAGGGAACTGCAAAAATCGCAAGTTGTTTCCTTTTCTCATTTAAAAGTAATCGCAAAAATAGTGGAAGAGTGATCTTCGATTTGGGCTTTTAGTAATGTTTTGCCATTTTCCTTTTATTAAAACGTTGAAATCCTACTACAGGAATCGCTTTTTGGCTATGTTTATTAAGCTTAGGCGTTTTTTTTTTGCTTTGGCAGATCTGCCATTCAGCCAGCCGCTAAGTTTTTAAGGTTGAATTCCCAACGTCATTCAATCCATTGCCAACCTATAACCTATTTCGCGTTGATTTTTTGAGTTTATTATTTTAATAACTAACATTTAAAGAAAATGAATATCGTCGGTACATTATTTAGGTAGTATCTGATATATTACAAAACTATCAATTTATTTCATTGCTAATTTTAGGAGAATTGTATAGTGAAAGAACAATGAGTGGCAATGACATATTAATGTTAAAAAAAATCTGACCCGATATTTTTCGCTATACAATTATCCTAAAATACGTTATGGAACTCCTTGATATTTATTAAATATGTCAATTATTAGGTACCTATAGAATACCAAGTCGATACTGATTTTCTTTAAATTTTGTATAAAAGCTAGAAAACATAAATAAATCTACGCGAAATAGGTTATAGGTTGGCAAGCATGTTGATACTCCCACCTTAAGGGTTACAAATCATAAGGAAAAGAAAAAAAACAGGGTTACTCGCTTCTCGCTCTGGGCCGATCAGAGCATTTTATAAACAAACAGGAGGACCCTGGGAAAACACATAACAATAGGAATTTAGGATATCTACATTTCTTAAGGATTCCAATATAAAATGACGATTATAACTTAATGATTACAGTTTAATATTATTTCTATGTAAGAAGGACATGATAGCCTTCTGCGCCTTTACATTGTTTACCTCCGTCAGGACGTGGAGTAAGTTTAGGGGAGCCATGATATGACATTCCGTTATTAGAATATTATATACAGGGTGGCCCTTTAGTGTGGCAAAGTACAATAGCTCCGTTACTATTTCAAATACATTAAAAATATTAATGCAAAAGTTGAAGGGCAGTAAGTGGCTTATAATGTAAAATTATATTTAACTCTATAGGGTGGCTCAAAAAAGCGGACCCAACAAACATTTAAAGCCTTGGCGACCTCTCATTTGGAGAAAATGACCTATTTAAGTAAAAAATAGTCTATTTTTTACCTCCAAATCGGCTTTTTAGACGAAACGGCCAAAGAGACTAACTGTTTGGTGAAAACAAAGTAATTCGAACTTATTAATACGTGTTCAAAGTGGGAAAATATAAGAGGCCCAAGAGATGGTCCAAAAGAGTAGTAATTACCTTGTAAATCGACTTGATAGTTAGGTCTAAGGAAAGTCAGTAATAAACGCCCAACCAGGTTATTTTTTACCTTAGATTGGGCCTTAGAGCCCAATAATCTTTTAGGCCCATAAATGAAGAACAAATTACTTCGTTTTGTCTTTAATATATCTTCATGGTCAGGTTATAATGTGAACACTTTCTGAGGTGATGTATACCCTATATTAGTCTTACATTTTGTACTTAAAGCCCAGAAGGCTTTAAAGTATAAAATAGGTTATAGTTATGATTTAAATAATTTCTTTATAGCCCAATATTTTGTCCTCAAAGTGATTTTTACCGGATATAAAACCGTATCTTCCAAAAATTATGTCTTTAAAGAGATTCTGGCTTAGAAAACTTGAATGATGATTGTAAAGTTTATTGCACTGTGGTAATCTTCCCACTTGTGGAGAACATAAGAATAATCCAAGGAGGAGCTTGACCCTCTCCATTTTAAAATAATCAGTTTCTATTTTTTCGGCGAAATAAAAGGGGTCGCGTAGGAGCTATACAAAACGCCGGAACAAAGAAAAAAAACGTTGTACGTTTATATTCGAACTATTCCAAAAAGTAAGGTTAGTTACATTATAATAGTGGCTATTAATCCGTTGCGAGACATTAATTCAGCAACCCCGATAGAAACATTTTATGGAGTAATTGGCCGTACATAGGGCCTGCAGAATTCTTAAAAACCAAAAATTAGGCTTCATAAACACTTATTATAAAGTTATGCCATATAAACGAATATTTCTCCCAATTTAGACCTATCAAGACGGAAGATACAAAATAGGAAATTTTCTCCTAGCGTAACCTAATACGGGTTGACTTATAGGTCCAATTTTTTTTAAGGCCCAAACCACAGGAAATCACGACCTTTAGAAAAAATATTTTACTGACGCCATATTTTTTTCAACATGGTGTATTATTTTCAATTAATTTTGTTAGATTACTTGTAACACTAAAGCAACAACAAATATATTACAAAAACCGAGCACAGAAACGAGCTAACTTACTCGTCCAAGCACTAAATATTGGCTACATTTTAAATTTTTGGTATTTTCAATTTTAATTTACCTTGTTTTTTTTAATTAAATGCCTTTTTTCTGGGGCGCGGTTAGTTTTTCTAGGTAAAATTGAAATCTATACAAAAATTTTTTACGCGCACCCATTTTTTCACTTCACATCGATGAAATAATGATTTTTATAAGTACATAACATACCTATCTATATACTACCACTCCATTTTAAAAATCAATAGCGGCTGACATGACATGTTCTGATTTAAGAACCCTCCTGCCTCCTGTGCTTTGATACAAATAAAAACAAAATACTATTTTTATCTTTTTCTAAAATTGTGGTTATGATTTTCTATAAACTTCATAGCCCATAACAGGCCCAACATAGGCCCACATAGGTAAAATACGGGTAAAAAACACCTCTTTACTACCACGGAGAAGACTACTTGGCCTCGTCTATGAAGAACAATTCTCCTAATGACAGGTGTTTCTTACCACTTTATTACCTTGGTTTTATTCCCCACTAGGTGATAAAGTGGTATAAATTACTAACTTCTGACTATGTAAAGCGGTCCGTCGAGCTTTATAGTTAAAATATTAGGTAAAAGTCACCTTTTTTAGACTATAATTGTTTGTTGGGGAACAATAAAAAATGTACTTTTTTCAAATGGAACACCCTGTATATTTTTTCATTTTTAAATTCCACATAAAATTATAATTATTTTTTATTAAATACATTATTAGTCTATACTTTATAGTTTCCGAGATATTGACTCTTGAACAGTGACATTTTTAAACTTTGACAGCTTCTAACTTTCTAACTCTACGTTTTAGAGCAAAACGGCTTACATGTCCCTATCTTCAATTTTTATTATCTTCCCAAAAAAATCAACTTCCGGTTAAACCGGATGTTACTCGAAAGCAGGAAATATAGTTGTTCCGGTTTAACTGGAAGTTGATTTTTTTGGGAAGATAATAAAAATTGAAGATAGGGACATGTAAGCCGTTTTGCTTTAAGACGTACTGTAAGAAAGTTACAAGCTGTCAAAGTTCAAAAATGTCACTTTTCGAGAGTCAATATCTCGGAAACTATAAAGTATAGATTAATATTGTATTTAATAAAAAATAATTGTAATTTAATGTGGAATTTAAAAATGTAAAAATATACAGGGTGTTTCATTTGAAAAAAGTACATTTTTTTTTGTTCCGCTTTTTTGAGCCACCCTATAGAGTTAAAAATAATTTTACGTTATAAGTCACTTACTGCCCTTTAACTTTTGTATTAATATTTTTAATGTATTTGAAATCGTAACGGAGCTATTGTACTTTGCCACACTAAAGGGCCACCCTGTATGTTGTTGGAGTATTTTCGGCATTCGAAAAATATATGATCCAAATCACATGGAACGGCACAAGTCTCACAAAGTTCTGATTCAGCGACTTTAATTTTTTTAAGGTGGGCAGGATAACTTGCATGTCCAAATTTAAGCCTAATTAAAGTGGTTATGCATCTCCTCGAAACGTTAAGAGTGGAGTGCCAGTATTTTATAGGAATGTCCGGGTGGATCTGTGAAAATCTTGTTTTATTGACTCTTTTGTATCTACTCCATCTACACTGTTAGAAATCCTGGACGTGAGAATCAAAAAAATTTATAATCAATTAACATAAATCAAATTTAACTTAAAATGTATAGTTATTTTAACTCTTTTGTGTTTAGTAAAAATCAGATTTTAAGAACTAACTTTTCTGGAAGTCGTTTTAACATAACAGCTAACTAAAATTAACATGCAATTCTTTTACGGTTCAAATGAACCAAATACTAGTAACTTTGATAAAGTTTATAATCATTATCAATATCTTTTTTAGTTAAAATTTTAAAATAAGTTAATACTAACATAAAAAATGTGTCAAATTAACTAATTAAGTTGTAATTTTTACTGCACAATAAAATCAGATTAATGTCAAAATAGTAATAACATATTTTATGAGTTACTGATTGACTGAAGTGGTTTTAGTTAAATTGACAAAAAAACGGGAGTGGACTTTCTGGGACATAAAAAAAAAGTTAAATTTGATTCTTTTCTTTTAACAGTGTAAGTTGCCATTGTTCGCTTAGGCGTTTAAAAAAGATAAATTATGATGTCTTCTTATTGATTTAGTTATTTATCTAAAAAAATCCAATAATCATTCAAATGTTACATTTGTTGTCAAGGCGGCCGTAGACAATTACGAAATTAAACATAACTCTAGGCGGTTGAGAAAACAGGGATCGTTGGTTTTTACTTTATTTTTAGGTCATTAGTTAGTAAAAGGAATAAATAAATAATGTATGTAATAATCATGAAAAACTTTTCTGTAATGGTGACTATAGAAGATAACGCATAGCGTATTCTCTTGAAGCCAAAACTGCGTTTTCAAACAATTGAAAATATCATCATATATCATAGATTTCCTTATTCGTAAAAGAACTTTTTTTTTAAATATTACTTATTTCACAAAATTTGACTTAATGATCACGGCAGTAACAGTAACTGGGTAAGGTTATTCTTTTGTTTTATTTCGTTCGTAATTGTCCACGGCTGCCTTGATAATAAATATAATATTTAGATTATCGTTGCATTTTTTTATATAAATAGCTAAATAACAAAATATCATATCTAATTGTTTTAGAACGCCTAAAATTAATAAATATAGTTACAAAAGCTATTCCTGCAAGATTTCAACGGTTTAATAAAAGGAAAATTAGAAAACTTTGCTAAACGGCGAATTAGAATTACACTCATCCACTATTTTTGCGATAACTTTTAAGAGAGAAGAGGACACGACTTGCGGTTTTTCACTTCCCTTTACTAACTAGTTAGCTATAGAATAGAATTATGATGGTTGAATGATTGCATTCAAATTTTTTAAGAAATCAAAGCTATATTTTCAAAAGTGCCCTTTATTTTTAACCTCACGCATTAATTTTAATAATATTTATATCAACGTTTAATCAGGATAAAACGTTGTTTAAAATAAGCCATAGTTTGTTAAATTCGGTTAACGCAAAAGGAAGTTACAGCATTTTAATTACTTTTAAGCGGTAAAATTAGAAGCTTAAAAATAATTATTTCCCATAATAATTCTTTTTGCTCGTATTTCCTAATGAACACACAAATTCGTATTATATATGGTGTGGTATCGCCACCCGTCGTGGATCACACTGTATATTTTTAAATCAATTATTTTTTTATTTTGCAACAATATATTGACTTTCCAATATTATGTAATTAATTCTAAGCAACTTTTACCAAAATGATTTTTCAGAAAAACAGTTTTTTATAAACAGAAATTTTAATTTTTAGTCTAATTCTAATTCTATTAATCCATCTCAGTCGCCTGCTGATTGTCTCTCTCCCTGATATCAGTGGCGACTGCTATACCGACCAGAGGAACATTTTAGAATAAAAAACACGGTAAATGCGGGTATAGTTACGGAATCCTTAACACATTCGCTGCCATGGCGGACACCGGTGTCTGATCAGCTATGATTTTACCACGCCACAGCAGATACCCGTGTCTGCTAGATTTATCCAACGCCACTGCCCAGCGGACACACTTTTCGATAAAATATTCCGTATGAGGTGTCTGTATTGGCGCTGCGGAACCGTCCAGTTATTTTGGTTTTTTGATTAGACATTAGAGACTTTTTGCACCTCTTAATTCGTCATTCTTTTGTGGTTATCGTTATACTGAGCATGCGCAATGTCAGAAAGGTGATCCGCTATGGTTAATAACCATAACGGACTCCGTTAGTTACGGCAGGATAAGGAAGAGCTTATCGTTATCCTTATGGTTATGCTTAAACTGCATGGTTGCCGGAACATACAAAAGTTATGAAGCATCATTGCTATGAATTAAAATTGTGATAAGCAATTGATTAAAATTCAAAGCAATAGTAGTTTTACATTAAAATATACAACTTAATCAATTTATTGTTAGGTTAGGTATTTTATTTTGTTTGGGTGCGCCGGCGCCAAATTAATAACTACAGACAGAACGTATAGGCGCTGCAAAATCTCTGGTTTTAACAGTGACGCTACTCGTTATGTTTAATAAAGTTAACCATAACGGAGCTAAAAACTGATATTAATTTAAGAGGTGCAAAAAGTCTCTAATGTACATACATAGATTTTATAACCTGTGTCTGCTTTTGTGTCCGCTATGGTGTGCATACTTAATTTTCTTAAATAATTTCCATACACGCCAAGGCAGACACCCAATAATGTATACTTAGTACTTATTTCAATAAAAAATTAAAGCGCTTTTTGTATTTTTTTTTTTTTTTAGAAATGTAATCAAAATGTTAACACATTATATCAAGTGTTGTAATATAATAAACAGATATAAAGAAATCACTCCATGGTTCTTCATTGGTCACAAAATGCATAAATTCTTCGGGTTCTGTTATTCATTTTTGCACAAAAATAGAATATAATAAAATAAATCACGTAAATCGGCCTAAATTTGCAACGGAGAACTAGCAGTAGACACAACGTTATCTTACTTCCAACTAAAGTATCCTTACACTCCTTACAGTAGGGCTATAGCTTTATACGATGGGCGGATTTGACGTGTCCGCTATCTACGTCGTGTCCGCTAAGGTGTCCGCTGTGACGTACCCATATAAGAAAAATGTCTTCTGAGAGTGTCTTCTGTGGCGCGTTATGGGAAAACGGTTTAATATCTTATCACCACGCCATGTCAGACACCGGTGTCTGTTTATGTTTTATTAAAAAAAAAAAACAGGCAAACAATACATCAAAAAAAACTGCTATACCCAATAGTCTTAGAATTGCTGTATCTTATAGCCTTGGCATGGTTTCAGCCTTGGCATGGCAGACTATTTTTATAAATTTGGCATGGCAGCGAATTTGTTTTAAAACAGATAATTGTAACTATTAAAAAAAATTGGTTTAACCCCAAAGTTCTGTGTAATTTTGTAACTTAATGACAAAGATAATAATTGCCAGGATAGAGGATTTGACATACTGATGATGTGTTATTTGATGACAAAACGTTAAAATATAAACACCTTCAAATTATTTTAAATTTCTAAAGCTTGCAAGTCCGTGAAACCGTGTTTAAAATTCCAGGTCCGTATTTTAAAAAAATTTACATCATTTTGTAGGTATAAACTAAAAAATTGGTATAATAAAGTGTTTTTTGTTTTTTCAGAATGCAAAAATTGAATCGGTCATTTGAGAAAGACCATAAGTCAAAAAAGTAAAATGTTGGGGAATTAAAAAAAACTTTCTTAAACTTATGGGGTTTCTTAAGTAAAGCAGATTTTGACTCTTGAAAATTAAATACAAGGAGTGGTACGACTTATGGGATTTCTCGTTGGAATGTGCGCCGAAGTGTTGGCAATAGGATTCCGCCATTTTTTGAATATGTCAAAATTGTGACTTATGGGCTTTCTCAAATGACCGATTCAATTAAAGAAAAAATTTAAAAACCAATTCCGTTCCTCCTAAAATACTCAAATTTAAAGTAATAGAAGAAACCGGAGCCAATAAAAAAATTATAAATATTTGGTAGGAAAATTAAGCTTTTTCGAAGAACTATGCGAGTGAGTTTTTAACCATAAAAGCTAGTCTCGACTCTCAGACCTTAAACATGTAAAATTAATTGCTTTAGATACTTTAAGAGGATGGCGATTACCCGTGATTCAAAATAGCGCTGATAGCAAGAAGTACTATACTACCTACAACATTAAGAAAAAAAAAGGAATCTTTAAGAACAAAGACAATATTTCATTAATTTTTCGCTTTTTCCAAAAAGCGGCAAGATACCCCTCTCTTTGGGTAGCAATTACCTACCTACAATTTTAAGTTTAAAAAAATTTAATTGATAAATTAATAAAAGCAAAAAACTTGCTAAACCCAATCCTCAAACACTTACCTGTAAATCAATAGTTGTATCTTTTGAAAGGTTTGGATCTTCATCTTTTTCCAAAATATGTTCCAAGCGTAGTAAATAACTGGAACCAGTCCATGGTTCGAAAGTTAATATGTTTATGTTTTCTGGAAGTTTCTCCTTGAGGGCTGAATACTAAAAAAATTATATTTTATAATTTTATTGGGAGTTATAACTTAACTAAACCATACAGTATGATTTGCGATGAATGGCCTACTAGAAAATCTCGAACATCATAAGATTTATTTTATTAAAATTTTAGCACTGGGCATAATGAAATCGAATCATTGTGTAGGTATTAATAATAATGTAAGAATTGAATTTTGACATTTTAGGATGTTGCTTGTAAATGGTGTAAAAGTTAATTTTTGTTAAAACCCTTGGTGCAACTCAACAAATAACTTTAAATTAAAAAACACTTACTGTTGAATTCACTAATTGATTTATAACTGCATCAGTAAACTGGCTTGCATCTCCAATACCAACCCATGGTTGAAGCAATTTTTGTTGAGCAACAATGCGTTGTTGAGCTGCAACGGTTTTGCCTAAAAAGTAATGGGACCTAGGTCTATTAAATCAGAAGCTCTTATTTAAATAAATAGTGATTGGAGTAAAGATAGTCACATTCTTCCAGTGGCATACGATAGGATATTGATGCGAGGAATCGCTCCAAGAATAGTACTTTTTTTTTGGAAATATTAATGTAGCTGTTCCATTTGTTATATTTCAATGACTTTTTTTACTGGCATTAAAAACAAAATAAATCCGACAAAATAGTGTTATCAATTTATCGGTTTTCTTCACTAAAACTAAAAGGTATTTCAACTTAAAGTAGTAGTCCACACTTTAAGTGGAGTGACGATTTGAAGGGGATTAATTCTTTACATGTTTTTACTATAATGCCAGTCATTTTCAGTATGACCCAAAACAAAACAAAACAAAAGCAAAAAACTTTTGACGTGTGTTACACGTGTCAAATGTCATTTAAATTTTCAAACTGGCGTGGGTTCCTAATATTGTATTTTTAACAATTTAATGCCTTTCGTCTCACAGATATTATACAACGAATGCCAAAATACAAAATTTGTATCTTTACCTGTTCAAAAGTATCTTTAAAACTACCAACCCGCTACAAACCTTGTTTTCAACATAACATTCATATCAACAAGTAGATATAAACGGGGGAAAAAGAGAAAAAAGGCTTCTCTAGGCGTTTCTTAGGCAAATATTGTGGGATAAAGACGAAGTAAATATCCTTAAGAGCTCCCCAAAACCTAGCGCGGGAAATTCCTTCCCTCACTAAAAGTTTGACTTAGGACAGAAGGCGGCTACACTGCCTGGGGATATGACGGCATGCATGAAACTTATAATTCAACATAGTAATAGAAACAAGTAGTAGTAGTAATTGAGGGGAGGTTTCGAAACCTGGCAAGTAGACCAACGGTGATCCTTTTTGCCTACCCCAGAGTCTTCCCCCACTCACTCTCACCACCTTGGCCCCCGCCAAAACGTCCCGACCTCTTTATGAGGTCCAGCCCAAACAACCAATGTACATCTCATGTACGTCTGATGTACGTATTTTGTGGATGTAAAGTACGTCTTATGTACGTACATAAAAGTACCTAGTACATACATAACACGTATTATGTACGTACTTTTTCCACCAAAATGTACGTTCGTTGTACGTACATATTGTACGTTCAATGTAAGTACATATTGTACGTTCGATCTACGTACATATTGTACGTCTTATGTATGTTTGTAATAATACATAAAATGTACATAAATTTTCCACTTTATACAAATACTTTTGAACGAGTTTTCATTGATTCAATTTATGATTCAATATAAATATTATTAAATCACAAATCAAAGCAACAAAAAGACGCACAAAAGAATTTATTTTATGGAATAAAGGCACGCTTTTATATTAACCAAGATTTGGAAAATAAAGATGGAAGCACTTTATCGTAAATGCTTTTTTCTACGTTTATTTATAAATAAAAACTGCATTGACAACGATAACAAAAAATAACTATTTAGAATAAACTAAGTAATGTCCTTAGGTTACGTCTCACAGGTCTCACTCATCAGGAATTATCTCAATTCTTATATAATATCACAAATACTGTATAAAACACAAGCACTAGGATGCAACGAGATACGTACTAAAAACATCCATAAACTATCAGGTGATTCTTACAGCATTCTCAGCATGGTAGGCTGGAATAATAACTGAAAAACTATACATACATCGGCGAAGTTTTCTAGAATAGAAACTAATAGAATTGTATTAAATATTAAAATGATAATAAAAAATTAATTTAATTTCCTGAGAAAAAAAGTGGACAAGAAAAGTTGACAGTTTTGACATGGCGGCTGGCTGGCTTGTTCCAATTAGCACCTGGGGACAGTTTGGGAAGCGTTGTAGTAGGTCGGAATATAACTGTCCTTCTCTTCTATACGTCAAAAAATATGCGACAGAACCCGGTTACTCGGCCAGCTGGAGAATCATCAAGCGACAACAGCGCCAATGCTGGTTTTTGTGAATTAAAAGTATGTACGTACATAAGACATAAAAAAGGTATAGTAAAGTACGTACATAAGATAAACTACAATGTACGTACATAAGACGTACAATTTAGGGCTCTGGACGTAACGACGTAATATGGACCGAAAATGTACGTATTATGTACGTACTGTGCTGTTTGGGAGTTTGTCGCTCCAGGCCAGGGCCGTGGTTTCTTCACTTTGGAGAGCCGCCGATCCCAACACCTGATGCCTGAGTCTTCCCAGGACCTCTCAGGTGCCTAGAAAATACAGCGGGTTATCTGCCTCCTCCCGGCATCCGGCACAGATTGGATCCCCTTCGACACCAATCAGTGCTAGGTGCTTTCTCAGCTAGCAGTGTCCTATCAGTATACCATTTAAGGGGTTTAGGACACATCATCTGTTTAAAATCCATTCTAGCTTAGCCTTGCTCAGCCAAGCTATAAAGTTCTTAGATTGTCTGCACCCTTGAACCATCCGCCATTGCTCCTTAGAGCGGCGTTCAGCCCATTCGTTTAATGCAGATCCTACCCGAGACATTATAAAACATAATTGTCTCAAGCCGGTTCTGGTCCCAGGAATGGGGTCTTAAAAGGTAACTTTCATGTATACTACGGTGCGAGCAAAAATTATTTGCATCAAAGAGGGCTTTGTATCTAAGGACGTAATGCTTAGCCGTAGAGCTTAATACCTGTTGGGTGTCAGTAACTACCTGAATTAACAATCAATCAGTTATTCCGTCATCTTTGACAGTCGTTACAAGTAATTTGATTCATCGCTAATTTTTCCAATTTCTTGAACAATTCACACAATGGGCTTTACGAAACAGCACAAAACATTCATGGTTGAAGCGTGTATTTTCGAAACGGGGTTAGAGTAAATGGTGAGTGGCAATACAATCCGGTTTTGTGCATGGACGATTTTTACGATCATTTTCCTAACGTTGCTTTTATTGCTGGGGATTTTTTATCATTGCCTGAAAAGGGAAACAGGTTCTATACAACACAAAAAAGGAGCAGGAAGACCATCTGTAAGAACAGAAGAACTTGTTGCAAACGTTCGTGAAATAATGCAAAATACGCCAACAAATTGTATAAGACGCCTGTCCCAAGAAGTGGAAAGATCTTATGGAACATGCAGAACTATTCTTAAGAAGCAGCTAAATTTCCTTATAAAGTGCAAGTATTATAATTTTGTAAACAACAAAAATAAATATCTATTTGTCTACTTATTTTATTACTCAATAGTTTGGCATGTCATGTCATAATATAAATTTGACAAAATTTTAACCCAGATTTGGTTAGATATATCGTCCCCATATCATTGTGATCTAAACCAAGCTCTACGTTTTTTATTCCAAGCGATGCAAATAATGTTTGCTCGCACGGTATTTAATAAACCAGTTTTAAGAATCGCTTCTTTAGTCTTTACAAAGCTACACTCAAAAACCCAATAAGTAGTAATAGTACCCAATATAATAATAACTTAATTATCGATAAAAAACATGTTTTTTTGGTAAGATAAAATTCGCCGCGGCGCGATACCCCACAAAGCCCCAAAAATATCACTTGTTACGGCCACGTAGCCATATTTTATGACTAGAAGGCATAAAAGAACAAGAACCTATTAAAATAAAAGGTCATTCCAGCGCAAAATCAATTACCCCATATTTTCAGATGGATGCTAGCAATAAGATAAGATAAGGAATAATAACACTAATAATAATTACATGCTCCAAAACCTTTTACCCCAAGTATGACGGAAAATATGACTATGCAGACATCGCATGATATTTTTAATTGGCCTTCGGGAAATATTACATTTAAAACATTCGTGCTTCATAATAAGTAGATAATTTTGCATTCAGGCCTATTTTTTTAAATTCATTTTCAATTCTTTCGAAAATATAACAATAACTTATGCAGTTTTTAAAAAACACGCTTTCATGCCAAATTATCGGCAATTTTAATGCACTATTTCCAGCCTGTTACCACCGAAAATAAACATATTCCAGAAAAACTTTTTAGGTCATGGCAAGCACAGGGTAAGTAACGCTTTCATTGCTTCCAAGGACCGCACGCCTCTGATCCTTGCTCCTATAATCGTAAACAAAATATATTTGACATACCGTCAGATAGTAATTGCGAAGTGGGTCCTATGATTAAATAATGCTGCCCTCTAGCGACAATTCCTTGTCCAAATTCAGTTTCATTCAAGGGTTCCCCAACGCCTTTGTTGTCATCTCTAAGGTTTCGTCTGTGAACCTAATTGAGAAAAAATAAAAATTTGTTACTTAATTTGAATTAATAGCAATAGCCCATACTTAAAGTGGATTTGAAAGTACGGGAAAGAAAGAAAACTAATCCTCCATAATTTTATTAGAGTACCTAAACCATAGACAATTTACCTTTAGATACGTACAGCTTATCTCCTGCGCAAACAAAAGTTACGTTTTATGCGTGAAAAAATACGTCCGAGCGCATGACTCGGCGGTCAGCTGCCTTCCCTCTGGACACCTTCGTGCATGCGCACAAACCTCGTGTTATCGGCCTGTCCTACTTTACCGACAAACTCAAAATACCCTCCCAGAACCGGCTCGGCCGCCATTTTTGTTGTTGTGTTTTGGTTTCTCTTTGGAGTCCTTGTAGTTTTCTTAGCTATCGTGGATTGTGGGTGTTTAATATTTACGGATATCTAATTTTTGTGTAGTTTAGTGAATTGTGTTTCTGCTTTTAGTGACTCGGATTGGAAAAAAAAACAATGACTAGTAACAGCCGTTGTATGATTTTATTATGCCCAAATAGGGGTAAAATACCTGGTATTTCGTATTTTCAGTAAGTATGGAGTAGTGATGTATCTTGATACTACCTTTATTTTATGATGATCAATTTAAACACATCAAACTAGCCTAGGCTACACAACAAGGTATGAAAATAAAGTGAAACCCACGCCAAGACAGATTATCCTGATGCATGTTTTGATATATTTTATTTGCAGCCTTGCAATTTTCAAAATGTTTAAAAGACACTTTTCTCTATACTTATATTATATAAAAGAAAAAATGTAAATACCTAGGTAGTTTATATTACTCCACGGGTCAATCTCTCGAGCAAAAACTTTTTCAAATTCTTGAACAAGAAATTTTGCTTGAAAATGTTTTATACGTACCCAAGTTTTTGCCAAATTGTAAAAATCAATAAGTTATAGGTAAGTATACCAACTAATATTTGACTTGAGGTTAGGTACGCGATAACACCGTAGATTGGTTGTTTTGTTTGTTTTTATATTCGATATTATAAGACTAGTTTAATTTACTTGTTTTTGTTCTTTTTTTTTATTTAAAAACAAAAGCTTATAAACATCTATTTTTAAAATCTGATAGGTTTGCTACTACTAAAAATGCCAGAAATCACTACTTTTTTCCCAACTTGATCAAAAATTGAGAAGAAATTCCATTTTTTTGGGCAAGAATTTAAATTTTAAAGCCCGGACCTGTCCATTTTCCCATTTGTCAAACGATAATATTGCAGTGCGCATGTCTAATAGTGTCTTGCTTTGTTTACATGCGCGAGGCCATAAATCTGTCACTTTCGTGATTATTGTTTGCTTATCTAAAGGTAAATTGTCTAGAGTAAACACTCATTCTTTCAAAGGTCTCGAACGTAGAAACGTTCATAATCAGGAGACAGAAAAAAGGGTTTGCTGATAGTAGTAAAGGGAGAAGGGGTATTCTGCGCCAGATCCCTCCACGCCAACTGCATGCGCCCGCAGTGCGCAGATTCAAAGCTGTTCATTAGTAGTTCAAAACTGTTCATTAGCTGTTGAAAGCTGTTTATTAGTCGTTCAAAGCTGTTCATTAGTTGTTCAAAACTGTTTATTAGCTGTTCAAAGCTGTTCAAAGCGGTTTATTAAAGCCTTTCTAGAACGAAGTTATGGCTGCTCTCTAGAAGGGTCATTGTTTAGATAGTTTAAAGGTGTTGGGGAAGAAAAGTCCAAAAGTCCTTTCTACCTTCTTACATATATAATATAATTGCCTACGCGTTTCGGCTCACATAAGCCATCATCAGGGCGCAGAGGTATGAAAAATCACGTACAGGGCTACACAGTGAGACGCACCCAGTCAACACACAAACAAATAACATCAAAACAATATAAAAGTTACGACACAATCATGATTTAAAAAAAATAAATAAATACAAACTAAGGTGTAGAGCAACAAAAACAACATTCAATACCTTTTTGTTGCTCTACACGTTAGTTTGTATTTATTTATTTTTTAAAAATCATGATTGTGTCGTAAAACTCGTAAAAAACAGAAATTCTATAGAGACTGTAAAACATTATAAAACATAATTGTCTCAAGAAGGAAATTGATTAAATTTTAAGTGGGGGAAAAAATTCTAAGTTGAAATTAAAAAAAAAATTATGTTAAAAAGCGGTTGGAGAACTGAGTTTTGCTAGGACTCAGTAACTGTATGACGGCGTCAACGTCTTAGATTTCTCTTTTAAAATCTTCATTTTACAAAATTTGTTTTACTTTCCATTCCATTTTCCATTCAGTTAGTTTGGACTCTTCTTCAAAGCAAATGTATTGAATTATTTTTCTACCAACTCTGTAAGATGATAATTAATTTTTCTTCACTATTCATATCTTATACCAACACACCATTTTATCTTCCATACAAACACCATTAAGGTTGGATACCATTTACCATTCTCTCTTCCTGGTGATGAATGTCTCTACGTTTGAAACATGTTAAGACCTTTGAAAGAATAATTTTTTTATTCTAATAAAATTGTAGAGGAAGACCTTTTAAATTTGCTGAGGTTGATTGGGATTAATCTATTGGGCCGTTGTCGACAGGAATCGTCTATAAAATTTCTGTGTGTATAACAGAGATGGAGAAAATGTTACTAACTTGTAGTTCCGTTTTGATTGAAAAACTGAAAACTATTTGACATTTTGGTTTTTGCCATGGTGCTGGTAAAACAAATACGAATGGCGAGTAAAAAGTTAAAATAACACTTTGCATGATTTTTGGTATTTTTTTTCGTTTACAGGTTGTTCCTTATATGGTATTTTTTTGGAATAAAGCGGCATTCTTTTGTTTACCTATAATAAATGACAAAAACGAAAATTGTATCGTCACATGTTTCAAAGTTATTCCGAAACTACCAACACTCTACAATCTTTGTTTCAAACATCTCATTCGCCCAACGGGTATAAACGGGGACGAAAAAATAGAAAGATCGGAATCTTTGGGCCATTCATGCGGAAAATAATGAGGATGAAGACGAATCAAATACTCTTAAATGCATTGAGAACTTGCCTAAACTGATGGCCTGACAACCTGGTTATACACAGGGGGGTGTCACTGATATAGGAGGCCACGACAAGACCTGGCCAGGACGAATCAGTGGGGCAGGGGGGCATACGTATCAACTAGGGACTTGTGTTTTTACACTAAAAGTTTAGTTTTATTAATAATCCTCGTTGTTTATGGAACTTTTTGTAAAATTATTATTATTGACGTTATTAGAAATTATAATTAATTCTTTTTAGCGAATTTACAAGATTTCTGTTGTAAATTTTATTAAAATCCCAACTTCTTAGTGACAAAGGTGTTGGTTGGTCACACTGTTTTTAGCATCGCCTTTATCGATCGCCTTGCCAATGCCTTCAATGCCATTCAAATTCAAAATTTCATTCAGCCATTTTCTTAGTTTGTTTATGGTGTGTTCATGTCCGCTGATCGCTTTTTTGTTGGAATAAGTAGACTGTTTTAAATGGAAGGAAGTGTTATGTTTACACGTAAGTTAAGGTGACAATTTTTTTAAAATTACTTTTTGGTAATTGAAGTTTATCTGTTGTAGGTCAATGTGTGGGTCAATGTTAAATGGAATTTTTATGGGAGACGCTACGCCACGCCACGCCATCCTGGGTCTAGTTTTTGGTAGTTTGGATATTTTCTTGGACATGCAATGTAAGTATACCTTGTACCTATTTATTAATATTTTTAAGGGTTTTCTTCACTACCCTTCCACAAAATTGCTTATACCTTCAAGGTCAGTGGGTCAAAGTTTCAAAATACATAACAGGTATACCTCGGCCTTCTTTTACTACATAATATCACCCATATCATCACAATCTAATTAACAGTTTCTCAACAAAGTTTCCTTCACAATTTATAAATTATTCATACAATTTTGACCGAAGGGACACTTGGGTAGCATTATTCTCATAAGAATAGTAACTTCAGTATAGACATGGACAAACTGAGGTCTGATTTATGGCTGGTATACTCGGTACATCATAGTAGTAGTTATTATTATTGCAATTTATACTCATATAAGTCATATACATCAATTCATTCGCACAATAACAAGTAATTTGAAATTATTGTAATAAGTGTTTTTTATAATTCATTTGGGGGTACCAGTCAGGCAAGGCTATTAAAATGAAGACCGTATAGTATCAAAACTGCTGGGTTTACCAGTATAAATAAAATATATACTAAGGTACTTTATGGTTATAACAATCTGGGCCGTAACTTCTTATTTCATTAATCTTTTATAATCAATGTATCGTCTGGGGCACCCCATTGTTGCCGTTGCATTAAATTGGATCTGTTTGAAAATAAATCAAGTCTGGAATGTTCACTGACCAGTCAGTCTGCCTGAGCTTGATATAAAATTATTTTGGCCATAGTTAGTTCTATGAGGAAATATCGAAATGGTATTCCTGAGATGCGTTTCTCTTGAAGGCAACCCTATTTCATCGAGTAAAAGAGGGCAGTTATATTTATTATGTTATATGTTATAATTTCAAGATCTGAATGTTAGATTCCAGCTGAGAACAGGTCAGTTGTGGTGCATTAAGTATGAAAGTTATGTAGGTATTTTATGAATTTATGTTGTACCATTTCTAAATTCTGAATGTGTTTACCCCGTTGTAATAAAACTTACAAATTCTTTAATTTTTATGTTACATTGTACATTTTTTAGCATGGCACCTGTGATCTCATTAAACTATTAACTGTTACATTTATAATAATCATTTTGTCACTGACTCTATAGATATGGTTGGGGATCTTGCATGGGTTGAAGCGGGATAGGTTGTATAGTAATAAGAATAAGATATTTGTGTACCTTTTAAGCAGAATCTTAAATAATCTGAATTAGCATTGATTTTGGTTTCATCAAACTTTTGCATTTACTTTGGGGCTATGTTAACTTACATTTTGCATAAGAGGCACACAAATCTAAAATCAAAAGTTTTAAAATTATGGCGAAGGTAGGTAGAGCCAGGTATTCGTGCAAATTCCCAAATTGTCTGAGTAATTATTTAAGTTATTGCCCAATGTTTATTGAAAACTACGTTCATATAAATTTGTTTTCTTTTCCTGAAAAAAATAAACAGCTGTGTACCTAAAGCCTGGAAAGATATCTGTAAAATTAATTATGATGTAAACTGTGTAAAGTTTTATGTTTGCGAATACCACTTTTTGCCATCTGATTTTTACAGCTCGATACGAATAGATACTGCTTTTGTTTTCCCTTTTTTTCAGGATACTTCCACTGCCCTGAGTGCCGCTGCTGCTGGCCCCTGGGACCATTTGGTGTCTGGTGGCTGTTGCAGTCAACAGAACTGCATGATTTTGCATACTTAATTTTTGATCTCAGATTAGACTTTAGGAATGGAATTTCTAATATACATAGTAGTAGTTTTTAAAATTTTAATAAATGTTTTTCTATAATAATCCTTGTTTCGTTTAGGATGTTTGGAAATATATTTAAGCAATTTATAGTCATAATAATAAGTAAAAAGGGGTTTTGTTTGTAATATCATAATTATTGAATTTTGAAAAATATTTCTTTAAGTAATTGTTTCAAAATAAGAAATGAGCACGCCTATACATATTTTAAAGAAGAAAAAAATTAAATTAACATTTAATTTTTTTGTTTTATAACGCATAATATGTAGTCTTGTCCATAATTATTTGGAAACAATTACTTAAAGAAATATTTTTCAAAATTCAATAATTATGATATTACAAACTAATCTTTTTAAATATTCCCGCCAGTATCGTTCGATAAAAACGCTATCTTTTTTACCGATACTGTCACCTGCTAAGTCGGTAAAGTCATTTGCCATTGTACCGATGAAACCGACAAAATTAGTAATGCCAGGTGGCTCATAGATGGCTCATGATTCGACGCAATAGCATTAACGCGACATTTCTTAAACCCTTTATTTTTCTGTGGTTATACACACCTTCAGGTACATCTGCGACCTCGACAGATTTGACGGATTGATAAACGTATTTTCGAATTTTGTCCGGTCGCCTGAACAGTCTTAACTGACAGGCGTACCGGAGCATACACACGTCAGGCGATCTGCTGTTTAGTCTTAACTGACAGACCTGCCGGATCGTCTATAGCCATCTTTGGACCTAAATTGCCATAAAAACATAACCGATGGAAAAAGAAACGCTCACAGACTTTGATATTTCATAATTAAATATTTTATAAATACTTATATTATATTAACCAAAAACTATAAAATCAAAACAGCCTTCAAATCCGGAAATACGCTTAGAAGCTTCCTTACAAAAGTAAAACCCCCGTAATGAAAAAACAAAAAATTGTATCTATCGAATCCCTTGCTAGTGTGGCGAATCATACATGGGAGAAACAAAAGACCTCTTCCCGTACGAGTTAAAAAACATCTAAAATATACTCAAAGAGATGAAACTTCGAGATCAGGTATAGCGGAACATGTATGGACCAACCAACATAATATACAGTGGTCAGAAGCTAAGGTTTTGGACACGAAACAACACTGGAGAACAGGAAAATTTAGAGAAGCAGCTTTCGTGAATCAAAATACCCATATATTTAGTAAAAGTATAGATATCCCCAATATCTAGCGAAAACAGAAAATCCAATATATAGCTTTGCTGACGACAGCACACTTGTCTCATCTTTTACTTTGAAATCTCAAACATCGGCTGCTAACGCACATCTTCGCAGACAACATGAAGTATCACGCCTCAATAAAGACCTGGAAGAAATTTTGTCTTGGGGTGACAGTAACCAAGTCGAATTTAACGCTCAAAAAACACAGGCAGCAGTTTTCTCTAAGAAGGTTAACATTGCAGAACCCGATATCGTTATGGCAGGACACGCAATTCCACTGACTTCGTCTATTAATTTGCTGGGTGTCAACCTGGGAGGAAATATGTCTTGGCATAATCACGTTGTGGCAATCGCCAGGGCAGCTTCTCAGAAGCTCGGTATACTTTTCCGTACCAAAAAGTTGTATACACCTCAACAACTTTTGACACTCTGTAAAGCCCAGATTCGACCATCACTGGAATACTGCTCTCATATCTGGAGTTCTACACCGAAGCATACCCTTCGGTTGTTGGATTCCATCCAAAGGAAGCCGTTCGTCTAATCGGCGACCACGAGCTGACTAAGAACCTCGACAGCTTAGAACATCGAAGACAGGTTGGTGATTTGACTGTCTTCTACAGATATTTTCATGGCAAGTGTTCGACAGATATTACCCGCTCGATTCCACCTAGAGTAATGCATAGCAGAAACACACGACGAACCACTGCCGCCCATCCCTATGTGGTTCAACTTAGTACACCCCGAACATCATTGTTTCAGAACTCTTTCATTTGGAGGACGTCATCTTTGTGAAACGGCCTTTCTGAGACCGTGTTTCCAACCGAATATAACCTCCAACGATTCAAGAAAAACGTGAATCGCTTTCTTCGCACACGCACCGCTCCCAGAGCGCCTTAAAGGATTTTTCCTATAGTGCTTGTGCCAGATCATAAAAAAAAAAAATCTGGAAACCTCTTCTTGCCCAAAACCAACAGCTTAAACTTCACACTCCAATTAAGCACGTAGGCGGAGTCATCAAGCTTCATTGCAGATGGATAGTATTTAAGACAGTAGCCTTAGAATTATAATTTAGTTTACACTTGAAAACGGTTAGAGATTCTAACTAACCGAAACGGTGTGTTAAGTAACAAGATAAAGACAATGGAAGTCCGACAAGGTATTTCTTTAATATTACTTAATTGTTAACCACCCTCAAACAAACATATATGTTAAACAACCAATGGTGGTTGCATTTCTTGCCATTTTTTATGCTTACATACCATTAACTCAATTTGTCCTTCTCCTAAACTGCTTCCACCTTGTGATCGGTCATTAAGGACAGCAACTTCTATATTCTTGTTGTTATCTACAATGTTAATCTTCGACGTAACTGGATAGTAGTTACTGGCAATTGGCTCAATTGAAGAATTGTAGGAATATGTTTGTCTGTAATTTAATATTCTTTGAATCGTTTCCCTTCCATTTGAGTCTGTGTAAAAGGTTTTGTTGTTTTGGAAATTGTCTACAGTAAATCTGGTTACGATTTCAATTCCATGATTATCGGAACTAAAATAAAAATAAAATTTACACACCAAAATAGTTCTTTTTTTTTTAAACCAGGTTATCTTTAAAGTTTTCTTAGGCCAGTAGTTGGAGCCCATAAATTATTCATAATATTAATTCCAAAAGTTGTCAAAATTCCATGGTAGGTTAGTGCTTGAATGAAAACGAACCATAATAATTTGCAGAAATCTGGGATGAACGGAACATTGTTTGCTAAAAAAGGTTTAAATCCTTTATTTTTGCACTAAAAATTAAAAAAGTTCTGCAAACTAGGAATAAAGCTAGTATTAATGTTTTATAATATGCACTAAGTTTGCAACCTTGTTAATGTTACGGACTCTTGTTTCTTCTCATCGGTTTAAGTTTACCATTGTCAGTTGTTTAAAAATATCCCAAAGGTTCTGCAAATTGGATTGGAGTGAACAGAAAGAAAAACAGTTTAACATTATTTACTTACATTTGCAACCATTTCTGACAAACGCATCATTTTTTTTTCTGGACGCTGCCATTTTCAATACACACAAGCATTGAAATAATTACAATTAGAAAAGTTTTTAGTATTAAAAATACTACTGGGTGCGTATATACGGGTATATTTCATGAAAAATGAACGCGACATGCGACATGGACATAAATAACACGGCGGTGAAGTCTAAACAAACATCCGAGCAGCACAGGATTGATGACATCATCTGCTGAGTATTAAAATTGTTTTGTTTTGGGTTTTGGCATTTATTATTATATTTGTTGATATTAAGATAATATGGCCGGGAGAGAGAACAGTTAGTAGATATTTATTAATGATACTAGTTCGATGAACACTATAATGAAACGTGTGCAACGTTAAACCACGAGGCGTCAGCCCAGTGGTTTAATTGCACAAGTTTCATTAACAAAGTTCATATCGAACGTGCATCATTCAAAATTTAATCTACGACAGTGCAAATAGATTTTATTCGTCTAAATTTCATTGATATCAGATAACGTTTTTGTAATTTTTGAAATTTTCAGGTGTCCGTATTAGTCGATATTATGGTAACCGCATTTTTGATTGTTTCAATTTCGATAAAATTGGAAGAAAATAAACAGTGAATGTCGCTGAAACAAAGCGAAATAGCGCGGCGGTCTTGGCGCATTACACAGAAAGTCGGGGGGAATGGATATACCAATCCAAAACATTTCATAGCCGACTTAAGATTTAGACATTTCAAGAATAAAGAGTACAAGAACCAGCAGGTAAAAGGCTGTGTAAAGCTAAAGAAATAATTTTACGCTATTTTTGAAAAGGTGGTTTTGAGCTCTCTTCAATATGTACTAATATACAGATTATCCTATATTTTTTATTTTAACAAAACAGTCAAATTTACACATTTCTAAGTATAATTTACACATTTCTAAGTATAATAATTTAATTATTATTTCAAACTAAATCGGAGCATATATGCCGTCATAATAACGCGTGATAGCGGCACGTTACATACTCACAGATAGGAGTAATATGTGCTGTGACATAATGGTTTCCTTCTCGCCACTATATGTGGTAGGTATTTTCAATACGCCTATGATACTTGCGTAAGATGCAAGATCTGAGTTTTTTTTTTATCTGGGTTGCAAATAAAGAGAATATCGGTCTCAGTGGATATGTAAGTTTGCAACCTCATACGAAAAACGGAACTTAAATTTTCCCTAATATTAAGTTTTTGCATTTTTGCAACTGCCAAAATAATTGCAAAAGTTCTGCAAATTGCAGTTATTATTACGTCTCATATTTTACCTGCCACAAGAGATTTTCAATCGTTAATTTTTACCCGAACACTTTTTTGTGTGATAATTTCGCCATTCGTTAAAAAGTTGCAAAAATGTTTAAGATATTTGAATTTGTTCTATATATTTACTAATTCATTTTCAATGTTTTGTGTAATCCGGAAACATAAATACTTTCGTAATGTTATTCCAAAACTTATTTTAATAAAAAAATTTATAAAAAAATATATTTTTCGTTTAACGTAAGAGGTTGCAAATTAAAGCACCTCGGTAGAGTACAAATAAGAAAATATTTTTATTTTTCATTTTACACTTATGTCGTGGGTCAGCATTACCCACTTAACTTTAAATGTTAAATATTTTATTTTATGAAATCAAAAAGCAAATCCATTTCATTTTAGATAAAATCCGGAGATCAGGGTTTAATCAATTTCTTTATTAAAAAGAATCAAGAAAATTAAAGAAAGAAACAGTTAATGCGTTTCTATACTCGCGCATTAAAAGTTAGAAGCAGTAAGTAAACCAATGAAACAACAATATTGTAGTACAACCCATATCCTGTAATTGTTATTCTTATTCTCGTTTCTAATTTTAAATAGCCATATCAGGCCATACAGGAAGCGAAAAGTAATAAAAATTCGTAAAATTGTGTTTATATAAGCGCGTGTAATTAGCAAAATCCATTAACTTTGTAATTTTAAATCGTAGGAAAAAAGTTAATGTCTATTCTGACCCCTCCGTTTAAGTTCACCGGAAAACGGTTGCTAAAACAACCACGATCCAAGAGGCGGTCAATTGTTTCACATCCGTTCTTTAAACCAATTAAAATTAATAAAGACTCCTTAAGTAGGCGGTCCTAGATATTTTTCCTGCTATAAAAACTAGCCAAGAGCGACCGAAAAATCAGAACTCACTTCATATTAAAAGTTCTTCTTGAATAAATAACTGCTCCGATGTAGTTCTCCAGTGTTGTTTTTATTTTACAAATAAAAGTTTTCTTTTTCTTAATGGTCAAGATATCGGAATTGGCCACAAATAATTCTTTGTTAGTAAAAGTATTCTCAAACAATGAAAATAATATCAAATTAAAATAAAACCGAAGGGTTCACGCTATTATAAACAAACTCGTGCACCGTCAAGTCAAAAACTCTGTGTTTACATAAAGTGTCGTATGTTAGGGGAAATGGGTGTCAAAATAGTGTTGATTTTGTTTGGACTATTATGTAAGTTAAATGACAACTAGAACTTTGATTTTCTTGAACTCAGTAAAATGAATAAAATTAACCAAGTTTATGTATTTTACTAACATAGTCGTATCTACGACGAAAATATAATGTAGAAGTTAATTATTTTGATATTAATGATTTTGAAATTATGTACGCAGTACAGTTAGTCTCCCCTAATTTACAAATTGTGATTATTGATATTAAAAGGGTATGCAGTACTCTTAATAAAAGGAAAATTTAAAGGAATAGGTGTTTTTAGCTAACTCTGAAACCGGCATAATATTATAAAATAAGGATTATTTCAAATAGAACATTTAATTAGCTAAGGACAATTATTCTGAATAATTATTACAAAATATCCTGCAGGGATAAGTAATCAGGAATTGTGCATAATACAGAAAATGTATGTTAGTTGTATTTATCCTGCAGGGATAATAGTATAAGGAGATCAAATCACATATTTTATTAGGGATATCCCACAGGGAAAGAACAATTAAATTATTTCAAGTAACTATTAATAGGGGAGAAATAAGTCGGAAAATTGTGCATGTATTATTTAATTAGTTGATATATTGAACAAACAAATGTATTTTATAATAACGGTACATTTTAGGTATGAATTGTGTTGCATAAATTTTTGTATTAACAATTTTACAGCAAGTGAAATAAATGTATAAAAAGAGGGTTATTATTTTCATCGACCAGTAAATAAAAGAAAAGAATTTAGTAAACATTTAAGGAGGTTTCCAGAAAACTATTAAATACCAGAGAATAACATAAAGAACCCTAAAATAATAATAATAATAATAATAATATATCGTACGTCATTCCACTAAAAACTAAAATGCTCCCTTTCAAATAACATCTTATATCATAAGACTTTTAATTATTTTAATAATTAATAACATTATAATAAAGTGGCGGGTGGCTACAACACTTATTTTCGTGTTGCAGGCGAGGTTACAAATTAATGAAAACATTGTAAGTGTGGACATCTTTATTTGCAATCCTAGTTTTAAACTCTTGTAATTATTCCAAAACTTATTTCAATAAAAAAAAATTTTATGAAAAAATATATTTTCCGTTTGACGCACGAGGTTGCAAATTAAAGAAGCTTCCAAGAACAATATTTACGTTATTTTTTCGAGCTTGCACAACTTTTTAATCGTAAAAAAAAGATGAAAAACAATTTTTTTTTCAATAAAACCAACATTTGGCTAAATGGATATTTTTAAAAACATTGAAAGTTTGCAGAACTTTCTTTTAAATTTCTCCGAGCTACTAATGTGAAATTCATAAAATCCTGGTTTTCAACATCTTCCATTCAGAAAATGGGATTGCATAATCAGACTTGTTGACATTATTTAGTCACAATTAAATGCGCTTGATTAACAAGTCAAAAAAAGCTCTTTGATTGTGAGTAAATAATGCCTGCCAATGTCACTTATGTTACCGTCAAAGTTGCTGGTTAGTTAATTATTAGTAAAAACTTTTCTGCAACCAAACATAAGTATCATTCATTTTACTGGAGTTTTAAATCTTTTGTAATTATTATGAAATTGTTGATATATCCACTGGTCTATAACTTACATATTTAGAGGTCCCACCAGCCAATCAAATTCAATGTAGTTTTGAGTACCCGAATAAACTCTTATAATCTGGGTGATCCAATCATTTACTTTTTGATGAACTTCACCTACCACCTTTCCTTGCACTTTGTAGGTAATTGTAGGTTTATCGAAAGGAATAGCAACACCATCCGGTCTAAATATATACGCACCAGATGGATCTGTATTATCGGTCCCATTGTGGCTAACATAGTATAAGAACTGCTGTGTTATTTGATTGGTCTGGCCATTCATAGTAACAGACTCCAATAGGTTGGACAAAGAACTGATTGAAAATCCAATAAGCTAAAACAAAGAATTATAAATTTGTTGTAAAGAACGTTGCTAAATTATTCTTGTCCTCTTTTTTTATTTCAAGTAAGTAAGCGGTTAAATCCTAAACTGAGGTACTACAATACTAAGGTGTAGGCAAGGTAAGAAGCAAAGCACGCACTAGGCGTGCGATTTAGTAATACCAATTACGATGTCTAGAAGTTTATCCGCTATAGGCAGGGAAACCGAAGGAACACGGGGAGTCGGTAGGCAGCCCATCGGGGTTGAATCCGACACTACCTTGTCGCACAGGGTATCAGTTTTTAGAAGGTTCTCCTTAAAAAAAATATTGAAAATATCAACAATGACATGAATTATAACTTTTTAAATTTATAATTTATATCAAGGTTTTCATACTTAATGCTCTCACTGTACACTATAATATAATAATTAATTTATTTACGGTCCTTAACCAATAGCCTACAGGCTTTGCCCTGCCTAACAGGGCTTTTGTAATTGTGACGTGTGTCCTTAAAGGTGATTTCCTCTTCTTACTTTATGTATGCATCGATACTTGACGGAGCTTTGCTCTACATTCTTTTGCCGGTGTCCTCGTGTACTAGTTCAAGTCAAACTTTGCGTTTCCGTTAACATTTTAAAATGTAACTGTATTTGTACATTTTTAAATGCATATGGAACAGGAAAAGTACACTAACAATACTAAAAACCAGTATTTTTTGGTACCAGGTATGTGCAGTTCCTATTCCAAATACCTGCTACTATAACTACATTATGAATATTGGTGCAGGCTAGTAATGGAAAGATTTTTAGTTAGTTTTAGTTAGTTTAGTTACTAATTAATACTTAATTGGTAATAATTGGTTTTTTGGAATATTTAGGGATGTTACTTCTAAAGTGGTTTAGGGCTGATTATTTTGGTATAACTTCATCTAACTTCTAACTTTTTTGAATTACAACATTTTCTGTTAAAACTTTGACGAGTGCTTAGTGAGAAAAACATTTTTTAATCATGGAACCAGTCATTTTATACAGTCAGCGTGGACAACCTCTTTTAGTTGTGGAGTCCAAAGTATATACAGTGGGAAGAGACTACGTGATTACCCGCAAAGTGTTAGACCATTCGCACGAAGTCGATGTTAAAAACCACACTGACCACTGATTACAGCAGGTGTCAAGAGAAAAGCTACAGATGATATTCACGGTAAGTCATCAAAAATTATATGAAAACAAGAGCTGTTTGGAGACTTTTTCCGTTAAAGGCATGGTATAGGAATATTTAAAAGTGCGGACTGGTAAGTGAATATAAAGACAAAGATAACGAAATTGGTCGTTGGTTACATTAGATTTTTGGTTTATGATTTTTAAATCCGAATGAAGTTGGAGATTGTTATTGTTTTGATTTAAATTCGATTCAGCCACAAGACAAAAGAGTTGAAAGGTTTTCAGACTATTTAGTTGACAATTTCATTTCTGAGGATGCCAGGTTTCCTCCTGAATTATGGGCCCAGTTATATGAAAGTATCGAGAGAAGCACCAATGCTTGTGAAGAATTTCATTCCAAATTTAACAGTAGTTTTTATAATACCCACCCCTCAATATTTACTTTTACTGATGTACTGCTACATTCCAGACTGATACCTATATTTAACTACAAAGTCTAAATGAGCCCGTTCGAATACGGGATCAGTCTATAAGAAAAAGGCAAACACTAATTGCAAGTAAAATAGCAGAATATCAAAATGGTTGTCTTTTTTGAATAGTGCTCATTAGGACTGTTCCATTATATCTTTTATTTTGACATTTTCGCCAAAATTTAAATTAAAAGTCCAGTATTGTGTTGACATTGCAAACGTTGTTTATATTTAAGTCAAGTTTTTTTAGTTATGACTAAATGTTTATGTATGTATGTATGCACATATAATGTAGTATCGTGGATAATAAAGCCTGTTTGAATTTTTTAAAGTGACCAATGTGTTTTTTTTTATTTCTCCAAAAATAGTTCCAATTTAAAAAAAGAGAAGCTAAAATAAAGTAATCCATAAAATCAGGTAATATGACCATTAAAATCTTGCCGCGGGTTTACTTGTGGGATTTTATTAGAGACGAAGGGTTGGAGGCGACTTTAATAGTTGACGTTTCAATGGGTAATTTATTTTCAAAGCACCTTTCTTATCTGTAGGCGGGTTTAATAACGACCATCAGAATACAATCCAAAGTTCGTAAAGTTAAATACTATTGAAACAGTGTAACAGATAAATTTTAAGTCTTGTACCTGGTATCGACTGTTCCATACTCATAAGTGTTACTAAATACCTCACACCTAATAATAATTAAATATCGAATTAAGGAAAATAAACCCACTTTACCTCATCTCCAAATTTCCAAGTATTATCTAGATTCTGCTTAATGTCATTTGTCATCTCATTTGACGATTTTACTATGTAATATGCCTGTATTCCTAAAGGTGGAATGTTTGAAGCTATGAAAACCAATTCACGCTTGGCGATACTAACATTGTCCAATTTAACATAGGAAAAATTAGAAATAGGAGATACTACATCAAAATTAACTTGACCTAAAAGCAAAAACTTTATAATTTGAGGAAATAGTCCCTACTTAAAGTGGAGTTGAAAGTATGAAAAGGAAAGAAAAACACAAAGTCTTCCTCCACAAAATTTAATGAAAAGGATTCCAAGTTTAAGGGTCTCTACGTGTTTCGAACGCAGAAACGTTCATCTTCAGGAGACAGAAAGTTTTTTAAAATTATGCTGATGGTGTTAGCAAAAGAGAAATTGAAATTTAGAACCTTAATGGAGCTTTTATGGATTTAAAACTGATGTGTAGAAGAAACATGAAATAAAAGATTTGATAATGGTGAAACCATAGAGTGTTTAAGACATTATGGAAGGGTGTAAACCAACCAAATAAATTGGGGAAGAAGAAAACCTTTCTAAGGTGTCGAAGCTTATTTAAAACTTTTAAAAGAACTTATGGAACAGATAAGACATTATGAGGGTACAATCATTGTATTGTCACATCTGTAAAACTAGAAATCGAAATTAAAATAAAGTAAAGGAGTACAGAAGTTTTTTTGAAATGTTTTATAGAGACTTTTTAATTTTAAATAAAAAGCTCAAACTTGAGCTTTTCCTCCACTAACAAATTTTTTTTTCTCTTTTTACTTAATTTAAATTTACCGCTATTCTTCCTGTCAGTATATCTGTCAACTGTCAATCAATTATCTTTCATTCACTTTTATGCCAGCACGTGGATGTGAATAACCTTTTGACTTGGGAAAGAAAATTTTAATTACTTTTATAATCGGTTTCAAATTAACCTCTCGCGGGGTTACTGAGGTTTAGTCCTCAGGACCCCAAAAATTCTTTTTGCTACAACAATATTGTAAGTACTAACCTTTTTATTTAAAATTAAAAATTCTCTATAAAATATTTCAAAAAAACTTCCAACACTTTATTTGAATTTCGATTTCTATTTTTACAGATGTGACAATACAATGATTGTAACCTCATATTGTCTTATATGTTCCATAAGTTCTTTTAAAAGTTTTAAATAAGCTTCGACACCTTAGAAAGGTTTTCTTCTTTCCCAATATTTATTTGGTTGGTTTACACCCTTTCATAATGTCTTAAACACTCTATGGTTTCACCATTATCAAATCTTTTATTTCATGTTTCTTCTACACTTCAGTTTTAAATCCACAAAAGCTCCATTAAGGTTCTAAATTTCAATTTCTCTTTTGCTAACACCATCAGCATAAATTTAAAAAACTTTCTGTCTTCTGAAGATGAACGTTTCTGCGTTCGAAACATGTAGAGACTCTTAAACTTGAAATCCTTTAAATTAAATTTTGTGGAGGAAGACTTTGTGTTTTTCTTTCCTTTTCACAAAAACTTTATGCTTTATACGAATATAATTATAATGTTAATTCTAAATTCATATTATGTTCTCTTTCAAGGGTATTTTTTACTCGCGACTTGCATTAATTATACGTTTTACTCGAGAACGACTAAACCTGTCGAATGTACCTAATACCGTGCGAGCAAAAATTATTTGCATCAAAGAGGGCCTTGCATCTAAGGACGCAATGCTTCGCAGTAGGGCTTAACACCTGTTGGGTGTCAGTAACTACCTGAATTAACAATTAATCAGTTATTCCGTCATCTTTGACAGTCGTTACAAGTAATTTGATTTATCGCTAATTTTTCCAATTTCTTGAACAATTCACACAATAGGGGTTTACGGAATAGCACAAAACATTCATGGTTGAAGCGTATTTTCGAAAAGGGGTTAGAGTAAATGGTGAGGGGCACTATAATACAATCCGGGTTTGTGCATCGACGATTTTCACGAACATTTTCCTAACGTTGCTTTCATTGCTGGGGATTTTTATCATTGCCTGAAAAGAACAGTGGCTGTGTTTAGGAAAACGGGTTCTTTACATCATAAAAAAGGAGCAGGAAGACCATCTGTAAGAACAGAAGAACTTGTTGCAAACGTTCGTGAAATAATGCAAAATACGCCAACAAATTGTATAAGACGCCTGTCCCAAGAAGTGGGAAGAGCAATTACTTGACGACGAACTACGTTTTGGATAATTTCAACAGAACGATGCAACCGCGTATACAGCCGCCGAAACTATTAACTACTTATGCAATTTTTTCGACGACAGATTGATCAGTTTTCGATCAGACATTGAATTCCCACCTAGATCATCTTGTTTACTTCGTTTTTCCACATTTAAAGAACACTATTTTTAAAACATCAATTGCAAATTTAGAACAATTACAAGAAAGGATTATCCAAGAATGTGGTAACATTTCTCCAGAGATGCTGGTCAACACTTTCGAAAATATGAAGAGACGTGTGGATTTATTCTTGGAGCATGGCGGTGGCCAATTTCAGTAATTTATGTAATTATTTTTCTTTTTCTTTCTGTATATTCTTACTTTGTTAATTTTGTAAACAGCAAAAATAAATTTGTATTTGTCTACTTATTTTATTACTCATTAGTTTGGCATATCATGTTATAATATGAATTTGTCAAAATTTCAACCTATATTTGATTAGATATATCGTCCCTATGTCATTGTGATCTAAACCAAGCCCTACGTTTTTTAATCCAAGCCCCCTTTGATGCAAATAGTTTTTGCTCGCGCGGTATAATCTCTTAAGCTTAATTTTGTGGCGGAAGTTTTTGCAGCCTTTAAATCATTGCCATTTATTTTCCAGCCTGTCAGTAACAATAGCGTTACAAAATAAACTGTTCGTTTACAAATTAAAGAAAATAATGCTTACCATTTGGTCCCTTAATAGTAAAACTGTCATCCTCAACTGGTAAGCGAATAACGTGGTCTACAGGCCATGAAAGTGGATTGTATGCAACAACGATAAATTTATCTGAAGACTGTGAAACGGAGCAAATGCTCATGTTTGCTAGAAGGCATGAATTCAATTGAGTTAAAGATGAGATATTTGCATCCGCACCAAGAAGATTTCTAAAAAATCATATAAAAAAACAGTTATTAATTTCATATTATATATGTCATAGTCTCATAGTGAAATCCGTCTTTTCATGAAGAATCTAGTCATATCATGAAGCGTCGGCATATTGTGTAAAAACATGAAGCTACACAATATGCCTAGGCTTTTCAAAAAGAGCCCATCACATTTCGGCGAATTGTGTATACTACAACCTGCCTAACTTTAAATATTGTGGTTTCGTGAAATTTCCACAAAGGCAAGGCATCATTGCTTTATATAGAGTGGACCAGTTTCAATATAGGGGTAGGTATGAGTATCTAGATATTCTAACAAAAAATTGACTTTAATAAGAAGAATAGCATCAAACATTTGTTTCTATTTATTAACACAGGGACCACTTTTGTTATATCGAGAATTACACTGCAATTTTGCTTTAAAGCATTGACATAGGAGACAATAACTTGAGGAACAAATTCCGTCTAAATGGTATATTGGCAACCAGTTTGTTCGTTGTTACCACAGAACTCTTATAAGAGATTTGTGGTTGTTACCCAGAGCATTTTTTTTTAATTAAATTTTTTCAACTAATATTATTTTATAAAAATAAAATTTAAATTAAATTTTAAAAAAATTGCTCTGGGTAACAACGAACAAACTAGTTGCCATATACCTTTTGACGGCATTTGTTCCTCTAGTTATCGCCTCCTATTGACATCTCGTACTTCACAAAGTGCCGCTCTTTAAATTTAGCCAGGTTATGTTACGAGGTTATATGCCGAAGTGATACGGGCCCTTCTTGAAAAGGCAGATTGTGTAGCTTCATGTTTTTACATAATATGCCGACGCTTTATGATATGACTAGATTCTTCATGAAAAGACGGATTTCACTATAAGACTACGACATATACATTATATATAATTCCTATTTTCTTTGTAAGGTTCAGATGTTAAAAGGTTGAAAGATGCCGAAAGGTGTGAATGGCAGCGATAGCGAATGGGTTTTCACATGGGTTTTAAATAGTTTTATATTATAAACTAGGCTAGCTAGTCCTTTGCAAAGTGGGTAAGATTGTTAATTTTTCAAAATCATTTTCGATCTTAACACTTTCTATTAGATACTGCTAGGTGATGAGATATCACTGGAATCCATCAATATAATTAGAGTTCATGCAGTGAATTCAATCTTTAGCTGGAAAGTTTATTACCATTTATATTACATATTATTATTGGGAACGTCCATATTGACGTCACAATAACGCCTTTTTTTTTCATAAGAACGCGCAACTTTGTAATGTAGTCAAACTCTTGATTTGGCAACGACTGACTCTTTCGATTCAGAAAGAAGTAATGTGATTTCGTAGACAAAACCCAATTATAAGAAAATTCCATAATGCCTAATTTAAAAGCCAACCGGAATGATTTGGCGGAAGGGAATGCTACTACGCAGATGATCCAAGTAAGTTTAGGTTAAAAAAGATTTTTCAAAAAATCCAATTTTAAAATTATCGTGTTTTTACTATTAGAGAGAATACATACTTTCCTGGTGCCCTAAGTATTTCCTAAGTAGTAAATCAACAAACCCAATAATATCCGTAAATTGCTGCTCTGCTCGTGAAACACCTCTCGATAGAATTTTCGTGTAGTCATGAGCAACATGTTGCTTCTCAGTTCCAGTAATAGCATCATGATGTTGTGCAACTCCAATGGCTTCTCTTAAACCTTTTATTGCAATTTTGTTTATCCATTGATAAGTTGCTGATCCTATAGCCGATAACTGTTTAGCTACCTTTAAAAAAATAAAAAGTATTAAACAATAATTATAAAAATTGCATGTTACTAACGATTGCTAAACAAATAGAATAGGCAGGTATGGTGGATTGGGTAAGCATTTGCACCTGTAGAAGAAAATAAGAGTTACAATCAATATGTTCTTAACAAAGAGCGAAAAATATCAACGTTGCCCTTTATATGCAGCGACAAAGTAAGAACTCGCGTTTCATCAACAAAGTGCGCATCACTTTTTTTAAATAGATACCTATACTACCAGTCTTAAAAATCAAAGAGAATTGCCTTGAATTATGAGCCGGTATCTATTTTTTTTTCGGCTATAAGGCGGTCAAGGTCACAACCAATAGACATCTTTCAGAAAACTGCTCACGCGCGCCGGCAGCCATATCTTATCTCACGCGGTGACGCGGTTTAGTTGTTGATTTGTTCGTCGCGAATGCGTTTTGTTCTCGTAAACAAAGTTATTATCTTTTTCTTTTAAACTTTGCAAAGCATCTAATATGGGCGGAAGATGATATTCAAAATGAAATAATTACATTTAAAGTTTTGTTACCTACTTGATTATAGAGACAAAATTAAAAAAATTCATAAATAATTTTGCAAGATTCTTTAAACTGAATCGTACAAAACTGAAAGATGAATGATGATAGAGTAAGGCGATAGCTCGCGGACTTAAGCAGAAGTAGCGTATCTGAATAGCACTCTGTTTTCAAGTATAGCACCAATTTCGTATGGCACCATTAGCAAAATAGAAACACGAAATTGTAAATTGGGCCATGTGAGAAATGTTGGTACGATGACAACCACAGCCTCGTGTATTGGAAGAAGACAGACAATTATTAAATATCTTGCTTAGTCTCCAGAAAAACCTGTCATTCCACTTATATAGGCAACTGGCAAGAGATTGAAGAGATAGCTTACAATTTAACTCAATAAATGGATGTGTGTACCCATATAAAATGTCGATGTTGCAGAATTTAATAAAACACGACCCAAATGGTCAACATTGATTCCGTGACATTATATGGATTGGTATTCAAAAGTTTTGGACTGGGTTTTGTAATGTGAATAAGCAAAACTATCGATACTGACGTCCACAACAGCCTAACGTTTGAGTAGTCCTAATTGGCGACGGAGTCATTTGAACAATATTTTTAACGCTAACCAAATGAGCCGTTCTATCTCTTATCTCAGCTTTGATTTATATCCTTATTAGGCAGACGCATATATTTATGATGATCAATTATGGATTTAACAGAATGGTTTACCGATATATACACGCTAAATACTCAACAATAATGCGAAATTATTTTAATGAAATGTTTCCTAACCGGCAAATAGGGATAAGAGGCACAATTAAGGGGCCGGCAAGTTCGCCACATCAGAACCCTTTTGGTTATTTATTTTAGGGCCACCTTAAGAGTAAACTTTACGTGACAAAACCAGAAAATTTGGATGAACTTAGGCAACAACATAATGTTCAAAAGGAATTTTACTTTATAAGCAGTGATTCTGTCCGAAAAATAATTTTAATACATTTCCAATAAATAAAAGATGGAGTATCTTTTAATATTTTTACATGACTCGTAAGGTATTGCGCACACCTTAGTAAGGACCTTGGCGATCTGGTTCCGATCTGGATTCTAATGCAGATTGTCTTGGTGAAACGTATAGGTAAGCGTTCCCTATTATACTGGAGTATATTACACTTCATTTGTTTAAATATTTATCAATTTTCGATTATTACCAATCAGGTTGCTTTTTATATTGGCGTTGACGCTACTAGATGGCTATACTGTGTATAGCTGGGCTTTTACAAAGCGGTTTTAAATGCGACTTTCCGTTCTCTGTGGAGTTGCAAATGCTACTGGCGCTATTTAATGACGATGATTCACAACATAAATGGGCAAAAGAGTTAAGTCATCTCACTACAAGAAATATAACTGTAGATGGAAAAGAGGTTGAATGAACCAAGGAAGAAACCTACCTATATTATCAACATAAACAATTTAAATCTCACTCTAATATATTTCTTAAATAATTTTCAATACTCCATACTGATTTTATTAGTATTAAATTAAAAGAAACAGAGAAAAAGCCAATTATTCTCTAGAGGAGCATAAAAAACAAAAAAAAATCGGGTCCGTATTTAAAAAAAATTAAGTTAATGTATCCAAAAAACGAAATTTCATATTTGAAAAATAAAATTATTGGGAAGAGCATACAAAGTTACCTTAAGAATGTGTACTTTTTCAAAATAATCCGTATTTTGTCATAAAAAAATAGAAACAAAAATTAATTATTTCGGTTTTTTTCGGATATTATCTTCGGAAGACATCGAAATTTTTTTAATTTCTTTTTAACAAATTATTCAGCATTATAGTATACAACTTTGCTTTTATTTAACGAACGCTCTATCTCTTACAGTGACCAAGATAGCAATGCTGCATCGAATTTGTAATACCCGGTATCAGGATAAGCCTCTGATGATTTAAACCTAATTATTATTGGTGTGATAAGCATGACCAACCTGCAGTATGTTGTGGCTAATTCTTTCAAATCGTTTGAAATTCTGTCTCGAAGTAAAGTATCCTGCCCAATAAGTGTTGTCTGCGCTGCCGTAAGGAAAAAAATCATCTGTTTTGGTGACCAAAGTTGGTTTGGCTTCATAAACGGCTTTAAGGTAGCATGAAGGAGTTGAGTAAATAAGTTTAATTTCAGTATGATTTTCAAATGCCCTAAAAAAATTTGTATTACTTACTTACTTATATTAATTCGCCGTATGTTATACAAGGTAATTAAGTTACTAAAACGGGAATACCTACAAATAAATAACAAAATAAGATGTTGACGTTCGTGAAAAGAATGAAAACTAAAAATGTAGTTACAAATAATAAAGATGAGATCATAAAACAGTTTAATGTGTCCATCATTTCCACCAACACAAATACCGTGCGAGCAAAAATTAGTTGCATCAAAGAGGGCTTGAATTAAAAAACGTAGGGCTTGGTTTAGATCACAATGATATATGGGGACGATATATCTAACCAAATCTAGGTTAGAATTTTGTCAAATTCATATTATGACATGATATGCCAAACTAATGAGTAATAAAATCAGTAGACAAATTTATTTTTCTTGTTTACAAAATTAACAAAGTAAGAATATACAGAAAAAAAAAGAAAAATAATTACATTAATTGCTGAAATTGGCCACCGCCATGCTCCAAGCATAAAGTCACACTTCTCTTCATATTTTCAAAAGTGTTGACCAGCATCTCTAGTTACCACGTTCTTGAACAATCCTTTCTTGTAATTGTTCTAAATTTGCAACTGGTGTTTTAAAAATAGTGTTCTTTAAATGAGGAAAAACGAAGTAATCCATAACCGTTAAACAAGGTGATCTAGGTGGGAATTCAATGTCTGATCGAAAACTGATCAATCTGTCGTCGAAAAAATTCCGTAAGTAGTTAATAGTTTTGGCGGCTGTATGGGCGGTTGCACAGTGCTGTTGAAAATATCTAAAACGTAGTTCGTCGTCAAGTAATTGCCCCACAACTGGATTCAAAATATTGTCTCTATACCGCTGTGCTGTAACTGTGGCATGGAAAAAAATAGGACCAACAATTCTTCTTCGGGAAACAGCTAACCAGACACCAATTTTTTGAGGGTGCAATGTGGAAATGGGAATTCTCACTACTCCACTTGCGTGTATTCTGAGAATTCACATAACCGGAGAGGTGGAACCAGACTTTATCCGAAAAAAAATGGATAATAAATCATTTCTTTCCAATACATTTTGGGTAAACCATTGAGAGTAATTCCTGCGTCTTTCAAAATCTGCGGCTTGTATTTCTTGGAATACTTGCACTTTATAAGGAAATAAATTTAGCTGCTTTTTAGGAATAGTCCTGCATGTTCCATAAGATCTTCCCACTTCTTGGGGCATGCGTCTTATACAATTTGTTGGCGTATTTTGCATTATTTCACGAACGTTTGCAACAAGTTCTTTTGTTGTTACAGATGGTCTTCCTGCTCCTTTTTTGTGTTGTATAGAACCTGTTTCCCTAAACACATCCACAGTTCTTTTCAGGCATCGATAAAAATCCCCAGCAATAAAAGCAACGTTAGGAAAATGTTCGTGAAAATCGTCCATGCACAAACCCGGATTGTATTGCCACTCATCATTTACTCTAACCCCGTTTCAAAAATACGCTTCAACCATGAATGTTTTGTGCTGTTCCGTAAAGCCCATTGTGTGAATTGTTCAAGAAATTGGAAAAATTAGCGATGAATCAAATGACTTGTAACGACTGTCAAAGATGACGGAATAACTAATTAACTGTTAATTCAGGTAGCTACTGACACCCAACAGGTATTAAGTTCTACGGCTAAGCATTATGTCCTTAGATGCAAGGCCCTCTTTGATGCAAATAATTTTTTTTCGCACGGTATTCATAATAATAAAACATGATCCGCGCGCCACCAAATTACCAACTTGTAACTTGACAAGAGACAGTTTACAGGATAAATAGCCTACTGCAATTCAAAATCCACACATAGATAGCGATGTCACTGAATTGGTTAGAAAGATGGCACGCTGTGACAGAAGGATTTATTATTTCTATCCAAAACAATGGCATTCGAACAAGAAATTATGAAAAGTCATCCTTAGAATAAATACGGAAGATGTCATTGTGTACAGAAAATGCAATTTCCCTGGAGAAACGATAGAACATATTACGGCAGATTTTGGTGCTATGGCACCCATCGCTTATCTAGGAAGGCAAAATTAGGTGGCAAAAACCACCCACAAAGAACTGGCTCATTAATTAGGCCTAAAAGAAAACCTCCCACCATACTATCAGCACCCAACCGAGCCAGTTCTTAAATCTCATTAATGATCCGTATTCATAAAACTGAAGTATATCCTTGTTGATGAATATAAAAAACAAACAAAACCAGCAAAATAACCAATCTTCCTCAAGTCAAATATTAGTTGGTATATAACTTTATTATATTGATTATTACAATTTGGCAAAAACTTGGGTACGTGTAAAACATTTTCAAGCACAATTTCTTATTCAAAAATTTGAAAAAGTTTTTGCCCGAGAACTTTACCCGTGGCGTAATATAAACTACCTAGGTATTTACATTTTTTTTTATATAATATAAGTATCTATAGATATACTTAAGTGTGTAAAGCAGTCAACACCCTGCGGGTTCACCCTGGATTGGAAGCAGCTGCGTCTATAGCAATCTATATAGACAGTCAAGCAGTCATTAAGGCAATTTGCTCCAGCAGCACTAAGTCAAAATTAGTAAGGCGCTTTCTCAACAATCTCTGCATACTTGATACTCAGCATCAAATTACCCTGTGTTGGGTTCCTGGTAAGGTAGAAGTATAAGGTTTTGAGTTGAAGAAAAAGGTAGGAGTATAAGCATTTCCTTTTTTTTCGTATTCATAATGATTACCTTATACTTGCAAGGATATCCTCCAAGAATAAGTAAAGGGTATGTGAATAAACTTATTATAATTATTCGAATTTTGTTTTTTAAAAACCAAAATAATTTGATATTATTATTGCGTAAATAATAAAACTAAATTAATTCATTATTAGTAGATGGAAACTTTATGTAGTAATTTGATTGCGCAACTATGCTGTCAATTACGGCAGTCACTGTACGAGACACTGTAGGTTGACTTACAGCCAGTTCTTGACCAATGCCTTTCTGATACCCAGGGTCACTGAGATAGCGTAAACATATCTTCATTTTTAGGACGGATGATAAGACACCTTCTCGAGTTTCAGCATTTATTCCCAAAAATGTGTTTGCAAGCCATTGCACATTTTCCCTTCAAACCGGTATAATTCTTTGTAATCACGAACAAGTGTTGATCAACGCTGCTTGCAGTGTTTAATCTCTCTCAGTTCCACAACATCTGCCATCGCTACAACTGATCAATACACGACTGAGTCTGCTACTGACCACAAGCAAAATTATTAAAGTATATCCTATTTATTTAGAGTAAAAGGTAACGTTTATGAATAACCAAATACTTTTTTGGGAACGATATGCTCATACTCTATAAGTATAAGGTTTTACTCGGAATATTATGAATGCGAGCTAAAGGATTTCCTTCATATTCTGCAAGTACCTAAGCATAACCTTTTTTTTATGAATACGGCCCATTATCTCTCATACTTGGACAAGCCGCCAATACTAATGGATAAAACAGTAGACAACAACCATCCAAACATTCTTCAAATAGAAAAGAATAACAAAAAAGCTTTTATTTATAATCGATATAGGTTGCATACTAATATAACCTCGCGAAAACTGAAACAGGGAAAAAACCAAGTACTCAAATTTTACGATAGATATTAAAAATATATGGAAACTTGACAAAATAGAAATATTAATATCGATGGAGGGAGCTATGACAAAAAACTTTAAGCCCAATTTAAAAAAATTTGCCCTTTAAACTCTATTTAGGGTTGTCAGAATAAATAGTTTTTTATTACCAACTTACTTAATCAACTTATCAGAGTTTTGAAAGTTTATTTCTGCTGCTTGGTACTGAAAATCACCTCCCATAGTTATTAAGACGTTTTTGGTCTTAAAATACTTAACATATGATTTTATATCCTCTGCAAACACATTAACCTAAAAATTATTTATTTTAATTCCTATGTAAATAATCATTAGAAGGAAAAATAAAGAATGACTAAAAGAAAATAATTATATTCAGGGTATCTCACCGTGACTCCTGATACAGAAATTTCATTATAAAAAAAATATGGCCTTTTTCTATTTTAACGTGAACAGAAACTGAAAATGTTTCTTGGGAAACCAAACAGATATTTTCATCGTCATTCCTTAAATTATTAACATTAATGTCAGACAGACAGAAGACACCCCACAAATTTTCGTTTAAAGATCGAATGGTACCTTTTTGTCGACATTGTAAGCATCGCTTTCGGTGTCATCATCTATGGAATCATCACCGCAAAGGACGTCAAAGCAAAATCCACTTGGCGGATAATAAATATTGTCTGGTCCAAACATTCCACCAAAAATGACACTGTCATCTGAAAACGATAAAATGTAGAAAAAATTGTTTGAAAATCTTTGTAATTTTTGTGGAATTTTAAAAAATATTATACTTTTTGTACAAGCATTCCTGGTTTTTGATATAAGCTTTATTTTTTTTTGAAGTGCGTTTACTAAACTTTTTTCTCCGCTAATTTAATTTCTCTCGCTAAGTAAATATTTCACTCTTTATTTACCCAGGGTGTCGGGAAATGATGAGCAAAAAATTTCGGGGATAATTTTAGACCAAAAATAAATGTTTTCTCTTTCTATAACATTTTTTCGAAAATTAATTATTAACGGAGTTACAGGGTGTTGATGTTAAATTTTATTTGCAGTTTTAAAATACATAAATTACTAAAACAATAAATTACATTCAAACCGAAGTTTCAAAGTGACGTCCTTCCTCTTCAATGCACTAATTAATTTTTCTTAAAAAATTCCGACAAACTCCATGAAATATTCCTTCCAGTGGCGGAACTACCGGTGTACAATGTGTGCGAAGCACACGGGCCCGGGCTAAAAAAGGGCCCGGGAGCGGAGCCACAAAAACATAAAAATGAAAAACAAAATGTTCTCATAGAAAAAAAATGCAATACTCCGGAAACGTATATCTGCAAAAACTACTCTACTCAATACTTTTATAGATAGTAACTGAAATAATCACATAAAACCTTTATTTTTTTATTATTGTTTATATTAAACCGCAATTCGCAATACCGGCATTTAGTTTAAAGGGCGGTGTTTGTGTCGGCGATTATTGAACTTGGATAAGAGAAACTAGGAATTTCTACGATTTAGTTGAAAGTGTCTGTTTTTTTTTGGACAAAGCATTAAACGGTGGGCACTTTTGCAAAGTGTTACTAATGCCAAAATAACTTTAAAAAAATTGACACCCTATGGTCATCGAGACACGATGCATTAGAAGCTCTTCGTTTTAGATATTATTATGTGGATATTTTAAAAACGCTTGCAAAAATAATTTTAACCACTACAAATAAAGCGGAAGTTAATGAAGCAAAGTCTTTAAGAAAACGCTTGGAAAAATTTGAAACCGTTTTTCTTATTGTTTTTCAAAATAAAATTTAAAAAAATATTGATGCATTGACAAACCTTTTACAAAAAAAAAGAGCAAAATATTGAAGCTGCGTCTAAAATGTTTACCACTGAAATCATAAATCAAATGAGAAATAATTTTAATGTAATTAAAACGGACTCTGTTATTTTGGCTAGGCAATGCGGCACTACTCCTAAATTCGAAAACAAAAAGATATTAAGACCAAAAATAATTTTTGATGATTAATAACCATTATCAAGTTCAAACAAGTGATGATTGGTTTCAAATAAATGTGTTTTTTGAAACTATAAATATAATTACAGCTCAATTAAAAAATCGAAGTTCTGGCCTGTACAAAATTTCTTCTTATTTTCGCGTTTTGTTCCCCAACGTTTTACGAAATCCTTCTCTTTCTGATAAGGATATTAACGACATAAGTCAATCCCTGCATCTTCAATATCTAGAAGATATCGCTTATACAATTTCATCACAAGTGTTGTTGTTTTTTCTGAGAATGTTTAAAGAATGATTTAGATAATTTAACTTCTATTTTTGATTTATTGGATTTTATATTGGTAAAAAATTATTATTCATCTTCCAGTTTTAGTGAAATTGTAACTGCCTGCATTATTTTTTTGACCATCCCTATTTCGGCTGCATCAGCTGAACGGTCTTTACCCAAGTTAAAGTTAATTAAAACTAATTTGAGAAATTGCATGACCGATAAAAAATTATCAGCTTTAGCAATTATTTCTATCAAAAATGAGGAAGGTCATAAAATAGACATTTCTTACTGATTTCAAACTTTGCGCATGCAAAAGCAAGAAAAAATGATTTTTTTATATGGTTATCAATTATAATACTCCGTATCATATGGGGGCCCGGCAAAGTTTTGGCGCACGGGCCCGTGGCTACGTTGTTCCGCCACTGATTCCTTCCTTTGCTATGCTATGTTTAAGGTTGAAAATAAATTAAAATGATTTCGTATTCATCACATGCAAGCAATGTTATTTTAGCGTTTTTGACGAAAACGGTTAAATTTATCGAAACAAAAGTAGTACACCTTTTTTATGTCAAAAGGTTAGGAGAAAAAAAAAATTTAGTCAAAATGCGCATACAGTATAAGGACAAAAAAGTTGGGACAATTCAAATTATATAGGCTCCTATGTAGCGCACTCTAAAAAATGCGAAAAAACGATGGACAAATTTGTATTTTTCATCCCGAAAAACCCCATATACCAGATTTCGTCAAAATATTATGAGCGTGGCAAACGGTGTTGCAAAAAAAAAACTGCAAACTGCGAAAAAATTTTATAGGAAGAGATAGCACTTATCTTTGGTCTAGAATTGTTCCCAAAATTTTTTGCTCATCATTTTCGGACACCCTGACACCCTCTATGGCCATTATAATTTTTTTTACACAAAGTTCTTTTTTTTATGGTTACATACCATTATTAGCACTTGTTTTCCAAAGGAAATCCATATTACTGTCCTTTTTGCGCTGCTCCCTGTCATTATTATCTAGACGTGCAAAAAATAGACCATCGAATCCAATTTTCGACACAAGCGATGCATGCTCCCTGCTGTGTCCAAAAGGATCAATTTGCCAACCTATCGTTGGATTTCCACACTGACCCAAAGTATCGTTTAAAATTCTAAAGAGAAATCAAAATATAAATATTTTATAGAACTTTAAATAATAACATGAATCAAAATACTGAACACTTTTATTAAGTAGTTTTTGATAATAGACAGGGTGACTTTTTGATAACTTACAATGGCTATATTTTCTACACTAGAGAAGATCACAAAACCAAAAATAACATTTTTACAAAAACGGACCACTATTACCTACCCCCATCCACTTTAAAATCTTAATTTATGACACCTCTCTGGAAAGCTTATCAAAAATGGTTTTTAGTGATATCAAAATGAGACCAAAAAATGTACGAAATATATCGACTGCTTACTTCCTATGCCTCCTAAGTGTAAAAACTAAAAATGTTCAGGTGGGACAAAAAACTGTTTAACTTTTATCATAATAGATAATTTCACTTTTATAGAAGATCCTATCTACAATAGAATTTTGATTTACTCATGTTAACAAATAAATCAGTATGTTCGAATTAAAACTATTACATTACAGATGACAAGATACATAAATTACTACTTTATAAGGGAAAAACAAAAATACATAAAACAACAAGTAATCAAATGAAACTTACCAGCTGGTAACACAACGCCGTTCATAACAAAATGTTTTAGGAGGTATTGCTTACACTGTATGAGACTTGTGTAGTTTGGTGATATTTCCATTTGAAAACTGGCGCGAAAATATGAATCTTATAGCGTTTTCGGTTTACAACTCCGAGAGTGCTCCGAGAGCGTTCTGTAACGTCATCGATCGGCCCGAGATTTGCTGTCACTCCGAAGGCGGTTGCACTCGAACGGAGTGTAAATTGAACGTCATTGCATTGCGCTTGAAAATTTGACAGATGTCAACATACAAAAATAAACAGTTAATTTTCAAATTTAAATCTACTTGAGTGCGTTTATGACATATTATATACAATATTCATTGAACTAGACAAAAAACAAATACAGAAAACACAACAAACGAGATTACACATCAACAAACGAATAGAAAATGGTGGTGGTTTGCGGTTCTGCGCCAGCGCTGCCTCTCTACTCTGTAAAAATTTTCAGATCGAAAAAGAGCACTCTCAAACGGATTCAGAGTAACCAAATTTGTAAATCGAACTTGCTACTCCGAGTGAGAGCAGTGGATTTTGATAACCGAACACGCAAATCTCGGGGAGAGCACTCTCAGAGTGCGCGAGAGCAGTAAATCGAAAACGCTATTAGTAACTAGGAGGTATTTCTATTTCAAATATTTAACAAAGATCTACCTATTGGTGTAACTAACTCATTTTTGACCAGAAGTGTAGATAGGAGGTATCGGTAGTAAACAGTCGATATATACAGGGTGATCCACGACGAGTGGCGAGCGGCTGTATCTCCAAAACCATAAATGCTACGACTTTTGGGTAAAAATTTTAATATAAAATATGATCAAAAATAAATGCTGGAAATAATCTTTAAATTCTTAATTCTACCGCAAGGGTGCGTAGTCGCTATGCTATGACACAAAGTCCTTAATTTCTACTAATAACTTCAATACAATGTAGGGCTGAAATTAAGTTTTCATAATCTTAGTAATATGCTTTTTGCACGCGGCAGCTGATGTCTTCTTGAGGAGGGAATTACCTGAACACGATCATTTGTAGCGAGCTAAACACTGGAAATATTTTCTGGAATGGTTAACTCTATGAGGATAACGCATAACGTATTCTCTTGAAGCCAAAACTGGGTTCCCGAACAATTAAAAATAAAGGGCATCATATCGTTGGCCTCCTCATTTGTAAAAGGCATTTTTTCTTAAAAAAATGTTACTTAGTTCACGAAAATAGACTTAATGGTCACGACATTTAACTGTCACATATTATGACGGGCGGAACGACAATGGTTATTCTTTTGTTTTAATATGAAATTGTCAACGGCCGCCTTTGCAATAAACGTAACATTTTGATTATAATATTGATTTTTTTTATATAAATAACTAAAATAAATAACCAAATAACATAATTTGTTCTTAAAAAATGTCTAAAATAATTAAAGGTACTTGTCAAAAAAACTATTCCCGTAGGATTGAAATGTTGTTTTAATAAAAGGAAAATTGCAAAACTTTGATAACAGCCGAATTGGAATTACACCCATTATTTTTACGATAACTTTTAAAAGAAAAGAAAAACGACAAGCGGTTTTTGCCTTTGTCTTTTCTGACTAGTTAGCTATAAAATAGAGTTAAAATAGTTGAATGGTTGCATTTACATTTTTTAAGAAATCGAAGTTAGAAATATATTTTTTTAAAAGTGCCTTCTATTATCTACTAACCGCACGAATTAATTTTAATTGTGTTAAATAAATGATAAAAAAATTAAAAAATTATAATTTTACACTTTTCACAGTTTTTATTTTTCGCAACACAGTTGCTTCTTCAAAGGAGTGTTTAAAAATGGTATTTTAAAAGTTATAACTTAGATGCAACAATAAAATTGCAGGTAATTTTCAGGTTGTTTAAATTGTTGAAAAAAAAAATGTTTACAGACTAATTAAAGAAATTCAAAAGAGGTGATCCATTTAAATCCAATTGATCATTAAGAAGAGTACTGTTATTTTTAAACCTATTTGTTTTTAAGGATTCAAGCTAAATTAATTTTGTACTTTTGTTTTCAATGTGCAAGATATCGTAGTTATGATTAAATGTATGATTTAGATGGTATGTTTTTAGAATTCATAAATAATATACATAACAACAATATAAAACTTACAATTGAAAAATAAATTAATAATTCTATTAACTTTTTAGACCTAACCATCAAAAAATCCGAAAATAAACATGATTTTTCAATCTACCATAAACCTACTCACACTGATACTACTATACATAACACCTCTTGCCATCCAGTACAACATAAATTAGCATCTTTCTTTAGTTTGATACATCGACTAAACACGTTTAAACAAAACTAATTTTCAAACTGAATTGAATATTATTAAGCAAATTGCAGTAAATAATGGTTATTCCGCGATAACAATTGATAAAATACGAAATAAAAAATTATACAAAAAGGCTATAAACTTAGTTTTTCCAACAGCAAACAATAATAAAAATAATTATAAAGTTATTTCTTACATAGGTCATATTAGCACTAAAATAAAAAACTTGAATATTAATATTGCTTTCAATACTGACAATACTCTAGGGAAACATATTAAAAACAATAAAAGTAAATTGAACAAGGGAAATAAATCTGGTTTTTACAAATTAAAATGTAATGATTGCTCTAAAGTTTATATCGGACAAACAGGTCGAAACTTCGAAAAACAAATGAATGAGCATTATGCTAGTTTGATAAAAAAACAAAACAGATTCTAATTATTCTAACCATCTGTTAGAAGCAAATCATACATTTAATCATAACTACGATATCTTGCACATTAAAAACAACAGTACAAAATTAAATTTGCTTGAATCCTTAGAAATAAATAGGCTTAAAAATAACAATACTCTTCTTAATGATCAATTGGATTTAAACGGATCACCTCTTTTGAACCTCTTTCATTAGTCTGTAAACATTATTATTGGTTTTTCCAACAATTTAAACAACCTGAAAATTACCTGCAATTTTATTGTTGCACCTAAGTTATAACTTTTAAAATACTATTTTTAAGTACTCCTTCGAAGAAGCAACTGTGTTGCGAAACATGTCAAGTCAAAATAAAAATCTGTGAAAAGTGTAAAATTATAATTTTTTAAATTTTTGTACCATTTATTTATCACAATTAATAATAGATTTCCACCAAGTAAAAGCCGAATCAATTCTATTAATCCATTTTGATATTATTTATATAGGCGTTCAATCAGGGTGAGGCATCCTTTAAAATAAGACATAGTTTTTCAAGTTCGGTTAACGCAAACCAAAGTTACAACCTTTTAAGTATTTTTAATTGTTAACCTTCTTCACACCGTTACCATGGTAATTACAAAAATAATAAAAGTATAAATAGAGGGTATCATTAACATTATAAAATCTTAATTTCTGACCTGCATTGTATTAAAATTATTAGTAGAAATTAAGGACCTTGTATCATAGCATAGCGGTAAAATTAGGAACTTAAATAGTATATTAACGTACACGTTTTATAAAGCATCATTTTATAGCACGCGTCCATGTTAAAAAAACGAGCAGCTTGCGGCGAGTTTTATAACGGGACAAGTGCTTAAAACTGCTTTATATAACACGTACGTTATACTATTTTTTCTAATTTGTAGTTTTTTTAAATAAAAACACATATTTAAAAAGAAAATAAATCCTTCAAATTTTGTAAATTTTTATGTCTAAATTTTATGTTGGTAATACTATTTTTTATCATAGTAGCCTCTGGGCAACAAAAATTATTTTGCGAACTGTCATTTTTTGATTTATTGACCCATTTTCACCACGAGATTCTAAAGTTATTTTAGCGATATGAGATTTGAAATTGGACGGAATACGTTGTGTGATCCTTGTACATTCGGTACATATACGGAAACTCGGGCAATTTTGCTACTTTTTTTCGAATTTCAAAAGACGTGATTTTACGTCACGGCATTGCAATTTAGTATAGGGAAGATGGAAAATTCAAATAAAGTTGTAGTTAAAATCGACATTGGAAGGTTAGTAGATTGAATTTTGGATAGGATTTGGCAGAAAATTATAGCTTGAAGCATCTACAAAAGCAGAATAGTTCTCCGTCAATAAAGTTATTATTTAATATGTGTTTTTTAATGAACTAAAACAATACATACAGATTTGTAGATCTAGGCAACCAAACATACATACGTTAGTTCGTGTAGTATTTTGCATATTTGGCCTAAAAAATATTAGTTATCTAGAATGCTATGCTAAACGGCGAAAAAAAAACATGTCATGTAGGGCCAACCTTTAAATAATAAAATTCGGAGTTCGAAATAGATCTATTTCGAATGCGCTAGCGAGTTCGAAATATATCTGTTTCGAGAAAAAATTATTTCCAGCATTTTTTTGGTTATATTTCATATTAAATTTTTAACTCCCAGAGTCGTAGCATGTACGGTTTTGGAGATACAGCCTCTCTCCACCCGTCGTGGATCATCCTGTATATATTTTTTAAAATGTGTAATGGTAGTAAAAATATAGTGTCCCACGGAATGTTTATTTTCCACTTATCGTGCTCATCACCCATCATTATTAACGCAGTATTTTTGTTACTTTGTAGTGAGTCACAAAACTTACTAATAGTATAAAGGTTTTATAGAAAAAAGAAAAGCATAAAGTCTTTCTCCACAATTTTTTATTAGAATGACTAGGCGAACCTAGAATAATTCATAATAATTGAAATCGACATGTTTCGAGTGTAGAAACACTCATCGTCAGGAAAACAAAGTGAAAGGTACAATGCTGATGTTGTTAGCAATAGAGAAAATAATAGTGGGATTGGGCTGTAATGGAGCTTTTAATGGTGTACAAGAGGTACACAATTGAATAGTCAAAAGACCGACAATCAAGACTTCAGCATACTGAAAAGTCAAGGGTTAGTGCAAAGGCACTGTCATGGGCAGAAAAATGAGGAGAGCAAAAGAAAAATTAGGGAGTTTTAACAGACTTATTTGTGAAAATCATTATTAAGTAGTGAAAAATCTTGAGTTTAATTCAGCTTTGTCAGAGATATGTGAAAGTATTGAAGTAAGATGGAAAAAAAAAGAAAAAAAAAGTTGTTTTTCATAAAAGTCGAAGCATCTGTAAAAAATAGAAAGGGGAATGTGGCAAATGAAATTTAATAAACGATGGTAGATTAGCCTATCATTTAGCTTAAAGTAAAATACTGTTGGGGTACCGGGCTTTTTACGGCCTAGTTACCCCGGCAGGAGTCAAAACATACGTACCTACACATTTTGTGCAAAATTAATATTTTAAAAAAGTTTTTTGTTTTACTAGAACATCTTTGTTGGAGAAGTTCCACTGCAACCAGCACGTGTCAGATGGGAAATGAACTTGAACTTGACATTGTAAAAGAGGGAACAAATTACAAGTGTTTTGGCGGTTAAATTAAAGAATCTTCAAGTATTGCACAAAATGTGTATGTTTTGACTCTTGCCGGGCCGTAAAAAGCCTGGTACCCCAACAGTATTTTACTTTAAGCTAAATAGTTAGCTAATTTACTTCATTTTATTAAATTTCATTTGCTACATTCCCCTTTGTATTTTTTACAGATGCTTCGAATTGTACCTTTCACTTTGTTTTCCTGGTGATGAGTGTTTCTACACTCGAAACATGTCGAATTGAATTATTATGAATTATTCTAGGTTCGCCTAGTTATTCTAATAAAAAATTGTGGATAAGGACTTTAAAATAAAGGTTTTAGTTAACAATCGAACAATGAAAAATTAATTTTCGAATAGGAAAACTTTTCTATTAAGTCATTGCCATGTTGGATAATAGAAATAAACATATTATTTTAGTATTGGTGGTAAATATTTTAACAATAAGCACTACAAGTCATTTCACAATACTTCTATGAGTGTACGCCAACTATTGAATAAATAGTCTATTGATTAATTTATGTCTGGGTAAAACAATGCATAATCTTTTAAGTAATGTGTGTTTTGTTTTCTACAATATACTTGCTTCAGGTGGCTTTTATGACCAGAGCAACAATCCGACAAAATTATAAACAAATCCTGGAAATTAGCTATTAATTGTTAAATATGAAAACTTGAATATTGGTTGCAAAAAGTAATTTTTTAGGTAAAGTAGCGGAATCAGAACTTGATTTCATAAGGGTATGTTGTTGCCTTGTTGGGGAGGTGGTGGAGAGAGAAAGAACGAAAATAGAAAATGTAAAATTTAAAACATTTATAATAAAAGAGCTGCCGGAGAATTTTTTAAAATATAAAATTCCACTCACATAAAGTAAATACTTTTGTGGGAAATACATGCTGCTGAAATTTTTGCCTTTTAAATTAGCACAATTTAAGGAAGTAAAGAAAACGTGAACAGAAGTGACAGCAGCCAATATTTTTTGAAAAATTAAAAATATCCCCAAAATGTTAATCTCGTCCTTTTATTAATACATAATAATATAGCGAATTAAGAATTTCTTTTATCGAAATAAGAAAAAAATTTTTGGTCTGGTTAACCCCTCTTGAATGTGACAGTGTTTGGGTAGGTAATCTTGATTTATAGTAAAAAAGTCCCAAATTTTAAAGGTACTTAGCTGAAAAGAAGAAAAAACGAAAACTTTAAAAAATATCGGAATATTCTTGAAAGAAGGGACACACACCTTTACAGGACTCAGGGAGGGTTGGTCAAAGTTCTGATGAACGTCGTTAGAAGCCTACGTTAAGCTTTAGTGTAGCACTCTCGCTGTTTCCCATATATATACAGAGTGCCTCCGATTAAGTCGCCACTATAGCTTACTCCGCTATTATACGAGCTATCAAAGTCAAAAGATAAAAAGTTAGTTGTATAACAATATTAGTTTAGATTAATTTGTGGTAAAAACTCGCAAAAAAATGTTTTTTGTTATTATTTACAAATGTACAAACTTGCATAATTTCCGGTACTAATGGTACCATAATTATTAGTCAGATGATGGCATTGATTAAATCACCAAAGTTTATCTATTTTTATTATGAGTTATAAAATATGTAAACTGTCGAAGTAATTTATATTAAATGTATTCATGACAGTTTTTACAACTTTTTGTTTTTATATTAATATTTTGGTTATTTTATGACTATCAGTATTATAAATATGTGGGTGGAATATACAATGTTTAAAAACCACCGTATAAGAAATTGAATTCTATAAGTGTATTTTTTTATCAACTATTTAAAAAATTGGAAAACAAATTTAGATAGAATAATAATTTTTTTTTAAATTTTGGTTGAACCAAAGAATGTTATGCATTTTTGCTCAAATTTCAATAACACTGTAGGCGACCTTAAATCAAAATATATCTTCTCTGGAAGTTTTTGAAATTTATTCAATATCTACTAGAAAGGATACGGCCTTAGAGGCGTTCAGGCATAAACCAACGGATGGTGAGCTGTTAACAATTTTTCAAAAATTTGGTGATTTGCAACACTTAAAAAATATGCACCTGTCCGTAGAACAGAGCAACAGTAATACATGAAATTTGGGATGTGGAATATGATCGTTAAGTAGCGACTAAACAATATTTAGAAAAATAAAATTATTTACTGGATCCTTTTAAATTGAATTTCTAAATGTAACAATTTTAAAAACTTAAAACGTCCTAAAAGACAACCCCTATTATTTTTCCTGCCTAATCGAAAGGCATTTTTTATAAAACTAATTATACTACGGTTCCCTATACCTATCTTTAAGGTTTTTCCTGAAATACCTAATTTTCCATTTACCATAAATATAAATTTAATGCTCATTTTTATCAAAGAGCGCCTTGGAATTTGGATTTGGCATCTATGACACTTCAGAAAAAACTTTGAACGAACACGGTGCGGCATCCAAGGCACTCTATGAAAATATGAGCATTCCATTTATGTAGTTAATGGAAAATTGGCTATTTTTGGTTAAACCGTAAAATAAAGGTATAGGGAACTCTAGAAGGTATAATTAAAATTGTATTAAAAATGTCTTTTCATTAGGCATAAAAGATTATACGTATTTAAAATACCAGACTGCTGTGTGTGTGGCAGAAAGTAATTTTCAAAGACTCCGGTAAAAAATTTTATTTTAAAAATATCTTTTAGTCGTTACTTAACAATCCCACAACCCAAATCTCATTTATTACTGCGGCTCTATTCCACGTACAGGTGCATGTTCTTTAACTTCATCAAGCCAATTGAAGCCGTTTAAACCTATAATCCACAAGATGTTGGTGGGGGTTCGCAATCGCCGCGCGCCGTTTTATTAGTTTTACCGTATTTGTTGTGCAGGTCACATTGTTATTCGGAGTATTCTAGCTGTCCTGTCTGAATTTGAATTTTATTGGTCGTACCAATACCTGTTTCAATTAACTTATTTTTGCTTTGTAATTAAGTTCTTTTATACTTTGCATGTCAGATTAAGCAATAGAAGATTCTTATTTCGCACAACCCAATATTAGTATTCGACTTTATAATCTACTAGCGTGTACCCGGCATGCGTTGCAACCCGCTGGTATAAATACAAACCCGAACAAACCCGATATATTAGTACCCGGCATGCCACTTGCTGAAATTGCATCCGTGCGAAGCCGGGGCGGGTCGCTAGTTATACATAAAAACCTTCCCCTTGAAGCACTCTATCTATTAAAAAAAACCGCTTCAAAATCCGTTGCGTAGTTTTACAGATTTAAGCACATATGAATAGGGACAGACGGGCGACAGCGACTTTGTTTTATACTATGTTAAGATGGACGAATTTTACCATCTCAGTAAACCATGTTGCATAATAGATAATCACATGCAATGGTAAACGACAAGAACAATATCACATAAAAAGCTATTTAATTTTTTGAGAACTACAGTACTGATTTTTATGCTGTATTAACCGTATATGATTAATGTCAAGTTACATTACATTTGCCAGTCGGAACTAATACAGTTTATATCGATGGCTAAGTTCTAACAGGTCGTATCCCCAGTGAGGCAAATTTTACAGGAGACACAAAAAACTCTGTAGTGTTTACTAAAATACTTAAGAGATGTTTAGTTAGATAGATATAACTACTGAATATTATGGGAAATCTTGTATCTAAACATATTAATTATTATAAAATTCTTTCAATTTAAAAAGTGGGATATGACGTTTTAGAATAATTATGGGATACGACGTTTTAGAATATCGATTACGACGGGTTACGTCCTTTTATAACTCGAGATCTGTGGGTTACGCTTTTTTAACTATTATTTAGTCGTAAAGGCGAATGGGTTACGTCCTTTTGAAATAGCCGTTATGTGGGATACGACTTGTTGCGCCTGTAAAATGAGCAGCGATGATACGACCTAATTTAAAATTGAAATAAAAAGGTTTCTACTTATTGGGGGCGGATGAACTTTAGGAACTAGTTCAGAGATGTCACAACCTATCTAAAAGTGCATTAAACGCAATTTCGCGAAAATTGTGGGTTACGACCTGTTAGAACTTAGCCATCGATATAAAACCCCAGTACACCCCCAATAGAACTTAATGATTACTGTGAGTATTCAGAACAACAATGGCTATAAACCATTCTATGGTAGTAATAACCCCTATTACCTATTGGCTAAGTTACCGTAATATTATCACAACACAACGGTCTAGCCATTTTCGTTATCTTACAGTAGGAAAGAGCGTTGCTGGCTGTCACATATAGTATTAAAGAGTGGTATAAAGAGTATGTGAATTCATATAGGGAATAGAAGGTTTTTTCTCAGTGTATGGAATGCTGCGCTATGAGTGGGTCATCAATCATCATCATGGTCATAATGATAATTGTTGCTGTTAACTGGGCAAAATGTTTTCTTTGGTAAAAATTTTTTAATTGTAGGCTCACAATCCTGTATATCTTTTTTTATTTATCAGACTTGAATACCTGATTTAATAAAAATATACTTTCATTAAAAATTTTCGCAAATATTTCTTCAAAAATTCAAAACCGTCCCAAGGTATTATTAGTCGTAGTAATTTTCTTTTAAGTAGAAAAATAATTTTTTGTAAAAATACTAAACGCAAGTTTAGTTTGAATGTTTTTACTAATAGTCACATTACTACCTAGAGTAAATTAACTATTTAGTTTAAGTTTATCTTAACGTAGTGATTTTCTTTTAAAATGTAATATCGGTAATTATCTATTATACGCACACCACGCCGATTTTAATGATTTTTTCAGGAAATACGTATTTCGATGCGTAGATTACGATTCCGAAAACGAAAGTTGTCGGAAAAGCTTAGTTTCCGAGATATTTCCTTCTTAAGTTACGATTTTTCATGGGTTTGTTTACATCGTGTTTACTTGGGATTTTTATCATTTTTCAGCCACCTCTCACTACTTTTTAGGTTACACAGGATATATACTAAATTAAAGGAAGGAAAATGCGCGTTTTCACGCGCATTTTCCTTCTTTTAACCACGATTTTCCACTATAGGAAGCCATCGAAGAAACGAGGTTAGGGTAAGTTTAAGTTTTAGATTTTATGTTGGTAACCATGAGTAATATTTGGTGCGAAATTATTTATATTTAAATCAATCTAGTGGGCGCTCTTTTTTCAATTTTTTTCGTTTTTAAAAGTGCTTTCCACTACTTTTCAGTCTCCGTCTTTTTATTTAGGTTAAATTAAGGAACTTTTGAAAACGTGAGTTTATAACTAATTAGAAACAATGGATTTTACAAGAAAAATGAATATTGCCTATAAAATGAGGTTGCACTGTGTTTTCTTCTTCTTTTGGTTCACACAATATTTGCCGCAGCGGAACTTTAGAGTATATTTGCTTAACTTGCAAATATTTGAGCACTTTCCACAATTAATTTCAGATACAAATATTCCGAGCTCCAATAAATAATCAATAAGCGGCCAATAAGCATTAGTTAATACTAAAAATTCAGTGAAATTCATTTTTTGGAATAGCGTTCTAATAAAAACCAAACTTAATAATGAAAATAAAGCCGCATTGGTTGGTAGCGTCAAACGAGAAAAATTGAAAAAAGAGCGCCCACTAGATTGATTTAAATATAAATAGTTTCGCACCAAATATTACTCATGGTTACCAACATAAAATTTAAAACTTAAACTTACCCTAACCTCGTTTCTTCGATGGCTTCCCATAGAGGAAAATCGTGGTTAAAGGTCCTTCTTTTAACCACGATTTAAATTAGTATATATCCTGTGTAACCTAAAAAGTAGTGAGAGGTGGCTGAAAAACGATAAAAATCCCAAATGTAAACAAACCCATGAAAAATCGTAACTTAAGAAGGAAATATCTCGGAAACTAAGCTTTTCCGACAACTTTCGTTTTCGGATTCGTAATCTACGCATCGAAATACGTGTTTCCTGAAAAAATCATTAAAATCGGCGTGGTGTGCGTATAATAGATAATTACCGTAATATCTATCATATTTTCAACGTAACAAAATTGTCTTTTTAAAAATATCAATGCTCTATCGATTCCAAATAATTACCTAAAGCCCCACGTAAACTGATCAATTGTAGATTGATAATTGACGCATGCCTCATCGTTCATAACCCATCCTCCATTAATAATTTCCAGTTGTCCTCGGTCAACTAAACTCTTAAATTTGTTTCTCATAACATCATCTTGATTTTTCCACCAATCCCAGAAAAATGCAGTTTCAACTTGAATAAATCTAAAATAAAAATAATAAATAAGGTTACAATAACTACCAAGGAATTATTTGGAATAAGTATATCCGGTGGTCAACTATACGAATTACTTCTGGTTATATCTCGGAAACTAGTAATCAAATAGCATGCGGGTAACTTTTTTTAGTAAAAGAGTCCAAAAGAATAACCTGTATTTATGGGATACACTAAAATAAAGTTGAACTTGTAAATTTCCACTATATTAATAAGAGAACGACATGTTTCGCTAACACTGTAGCTTCGTCAGATGACAACGATTTAATAAAAGTTAAAAATAAAAAATAAAAAGGATGCAATAAAATTAAATTATTGAAGATGTAAATAAAACAGTGAAAGGGTTACAATAGCGGGAAATCCAACAAAGACAGGGTTAAAAAAATAAATTAGGTACAATAATGGTAATTTACAAGATCTTAGGTATATATGGTAAACAGAAGAAATTTAACAAAGGTGAATTATTTAAATCTGATTGATCATTAAGTAACAGGTCCGTATTTCTATGTTTATATATTTCCATAAATTCTAACAAACTTAGTTTTAAGCTTTCGTTTTCTGCATGTAAGATTTTAAAGGAAGGATCGAAATTATGTTGATTATCAAGTACATGATTAGCATATTTTGAATCGGTTTTGCTTTTTAGAAAACTGTTATAATGTTCCTGTTTTTTTTTGTTAAAATATCTACCCGTTTGGCCAATGTATGTTTTAGGACAATCTTTGCATTTTAATTTATAGACGCCTGATTTTTTATTTTATTCGCTTTTAGTTTTATTGTTTTTGATAAATTTACTTAAAGAGTTATTAGTTTTTTAAGACACATTTATATCAAGTCTGTTAAGAACATTGCCAATTACTTTGCTAGGTTGTCCTATAAAAGTGACAAGTTTAAATTTGTCAGAGTTTTTGCTTCTAGGAAAAACTAAGTCAATAGCCTTTTTGTAAATTTACTTTTTTAGGATTTGGTCAATTAGATTTAAGTTATATCCGTCATTAACTGCAGGGCCCTAGCCAGGCTTGAATTTTAGGAAGGGCCGTTAACATTTCTGGAAGGGCGAACTTATTAAACTTTTTTTATTTTAGTAGGTAGTACATAGGTAAGTATTTTATATAAAAATGAAAAAAAAAAACCAAAAGTCATCGGCGACACAATAAAACCTCGTAACTCCATTTTGTTAAAGTTTACAAAACGACTGTTAGCATTTCATAAGTAAACCCTCTTAACTCTTAATGTAAAATAAATATATTAAGTTTGTCGACAGAAATCTTCGTAACTCCATCAATAAAGTAAAACAGGTAAATACACACTAGAATCGAAACATATCATTTAAAAAAATATTTAAAAATATATAAAATAACTTACCTAAGATGAATTAAGATGATTATACTTATAATACCAAATAAAAACAGTAAAAATTCAACTAACAAGCACGTGTCGATGTGTCTTTGACGTTTAGCTCATGGCGCCAATGACAGAGATACGAGGTTTTTCGTGTCAATTCTGAATGCATCGGAGTTACGAGGTTTTATTTAGCTGGAATACTTATTTATACTTAATTTTTGGAGTTACAAGACTTTTTTAGATGTGTAGATTTAGAGTTCCACTAACAGATGGCGCAAAAAAGTCATTTTTGATATTTTTGGAGTTACAAGGTTTTATTGTGTCGCCGACGAAGTTCAACTTTGTTTTACTGTATCCTATAATACTATAATTATTGATTTCCCCTAGTATCGGCTGAATAAATTAATTTAATAACCTGGAAGCTTGTAAAATGTCTTCAAGTGGGCGTATTTGACCAAGGTTATAATTAAAATATTTTTTGAGTTTTCGACTAATTAATAAAGACAGTGTGACCAGTAAAGTCCGCATCATATGGGATATTTTTTTATTAATAGCTTTATTCGAAATTTGACTTTGGCATCAAGTTCTGCTTCGATCGGGATAAAAATTACGCAAAAAAATAGTAGTCACGTGATCCGCATTATCTGTCAAATTTTAATTTTTTCCAAAAAATAATTCAAAAGTGGGGTTATTTTTGAAAATATCGAAAAAAGTTAATAGAAAAAGTTTCTTTATTGCAGTTTCTAGCCCACATGCAAAATTTTAGCTGCATAAGACAATTTTGATTTTTTACCCATATTTTGTAAATTGCACCACTTTTGGAAAATAAGACTCAACACAACCTACATAAAGCTTCTTAGTTTTGACAATGCTTTATTTTAGATACATTTTCCTTAAAGTAGCGCCATATTAAATGTGTGTTTTTCTACAAAATCAAAATTGGGCTATTAAGATTTGGTCGCATGTGATGCAAAGTTTATTTGTTTTTGACCCTGTATAAGGCAACTTCATAAAATAAGTATTTTTGAAAACGTAGTTTGTGTCTGAAAGTAATACACCTTAAGGTTGAATTCTCAACGTCATTCAATCTATTGCCAACCTATAACCTATTTCGCGTTGATTTTTTAAGTTTATTATTTTAATAACTAACATTTAAAGAAAATCAATATCGTCGGTACATTATTTAGGTAGTATCTGATATATTACAAAAATATCAATTTATTTCATTGCTAATTTTGGGAGAATTGTATAGTGAAAGAACAATGAGTGACAATGACATAATAATGTTAAAAAAAATCTTACCCGATATTTTTCGCTATACAATTCTCCTAAAATAAGTTATGAAATTCCTTGATATTTATTAAATATGTCAATTATTACCTATAGAATATCAAGTCGATACTGATTTTCTTTAAATTTTGTATAAAAGCTAGAAAACATGAATAAATCTACGCGAAATAGGTTATAGGTTGGCAAGCATGTTGATACTCCCACCTTTATTAAGACAAAAATAATACAGTGTCATCAGTAAAGTGTTCATTAAGTGGAAAATACATTTTAGTTTAACCTAACGTAAAGTTTATCTATTTTCAACGATTTAATATAAAACCTCTTTATTAAAATTTGCTATTAAGCTATGTCATAAAAAAAGTAAAAATAGTGAAATAGTGATGCACCAAAAACACGTTTACAACGACAAAATATGGGTAAAAAATCAAAATTATCTTATGCAGCTGAAATTTTTTAAGTGTGCTAGAAACTGCATTTAAAAAAACTTTTTTCGATATTTTCAGAAATAACCCCACTTTTGATTTATTTTTTGGAAAAAATTAAAATTTGACAGATAATGCGAATTACGTGACTACTATTTTTTTGCTTAATTTTCATCTCAATCGAAGCAGAACTTGATGCCAAAATCAAATTTCGAATAAAGCTATTAATAAAAAACAAATCCCATATGATGCGGACTTTACTGGTCACACTGTATATGCAAACTTAAAATATGCAAAATATGACATTGTTTGCTCGGGGGGACGCCGAACTGTATCTGGGAAATCATTCAACGTACGACTCGCGGAAATTTTTTAATAAGAGAAATTACGGGAAATTATTTTTTAGTTTCTAGGTTGGCCGCTAGAAGGCGTTACTACAATGACCAATCAAAAAGCTGGATTTCCTCAAAAATCCTTATAGTAAAGGTGTATCAAAGGAAGCATTTTTTCAATCTAATGAATATTTGTGACTTCTTGCCCACAAATACCGCAGGCGCTGTTTTTCTTTTTACTAAAAAGCCGAGCGAACGGTCTTCAGCAGTGGACACTCAAGTATTAAAATGCCAGTTTGTTCTCATATAGCTCATTTTTATATTAAATTTTTCGTATCTCCGGTTTATAAACAGATATTGACTTGCGGTTTTCACAGGTATCCTACTTATTTATTCTTCTATTTGCTTAAATTAAAAAGATATATCGTTACGTTAAAAATTTTTGAAAAAAATAAAAAAATTGTTGATTTTCTAAATGGCGCCCTATAATTCTCGCAACGAAATTAAAAACAAATTAGTTTTTTATTAACTTAATGACACAAAATAAACCATATTTAGTGAGTTTATTGCCAAATTGTCATGCCCCAAACCAAAGTTGTGTATATGTTTTCAAAGCAATAGTTGTCCCCTCCTACTCCCCTTGAACAGAAAGGTAGAACAAAAACTTAAAAACAGAATAGAAACAAAAAAAAACTAAAATATGTTTCTCCACAAATTTAATAGAATAAAAATATTCAATTAGGGTCTCAACATGTTTCGGTAGGAACGTTCATCATCAGAAGAGAGAAAAATATTTGCTGATAGTGTTAGTAGAAGAGTGTGGTTGTTTAAGTGTGCAACATATATTTTTTATTACCGATTTCTCAGAAAATTTTATTCCTAATAAAAGTTGGTGCATATTCGATAATCATATTTGGTGCACTTGGAATGGTTGCAAGTCAAACAGCGTACAGGGTAGGTCAAAAAATATAAAACTTGTACAAGAATAAAGTACCCCTATTTCAGAAAATTCTGCAAAATGTTATTAAGAAAAGTTGTTTAGAATTAAAAGTTATGTATAGATTCAAAAACAGGACCTCTTAAAATAAAAAAATATGTTTTTTTAAAACACGTTAATAATTTCACAAATTTTTTTTTTATATATTTACCATAAAAACCTTTATAAATTAATCAAAATCAAATCAATTTTACATATCTTTGTTTAAATTCAAGCATATTTTTTGTAAAATTTACTTGAATTTTTAATTTATTAAGGAGTCACAAACTTCATGTTTGTTGCAACGATATTAAACACAAGTTTAAAATATCCCAAAAATTCTTTTTAAAAAGATAAAACATTAGTTATGATAATATGCAAATAAAAAAACTCTCATTTAAAGTGTAAAATTTTTATTTTAAATGTTTATTAAAAAAACTGTACAAATTAAGCGACAAACATGAAATCCTACTAAAATAATCGCAGATACCTATGGAAAAAAGGTCACGTTTTTGAATCCATGCATAACTTTTAATTCTAAACAACTTTTCCTTATAACATTTTGCTGAATTTTCTGAAATAGGGGTATTTTATACCTTATTCTTGTACAAGTTTTATATTTTTTGGCGGCTGTACGCCGTTTGACTTGCAACCATTCCAAGTGCACCTAATATGATTATCAAACATGCACCAACGTTTATCAATAATAAAATTTTTGAGAAATCGTTAATAAAAAAAAATGCCCATTCCTAAACAACCACACTGTATATGAAGTAAAATAATTAAAACATATGTATTTGTTTGAAAAGGAGAGGACCAAATCAACTGAATGGAAGAAGAAGTAAAATGACACTTCCAAAAAGATGATTTTTAAAAAAGGGTTAAAAAGACCCAGTAAAACATGAAATTAAAAAAAAACCTTTGATAGGCATAATCTTGATTTTGTTGAAATATAAATCAATAGTTAAAAAATCCTGTTAGGGGGCACTAAGTTTTGTCAAGATTAAAAACAAAAGTTATCCATTTTGGTAAGATTGAAGAAATGCTACCTTTGACCTTTACACTGAGAGAAAACTCTATTAGCCGTAGCTAGAAATCCATTCGCAGTAGCAAGATATCTGCATTAAATAGGCGCCGATAAAACAACTCTGTTGTCGCTACAAGGTTCATTTTTTTGAAATGACTTTTTAACCTCAACATGGTCGTTTTTTAAGTACCTATTATTATTTTGCTGTTAAAAGACTCTCTATGCCATAAAAATATATAATGCAGTGGTAAACAAAAATGATTTTGTGATTAATTGAGGTCGTGTAGTTAGAAAAGTATCGGTTTTTACTCCTAAAAATAATCAGCCAGCTATAAAATAATTTTACTTTTATTGTAGCTAGTCCACCTAGCTACTACTAAATTCCTTTTTTTAGCTCCTTCGCCAAAATGGCTGTGGTTGGTGAGTTATTTTATAGTGGATGTTTTTGGCTATTGATTTGATAAACATTTTATATTTTAATAATTCTATATAGGGTGGTGTACTTTTAGTGCAACGTTATACAATAAGTGTTGTGGCGGTGTGTCTCCAAATTCAGGTAGGTACAATTATTTTACCAATATCTAATTATATTTATTACTTATATTTTTTAATTTTGAAGAAGTAGTCCATACTCAAAGTGGAGTTGAATAATATAGGGAAAAGAAAACCATAAAGTCTTTCTCCACAATTTTAATTCAGTAGCTAATAAGCTAGAATCGACATGTTTCGAGTGTAGAAACACTCATCATCAGGATGTTAAAGTAAAAATTATGAACAGCTGATGTTGTTAGCAAAAGAGAAAATATAATAAAGTTAAGGTGGAACTAATCCATAATGGAGCTTTCAATAGCACGCATAGGGAGTGAGAAAATTTGTTTGCAGTCAAGAGGTGAAAATCTATCAGCACGCTGAAAGGTCCGGGACCAGTAAAAAAGCCACTGTGGGCGGGAAATGAAAGGAAAAACAGGACATATCAGTATAATTCCATGTCAAATGAAGTGCTTTGTGGAAATCAGTTCAAGTGTGTGTGATAAGAAAAATATAGTTTGATTTGATTAGAAAAATTCATCCGTGTCGAAGAGGTGTGAAAGAAAAAGTCAGATATGAAGAGGGGGAGAAAGAAAAATTGTGTTTTTTTTATATTTTAGTATAGTTGCTTTCATTTAGCTTGAAGAAAAATGCTGTTGGGGTACTAAGCTTGTTACGGCCCAGTTATTTTTTTTTCCCGTTTGGGTTAGACACGTGCTGGTCGCAGCGAACTTCCGTCTAGGATGTTCATGAAAAACGAATAAAAAAATTTATTTTCAAAAATTTTTTTATAAAAAATATCAAAAGTTTCCTTTGATAATGTGATAACTTTTATTTCATTTCTTCAATATGTGTCAGTTTTGACTCCTGCTGGGGTAACTGGGCCGTAACAAGCTTAGTACCCCAACAGCATTTTTCTTCAAGCTAAATGAAAGCAACTATACTAAAATATAAAAAAAACACAATTTTTCTTTCTCCCCCTCTTCATATCTGACTTTTTCTTTCACACCTCTTCGACACGGATGAATTTTTCTAATCAAATCAAACTATATTTTTCTTATCACACACACTTGAACTGATTTCCACAAAGCACTTCATTTGACATGGAATTATACTGATATGTCCTGTTTTTCCTTTCATTTCCCGCCCACAGTGGCTTTTTTACTGGTCCCGGACCTTTCAGCGTGCTGATAGATTTTCACCTCTTGACTGCAAACAAATTTTCTCACTCCCTATGCGTGCTATTGAAAGCTCCATTATGGATTAGTTCCACCTTAACTTTATTATATTTTCTCTTTTGCTAACAACATCAGCTGTTCATAATTTTTACTTTAACATCCTGATGATGAGTGTTTCTACACTCGAAACATGTCGATTCTAGCTTATTAGCTACTGAATTAAAATTGTGGAGAAAGACTTTATGGTTTTCTTTTCCCTATATTATATTTTTTAATTCATTCCGATCATGGCCGCCATTATGTTTCCGTTCTACACTTATTAGGGCAGTATTTTGATAACAATTGTATGTTAAACTTTGTTTAATAACGGGGGGATCTGACTGATCTGAAAGTAACAAACTGTTAGGAGCATTACCCTTTTTAGCCATTTTTTTTATTAATAGGTATCAGAAAACCTAACAAATGCGATTTTGCATTGCAAAATTTAGAACGGGGAAGAAATATCTCAAAAACTCAGATTGTTTTCCAATTCTATCCCCTAAATTTGTATTGTATTTCTGAGAAAATTAATTTCTCGCCTAACAAAATTTAAAGACTCACCTAAGTCAGCGATTTTTTGTAGGTACCTAAGTAGAGTAATATGATAAACATGAGTTACTTATTAAGTAATAAATATAATTATTGGTAAAATACTTGTACCTACCTGAATTTGGGGACACACCGCCACAACACCTATTATATAACGTTGCACTAAAAGTACACCACCCTATATGAAATTATTAAAATATAAAAAATTTATCAAATCAATGGCCATCAAACATCCACTATAAACTTTAATCCACCAACCACTAAACAAACTAACAACACGGCAAATGGCAATAAAATGAACCAAAACGACTTCACCATGTTTTAAAAAAGCAACTGTTTAGTTCCTAAAAGGTATATTTTAGATAGGTATAAAAGATTGGTTAGTTTTTATTTTTATTTTTGTGGTAATAAGAGAACCTTATAGGAATTAAAAAAATACTTTTTAAAAACACTTTATTGGATACATATTATTCTGTTACCATAAAAAAGCATTGAGCACACGCAACGATATTGTTGTCAAAAAAACGTCCTTGATTGCGACTAAACGAAATATTTTAGGGATAAATGGATTTTTTCTTGTGGTAATACACATATATTCAAAAAAATACTTGTATTGAGTGATTTTCCTTAGTGTACTCTAAGTATTTTTGTGATAATCCCGCTTTTTGATTGATCCCTATAGTAATGCCCCTAGCGGCCAACTAGAAACTTAAAATTAATTTCTAGCAAGCTTTCGTAGTCAGGTAGTTACTGTATATAACTTTTTTTTCCGCAAGCCATAAAATAAAGTTTTCAAGATACAACCCCTCTTTAGTTGTACACCCGGTACAACCAATATTACATTGACAATAATCATACAGATAAGACAAGATCTACATCTAATAACATGCAACTAGATTAAGTCCTATAAGTTAATGTTAAATTAAAATTATTATGTGTTTGTTGATAAGCAAACAACTATCAATAATAGTATGTCTTAATACATATATTATTATCATCTATAATATCTCAAGAGCATTAACAACTATGAGATAATCTTATAACAGATTTCGAAATCACGCTACTTGACAACAGCCCGATGTCGTAGGCAGAGGAGCAGAATGAATATAATAATAAATCACTTACTCAGTTGCTCTGTTTGTCAACAACAGATAGCAATGTTAATATTGATACATTGGTTAGTAAAAACCGACAACTTCAACATACTTATTTTTTTAGTATATCTGGTATTTTTTGGAATAAATTCAAATAATTAAACAAACAAACAAGTTTTTCTATAGGTACCTATTACAAATTACTGATAAAGGTATATTATGCCAAATATTTTATCTGCCACTAGTACCGTGCGAGCAAAAATTCTTTGCATCAAAGAGGGCCTTGCATCTAAGGACGTAATGCTTAGCCGTAGAGCTTAATACCTATTGGGTGTCAGTAACAACCTGAATTAACAATCAATCAGTTATTCCGCCATCTTTGACAGTCGTTACAAGTAATTTGATTCATCGCTAAATTTTTCAATTTCTTGAACAATTCACACAATGGGCTTTACGGAACAGCACAAAACATTCATGGTTGAAGCGTATTTTCGAAACGGGGTTAGAGTAAATGGTGAGTGGCAATACAATCTGGGTTTGTGCATCGACGATTTTCACGAACATTTTCCTAACGTTGCTTTTATTGCTGGGGATTTTTATCATTGCCTGAAAAGAACCGTGGCTGTGTTTAGGGAAACAGGTTCTATACAACACAAAACGGGAGCAGGAAGACCATCTGTAAGAACAGAAGAACTTGTTGTCACCGTTCGTGAAATAATGCAAAACACGCCAACAAATTGTATAAGACGTCTGTCCCAAGAAGTGAGAAGATCTTATGAAACATGCAGGACTATTCTTAAGAAGCAGCTTAATTTATTTCCTTATAAAGTGCAAGTATTCCAAGAAATACAAGCCGAAGATTTTAAAAGACTTTTTGAACTATTGTCAATGGTTTACCCAAAATATATTGGAAAGAAATAATTTTTTAGACCTGACATTTTTTTCGGATGAAGCCTGGTTCCACCTCTCCAGTTATGTGAATTCTCAGAATACACGCATGTGGAGTAGGTAGTGAAAATCCCCATTTTTTTGTAGAATCCACATTGCACCCTGAAAAAATTGGTGTCTGGTTAGCTGTTTCCCGAACAAGAATTTTATTATTGGTCCTATTTCAAATATTTTGAATCAATTTGTGGAGCAATTACTTGACGACGAACTACGTTATGGAAATTTTCAAAAGGACGGTGCAACCGCCCATACAGCCGCCGAAACTATTAACTACTTATGCAATTTTTTCGACGACAGATTAATCAGTTTTCGATCAGACATTAAATTCCCACATAGATCACATTGTTTAGCGGTTATGGATTACTTCGTTTTTCCTCATTTAAAGAACACTATTTTTAAAACACCAGTTGCAAATTTAGAACAATTACAAGAATGTGGTAACATTTCTCCAGAGATGCCGGTCAACACTTTCGAAAATATGAAGAGACGTGTGAATTTATGCTTGGAGCATGGCGGTGGTAAATTGCAGCAATTTATGTAATTATTTTTCTTTATCTTTCTGTATATTTTTACTTTGTTAATTTTGTAAACAAAAATAAACTAGCATTTGTCTACTTCTTTTATTACTCATTAGTTTGGCATATCATGTCAAAATAAGAATTTGACAAAATTTTAACCTAGATTTGGTTAGATATATCGTCCCCATATCATTGTGATCTAAACAAAACCCTACGTTTTTTAATCAAAGTCCTCTTTGATGCAAATAATATTTGCTCGCACTGTATATTCCCGTCGTAGTATTCAACATCTTTAAAAAAAAAAAGTCTTTACTTGCGGCAATTTTAAGTAAGTACCAGTTTAAAATCACTGGTCCTATTTTCTTTGTAAATGCGTAAGGATGTACCAAGTAAAATTTAATCGCTGACCAAAAGTGCGTAGAGCAAGAAAAAAAATTTCCAAAACTATTATTATATAATTAAAATTTTTTGACAATTATTTATTAAATACTATTTCTTCAATGAATATCAGGACAGGCCTTGCAGAAGTCAACTCACGCTGTGCTTACTTTACTTACCTTCTGTCAGGATGCTCCCATAGGGCATTTACCACGGAGGTTATGATATATTGAACTCCAACATTTACAATCGTATAGTTTACTAAAAATAAATATAATTTAAAATTAGTAGTATGAATTCTATTTTATTATTGTTAAACTATAATTTGGTATAGATTTTATACTTTAAGAAGTAACTTTTTATTCCACATTCTCTTATCCTCACGAGTTTTATAAGAACCCGTCGCCTAATTGAGGTGTCCGCCCCTGATAAAGTGGAACTATGAAATACATATCGGTAAAACATAATTTTTTGGAATTTTTTAATCTGTCCTCGCCTCCCCAGACCGCCGTAACAACCCTTATTTTCTCTAAGCCTTCTACTGTTTCCCCTGAAAACCTCCGGTCTCCACAAGGGGCCGTTATCGCCCACTTTAAGGAAGACTGATCTAGTATTTAAATGCAGGTGTTTTAAAAAATAATTGAAATATCAGGATTATTGAAGAACAACTTTTTTACATATAAAATACCTACCCCTTTTTCATAATTTGAAAAAATATATGGAAAAATTACAGTAATTTATTTTCAATCAATTAGAAGGCTTCTTTTTGTTTACGTACGCAACGGGAGATTATCGCGATAATTTTGTTAGTTCCTATTAACTTAATGAAATTAAGAAGTGATAATTTTTCTGCCAAAAATGAAGTGCTTTATATCTATTGGCAAAGGTCACTCAGAATAAAATCAAAATACATTTTGTTGCTAACTTATAATTATTTTTATTGACACTAACCAATTTGCTTTACATATCGAACACCGGGGCTAAAAGAGACACATCAAAAATTTAACTAAACTCATCGGAAATATGTTTTTTAAGTTTCATTTAAAACTATGTAGACATGTTATTTCAGATGTTATGGTTGAAGGCGAATTAATGTTTTTAATGTTCCTGAAATTTTAGTAATAAACCTTAGTTACTAACAAGTAAAATCAACTTCTATAGTAAAAATACAGTGCGTCATATTAAACTAAACTCATCGGAAATATGTTTTTTAAAGTTTTATTTGAATTTAAAAGACTAACAAATTTGTTATTTAAAGTTTCTCACATTTTAGTAATAAAAATGAGTTACTAACGGCTAAAATAAACTTCATTTCTAAAACTCAAATTAGTTACAATTAACTATAGCCGCCGGAAATATGTTTTTATAGCATTTTATCAAAAAAATTACAATAGGAAAAAACTCCAATTTATGAAATTTTCTTACCGAACCTCCCACGCAGCAGAATTAACTCCCGATAATTCTGCTGCTAGAGAGATTATAAGTGAGAATTTACTAAACTTATAGTATGTTACTAGCATTCTCTAAGGGGTATCTTTTTTCCTGTCCTCCAAAACATAATTACACCAAATTTAAGAAACGACCATCGCTTTTACTCACGACATGCATTTATACCATTTACTCAAAACCCTCTAATCCTATCAAATTTACCTCAAGATATATTTGTTTATTTTGAAGTAATTAAGTAATTTTTGTACATTTGATTTCTAGTTATTAACCATAGCCAAGATAGGTATTTCAAAAATAGTTGCAGATATTCGGCTGTCACCAAATATCACCAGTTAAATTTAATTCAACAGGAATAGATTTGGTATCACTGGACAGGTAAATATTTAATTGTTGTTTGTCTACATCTAGATTATTAATTTGGGCCTTTCTTTTGACCTATTTTAAAAACAAAAGGCTAATAGGAAAATATGCAACATGAGAGTCATAGTTTAAGGATTTTCAATATTTTTAATTTGCAGTAACTCATATGTCGCACCCGTCGTGGAATACTGTAACATTGCAAAATAATCAATTTTCAGCAAATGGATGTTAAAGTTTTTTTATTTTTGCATTTTGCTTTCTGCTGATTATGTTTATGTATTTTCGCAGGGATTTAAGCTAAATATACTAGTTAAGATGTTTAGTTCGCTTTGTTATTGATAAATAGACGTATTTCGCCAATACTAGGACACACTATGCCATTTTTGTTTAAAATTTCGTACTTGTTACAGTATTCGAGGGACAACAAAAATAATTTTAAATTTGTTTTAGTGTTTCATGGACAGTAATTCCTAATTATTGTTCATGGTTTAGTGTTTCATGGACAATAATTCTTAATTATTGTTCATGTTTCAGTGTTTCATGGACAATAATTCTTAATTATTGTTCATGTTGTCATGATAATGATAATAATAATAATAGTAATAACTTTATAGACAATAATATCGACGGTGAAACCTATTTTATTTTAAACTAGTTTATTCTTATTTATTAAAACGCATATAAAAAGAATGTAATTTGATTTGGTTAATGTCTTAGGGTGGTACAAACGACATTTCTTTAATTAAAAATAATTTATCAATAATATTAATAATTTAAGTATGTGGGTGAATAAGTAATATTATTATCTACAGCTTATGGATACAGGTATTTAAAGGAATAAATTATTAGCTTTTTAAAGGAACGCAAAAAAGTATTTATTTTAATATTAAGAACATTGTAAACTTAAACAAAATATTTTTTAACAGTAACTCAGCAGACAACCATTATGTACTCAAGTTGTTGTAAAAATCAAAGTAAGTTTTTTTTAACATAGTTATTGTTAACTAGGGACATTCTGAACATTAATTTGTTTAAAAGCAACCGGAATAGTTGCGTTGTATGCTTTTTCACAGCCCAGTTCTTAATTATTTTTCAATTCTCTCGTCCAATGTAATAATAAAATTGTAGCAGATGCCCTTGTTTTTAATTTGCTTTTGTTAAGATAAGCATCGATAACGTTGAAATTTTCGGCGCGGTACGATATTTGGTACAAAAAGGCAAAAGGATTTTCCCGGTTAAACTTTATAATCTTAATTTTGGCGAAGGGAACTGCCTCATTTTTTTTGTTCGTTTTAAAATTTTGTTCAATCTCTAAATATTTAACATCGATGAAATCTTCGTGACTGAGTTCGTTTACGGTGTAATCGCTGTTCTCGTAAGTTGAAAGTTTTGGGATGGGACATAAATACGTTCTCTTAATTTCTTTTTCAATGACATAATAAGTGCTATCGCCCTTATTCTGAGTATGCCCCTTGATTTAAAATATATGCTCTATTGTTGTAATGTTTTTGAATGGGCAGAAACAATACATGTACATCATCATGTATATATCAAAAACAATTAGTCTGAACAACATTGTAACATTAAAAAATGTCACGACAGGTGTCCGGGAAAAACAGTAACATCTCGCGTCTCTTGACCGACTCGTCCGGTAGCTTTTAAGTGTGACTGAGATGTTGCAGTTAGAGTTGTGTAGTTCGCGAACGAACTAGTTTAAAAGATCGAATCTGCTAACTGAACTAAAAGATTCAATCAGTAATTACTGAGAGATTGAAACAAGGCGAACTAAAGTCTAAACAGAATGTACTACGCAAGCGAGAGCGAGACGACCGAGATTATAGGTTTTGTCACCTGACCGACCGATGCATGCGGCGATATGCCAGTATAAATCAGTGAACTAAATGAACTAAACGAACTAGTCTTTTGAACTATTCACTTTATTGAACGAGAACGAAAGATTAAAATCGGCAAAGTGAACTAAACTTCCCAGCACTAGTTGCAGTCTTTCGCAGACGCGGCTTTAAGAATCCCACCACCGAAAGACTGAAACAAGTGCCATCTACCGGTCGACCATTAAACTAACTTTGGCGTCTTGTTCCTCGAACAATTTACTTACTTTTCTTAGTTGAATGCCGTAACAAACCCACACTTAAAAAAAATTGAGATGTTACAGTATTTCACGACGGGTGCGATGTGTAGTTTCGAAGAAATTCGGTGGCAGGAAAGGGCAAAAAATTGGTTTATTTTACATGCGAACCATAGACGAATGCAATCTTTTTTATTGTTCTTGTATAAACTACTAAACAATTTCATTGATTCACCCATTTTAATTTCAAATATTGCTTTTCATATTCAACCTAGTTCAAGAATTCATCAACTCATTGACCTACAACTTGGTCAAAACTCACCTCTAGTAAGAATGTGCTCTGTTTATAATAACCATTGCGAAGAAATCGATATATCAATAAATTGACAAATAAACAAATAAATAAATAAATGCGATAATGCCCTTTGAATCATTTAATCTCCTGTTGCTGTGCATCCTTTATAATAAGACATTGTATTTAGTATTTTTAAGGCCATAATATATAGGGTGTCCTAGAAAAATCTGGGTTTCATGGAAATTACTTATTATATTTAAATTCCAGGATACAGATAGCTGTCTAAACCGATCTTTAAAAGGTTCTGCTAGGAACCAGAAACCTTTGAAAAATTCCTGGGACAAAAATGGTTTTCATTGCGCATTGTAAACTCTTAATAACTTTTTTAAACACAGATTTTACCGTTCCTACTACGTGGAAGAATTTATTTTAATTAACTTTTCTTGTTTATGAAAATTCAAACGGAGTTATATATATTATAATAATCACAAACGCAAAGTACACAAATAAAAAAAAAGATGTCGACGACTCGAAAATGTAGGAAATAGTGATGTTTTTGATAAAATCCTTAATTTTTTTTTTTTATTTTTACTTTACTCCCAACCAACTTTACAAGTTTATTACAAGTTTGTCTAGTATCATGTCTATGAATATCTTGAACTTTTGTAAACGTTATGTTAGAAATTTATTGTTTTAAAAGTAAAGAATATAAATAACTTTCTTTTGTAATTTCTTTAAAGGTTTTAGTACTATTGAATTGGCTGAAAACCAAATAGAAATAAGATACTGGATTTTTGAATGTACTACCTAATGCATGATAAATATTTTTTAAATAATTTAAAGATTTACAATGACGAATTTTAAAGACTATACCAATTAACGGATAAATGTAAGTTCGAATATGTTCTACGTGTTTTCTCCAGCTTAAATTTTGATCAATATATAATCCTAAAAATGTTATCTTGTCTTTGTAATTAATATTTTCCCCATTAAATATTATTGGTTGCTTTTCCATATCTAGTCTTTGTTTGTCAATGTACAACATAAATGAAGATTTATTAAAATTTAAAGTTAATTTATAAGATCGCAATCAGTCAAAAATATAATTTTTAAATCTTTTTTGATATTTAATTAGATGTCCCTAATATTTTTATCATAATAAATAATTGTTGTTTTAAATTAAATTCTTTGATTTAATTTACTTACATCCCCAAAAATATTGATCCACTGTTTTGAGCCAGCCCACATCATCATGGGAGTGATGGACCAAATGGACATTGATTTTTTCAGGATCGGTTTCATGACACTGAACACAACTGTCTACAATATTTTCTCTTTTAGATTTTATGCGAAAAGCAAGACCTATAGAAACACTAAGAGTTAGAAAACAAATAAAGTTTATTTTAAAATTCATTTTGGTAAATGAAGCACATACACACGACACCTGTGTATTTAAAGCACAAACTTATCATTATTATGTAGGAAGGAGCAAACAAACAAGCTTCGATAAATATTAAAATTTGGTGATTTACCCATTATCAGTCATTTTCGTATGTAATCGCTGTTACCTACGTACTAGCTGATATGGTCTAAAGTTATTTTTACGATAAAAAATTCATTGGAAACTATTTTTTTTGCACCTTCCGCCATAAATGCTTGTGCTTAGCTATTTTTATTACTAAAGCTTTTGTATAACAAATTAATTGTGTTAGCATTAATAGCATCCGTCCAATTTTGTATACATAGTAACATTTTGAAAGCTGGCTATATTTTCTACACTCAAGAAAATATCAAAAAACCAAAAATATCATTTTCCTACAGACGTGTGGAAAAATCAATTTTCCGCACTGATATCCGTGCGGAAAATTGGTTTTTCCACACTAGTGCGGAAAAATTTTTCGGCACGATTATGTCAAAATCAATAATATATCAATTATAACTTGTAGTTATTACTTTTTTTCTTAGAATTAGTTACTGTTACATATGTATGTGATTGTTATAGTTAATTAAAAATTATTAAATTTCTTTGAAATATGTATTACTTATTTCCACACGTCTGTAGAAAAACTATTGTACCTGACACGTGCGAAAAATGTTTTCCCTGCACTCGGCTGCTTTACCGAACTCCGCTACGCGTCTTTCTGTGAACGGCAGACTCGTGCGGAAAAATTCATTTTCCGCACTTGTTAGGTAAATAGCTATTTCCTACAGACGTGTGGAAAAATCAATTTTCCGCACTGATATCCGAGCGGAAAATAAGTTTTTCCACACTAGTGCGGAAAAATTTTCGGCACGATCATGTCAAAAATCCGTGCGGAAAATTGGTTTTTTCACACTAGTGCGGAAAAATTTTTCGGCACGATTATGTCAAAATCAATAATATATCAATTATAACTTGTAGTTATTACTTTTTTTCTTAGAATTAGTTACTGTTACATTATGTATGTGATTGTTATAGTTAATTAAAAATTATTAAATTTCTTTGAAATGTGTATTACTTATTTCCACACGTCTGTAGAAAAACTATTGTACCTGACACGTGCGAAAAATGTTTTCCCTGCACTCGGCTGCTTCACCGAACTCCGCTACGCGTCGTTCTGTGAACGGCAGACTCGTGCAGAAAAATTAATTTTCCGCACTTGTTAGGTAAATAGCTATTCTACAAAAACGCGGAGTGTGGGGGGAGAGGGGATAAAAATGAGGTATTTTGCGGACCGCCCTTACCTATCCCTAAAGCACAAGGAATAATGATCCCCATATATTTTTTTGCAATAACGCAAATACTTGTGAAATAAATTCGATTCTCAAATTCCTCCCTAACTTTCCGAAAATCTCTCTTGGAATCAGTGGCGGTTCGTGACTTGGGGGTGTACTAAAAGCCTGCTGCCGACGAAATGCGCCGCAGGCGAAATTTTTTTAAGACTACTCCCAAATTTGGTCAACAATTTTTAGTAAATATTTTAAAAATTTATGATTATCTACTTATTTTATTGAAAATGAAATAAGATAAAAAAAATAAAAAAGGCAAATGTATTTTTCATTAGTGGGTACATTGTTTAAAAGTAAAGTCCAATCTTCTGTTTTTATTTGCATTAAACTTATCAATAACAATAAAGTCTCTAGATCAACACTTTGTGGTCTGTGTGTCAAGTTAATTTCTGGTTTAGGTCTTCCCTCAAATTTAAATTCAATATGTTGCTCAATACTTAATGAGCTAAAATTGTTTTCAAATATTCCACATTCATAGTCGTTTTGGCATTAAAACTGTTCATTTTTATTAAAATAAGTCTTTACTACCCCAAAATAATAACAAAAATACAGTGTGACCAGTAAAGTCCGCATCATATGGGATTTTTTTTTATTAATAGCTTTATTTGAAATTTGACTTTGGCATCAAGTTCTGCTTTGATCGAGATGAAAATTAAGCAAAAAAATAGCAGTCACGTGATTCTCATTATCTGTCAAATTTTAACTTTTTCCAAAAAATATTTCAAAAGTGGGGTTATTTCTGAAAATATCGAAAAACGTTAATAGAAAAAGTTTTTTTAAATGCATTTTCTAGCCAACATGCAAAATTTCGGCTGCATAAGATAATTTTGATTTTTTACCCAACACTAAAAATTATTTTCCAATTAATGAACACTTTACTGATGACACTGTGTTCTTTTTTGTCTTAATATTAACGTGTATTACTTTCAGACACAAACTACGTTTTCAAAAATACTTATTTTATGAAGTTACCTTATACAGGGTCAAGAATAAAAAAATAAACTTTGCATCACATGCGAAAAAAATTTTAATAGCCCAATTTTAATTCGCATTTAATATGGCTTTACTTTACAGAAAATATATCTGAAATAAAGCATTGTCAAAACTAAGAAGTTTTATGTAGGTTGCGTTGAGTCTTATTTTGCAAAAGTGGTGCAATTTACAAAATATGGGTAAAAAATCAAAATTATCTTATGCAGCTAAAATTTTGAGGTTAGAAACTGCATTTAAAAAAACTTTTTCTAATAATTTTTTTCGATACTTTCAGAAATAACCACACTTTTGATTTATTTTTTGGAAAAAATTAAAATTTGACAGATAATGCGAATTACGTGACAACTATTTTTTTGCTTAATTTTTATCTGGATCGAAGCAGAACTTGATGCCAAAGTCAAATTTCGAATAAAGTTATTAATAAAAAAAATCCCATATGATGCGGAATTTACTAGTCACACTGTATAAAGGAAAACTCCAAATAATAAATTCATACAGCAATTAACACGCAATGAACGCAACGGCGCACATTTAACGTTGTACGAGTTTTCCTATTAGAATCTCGCTTTCCCCCACCACACCTGCTAGTACTTACAAGATGCATAGAGAGACAGCAGAAACCCCGCCTACTTTAACGAACGTGCGACTTTAGAATTCCTACGCGCTACATCGTCGCTCTTGACAACCGGCTTGGCGAGAGCTATTACACCACCTTTCGTTCGATTGTTTAACGGTACGTTAAAATAGAAGGGTTCTAACTTATATTACGGTATCATAATATATAAGAAGATAAATTTAAATGAACATTATTTTTTCTTTATGGGGTAATTCTTAATGGAGTATGGGGGTGCACGTGCTCCTGTGCTCCTGTGGAGAAACCGCCACTGCTTGGAATTCTTCGATAAGCATCAATAATCCTCTGACGCAATTCTTCTGGCAAACCCGGCTGGGTTTTGTAAACTAATGATTTATTGTAATCCGATAAAAAGACGTACATAGAGGTAAGATCAGGTAATCTTGGCGGCCACTCAGTTGTTCCTCTTCTGCCAGTCCACTGGTTTGGATAATTTTGGTTCAACCACTCTCTAGACAAAGCAGCATGTGCAGCATTTTGCTTGAAGTATAGAAGTTCTTCGTTTACATTTAGATAAACTTGTATGTCTTTTTGATTTTCAAGTTCAAAATAGTTTCTTTGAGTTGATTGAGTTGAGCATTTCAGCATAACCTTGGCCGGTTAAATTTTCTTCAATAAGAAAAGGACTTATGATATTGTTTCTCAGATGTCCCGACCAAATATTGATTTCTTGGGGATATTGAGTATGATCATATATGTAAAGATGTGGATTGGATTAACGTCACTTTAGTAGCGACAGTTCATTTTTCATTCATAATCTCCTATTTGTTTAATTATAATTTAGATGCGATGTATTTAACTAGTTATACAATATAAAGAATCATGGTATGCGATTCTCCATTTTCTCCAGGTTTGTTCGGGTTTGTTCGGACATGCATGGACTTGTAAACAACTATTCTCTCCCTAGGAAACGCGCCTAGCAATGCTGACGGGGCTGTTGTTGACTCTTGGTTTAACACAATGACTTCAAGTTCAACATTGGTTTGTACAGTCCCGTAACCCTCTACTGCCATGAAACAGTATTTTTACCGTTTGGCTTAAATTTATTTGTTATTTCTGCTCATAATCTGTAAGATTTCTATTTAAGGTTAGCTGAAAAACAATATGAAAAACCAGTTTAATATGTAATTAGGTAGGTACATGAGTTCTGTTTATTTACCATTACCATTTATGAAAAAAAAATGTCTCTTCACTGAACCAAATGTTTTGTGTAAATTTGGGTGTTGCCATAATTGTATTTTTCATGGTTTTACCCAACTGGATCATCATCACCAAGTTGATGCAAAATTTTCATTTTCTCAGGGTAACATTTATGCATTTTCAGTACTTTCCTAACAGAATCTCTGGGAACGCCGATAACGGTTCCTAAATGACGCATTGAATCCTTTGGATTTATGGAAACTTACCCAATAACCTTAATCTGAATATCCTCATCGAAAACTCCAAGTTGCCTTTTTTTACTTTCAACGGATCGAGCGTCTTGAAACTTTGAAACCAAATCTATTATGTAGACGTGGGTGATGTTTGTATGTCTTTCACTTAAAGTAATGGCAGTTCTTTATTAGAACATACCCTAAGCGTTATAAAGACAAATCATTTCCGAATTCAATTAAATTTAAAGAAAAATACACAAACAAGTGATGGCGAAAGCCAGCACATTAATTTTTAAATGATTTAAAAGGCGCAATTTCTATTGAAAATTTACAAAATATACAAAAAAAGTATTTGCGTTATTGCTAAAAAATATAGAGGATTGGCAATACAATAATATTTTAATTTAGATTTTAAATCATTTTTTACCATTTACATTTATTTTCTAATTTTTCCTGCCAAATTTTAGAATCACCAGTTTTAAAATATTTTGCTAACATTTTTGGTACTTAAATCTCGTTAATGGTATTGCTGAAAAGCATTTTTGATAAGCTTTCCAGAGAGGTGTCACAAGTAAGTTATTGAGATTTGAGATTTTAAGGTTAAATAAGCAATGAACCAATATTATTTTTGGCATTAATATCTGGGTATTAAACTAAAAACTATCGCAAAGGCTAAGGCATGCTTTCTTATTGCTTTGTGTGGTGGTAACATATAAGAGAAAACCATGGAAGTGGTTTACCAACGTTTTCTCAAAATCAAAGCCGATAATTTCAATCCTAAAAAATTCAGAAAATTAAGGCTGGAAACGTGGCCCTAATAGGCTATTAACTATGAGAGAAAAGTGCTCTAAAGTTATTTTTTTTTAAAACAAAGCGTTTTGACAGAAGACCACGACATTTGACATTAACAATTGATCTTGTTTCGTCGTTAAAGTTCACAGATCAGCAGTGGGCTGGAGCAAGCTCACGCGACATGAGTCATATTATTTTTTTTGATTTTGGTGTTTCTGTGGCTGTTTTTTTTATGTAGTGTGTGTTTTAAACATTTTACTTTTAAGTTTTATATATTTTAGAGACCGATTTTCTTTGTGTTTATTATTTAGGTTTAATGGTGAGTACAAACACCATATTGGTTAACTGATCTATTATCAAATTAATAAGTTTTTTTTTTCATTTACTTATCTTTTATATACTCTTAACTAAGAGTCAAATACATCAACACTTGAAAATATGTCATTGATGCTTAAGAACGTTCGGTTTTCAATAAATGTTTCGTTAAGAAAGGGTGTGCCATCTAGCATTTAAACGCAATTATTTTAAAAACTAATTGAAATATCGAGATTAATAAAGTACAATTTTTTTACGTATAATAGATCTTTCTTTCATAATTTGAGGTAAAGTGGTCAGAAATGTGAGAGACAAAAAATATATGCGAGAATTTATCAAACTCATATTGTGTAGCCAGCGTTCTCTAGGAGGTATCTTAAACTCATTAAGGAATCGTCCTTCTTGCCCTCAAAAACATAACTACACCAAATTTAATTTAAATCAGCTTAACATCAAATAATCGCCAATTTTATTAAGTAAATATTTACTTGTTTCACCCTGTATCTCTTTAACCGTATAAGAAATTAAATTAAATTACATATTTTCAAGTCCACTATCTCGTGTTGCTGTATAGCCCCTTAGTTACGGGACACCCCATATATGCATATTATTATATAAAATTCCTACAAAAGTAACAATACCAAAAGCGTTCCCAATATGATGTTTTAATTAGACGTGCACAAATATATAAATACCTATTTTTGCTTTTTATAAATAAATACTAAAAGAAATATATGTTGTTTTTTCCTTTAGTTTTATAATGATTCCCAAACAACCAATGTACAGAGTCTTCCAACGAGGACTGAACAGGGGCTCATTTTTGAGCTTCCTTGCATTTAAAGAAAAATCCAAAATAGCCAATCGATGTACTTTTTCCTGCAGAATTCAAAAATGAAACCAAAAATTTATTTGAACCAGAAACAACAGAGTTACGCTATGGATAAGGTGTTTTTTAAATGGAACATAGCTTTTTTTATACGATTTTTGGAACGAGTGATTTTTTTTTGTCCGTTCTGATTAAAATATTTAAATTTATTTATTAAAAAAGCTATGTTCCATTTAAAAAACACCTTATCCATAGCGTAACTCTTTTGTTTCTGGTTCAAATAAATTTTTGGTTTCATTTTTGAATTCTGCAGGAAAAAGTACATCGCTTTGCTATTTTGGATTTTTCTTTAAATACAAGGAAGCTCAAAAATGAGCCCCTATTCAGTCCTCGTTGGAAGACCTCGTACATCTTATGTACGTCTGATGTACGTATTTTGTGGACGTAAAGTACGTCTTATGTACGTACATAAAAGTACCTATTGCATACATAACACGTATTATGTACGTACTTTTTCCACCAAAATGTACGTTCGTTGTACGTTCAATGTACGTACATATTGTACGTCTTATGTATGTTTGTAATAATACATAAAATGTACAAACATTTTCCGCTTTAGTAAAAACTTTTGAACGAGTTTTCATTGATTCAATATAAATATTATTAAATCACAAATGAAATCAACAAAAAGACGCACAAAAGTATTAATTTTATGGAATAAAGGCACGCTTTTATATTAACCAAGGTTTGGAAAATAAAGATGGAAGCACTTTATCTAAAATAATTTTCTCTGCGTTTATTTATAGATAAAACTGCCATAACAAAAAATAATTGTTTAGAATAAACCAAGTAATGTCCTTAGGTTACGTCTCATAGGTCTCACTCATCAGGAATTGTCTCAATTCATAAAATATATCACAAATACTGTATAAAACACAAACACTAGGATGCAACGAGATACGTACTAAAAACATCCATAAACTATCAGGTGATTCTTACAGCATTCTCTGCATGGAGGCTGGAATAATAACTGAAAAACTACATACATCGGCGAAGTTTTCTAGAATAGAAACTAATAGAATTGTATTAAATATTAAAATGATAATAAAAAATTAATTTAATTTCCTGAGAAAAAAACGTGCACAAGAAAAGTTGACAGTTTTGACATGGCGGGCTGGCTGGCTTGTTCCAATTAGCACCTGGCGCAGTTTGGGAAGCGTTGTAGTAAGTCGAAATATAACTGTCCTTCTCTTCTATACGTCAAAAAGTATGCGACAGAACCCGGTTACTCGGCCAGCTGGAGAATCATCAAGCGACAACGACAACAGCGCCAATGTTAGTTTTTGTGATTTAAAAGTATGTACATAAGATATATAAAAGGTATAGTAAAGTACGTACATAAGATGAACTACAATGTACGTACATAAGACGTACAATTTAGGGCTCTGGACGTAACGACCTAATATGGACCTAAAATGTACGTATTATGTACGTACTGTGCTGTTTGGGTTTACATACTTATTTTGGTAGGTACGGGTTTGTCAATATTTTATTTTATAAATAATAAAATTCGTATCTACGCCATATCCGAGGCTATATATTTACAAAATATTAATATTCTCTTACAAAATTTACCAAATGGCGAAGGTAAAAGCACTTATTCCGGTTCTGTTGCCAAACGCTTAACGTAAAATATACCAGACTTCAACAGGTGACAGGTGATGCGGCTAGTTCAGAGTAATTTGACTATAGTTTGTTTGTTTCCCGTAATAAATCGATTATGCGAATATGTAATTCAATGGAAGTTCAGATTTTAAGCAGCACAGTCATACCTTTATATAAATCTTTATTGTCTAACAGAACAGGTTCTAATTAGAAGACAATGTGACATAGTAACAATAGGTTAAGAAATATTAATAAATCATTCTGAAATAGAAAACGGTGAAATCACCAACTATTCTTATCAGCCACTATAATTATAGTAATAGACGTCAACTTAATCTACCTGAACTATCAGGTACCAGTACCGCCTAACGCCCTTCGTGTAACTCACCTGCATTTTCGCATATTAAAAATCTAAATTGCTTTAGTGGTTCGTGAAATATTTGTGAAATATACATACCGGGTTTGCAACTATAAAAAGAGACGCCGCCCTCTTACGGAAAAAGATATATAAAACAAAAGTTACCAAGACAAATTGCTTGAAATAATTTTTAAATTTCTAGGTTGGCCGCTTGGGGGGCCTGACCCGCGTGACCAAACAAAAAGCGGGATTTCCTCAAAAATCATCAGAGCAAACATGTATCTAATAAGGTGGCACTTTTTCAATCTAATGAAAATTCTGGATAACTTTTCTATTTGATTTTGAAGAAGTAGTCCATACTCAAAGTGGAGTAAAATGATACAGAAAAAGAAAAGCACGAAGTCTTTCTCCACAATATTTATTAATCGAAAAACTAGGCGAACCTAGGATCACATCGACGACATGTTTTGAGTGTAGAAACACTCATCATCAGAAAACAAAGTGAAAAGTAAAATGCTGATGTTTTTAGCAAGAGAGAAAATAATGATGAGATTGAGCCGTAATGGAGCTTTTAATGGTGTACAAGAGGTGTAAAATTGAATAGTCAGAAGGTCGACAATCAAGACTCCAGCACACTGAAGAGTCGAGGGTTAAGTGCAGAAGCATACTGTGCCGTGCCGAAAAATGTAGGGTAGTAAAAATTAGGGAGTTTTGGAAAACTTATCTGTAAAAAGCATTATTAAATTACTGAAACATCTTGAGTTTTATTAAGCCTAGTCAGAAACATGTAAAAATGTTGGGGTGGGGTGTAAAGAAAAGAAAAAAAGCAAAAAGTTGTTTTTTTAGGGGTCAACGCATCTGTAAAAAATAGAAAGGGGAATGTAGTAAATGAAATTTAAGAAATGTGGTAGATTAGCTTACCTTACCTAAAAACTGTTTGGGTACCAGGCTTTTTATGGCCCAGTTACCCCACCGGAGTCAAAGCAGACACATTTGGTGCAAAAAAGTTTTTAAGAAATTTAAAAAAAATTAATTTTCTGTTCCCGTTAGAGAGGCTCTACTGTAGCCAACACGTGTAGGATGGGAAATTAACTTGAACTTGACATTGTAAAAGGGGGGAAACAAATGACAAGTGTTTTGGCGGTCAAAATGAAGAATCCTCAAGTATGCCAGGAGTTTATAAAAATTTTGAAAAAAGTTATAAAGGAGAACAGCTTAATTAAGGTTGAAAATTACTTAAAATACTAAAAATAACTTAAAATACAAGATACAATCAATACAATTCCTATAAAATAGAAAGAAAATTACATTTAGAAATATGTTGCTGAAAGATTTAAAAATAGACATCATGGGTGATCGTAAATTGGTCTGCTTTTGTCCGCGACTAATTACTTTTCAGCACCAATTTTAACATCTCTACGTTATCTAATTTACTTTACCGACAAACCAAAAGGTCTTATATTAATTACCTCTTACTCATAGATGGCACTGTGATAGTCACTTTTTACTTTGTCGAAATACTGAGTTACACTTTTACCAATATTGTAAACCTACCAACAGAGGTCGTCACACAAATACTTATGATGCCTATTTTCAAATCTTTCAGCAACATATTTCTAAATGTAATTTTCTTTCTATTTTATAGGGATTGTATTGATTGTATCTTGTATTTTAAGTGATTTTTAATATTTTAAGCAATTTTGAACCTTAATTGAGCTTTTCTCCTTTATAACTATTTTCAAAATTTTTATAAACTCCTGGCATACTTGAGGATTCTTCATTTTGACCGCCAAAACACTTGTCATTTGTTCCCCCCCTTTTACAATGTCAAGTTCAAATTCATTTCCCACCCTACACGTGTTGGCTATAGTAGAGCCTCTCTAACGGGAACACAAAATTAATTTTTTAAAAATTCCTTCAAAACTTTTTTGCACCAAATGTGTCTGCTTTGACTCCGGCGGGGTAACTGGGCCGTAAAAAGCCTGGTACCCCAACAGTTTTTACTTTTAAACTAAAAGGTAAGCTAATCTACCACATTTCTTAACTTTCATTTACTACATTCCCCTTTCTATTTTTTACAGATGCGTTGACCCCTAAAAAACCACCTTTTTTCTTTTTTTCTTTTCTTTACACCCCACCCCAACATTTTCACATGTTTCTGACTAGGCTTTATAAAACTCAAGATGTTTCAGTATTTTAATAATGCTTTTTACAGATAAGTTTTCCAAATCTCCCTAATTTTTACTACCCTACATTATTCTGCACGGCATAGTGTGCTTCTGCACTTAACCCTCGACTCTTCAGTATGCTGGAGTCTTGATTGTCGACCTTCTGACTATTCAATTTTACACCTCTTGTACACCATTAAAAGCTCCATTACGGCTCAATCTCACCATTATTTTCTCTTTTGCTAAAAACATCAGCATTTTACTTTTCACTTTGTTTCCTGATGATGAGTGTTTCTACACTCGAAACATGTCGTCGATGTGATCCTAGGTTCGCCTAGTTTTTCGATTAATAAATATTGTGGAGAAAGACTTCGTGCTTTTCTTCTTCTGTTTTCTATTTGAGTTTTTGATCTACCTTTTTGTTTAAAAGGGGTAGGAGGGGACAAATATTGCTATGCAAAAATACTCACAAGTTTGGTTTGGCTTATCGAAATTTAGCAACTTTGAGATCCCTAAATGGGGATTCTTTTTTTTTATCAAATTTGAAATGCAATAATATATATTTTTTAATGTAATAAAAAAAAAGAATAAATAAGAAGCATATCTGTGAAAACCGCAAGCCAATTTGCTTGCTGAGAACCATAGTGGCGAAAGTGAAAATAAGTGCTTTCGAGATAATCGCCTATAAAGTTTTGATTATAACCCAAGCAGCAGACTGTCGTCTAAATGACGTCATTTTTTGGGATTTTTACCTCTTCGACGTCATGTTACCAAAAAATGACGTGATAATATCGTCATCATTTTTACGTCAATTAGACGACATAAGTTATACGTCAATATAACGTCGTTTTTTGGACATTTTCTATCAAGCAGCTGTCGTAATGCGCACGCACGCCATGCCATCGTTCTTACGTTCTCTCTTTGACTCGGCATCGGCCGTTCCGTTTCTTTCTCCGCTCTCCGAATCTCCGCCATTTTGCGGAAGTTTGTCCTTTTGTGTTTGTTCGTGTTGTGTAAATGTAAACTTGTAAATTTTGGTCTAAAAGAAATCATTGTTTCTAAGAATAGTAAAGATAGCCATATAGCATCGGTTTGTTCTAGTGCTTGGTCTGAGGTTCTTCCAAGTGTGTGAGACAGTGTGAGGGGGTGTGTGTGTGTGTGTTTTAGGCTTATCTCTAGTAAAAAACCAAATGACAAGCTCGTTAGTAATAATTTTAATTTAAAAAATAAATAAATATTATGTTATGACACTCTATATTTTTTAATTACACTTAGTAAGCTTAAAATTTTCTGCTCATATTAATGTATAACATGATCATTATTTTCTTTAAGTTAGCAGTGTAGGAGGTTTTATCTGTAAAATTAATATTTCGACATAGTGACGACAAATATAATACTTGGAAAAGGAATATTTTATAGTTGTTTGTCGACACATTTGATTATTAGAAATTTACTATTGGTTTTTATCTTTTGCAGAAAACCACGAATTGTATCTACATATTTTCAAAATTCTGAACTAACAGTAATATGTTTTTTTTACCCAGCGGTATACTCATTGACGTTTTTCTGAAAAAAAAAACAATTTCGTAAATTATAATTTGCTTGCTATAGAAGCGCAACAGATTTTTAAAAAAATTCTCGGTATTTGTATTACCTATTAGTCTAATTTTTTTATGTAGACACAATACAAATTTAATACTTGGAATTCTAGAGCAGAATTTGGTGGTTGGGTGTACTGCAAGAAAATTACCGTTGCTTAATTATAAGCCAAGTATAGTTGGTTTTGCTGATCATAATTATGTATTTATAATATAGGTAATAAGTACAATTATTTGACAGTTAAATACAAGACATTCAAATCTTACAAAAATCGTTTAAAACACAATAATTAAATAAATGTTAATTTTTTACTACATTGAAAGTTTTAAACCACTTTATTACTAGGTACTAAACACTCGCACTCGACGCGCGTTTCGCTATTAGCATCGAGTCGCGCGTCGAGTGCAAGTGTTTAGTTTTGGTAATGTGGTTTAAAACTTTCAACGTATGTTATTCTCCAAAGGTTTTATAGTAACCCCAACCTAGTTAGTTTTTCGGACAGGGGCACGACGTTGCCGAAATAATATTTTAATTACTTTACGACACATTGGGATAAGTTTGTTTTCAGATATGAGTTTCTATTTTTTTATATACTTACTTGTGATACTTTACATGAAACAGAGATTTCCAAAATTCTGATGAATTATGAGGCTATTTAGAGGCTGGGACATATTTTGGTCAATAATAATTTTAATCGCCCTTATCCTAGTATGTAGCCCATATTATAATATCAGCTTGTTAACAATGTGTAACGCTTTGTGGTTGAGAATTTGACAGGGTGGGTAAAATTGATTTTCAAAAATCGTTAATTATTTTAAAACTATAAAAATGATGCTGTTCAAATCGATTACTATTTCATTAATCATAGAAATTTCAAAATTTTTATCGGCATGACGGCATCTCAAATTTTGGCTAATTATAACAAACTTTCAATATTTCTAATGGCCGCCATGTCGGATTTTTACATTTCCTATGGATAGCTTTTGTGAAAACAAAAGGATATTTGGAAAAACGATTTTTTTGTAATTTGGTTTCATCAAAACAATTATAGGGCTTGATTAAGGTACTTGAGGTTTTAAAATATAGCGTGAATGTAAATGTATGTTACGAGCTGCTTCTGTGAAATTTTATAATTTTTTCGTTCTATGCAAGATTCACGCTCAATATTAATCTAAATGTTTAAAATACGTCTCTGTTATATAAAGATACTTGCTTGTTTTATAAGCATCGCAAGCTGAACTGAAATATCATATAACTGCTGTGTGTGTGACTGAAATGGTTTATAAGATTTTACGCCATGTTTGGTGTGGTTAACTTACGTTGGGCCAGCGTCTCATTTTCATAAAATGTAAAAAATTCATTTTATAACAAAAAAAATCATACAGCATTAGTTGAGGATGTTTGTTTTGTCTTTAAAATTATATCCGCAACAATAATAAATATTTTTAACTGAAAATAAAAAGCTTTTATTTTTATTGTTTAATAAAAAAAAATGTTGAAAACCGATGTATAACAGGGGCGCCTTTAAATTTCATCATGTAAATAGTATACATTTCACAATAAATCTTAATTTGCACTAAAACTCATGCCACCCCAAACCCCAATGTCATAATTAAAATTAAATTATACGTTGAACTCTGGCACAATACTGCGCCGTTCTTACACTGTGTCGTCCATATTTTATTTCAACTTGTTTTACTCTTTTAATGTAGTAGACCACAGCAAAACCGTTTTTTAAAAACGTTTAAAGAGCCAAAAAGTCTTTCATATTAATTTACACAGGTTGCTTGGTACAACATTTATTTCACTTTTATAAAATAGTTTTTTTATAAACCTTGTGAAAACGTTTATATAACAGTAGAATAACTGTGTGTACAGGCTTTATATAAGTTTATTTCTGTTGTGTTAAGCTTCTGTAAACGTCTATAAAATGGTTCTATAAATGTGTTCGCAGCTTTTATAGAACTGGTAATAGAGCGAAATCGTTGTATAAATTTGTGCCCATTTTAGCTCTATAAGCGCTCTATAGACGTTATAAATACGTTTATCGGACTTCACAAGTTTTATAACGTTATTCTCTATAAACGATCTTACAGCTTTTATAAAACACAAAATTGTTAGTTGGGCTGTCTCCCCTGTTAAATTGGGGATAATTCAATATTATCTTTCATGGGCGGAGACGCAAAGGGTTTAATAGGTTTATTACATATTTCGATATAATGTTTGTTCTCACAGACTTTTTATAGAATAGGCTAAGCCATTCACTTATGAATAGCCTGTTTGTTTACGTCAAACATTCGTGCGTGTGAAACAAAGACAAAAGAGAGAGATGGCGTTAAATTTCCGAATTCGTGCGGAATTGTAATGGCTCGACGTTTTGAAGCGATTTGTCAACATCAGCGGCGTAGGTGTGGCAAGGATTTTTAAGACAATAAATAAGTTATAATTAAAAAGGTTTCATTAAATTATTAAACATTTTTATTTAGGTAAAGATTAAAAGAAGCCTTTGAGAAAAGCCAGACTGTGTATGAATAGTGCTATTATTAATTATTGAAAGTAATGACATTTTAGGCGAGAGACAATAAGAAATATTTTATTTTTTATATTTAATCATGTATAACCACGTAGAGGATATTTGTACACACTCTGGTATGCTGCATTGCAGTAATAGGTAAAAGTACTTTTATTGCTGAAAGTGAAATGTTTTTTGTTGACATGTCTTGATATATCTTAATGATTGTTTGAAGTTGGTAGACAATGTAGTATTATCGAATGTAATACCACAAGATGTTTCGGGATTACCGAATAATACTTTTACCTGAACGAAACGTGTTACCCAGCAACACCACGACTCGGAAGGAGGAGTGGTGTTGCTGATGGTAACTCGTTGAGTGCCAGGTAAAAGTATAAGGTAATCCCAAAACATCGAGTGGTATTCAAAAGATTATATAACGAACCATAATTTGAATAATTATTCCTTTTAATTATTATTGATAACAAAGTTACAATTATTATAATAAAGATTATTTACTCCAGTGCGATTTTTGGGCACTGAGCACCTCCATACTTTAAAAGGATCATTTATTTTGAATTCACGATACTTTCTTAATACATGTTTTATATACATACGTGGAAAATTTTAAATTTTAACAATGTCTTACAGACATAGGTACTTCTAAAAATACCATTTTAACATCTTCTTTTTAAAAGTAATTTTTTCTTCTTTCCCGGGTTTATTTGGTTGTTTTGGACCCTTTTAATTGACTTTTTCACATACTCTGTATGTTTTAATCTATTTCTATTTTTTCCTCACATTATGGCATTTCGACACACCAATTTTTAATTCCATAAAAGCTTCATTATGGTTTTACACCACTTATCTTTTTCTCTTCTGCTAAAACCATCAGCAATACATTTTTCTGTCTCCTGATGATGAACGTTTCTGCGTTCGAAACATGTAGAGACCTATGAGCAAAAATTCTAGATGTTTTTTAAACAACAAACTTACTTACTTTGGCAGAAGCCATTGGCATGTCAATTTTCTTCAAGGCATGATTTTGTTCTATCAGTTTTGCTGGTCACAGGCTACTTGATGCATTTAAATTTAACTTTATTCTCAAAAGATGCTTCTTTTTAGGAAAGTTTCAAGTTAAGTTTTTAAAGTTTTTTAATGGCAGCTTTTCAGCTCTTCTTAAACCTAATACTATATAAAATACAGATGTACAATATCTACGCTCCTGTCGTATATCCTTCGAATACAAATACACACCATGGATTTTATAGGCCATGCAAAAAGGGAGCATCGACAGCAAAGTAAGAATTTTGAGGGGCAGCCCAGCTCTGACTGTTGTCGTTTCGTTTAAAGATAGATGATTAAGCCTTGGAGAAAGGAAATTATGCAAATAATATCGGAGATATGCCTTTGGATTTTGAATAAAGTTCCCCTCTTGTATTCTTAGTAGAAACTAGATTAATTTGTTGGATTCTGAGATTTGAATAATGTTAGATTTGTGTGAAACTAGAGGGGATTTTAAAAATGCTCTAAAATATTTGTTTGTATTGTTTCAAGATACAAAAGTTAATAGTGCATGACCCCATCAGCAGTGACGTGGCGTGGGAAAGGACTCGTAACGACAAATCAAATTTAAAAAATTTATGTATTTAATTTGTCAGCTAAATAAGAAAAAAAATTACAACTAGCAAAATCTAATAATTTGAAGAGGTTGTGAAGGCCGTATACGCCTTGCCAGAAATAGGAAGGATGACATTTTTTTGTATTATCGGTGGAAAATTTTTTTATCTCCTAAAAGGTCAATTTTTTTAATTTACACGTTGATAATAGACGCATAATACTTGTGTAAGAGCATTATGCTGCGCATAAAACTAAAACTATTATGACTTCGTAATAATCCGAGAGCCACAACTATATTTTAATAACCAAACTTGCCATAGCGGGTTGTGCCATTTATATATTTTTCGCGGACTCCTGGACTAATATCATTGCGTTTTCATTGCCGTTACTATGGAGACGAGAAACGTCAACATCAACGATGCGGACCAACCGCTAAATTTGAAGTTATTAAAATTTGCACTGTTTATTTTCAATTTTAAAGATGGTCTGCAATTTTCGTACCGGTATGTACTGATTTCGGGAAATTTTTTTTTTAAATAGCACTAAATAGCATAAGGTAACAAAATATATAAGGTAACAAGATATATAAGGTAACAAAATATATAAGGTAACAAAATATATAAGGTAACAAGATATATAAGGTAACAAGATATATAAGGTAACAAAATATATAAGGCAACAGAATATATAAGGTAACAAAATATATATGGTAACAAAATATATAAGGTAACAAAATATATAAGGTAACAAAATAATATAAGGTAACAAAATATATAAGGTAACAAGATATATAAGGTAACAAAATAGATAAGGTAACAAAATAGATAAGGTAACAAAATAGATAAGGTAACAAAATATATAAGGTAACAACATATATAAGGTAACAACATATATAAGGTAACAAGATATACAGTATGTCTCCGTAAGTTTGCATCATATGGAAAACTTTTTTATTATTCATTTTACGAAAAAAAGTTATTCTTCATAAAAAGCTCTGCATGGTTTAAAACCTAAAATGCAACCATCAAATATCGAAAATTTCCACTCATATACGAGGTTTGTAAAAAAATGTGAATTTTTCCAAAGAATGTAAATTTTTCCCAAGAGTAAAGTACCTTTATTTTTGACATTATCAAAAATTGTTATTAAAAAAAGTTGATCAGAACTAAAAACCACGTCTAAATATGCAATTATACGCATTTATGTTGAAAAATTATTTTATTAATTTATTATTAATTATTTAATTTTTTTAATTATTTAATTAATTTAATGCGTGGTATTGCATATTTAGACGTGGTTTTTAGTTCTGATCAACTTTTTTTAATAACAATTTTTGATAATGTCAAAAATAAAGGTACTTTACTCTTGGGAAAAATTTACATTCTTAGGAAAAATTCACATTTTTTGACAAACCTCGTAGATGACTGGAAAATTTCGATATTTAATGGTTGCATTTTAGGTTTTAGACCATGCAGAGGTTTTTATGAAGAATAACTTTTTTTCGTAAAATGAATAATAAAAAAGTTTTCCATATGATGCAAACTTACAGAGACATACTGTATAAGGTAACAAAATATATAAGGTAACAAGATATATAAGGTAACAAGATATATAAGGTAACAAAATATATAAGGTAACAAAATATATAAGGTAACAAAATATATAAGGTAACAAGATATATAAGGTAACAAGATATATAAGGTAACAAGATATATAAGGTAACAAGATATATAAGGTAACAAAATATATAAGGTAACAAAATATATAAGGTAACAAAATATATAAGGTAACAAAATATATAAGGTAACAAAATATATAAGGTAATAAGATATATAAGGTAACAAAATATATAAGGTAACAAGATATATAAATATCAATATCAATAACAAGATATATATGGTAACAAAATATATAAGGTAACAAAATATATAAGGTAACAAGATATAGGTAACAAGGTATATAAGGTAACAAAATATATAAGGTAACAAAATATATAAGGTAACAAAATATATAAGGTAACAAAATATATAAGGTAACAAAATATATAAGGTAACAAGATATATAAGGTAACAAAATATATAAGGTAACAAGATATATAAGGTAACAAAATATATAAGGTAACAAGATATATAAGGTAACAAAATAGATAAGGTAACAAGATATATAAGGTAACAAAATAGATAAGGTAACAAAATATATAAGGTAACAAAATAGATAAGGTAACAAAATATATAAGGTTACAAAATATATAAGGTAACAAAATATATAAGGTAACAAAATATATAAGGTAACAAAATATATAAGGTAACAAAATATATAAGGTAACAAGATATATAAGGTAACAAAATATTTAAGGTAACAAGATATATAAGGTAACAAAATAGATAAGGTAACAAGATATATAAGGTAACAAAATAGATAAGGTAACAAAATATATAAGGTAACAAAATAGATAAGGTAACAAAATATATAAGGTAACAAGATATATAAGGTAACAAGATATATAGGGTAGCAAAGTATATAAGGTAACAAAATATATAAGGTAACAAGATATATAAGGTAACAAAATATATATGGTAACAAAATATATAAGGTAACAAAATATATAAGGTAACAAAATATATAAGGTAACAAAATATATAAGGTAACAAAATATATAAGGTAACAAAATATATAAGGTAACAAGATATATAAGGTAACAAAATATATTAGGTAACAAGATATATAAGGTAACAAAATATATAAGGTAACAAGATATATAAGGTAACAAAATAGATAAGGTAACAAAATATATAAGGTAACAAAATAGATAAGGTAACAAAATATATAAGGTTACAAAATATATAAGGTAACAAAATATATAAGGTAACAAAATATATAAGGTAACAAAATATATAAGGTAACAAGATATATAAGGTAACAAAATATATTAGGTAACAAGATATATAAGGTAACAAAATATATAAGGTAACAAGATATATAAGGTAACAAAATAGATAAGGTAACAAAATATATAAGGTAACAAAATAGATAAGGTAACAAAATAGATAAGGTAACAAAATATATAAGGTTACAAAATATATAAGGTAACAAAATATATAAGGTAACAAGATATATAAGGTAACAAAATATATTAGGTAACAAGATATATAAGGTAACAAAATATATAAGGTAACAAGATATATAAGGTAACAAAATAGATAAGGTAACAAAATATATAAGGTAACAAAATAGATAAGGTAACAAAATAGATAAGGTAACAAAATATATAAGGTTACAAAATATATAAGGTAACAAAATATATAAGGTAACAAAATATATAAGGTAACAAAATATATAAGGTAACAAGATATATAAGGTAACAAAATATATTAGGTAACAAGATATATAAGGTAACAAAATATATAAGGTAACAAGATATATAAGGTAACAAAATAGATAAGGTAACAAAATATATAAGGTAACAAAATATATAAGGTAACAAAATATATAAGGTAACAAAATATATAAGGTAACAAAATATATAAGGTAACAAGATATATAAGGTAACAAAATATATTAGGTAACAAGATATATAAGGTAACAAAATATATAAGGTAACAAGATATATAAGGTAACAAAATAGATAAGGTAACAAAATATATAAGGTAACAAAATAGATAAGGTAACAAAATATATAAGGTTACAAAATATATAAGGTAACAAAATATATAAGGTAACAAAATATATAAGGTAACAAAATATATAAGGTAACAAGATATATAAGGTAACAAAATATATTAGGTAACAAGATATATAAGGTAACAAAATATATAAGGTAACAAGATATATAAGGTAACAAAATAGATAAGGTAACAAAATATATAAGGTAACAAAATAGATAAGGTAACAAAATATATAAGGTAACAAAATATATAAGGTAACAAAATATATAAGGTAACAAAATATATTAGGTAACAAGATATATAAGGTAACAAAATATATAAGGTAACAAGATATATAAGGTAACAAAATAGATAAGGTAACAAAATATATAAGGTAACAAAATATATAAGGTAACAAGATATATAAGGTAACAAAATATATAAGGTAACAAAATATATAAGGTAACAAGATATATAAGGTAACAAAATATATAAGCTAACAAAATATATAAGGTAACAAAATATATAAGGTAACAAAATATATAAGGTAACAAGATATATAAGGTAACAAAATAGATAAGGTAACAATGATAAACATGAGATTTTATATGGTTTAAAGATAAAGTGTCAAAATAGATTTAAAAACTATACATACTGGGATAGGGTTTACAATAGCACAAATGGATAAAAATTTCATTTTTCGAGAAAAGCCATTCATTCTTGTAGGTAAAGCATAGTATTTGACTCGCAAATCCATATTCCATAATACTCTTGTTAATGCTAAATAGACTAAATAGTAGAATAGTCATATGCGAGACGTGAGTGAAAAACAACAAATAGCGATGGTATGTTTTATATACATACGTGGAAAATTTTAAATTTTAACAATGTCTTACAGACATAGGTACTTCTAAAAATACCATTTTAACATCTTCTTTTTAAAAGTAATTTTTTCTTCTTTCCCGGGTTTATTTGGTTCTTTTGGACCCTTTTAATTGACTTTTTCACATACTCTGTATGTTTTAATCTATTTCTATTTTTTCCTCACATTATGGCATTTCGACACACCAATTTTTAATTCCATAAAAGCTTCATTATGGTTTTACACCACTTATCTTTTTCTTTTCTGCTTAAACCATCAGCAATACATTTTTCTGTCTCCTGATGATAAACGTTTCTGCGTTCGAAACATGTAGAGACCTCTGAGCAAAAATTCTAGATGTTTTTTAAACAACAAACTTACTTACTTTGGCAGAAGCCATCGGCATGTCAATTTTCTTCAAGGCATGATTTTGTTCTATTAGTTTTGCTGGTCACAGGCTACTTGATGCATTTAAATTTAACTTTATTCTCAAAGATGCTTCTTTTTAGGAAAGTTTCAAGTTAACTTTTTAAAGTTTTTTAATGGCAGCTTTTCAGCTCTTCTTAAACCTAATACTATATAAAATACAGATGTACAATATCTACGCTCCTGTCGTATATCCTTCGAATACAAATACACACCATGGATTTTATAGGCCATGCAAAAAGGGAGCATCGACAGCAAAGTAAGAATTTTTAGGGGCAGCTCAGCTCTGACTGTTGTCGTTTCGTTTAAAGAGAGATGATTGAGCCTTGGAGAAAGGAAATTATGCAAATAATATCGGAGATATGCCTTTGGATTTTGAATAAAGTTCCCCTCTTGTATTCTTAGTAGAAACTAGATTAATTTGTTGGATTCTGAGATTTGAATAATCTTAGATTTGTGTGAAACTAGAGGGGATTTTAAAAATGCTCTAAAATATTTGTTTGTATTGTTTCAAGATACAAAAGTTAATAGTGCATGACCCCATCAGCAGTGACGTGGCGTGGGGGAGGACTTGTAACGACAAATCAAATTAAAAAAATTTATGTATTTAATTTTTCAGCTAAATAAGAAAAAAAATTACAACTGGCAAAATCTAATAATTTGAAGAGGTTGTGAAGGCCGTATACGCCTTGCCAGAAATAGAAAAGATGACATTTTTTTGTATTATCGGTGGAAAATTTTTTTATCTCCTAAAAGGTCAATTTTTTTAATTTACACGTTGATAATAGGCGCATAGTACTTGTGTAAGAGCATTATGCTGCGAATAAAACTAAAACCATAATGACTTCGTAATAATCCGAGAGCCACAACTTTATTTTAATAACCAAACTTGCCATAGCGGGTTGTGCCATTTATATATTTTTCGCGGACTCCTGGACTAATATCATTGCGTTTTCATTGCCGTTACTATGGAGACGAGAAACGTCAACATCAACGATGCGGACCAACCGCTAAATTTGAAGTTATTAAAATTTGCACTGTTTATTTTCAATTTTAAAGATGGTCTGCAATTTTCGTACCGGTATGTACTGATTTCGGGAATTTTTTTTTAAATAGCACTAAATAGCATAAGGTAACAAAATATGTAAGGTAACAAAATATATAAGGTAACAAAATATATAAGGTAACAAAATATATAAGGTAACAAGATATATAAGGTAACAAAATAGATAAGGTAACAATGATAAACATGAGATTTTATATGGTTTAAAGATAAAGTGTCAAAATAGATTTAAAAACTATACATACTGGGATAGGGTTTACAATAGCACAAATGGATAAAGATTTCATTTTTCGAGAAAAGCCATTCATTCTTGTAGGTAAAGCATAGTATTTGACTCGCAAATCCATATTCCATAATACTCTTGTTAATGCTAAATAGACTAAATAGTAGAATAGTCATATGCGAGACGTGAGTGAAAAACAACAAATAGCGATGGTACCCTTAAAAGCTTGCACGTGAGCGACAGCAAACCGGATAGGAGCTCTCAGTTCTTTGGTCCATTATAATTCACGGGATAATTTTTTATTTGTCTAGTGTTGGATGGCCATGCTTTATCGAATTTCACTCCTGTCCAATTGGATAAAATCAACTCCGCTCAAATACAAAAGGCGGTATAAAAGCTTTTATATTGAGGAGAAAGAAAAAAGGTGCTATATCGGCGGCTAAAGGTCAGGACACTCGCTTAGAAACAAATAACAGTATGGAATCGATGAGAACGGCGGAGGACAGGGTCGCAGTAAGGAAAGCAGGAAAATTTATATATATATTTATTTTAAAGCTAAATTATGTATTATTTATAAGGAATATATGCAACTTGCGTACGTGCAACTTGCGTACAAGAATTATTTCTTCCAACTTGCGTACACGGGTAGGTAGGTCCCGCGAACCAGGAACAAACCCGAACAAACCCATTTGGAATAAGAAGACTATTAAAGACCATTAAGAACGAATTTCAATCCACAAACAACAATTATTTTCAACGAGACCCTTAAACACTTAAATAATCCCCGAAACAGCGCCGGAATTTCACCAAATTAGCCAGGCAGTTCTTACTAGGGGCAAAATAATCGCTTATAGTGAATCTTAAGCGCAGCGATTACCGCCGACACAGCCTTATTTATTTTCGACGTCGTGCCGGTATTATCTTTTGACAGAGCTGAAACCTTAAGACTTTGCTGTCCCCGCGTAGTCCTGTCTCCCCTGTTAAATTGGGGTTAATTCAATATTATCTTTAATGGGCGGAGACGCAAAGGGTTTAATAGGTTTATTACATATTTCGATATAATGTTTGTTCTCACAGACTTTTTATAGAATAGGCTAAGCCATTCACTTATGAATAGCCTGTTTGTTTACGTCAAACATTCGTGCGTGTGAAACAAAGACAAAAGAGAGAGATGGCGTTAAATTTCCGACTTCGTGCGGAATTGTAATGGCTCGACGTTTTGAAGCGATTTGTCAACATCAGCGGCGTAGGTGTGGCAAGGATTTTTAAGACAATAAATAAGTTATAATTAAAAAGGTTTCATTAAAGTATTAAAATTTTTTATTTAGGTAAAGATTAAAAGAAGCCTTTGAGAAAAGCCAGACTGTGTATGAATAGTGCTATTATTAATTATTGAAAGTAATGAAATTTTAGGCGAGAGACAATAAGAAATATTTTATTTTTTATATTTAATCATGTATAACCACGTAAAGGATATTTGTACACACTCTGGTATGCTGCATTGCAGTAATAGGTAAAAGTACTTTTATTGCTGAAAGTGAAATGTTTTTTGTTGACATGTCTTGATATATCTTAATGATTGTTTGAAGGTGGTAGACAATGTAGTATTATCGAATGTAATACCACAAGATGTTTCGGGATTACCGAATAATACTTTTACCTGAACGAAACGTGTTACCCAGCAACACCACGACTCGGAAGGAGGAGTGGTGTTGCTGATGGTAACTTGTTGAGTGCCAGGTAAAAGTATAAGGTAATCCCAAAACATCGAGTGGTATTCAAAAGATTATATAACGAACCATAATTTGAATAATTATTCCTTTTAATTATTATTGATAACAAAGTTGCAATTATTATAATAAAGATTATTTACTCCAGTGCGATTTTTGGGCACTGAGCACCTCCATACTTTAAAAGGATCATTTATTTTGAATTCACGATACTTTCCTAATAAATGTTTTATATACATACGTGGAAAATTTTAAATTTTAACAATGTCTTACAGACATAGGTACTTCTAAAAATACCATTTTAACATCTTCTTTTTAAAAGTAATTTTTTCTTCTTTCCCGGGTTTATTTGGTTGTTTTGGACCCTTTTAATTGACTTTTTCACATACTCTGTATGTTTTAATCTATTTCTATTTTTTCCTCACATTATGGCATTTCGACACACCAATTTTTAATTCCATAAAAGCTTCATTATGGTTTTACACCACTTATCTTTTTCTCTTCTGCTAAAACCATCAGCAATACATTTTTCTGTCTCCTGATGATAAACGTTTCTGCGTTCGAAACATGTAGAGACCTCTGAGCAAAAATTCTAGATGTTTTTTAAACAACAAACTTACTTACTTTGGCAGAAGCCATCGGCATGTCAATTTTCTTCAAGGCATGATTTTGTTCTATCAGTTTTGCTGGTCACAGGCTACTTGATGCATTTAAATTTAACTTTATTCTCAAAGATGCTTCTTTTTAGGAAAGTTTCAAGTTAACTTTTTAAAGTTTTTTAATGGCAGCTTTTCAGCTCTTCTTAAACCTAATACTATATAAAATACAGATGTACAATATCTACGCTCCTGTCGTATATCCTTCGAATACAAATACACACCATGGATTTTATAGGCCATGCAAAAAGGGAGCATCGACAGCAAAGTAAGAATTTTTAGGGCAGCTCAGCTCTGACTGTTGTCGTTTCGTTTAAAGAGAGATGATTGAGCCTTGGAGAAAGGAAATTATGCAAATAATATCGGAGATATGCCTTTGGATTTTGAATAAAGTTCCCCTCTTGTATTCTTAGTAGAAACTAGATTAATTTGTTGGATTCTGAGATTTGAATAATGTTAGATTTGTGTGAAACTAGAGGGGATTTTAAAAATGCTCTAAAATATTTGTTTGTATTGTTTCAAGATACAAAAGTTAATAGTGCATGACCCCATCAGCAGTGACGTGGCGTGGGGGAGGACTCGTAACGACAAATCAAATTAAAAAAATTTATGTATTTAATTTTTCAGCTAAATAAGAAAAAAAAATTACAACTAGCAAAATCTAATAATTTGAAGAGGTTGTGAAGGCCGTATACGCCTTGCCAGAAATAGGAAGGATGACATTTTTTTGTATTATCGGTGGAAAATTTTTTTATCTCCTAAAAGGTCAATTTTTTTAATTTACACGTTGATAATAGACGCATAATACTTGTGTAAGATCATTATGCTGCGCATAAAACTAAAACTATTATGACTTCGTAATAATCCGAGAGCCACAACTATATTTTAATAACCAAACTTGCCATAGCGGGTTGTGCCATTTATATATTTTTCGCGGACTCCTGGACTAATATCATTGCGTTTTCATTGCCGTTACTATGGAGACGAGAAACGTCAACATCAACGATGCGGACCAACCGCTAAATTTGAAGTTATTAAAATTTGCACTGTTTATTTTCAATTTTAAAGATGGTCTGCAATTTTCGTACCGGTATGTACTGAATTCGGTAAATTTTTTTTTTAAATAGCACTAAATAGCATAAGGTAACAAAATATATAAGGTAACAAGATATATAAGGTAACAAGATATATAAGGTAACAAAATATATAAGGTAACAAGATATATAAGGTAACAAGATATATAAGGTAACAAAATATATAAGGTAACAGAATATATAAGCTAACAAAATATATAAGGTAACAAAATATATAAGGTAACAAAATATATAAGGTAACAGAATATATAAGGTAACAAGATATATAAGGTAACAAAATAGATAAGGTAACAAAATAGATAAGGTAACAAAATATATAAGGTAACAAGATATATAAGGTAACAAAATATATAAGGTAACAAGATATATAAGGTAACAAAATATATAAGGTAACAAGATATATAAGGTAACAAAATAGATAAGGTAACAAGATATATAAGGTAACAAAATATATAAGGTAACAACATATATAAGGTAACAAGATATATAAGGTAACAAAATATATAAGGTAACAAGATATATAAGGTAACAAGATATATAAGGTAACAAAATATATAAGGTAACAAAATATATAAGGTAACAAAATATATAAGGTAACAAGATATATAAGGTAACAAAATATATAAGGTAACAAAATATATAAGGTAACAAGATATATAAGGTAACAAGATATATAAGGTAACAAAATATATAAGGTAACAAAATATATAAGGTAACAAAATATATAAGGTAACAAAATATATAAGGTAACAAAATATATAAGGTAACAAAATATATAAGGTAACAAAATATATAAGGTAACAAAATATATAAGGTAACAAAATATATAAGGTAACAAAATATATAAGGTAACAAGATATATAAGGTAACAAAATATATAAGGTAACAAAATATATAAGGTAACAAGATATATTATAAGGTAACAAGATATATAAGGTAACAAAATATATAAGGCAACAAAATATATAAGGTAACAAAATATATAAGGTAACAAGATATATAAGGTAACAAAATATATAAGGTAACAAAATATATAAGGTAACAAGATATATGGTAACAAAATATATAAGGTAACAAAATATATAAGGTAACAAAATATATAAGGTAACAAAATATATAAGGTAACAAAATATATAAGGTAACAAAATATATAAGGTAACAAAATATATAAGGTAACCAGATATATGATAACAAAATATATAAGGTAACAAAATATATAAGGTAACAAGATATATAAGGTAACAAAATATATTGTCACGAACCAAAATTTGAATTAATTTTATCTAAGCAATTAAATTCCGTTTTCAACATTTTCTTCATTAAATTGTTTATCGCCCTGTATAACGGCTGAACTTACAGTACGTAATTGCTGACTATTCAAAAGCTATACAAGGCAATAGACCCGCGTGTCAACGGTCGGGGAGTCGAGTCCCAGCCGCAGTAATGTGAACTTTATAAGTGACCCTCCAAATGCTGACCCCCAGTATAACGTAAGTATTATTTTATTACGTAACAATGTTTTCTGAAGAGTAAAATGCAAAATTCTTTAATGTAATTCCAAATTTTAAATTATGTAATTTCGTTGTTTGTTTATAATAAATATTTATTTTGTTTTCAAAAAAATAACTTTTTTTATTTTACTGTTGGCAAAGTTTCAATCAATTAAAGTAGGATCCCCGAGACTAACTAAAAAGTCTCAGTCACAAATCCCAGTTGTGACACTTGGTGGAGGCGCCGTGTTTCTATTTTTGAGAAAAAATATTTTTACATTTTTCGAATTAGAACATTTTGCATTTTGTTTTTTAAATTGTATCTTCATTATATTTTCTGTATTTTTTCTAAGAAGGTTTATTTAGTCGTACAAACTGCATGAACGAAATATTTTTGGATATTTAAAATTTTTAAAGAATATATTTTTTTTAGCTCAATAATCCTTAAAACTTAATAACAATAATGAATCTAGAAAATTTAACAAAGTCGTTCAATATACCTTCGATTACTCCCGATTTTATAAAACCGGAATCTTTTGATCCAAAAACGTCGAATTGTGTATTATTTCTGAATAATTTTAATATATCCGCATCAAAAAATGGATGGAATGATAGTCATAAAATTGTATATTTCATTAGATATTTAGATGGGGCAGCATAAATATCTGGTATGATAATTATTTAAAAGCAAATCAAAATATAACATGGGAAAAAATTGCAAAAGATTTTCTAAATGAATTTGGGGGCGAATATGAAATTAAAAAATTAAAGGACAAATTAAGGGACAGAAAACAACAGGACTTCGAAAGTATTAAAAGTTATTATTATGATTTGGTGCATTTATGCAATTTAGTCGACACAAATATGTCAGACGAGTTAATTATGGAATATTTTGAAAATGGACTGCATCCTGCATTTTATACCCAATTCTCTATATTATTTAAACCTGGCCTTACTAGAAAGGACTTAAACCAGATTGTTTTAAAACTAAACTTTATTGATGAAAAAGTGACCGAAAGTACTCAATTAAATTGTATGAATCAAACGGATATGCTTTCCCAAAATGACCCAATATTGAACCAAAAATTAAGAGAATTAAACTATATTAATATAAACTCTCAATTTTCAATGACTCGTAATGAAAAACTACCCGATGATAGGAACCGAATGAACTCTTGTACCCCTGAAATTAATAATTTTAATAAGCCTAAACCAATATTTAAAAAAGTCAAAGATAATAATTTATCAAATAACTTTAATGAGATACGTAGTGCCAAAACCACAAAAGACTACAAAATAACAAATAATAAAATATCAAAAGTTATGTTAAAATTCCCAAATGAATCACTGCTTAATAAAAATCAATTGGTAAACGGACGTTTTGCAACGAATACAACTCTGTTTAGAAAGTTAGGCTTAGTTATAAATAACGCACCGTATATTGACAAAAATAAAATATTTGTAGATTTAACAACGAACTTAGAATATCCCATATTTCTTTACAAAGACAGATCAATTGGTAAATTTATTTAAAATTTCAGCAAACCTTTTTACGTAGATTTAAAATATTGTACATTAAGAAAAAAAAATATCAAAACATTCTTTATTGCAAGTTTAGAAATTATTTTACATTCACATTCATAAATAGCAGTATTAACAAATTTATTTCCGTGGCATCGGACACTCGCAGGCGATGACCCAAGTTCCTGCTGAATAGTCGTATTTTTTGTTTATAATTAAAACAGTTAATTTATATACCTTCAGTCAGTGTAAGAATAAAATGCTTTTTTTGTAATAATTGTTTGTTAAAACTACAAAATATGAAATCTGCTTAAATACGTTTTTTTCAAAATTATTTAATTAAAATAGCAACGGAAAGCAACATTTTCTCTATAATAAGGCAATGTACTTATCTAAATTTTTTATTTTGTAATATTTTACGAAAAGTTAATTAAAAATAATATTATTTTAAATCCATCTACATTGATACTGTATATTTTTTTTTATAAAAAAAAACTAAGTACAAAAAAAAATTCAAAACTAATATGCAATCTCATGGAAATGTCAATGGAAAATCGTCCCTCAAATATTACATTTCAACTAAAAGCAAAATAAGAATAAAAATATTTATTTCTTTAATTTCTTGAAATATCTTTGTAGAGATAGAATACATATTGCCCATTCAATTATTTCTTTATATATTTATGTTATATATAAATCAAATAGTTTTGTCAAGAATACATTAGTATGTTACTATAATAGTCCAAACAAAAATTATTCTACAAACAATTTTAACATCTTTTTTAAAAGACAATACATCAAATTTAAACCGAAAAACGAATTTGAAGAAAAATGTAATAAAAAGTATTTAATAAGATATTATTAATTAATTATTATAGTTTAAATAAAAATAATGAATAGGACTAATATACTATAAAACAAAAACTAAAAGTAATTTAAGGACATATCCATACTTAATTTTGTTTAGGAAAAAAAAAAGAAATAATTTTAATTTATTATTATATTGTTTTTGTTTGAAAATTTATTTCAATTAGCTTATAACCTAAAAGCCTCAAATGCTTAAACATGCAGTATTTCCTTGTCAATTATTTTAAAGAACATATAAATTTAGTTGCAAATAACACACTTTATAAACTAAATAGACAATGTCTAGAAAATAAAGCGTTTTTCTTAACGCGATCAGTGCATAGCTGAATTTCCAAAAAAAAAAAAATACTCTAAATCCCAATTTATGACTTTGTAACCCGATTTGTGTCATCTGGTTTACCAGAAATTGCTTTATTTTGTAGTAAATTTATAAAAGAAAGCTCACAACCAATAGTGTATGTAACCTTTTATTGTTTAGTAATAATTAATATTAGATTTAAACACAAAAAAATTGCTATTACCTACTCAATTTTATTAATGATTACCAAACGATATAAATTTATTAATAAAGTGAATAATTCATTCAAAAATTATATTTAAACGAACATAACATGATGAGTTTTTTAACGATTAAATGTAAATTTCTACAAGAGAATATTTTAAATAAATAAGACATACATGATTAGGAAATAAGATTATTTTTACAAAAACCGGCCGCGAACGAAGACGAACCCCTTACATTGTATATTATTTTATTATTTTTATTAAGCAAAGAGAAACAAAATTAAAAAAAAAAAATTATACAATACGACATGTGAGTAAAATAGTCATATAATAAATATTGCTTCTATAGGTGCGCAGAAATAAGTTAACTTTAAAATGTTTATAGATAAAATATAAATTAAGCTTTAATGTTGCAGGATGGAGAAAACTATTAAGAGACAGAGAAGAGAGCATCAACCCACATTATTGCATATTTTTGTAACTAAATTTTAGGGTTTAACTAGTGCTGGGACACTCGCTCGAATCATCGATGTTTGTAACCACTGACATCGTTGGCCAAAACGTCAAACATTAGCAACAAAAAGGTTTTACAAACATCGATGAACATTAAACATAACCCAGCACTAGGTCTAACTTGTCATTACTAACATGGAATGCTTTAAATGTTATTTCTCTGTGTACCCCTAACCAACATAATTTCCCTTGTATTGACCCTAGAAACTAACATATTATTCAGTTTTTATGTTGATAGAATTAAAAGGCCTTTAAACGCGGTACCGCAGAAGACAAAACTATACAACTTTAGTTATTTAAAAAAAAATATATATATAGATATTCATTTCATGTACTGAGTATGCATCAGGCCAGATAACCTAATTTTATAGGAAAATTGGTTATTCCTGTTGATAGGATATCTACAGAAAGAACTTACCCTGATCACTGTAGATACTGGGGTACTTATAGCGTGCCGGCATACATAAAGTTATAAAAGATAAGATGATATAAACATAATTAAGAAATGTAATTACGCCTAGGTAAAATTTTGTGTGCACACACTTATTATAACATCTCGTCATTCATCAATATTGGTAGAACTTGATGATATGAGTATATATTTTAGGTAAAATGTAATAGATATATTATATTATTTACTAGTAGGTCTTTATAGTTATAGATTTAGATACATTTAGTTTCTTACACAAAAAAAAAATAAATAAAATAAAAGTCAATATGCAAAGTTAGATCATAGCGATAAATCCAAGCTCTATTAAATATATGCATTGGTACCTATGGCAATATTAACATGGCGCCTAACGTTAGTATTGCAAATGGATACTTTTGCTCTATTTATAGCTCTAATTTTATTATGTATGAAGTAATTCGTAATTTGTGATAACTGCATTTTTTGGATATTTTTATCCAAATATAAAAATGTCCAAAATTGTAATAGTTGTTATAAATAATAATATTTTTATGTAATACCTGTAATTATTAATTTTAAGCGGTAGAAAAACCATGGAAATATTCAATACATAGATTTTATGTTAAACGAATAAAATGTATATTTTAATATAAAAATGTATATTTCTTATAAAAAGGTTAATGTTATTTTGAAGGTTATAGACATGTATTTAATGTATCAATAAAAATTTGTTTACCATTTTTTCTAATGATAGGTACCTACTGAATTTGTATTTTTCTTAATTCTTGAATAGCTTAAAATGAAAAGAAATGTCTAGTAATTTTATTAACTGTAATAATGTAAATGTCTAAAGCTAAAAATTATTTCTTTTGCATGTTAAAAACCAATTGGGAACGATATACTAAAGCTGGCACACAAGAAAAACGGACTGCCATTTTTATGCACCATTATGCAGTACCCATTCCAAAAGCAAATACCAATAACTGTACCAGCCCATGGCACCAAAGAAAATGAGCAGTTGAAAGGAGTTAAACTTCCGAAATCACAACACTGCTAGGCACTAAACAACCAAAAAAAGCAGCAGCAATCTAACGTCAATGTTGTTGTTTAAAAATTACAACGGTTATACTCCAGTGATCTAACATCCAACTCAAAACAAAAATTATGGTGTCAAACGACCATATGATGTCTTTCTAAAGCTTGGTTATTTAGCTTTATGGTGTACAGGCAAGTCCGTATCAAAATATTTGTGTAGCACAGCTTAGTTTAGATTTCCATGGTTAAAAAACATCTGTTGTTTCTGATCGAAGAAGATGTAAATTGTTGAAATGTTTTCTTATGTTAGTAAAGTAGATTAAGAATATTATGACTGATTAAATATTTTTATTTTGTATTTGTAAAAAAAAAAAAAAAAAAAAAAAACAAATTTTGTATTTTCAATTTTTTTCGCTGGGGTCCAGCTTTTTGAGGCCGGAGGAATATGTCACGAACCAAAATTTGAATTAATTTTATCTAAGCAATTAAATTCCGTTTTCAACATTTTCTTCATTAAATTGTTTATCGCCCTGTATAACGGCTGAACTTACAGTACGTAATTGCTGACTATTCAAAAGCTATACAAGGCAATCGACCCGCGTGTCAACGGTCGGGGAGTCGAGTCCCAGCCGCAGTAATGTGAACTTTATAAGTGACCCTCCAAATGCTGACCCCCAGTATAATGTAAGTATTATTTTATTACGTAACAATGTTTTCTGAAGAGTAAAATGCAAAATTCTTTAATGTAATTCCAAATTCTAAATTATGTAATTTCGTTGTTTGTTTATAATAAATATTTATTTTGTTTTCAAAAAAATAACTTTTTTTATTTTACTGTTGGCAAAGTTTCAATCAATTAAAGTAGGATCCCCGAGACTACCTAAAAAGTCTCAGTCACAAATCCCAGTTGTGACAATATAAGGTAACAAAATATATAAGGTAACAAAATATATAAGGTAACAAAATATATAAGGTAACAAGATATATAAGGTAACAAAATAGATAAGGTAACAATGATAAACATGAGATTTTATATGGTTTAAAGATAAAGTGTCAAAATAGATTTAAAAACTATACATACTGGGATAGGGTTTACAATAGCACAAATGGATAAAAATTTCATTTTTCGAGAAAAGCCATTCATTCTTGTAGGTAAAGCATAGTATTTGACTCGCAAATCCATATTCCATAATACTCTTGTTAATGCTAAATAGACTAAATAGTAGAATAGTCATATGCGAGACGTGAGTGAAAAACAACAAATAGCGATGGTACCCTTAAAAGCTTGCACGTGAGCGACAGCAAACCGGATAGGAGCTCTCAGTTCTTTAGTCCATTATAATTCACGGGATAATTTTTTATTTGTCTAGTGTTGGATGGCCATGCTTTATCGAATTTCACTCCTGTCCAATTGGATAAAATCAACTCCGCTCAAATACAAAAGGCGGTATAAAAGCTTTTATATTGAGGAGAAAGAAAAAAGGTGCTATATCGGCGGCTACACGTCAGGACACTCGCTTAGAAACAAATAACAGTATGGAATCGATGAGAACGGCGGAGGACAGGGTCGCAGTAAGGAAAACAGGAAAATTTATATATGTATTTATTTTAAAGCTAAATTATGTATTATTTATAAGGAATATATGCAACTTGCGTACGTGCAACTTGCGTACAAGAATTATTTCTTCCAACTTGCGTACACGGGTAGGTAGGTCCAGCGAACCAGGAACAAACCCGAACAAACCCATTCGGAATAAGAAGACTATTAAAGACCATTAAGAACGAATTTCAATCCACAAACAACAATAATTTTCAACGAGACCCTTAAACACTTAAATAATCCCCGAAACAGCGCCGGAATTTCACCAAATTAGCCAGGCAGTTCTTACTAGGGGCAAAATAATCGCTTATAGTGAACCTTAAGCGCAGCGATTACCGCCGACACAGCCTTATTTATTTTCGACGTCGTGCCGGTATTATCTTTTGACAGAGCTGAAACCTTAAGACTTTGCTGTCCCCGCGTAGTCCTGTCTCCCCTGTTAAATTGGGGTTAATTCAATATTATCTTTCATGGGCGGAGACGCAAAGGGTTTAATAGGTTTATTACATATTTCGATATAATGATTGTTCTCACAGACTTTTTATAGAATAGGCTAAGTCATTCACTTATGAATAGCCTGTTTGTTTACGTCAAACATTCGTGCGTGTGAAACAAAGACAAAAGAGAGAGATGGCGTTAAATTTCCGACTTCGTGCGGAATTGTAATGGCTCGACGTTTTGAAGCGATTTGTCAACATCAGCGGCGTAGGTGTGGCAAGGATTTTTAAGACAATAAATAAGTTATAATTAAAAAGGTTTCATTAAAGTATTAAAATTTTTTATTTAGGTAAAGATTAGAAGAAGCCTTTGAGAAAAGCCAGACTGTGTATGAATAGTGCTATTATTAATTATTGAAAGTAATGACATTTTAGGCGAGAGACAATAAGAAATATTTTATTTTTTATATTTAATCATGTATAACCACGTAGAGGATATTTGTACACACTCTGGTATGCTGCATTGCAGTAATAGGTAAAAGTACTTTTATTGCTGAAAGTGAAATGTTTTTTGTTGACATGTCTTGATATATCTTAATGATTGTTTGAAGGTGGTAGACAATGTAGTATTATCGAATGTAATACCACAAGATGTTTCGGGATTACCGAATAATACTTTTACCTGAACGAAAAGTATTACCCAGTAACACCACGACTCGGAAGGAGGAGTGGTGTTGCTGATGGTAACTCGTTGAGTGCCAGGTAAAAGTATAAGGTAATCCCAAAACATCGAGTGGTATTCAAAAGATTATATAACGAACCATAATTTGAATAATTATTCCTTTTAATTATTATTGATAACAAAGTTACAATTATTATAATAAAGATTATTTACTCCAGTGCGATTTTTGGGCACTGAGCACCTCCATACTTTAAAAGGATCATTTATTTTGAATTTACGATACTTTCTTAATACATGTTTTATAATATATACATACGTGGAAAATTTTAAATTTTAACAATGTCTTACAGACATAGGTACTTCTAAAAATACCATTTTAACATCTTCTTTTTAAAAGTAATTTTTTCTTCTTTCCCGGGTTTATTTGGTTGTTTTGGACCCTTTTAATTGACTTTTTCACATACTCTGTATGTTTTAATCTATTTCTATTTTTTCCTCACATTATGGCATTTCGACACACCAATTTTTAATTCCATAAAAGCTTCATTATGGTTTTACACCACTTATCTTTTTCTCTTCAGCTAAAACCATCAGCAATACATTTTTCTGTCTCCTGATGATGAACGTTTCTGCGTTCGAAACATGTAGAGACCTCTGAGCAAAAATTCTAGATGTTTTTTAAACAACAAACTTACTTACTTTGGCAGAAGCCATCGGCATGTCAATTTTCTTCAAGGCATGATTTTGTTCTATCAGTTTTGCTGGTCACAGGCTACTTGATGCATTTAAATTTAACTTTATTCTCAAAAAATGCTTCTTTTTAGGAAAGTTTCAAGTTAACTTTTTAAAGTTTTTTAATGGCAGCTTTTCAGCTCTTCTTAAACCTAATACTATATAACATACAGATGTACAATATCTACGCTCCTGTCGTATATCCTTCGAATATAAATACACACCATGGATTTTATAGGCCATGCAAAAAGGGAGCATCGACAGCAAAGTAAGAATTTTGAGGGGCAGCTCAGCTCTGACTGTTGTCGTTTCGTTTAAAGAGAGATGATTGAGCCTTGGAGAAAGGAAATTATGCAAATAATATCGGAGATATGCCTTTGGATTTTGAATAAAGTTCCCCTCTTGTATTCTTAGCAGAAACTAGATTAATTTGTTGGATTCTGAGATTTGAATAATGTTAGATTTGTGTGAAACTAGAGGGGATTTTAAAAATGCTCTAAAATATTTGTTTGTATTGTTTCAAGATACAAAAGTTACTAGTGCATGACCCCATCAGCAGTGACGTGGCGTGGGATGGGACTCGTAACGACAAATCAAATTTAAAAAATTTATGTATTTAATTTTTCAGCTAAATAAGAAAAAAATTACAACTAGCAAAATCTAATAACTATAAGAGGTTGTGAAGGCCGTATACGCATTGCCAGAAATAGGAAGGATGACATTTTTTTGTATTATCGGTGGAAAATTTTTTTATCTCCTAAAAGGTCAATTTTTTTAATTTACACGTTGATAATAGACGCATAATACTTGTGTAAGAGCATTATGCTGCGCATAAAACTAAAACTATTATGACTTCGTAATAATCCGAGAGCCACAACTATATTTTAATAACCAAACTTGCCATAGCGGGTTGTGCCATTTATATATTTTTCGCGGACTCCTGGACTAATATCATTGCGTTTTCATTGCCGTTACTATAGAGACGAGAAGCGTCAACATCAACGATGCGGACCAACCGCTAAATTTGAAGTTATTAAAATTTGCACTGTTTATTTTCAATTTTAAAGATGGTCTGCAATTTTCGTACCGGTATGTACTGATCTCGGGAATTTTTTTTTTTAAATAGCACTAAATAGCATAAGGTAAAAAAATATATAAGTTAACAAAATATATAAGGTAACAAAATATATAAGTTAACAAAATATATAAGGTAACAAAATATATAAGGTAACAAAATATATAAGGTAACAAAATATATAAGGTAACAAAATATATAAGGTAACAAAATATTTAAGGTAACAAAATATATAAGGTAACAAAATATATAAGGTAACAAAATATATAAGGTAACAAAATATATAAGGTAACAAAATAAATAAGGTAACAAAATATATAAGGTAACAAAATAGATAAGGTAACAAGATATATAAGGTAACAAGATATATAAGGTAACAAAATATATAAGGTAACAAAATATATGAGGTAACAAAATATATAAGGTAACAAAATATATAAGGTAACAAGATATATAAGGTAACAAAATATATAAAGTAACAAAATATATAAGGTAACAAGATATATAAGGTAACAAAATATATAAGGTAACAAAATATATTAGGTAACAAAATATATAAGGTAACAAATATATAAGGCAACAAGATATATAAGGTAACAAAATAATATATAAGGTAACAAGATATATAAGGTAACAAAATATATTAGGTAACAAAATATATAAGGTAACAAGATATATAAGGAACAAGATACATAAGGTAACAAGATATATAAGGTAACAAAATAGATAAGGTAACAAAATATATAAGGTAACAAAATATGTAAGGTAGCAAAATATATGGTAACAAAATATATAAGGTAACAAAATATATAAGGTAACAAAATATATAAGGTAACAAAATATATAAGGTAACAAAATATATAAGGTAACAAAATAGATAAGGTAACAAAATATATAAGGTAACAAAATATATAAGGTAACAAAATATATAAGGTAACAAAATATATAAGGTAACAAAATATATAAGGTAACAAGATATATAAGGTAACAAAATATATAAGGTAACAAAATATATAAGGTAACAAAATATGTAAGGTAGCAAAATATATGGTAACAAAATATATAAGGTAACAAAATATATAAGGTAACAAAATATATAAGTTAACAAAATATATAAGGTAACAAAATATATAAGGTAACAAAATATATAAGGTAACAAAATATATAAGGTAACAAAATATATAAGGTAACAAAATATATAGGGTAACAAAATATATATGGTAACAAAATATATAAGGTAACAAAATATATAAGGTAACAAAATATATAAGGTAACAAAATTAATAAGGTAACAAAATATATAAGGTAACAAAATATATAAGGTAACAAGATATATAAGGTAACAAAATATATAAGGTAACAAAATATATAAGGTTACAAAATATATAAGGTAACAAGATATATAAGGTAACAAAATATATAAGGTAACAAAATATATAAGGTAACAAAATATATAAGGTAACAAAATATATAAGGTAACAAAATATATAAGGTCCCAAAATATATAAGGTAACAAAATATATAAGGTAACAAGATATATAAGGTAACAAAATAGATAAGGCAACAATGATAAACATGAGATTTTATATGGTTTAAAGATAAAGTGTCAAAATAGATTTAAAATCTATACATACTGGGATAGGGTTTACAATAGCACAAATGGTTAAAAATTTCATTTTTCGAGAAAAGCCATTCATTCTTGTAGGTAAAGCATAGTATTTGACTCGCAAATCCATATTCCATAATACTCTTGTTAATGCTAAATAGACTAAATAGTAGAATACTCATATGCGAGACGTGAGTGAAAAACAACAAATAGCGATGGTACCCTTAAAAGCTTGCACGTGAGCAACAGCAAACCGGATAGGAGCTCTCAGTTCTTTAGTCCATTATAATTCACGGGATAATTTTTTATTATTTATAGGAAAGTTTCAAGTTAACTTTTTAAAGTTTTTTAATGGCAGCTTTTCAGCTCTTCTTAAACCTAATACTATATAAAACACAGATGTACAATATCTACGCTCCTGTCGTATATCCTTCGAATACAAATACACACCATGGATTTTATAGGCCATGCAAAAAGGGAGCATCGACAGCAAAGTAAGAATTTTGAGGGGCAGCTCAGCTCTGACTGTTGTCGTTTCGTTTAAAGAGAGATGTTTGAGCCTTGGAGAAAGGAAATTATGCAAATAATATCGGAGATATGCCTTTTGATTTTGAATAAAGTTCCCCTCTTGTATTCTTAGTAGAAACTAGATTAATTTGTTGGATTCTGAGATTTGAATAATGTTAGATTTGTGTGAAACTAGAGGGGATTTCAAAAATGCTCTAAAATATTTGTTTGTATTGTTTCAAGATACAAAAGTTAATAGTGCATGACCCCATCAGCAGTGACATGGCGTGGGGAGGACTCGTAACGACAAATCAAATTTAAAAAATTTATGTATTTACTTTTTCAGCTAAATAAGAAAAAAATTACAACTAGCAAAATCTAATAATTTGAAGAGGTTGTGAAGGCCGTATACGCCTTGCCAGAAATAGGAAGGATGACATTTTTTTGTATTATCGGTGGAAAAATTTTTTATCTCCTAAAAGGTCAATTTTTTTAATTTACACGTTAATAATAGACGCATAATACTTGTGTAAGAGCATTATGCTGCGCATAAAACTAAAACTATTATGACTTCGTAATAATCCGAGAGCCACAACTATATTTTAATAACCAAACTTGCCATAGCGGGTTGTGCCATTTATATATTTTTCGCGGACTCCTGGACTAATATCATTGCGTTTTCATTGCCGTTACTATAGAGACGAGAAGCGTCAACATCAACAATGCGGACCAACCGCTAAATTTGAAGTTATTAAAATTTGCACTGTTTATTTTCAATTTTAAAGATGGTCTGCAATTTTCGTACCGGTATGTACTGATTTCGGGAAATTTTTTTTTTAAATAGCACTAAATAGCATAAGGTAACAAAATATATAAGGTAACAAAATATATAAGGTAACAAGATATATAAGGTAACAAAATAGATAAGGTAACAAAATAGATAAGGTAACAAAATAGATAAGGTAACAAAATATATAAGGTAACAACATATATAAGGTAACAACATATATAAGGTAACAAGATATATAAGGTAACAAAATATATAAGGTAACAAAATATATAGGGTAACAAGATATATAAGGTAACAAAATATATAAGGTAACAAAATATATAAGGTAACAAAATATATAAGGTAACAAAATATATAAGGTAACAAGATATATAAGGTAACAAGATATATAAGGTAACAAAATATATAAGGTAACAAAATATACAAGGTAACAAAATATATAAGGTAACAAGATATATAAGGTAACAAAATATATAAGGTAACAAAATATATAAGGTAACAAGATATATAAGGTAACAAAATATATAAGGTAACAAAATATATAAGGTAACAAGATATATAAGGTAACAAAATATATAAGCTAACAAAATATATAAGGTAACAAAATATATAAGGTAACAAAATATATAAGGTAACAAGATATATAAGGTAACAAAATAGATAAGGTAACAATGATAAACATGAGATTTTATATGGTTTAAAGATAAAGTGTCAAAATAGATTTAAAAACTATACATACTGGGATAGGGTTTACAATAGCACAAATGGATAAAAATTTCATTTTTCGAGAAAAGCCATTCATTCTTGTAGGTAAAGCATAGTATTTGACTCGCAAATCCATATTCCATAATACTCTTGTTAATGCTAAATAGACTAAATAGTAGAATAGTCATATGCGAGACGTGAGTGAAAAACAACAAATAGCGATGGTACCCTTAAAAGCTTGCACGTGAGCGACAGCAAACCGGATAGGAGCTCTCAGTTCTTTGGTCCATTATAATTCACGGGATAATTTTTTATTTGTCTAGTGTTGGATGGCCATGCTTTATCGAATTTCACTCCTGTCCAATTGGATAAAATCAACTCCGCTCAAATACAAAAGGCGGTATAAAAGCTTTTATATTGAGGAGAAAGAAAACAGGTGCTATATCGGCGGCTAAAGGTCAGGACACTCGCTTAGAAACAAATAACAGTATGGAATCGATGAGAACGGCGGAGGACAGGGTCGCAGTAAGATAAGCAGGAAAATTTATATATGTATTTATTTTAAAGCTAAATTATGTATTATTTATAAGGAATATATGCAACTTGCGTACGTGCAACTTGCGTACAAGAATTATTTCTTCCAACTTGCGTACACGGGTAGGTAGGTCCAGCGAACCAGGAACAAACCCGAACAAACCCATTAGGAATAAGAAGACTATTAAAGACCATTAAGAACGAATTTCAATCCACAAACAACAATTATTTTCAACGAGACCCTTAAACACTTAAATAATCCCCGAAACAGCGCCGGAATTTCACCAAATTAGCCAGGCAGTTCTTACCAGGGGCAAAATAATCGCTTATATTGAACCTTAAGCGCAGCGATTACCGCCGACACAGCCTTATTTATTTTCGACGTCGTGCCGGTATTATCTTTTGACAGAGCTGAAACCTTAAGACTTTGCTGTCCCCGCGTAGTCCTGTCTCCCCTGTTAAATTGGGGTTAATTCAATATTATCTTTCATGGGCGGAGACGCAAAGGGTTTAATAGGTTTATTACATATTTCGATATAATGTTTGTTCTCACAGACTTTTTATAGAATAGGCTAAGCCATTCACTTATGAATAGCCTGTTTGTTTACGTCAAACATTCGTGCGTGTGAAACAAAGACAAAAGAGAGATATGGCGTAAAATTTCCGACTTCGTGCGGAATTGTAATGGCTCGACGTTTTGAAGCGATTTGTCAACATCAGCGGCGTAGGTGTGGCAAGGATTTTTAAGATAATAAATAAGTTATAATTAAAAAGGTTTCATTAAAGTATTAAAAATTTTTATTTAGGTAAAGATCAAAAGAAGCCTTTGAGAAAAGCCAGACTGTGTATGAATAGTGCTATTATTAATTATTGAAAGTAATGACATTTTAGGCGAGAGACAATAAGAAATATTTTATTTTTTATATTTAATCATGTATAACCACGTAGAGGATATTTGTACACACTCTGGTATGCTGCATTGCAGTAATAGGTAAAAGTACTTTTATTGCTGAAAGTTAAATGTTTTTTGTTGACATGTCTTGATATATCTTAATGATTGTTTGAAGGTGGTAGACAATGTAGTATTATCGAATGTAATACCACAAGATGTTTCGGGATTACCGAATAATACTTTTACCTGAACGAAACGTGTTACCCAGCAACACCACGACTCGGAAGGAGGAGTGGTGTTGCTGATGGTAACTCGTTGAGTGCCAGGTAAAAGTATAAGGTAATCCCAAAACATGGAGTGGTATTCAAAAGATTATATAACGAACCATAATTTGAATAATTATTCCTTTTAATTATTATTGATAACAAAGTTACAATTATTATAATAAAGATTATTTACTCCAGTGCGATTTTTGGGCACTGAGCACCTCCATACTTTAAAAGGATCATTTATTTTGAATTCACGATACTTTCCTAATACATGTTTTATATACATACGTGGAAAATTTTAAATTTTAACAATGTCTTACAGACATAGGTACTTCTAAAAATACCATTTTAACATATTCTTTTTAAAAGTAATTTTTTCTTCTTTCCCGGGTTTATTTGGTTGTTTTGGACCCTTTTAATTGACTTTTTCACATACTCTGTATGTTTTAATCTATTTCTATTTTTTCCTCACATTATGGCATTTCGACACGCCAATTTTTAATTCCATAAAAGCTTCATTATGGTTTTACACCACTTATCTTTTTCTCTTCTGCTAAAACCATCAGCAATACATTTTTTTGTCTCCTGATGATGAAGGTTTCTGCGTTCGAAACATGTAGAGACCTCTGAGCAAAAATTCTAGATGTTTTTTAAACAACAAACTTACTTACTTTGGCAGAAGCCATCGGCATGTCAATTTTCTTCAAGGCATGATTTTGTTCTATCAGTTTTGCTGGTCACAGGCTACTTGATGCATTTAAATTTAACTTTATTCTCAAAAGATGCTTCTTTTTAGGAAAGTTTCAAGTTAACTTTTTAAAGTTTTTTAATGGCAGCTTTTCAGCTCTTCTTAAACCTAATACTATATAAAATACAGATGTACAATATCTACGCTCCTGTCGTATATCCTTCGAATACAAATACACACCATGGATTTTATAGGCCATGCAAAAAGGAAGCATCGACAGCAAAGTAAGAATTTTGAGGGGCAGCTCAGCTCTGACTGTTGTCGTTTCGTTTAAAGAGAGATGATTGAGCCTTGGAGAAAGGAAATTATGCAAATAATATCGGAGATATGCCTTTGGATTTTGAATAAAGTTCCCCTCTTGTATTCTTAGTAGAAACTAGATTAATTTGTTGGATTCTGAGATTTGAATAATGTTAGATTTGTGTGAAACTAGAGGGGATTTTAAAAATGCTCTAAAATATTTGTTTGTATTGTTTCAAGATACAAAAGTTAATAGTGCATGACCCCATCAGCAGTGACGTGGCGTGGGGGAGGACTCGTAACGACAAATCAAATTAAAAAAATTTATGTATTTAATTTTTCAGCTAAATAAGAAAAAAAATTACAACTAGCAAAATCTAATAATTTGAAGAGGTTGTGAAGGCCGTATACGCCTTGCCAGAAATAGGAAGGATGACATTTTTTTGTATTATCGGTGGAAAATTTTTTTATCTCCTAAAAGGTCAATTTTTTTAATTTACACGTTGATAATAGACGCATAATACTTGTGTAAGAGCATTATGCTGCGCATAAAACTAAAACTATTATGACTTCGTAATAATCCGAGAGCCACAACTATATTTTAATAACCAAACTTGCCATAGCGGGTTGTGCCATTTATATATTTTTCGCGGACTCCTGGACTAATATCATTGCGTTTTCATTGCCGTTACTATAGAGACGAGAAGCGTCGTTTTTTTTTTAAATAGCACTAAATAGCATAAGGTAACAAAATATATAAGGTAACAAGATATATAAGGTAACAAAATATATAAGGTAACAAGATATATAAGGTAACAAAATATATAAGGTAACAAAATATATAAGGTAACAAAATATATAAGGTAACAAAATATATAAGGTAACAATATATATAAGGTAACAAAATAGATAAGGTAACAAAATATATAAGGTAACAAAATATATAAGGTAACAAAATATATATAAGGTAACAAAATATATAAGGTAACAAAATATATAAGGTAACAAGATATATAAGGTAACAAGATATATAAGGTAACAAAATATATAAGGTAACAAAATATATAAGGTAACAAAATATATAAGGTAACAAAATATATAAGGTAACAAAATATATAAGATAACAAGATATATAAGGTAACAAAATAGATAAGGTAACAAAATATATAAGGTAACAAAATATATAAGGAAACAAAATATATAAGGTAACAATATATATAAGGTAACAAAATATATAAGGTAACAAGATATATAAGGTAACAAAATATATAAGGTAACAAGATATATAAGGTAACAAAATATATAAGGTAACAAAATATATAAGGTAACAAAATATATAAGGTAACAATATATATAAGGTAACAAAATATATAAGGTAACAAGATATATAAGGTAACAAAATATATAAGGTAACAAGATATATAAGGTAACAAAATATATAAGGTAACAAAATATATAAGGTAACAAAATATATAAGGTAACAAAATATATAAGGTAACAAAATATATAAGGTAACAAAATATATAAGGTAACAAAATATATAAGGTAACAAGATATATAAGGTAACAAGATATATAAGGTAACAAAATATATAAGGTAACAAAATATATAAGGTAACAAAATATATAAGGTAACAAGATATATAAGGTAACAAAATAGATAAGGTAACAAAATATATAAGGTAACAAAATATATAAGGTAACAAAATATATAAGGTAACAAGATATATAAGGTAACAAAATAGATAAGGTAACAAAATATATAAGGTAGCAAAATATACAGGGTGTCCCACTTATAATGGAAACAAGCTTATATTTTCGGTATTTCTGAATCGATTGTTTTGGATAGGGGTGCACTTTTCTATTGCTTGCAATTTTAGGTAACCCATTGGCGTACGGATTTATAGAGGTTTTAAAATAATAATTTAAAGAGTAAAGTACCTTTAGCGATTATTTTATTTCTAAACTAATATCAGAAGTCTATTTAGCATCCATCAAAAGGACTCAATACAAAGTTTCAATAAATTGAAACAACCGGTGGCGTGGGTATGACCAAATTTATGTTTACTTTTTATCAAAAATATTGACATCTAAACTACGTGACGCCATCATTTTTATAATCCGCAAAAAATCAATCGATTAACAACATCGAGTCAGTTATTCGCAATACAAATGCTGTTTATTAACATGAACGATGAACCGCCAATATTAATATTAGCATTTGGGTGAAAAATTGGTTATTATTCGGTTTTTTAAATCACTTGAATTGTCGGTAGTCGGTTATTAAAATAAGTCGGTTTTTCCCAACACTAGTTTAAATTACGGGTACTTGATTTGGTCTGTCCTATGTCCCTTCAGTTTACATTCGTTGTTATTTCATTTTTCTCTTATCCAACATGTTTCCCATCCTATCTTTATATATCCTTTCCCTTTTACTTTAAACTTTATTTTTCTAATCCCTTTCCTTTTAATATCCGCGTCCAATATTTTTGTTTCTTTTACGATTGCGTCTAGTACTTCCTCTTCTTTGTTCGTATTTGGGTCCATTTCTATTATATAGATCGTGGTTGTTCCTGTCATTCGACCTGTCACAGCCTAGCATTCATTCATCCATTTTTGTTTTTGTTTCTTGTCCTAATGCTTTTACCGTCTGCTAGCTCTCCTTCTGCAATTGCCAGCAAGATATCGCCTATCCGTATAACTTTTTCCTTCGGTTTTTGCTGTCAATGTGTTTAATTCCTTCTTCATTGTTTACTTTTTGGGTTAGGACCCTGTTTCTTATTTATATATATTATTTATGAAATTCTTTAGAGATTTTTTCATCAGACGTTTTACTATATCGACTGTCACTGTTTCAATTTTTAACAAAAAAGTTTTATTTTTCTCCCAAAACACGCGCTGATTTATTCTCAACACCCCTGCATTTACACAATTATCAATATATATTCGTAAATTTTGTTTGCACATTGATAAATAGTGAATTAAGAATAAAAAAAATTAAAATTATTAAACTTTACTTCTTCGGAACTATTTAGCATTTCATCAAAATTAAAACCCCTTATAGTTTTAGCAAAATTTCATTTTATTATTGATATTTCACCAATTTATTTATTAGTTTATCTTGTAGTAGGTAGTAATCCATTAAGATTGATTGTTATCAAACCTGTAAAAATTCATTATATGGGATTATACTTGTTAATACTAAATTGGCACCTTCAAGTATCAGTAATTAATGTCTGCTACTCAAGTCTGATACTACAGAAAGATTCTGGATAAAAAATGTACATTGTAATTGTGCTACTTAATCAAATACCTGTTTACTCCAACTTAATATAATTCTTAGTTAAATCACGGTTAAATATGTTTTTTCAGAGGCGAGAGGAAAGGGGGAATAGTTTTTGCAATACTTCATATTAAATTCTCTGGCCCCCAAGAATGACATTTTTCAGGAGAGACAAAACAATATTAATTTAAAATTGTGGAGAAAGACATTGTGCTTTTCTTTTTTCTATACTTTTAACTTCACTTTGAGTATGGACTACTTCTTTAAAATATTAATTTAGTTGAGGTAAATTGCCTAAAAGGTATTATGGGAATCTTTTATTGATTTTTGCAACTAAAATAGATAATGTATAAGTTAGAATATTGTTATATGCAATGAAACGATCTTAAATGTATTTTGAGCGACGTATCCGGATATTCAGAATTATAGTTTAAGATACATTTTAGGATAACTCAAGATATTTTAACGGTGTGTTTTAAAATACATAGTAAGGAAGACTTATTCTATATTATATTAAAGGTAATATGCATTTATCATTATTTATTTTGCAATAGTAAAAACGTATTATGCACAACAACAAGACCAACCGTGCAACCAACGCAACCCAAAATGTCGGGATCGATCTCCACTAAATCTGGATCTATGTCAGGAACATCAGCTACCAATAAACCTTCGTAAAACGGTCGAAACTTCATGTCAATAAGGGGCAAAAGTTCCATAAGGTTCTTTTTCTTTGTTAATTGAATCGGGTTTATTATGTAGCTTTAACAGTCTGAGTGCTGCTGCTTGTTTTCCTCCCAATTTTAAATAATAATACAAACTCCTCGATATAATATTCTATTTACTGGATAATTATTATAACCTCAAAAACAACGACCTGCTGAGAGAACAAACAAATAACTTAAGAAGTTTTTAGCGTGGCGGAGGTAGGTATTTCTCCGTGCACTAGGAAATAACTCTATATGATTGAACATAACCGTAATACCGCCACCTTGAACAACAAGATAAGTTCACTTATCTGCTTATTACTAAAACTTATATTAGCAAGAAGTAAAATAAGTAAATTTATCATATTATTTAAAGCGTACATTTTTGTTATATTCGAAAAATCACATGTTCACAGAATACGTAAGATGAGTGATATTTGACTTATTTGCTTATTCACTAAAAAGGTAATGGTTTGTTCCACTATCTAAATATCTCGTTTTTGCAAATTTGGTGACTTGTTTGCTTATTCACGAGGCCAGAGAAATATAATCGGGGTTTTTAATGTTTAATTAAATTATAAAACTTATTTATTTTAAATACAAATATTAATATATACTAAGGAAAATAACCTAATACAACAGGTTTGCTAAGAAATAGGTTGTATTGAGAGTTAATTTTTTATTAACCCATATTAAATAAATTGCTAGTGTATCAAACCCGCTTTAATGTTATATCAATTCCAGATTTGCTAGAACACGTAAACGGAAATTATTGAAACAACGTCATCATGGCCCCAGACCAATGTCGTGTCAGTCAAATCTTTGGAAGCCAATATCTTATTGCTGGGTTGCCATACTGCAGACTTTTAATAAGGTTTTATACAAAGGTTTAAATTTAACCACATCTTGTTAATACTTTTAACACAACAAAGTGGAGGGGCGAGATTTATTTTATGCAGGGTCCTGTACCTCACTTTCCGTATTATATAGCTTACTCAGTAATCAAGTTAGGATTTTGATATTTTGCAGACCTTGCCTGTATCTTGGTGCGCATTTCAGGAACATATTTTTTTTCATACAGGGTGTTCCAAAAAAGTGTAACGTCATAAGGATGTATTTTTTTAGATTACACGCCATATATTTTCTTACTTAATTAGGTGCCTCCTATAATTATTACCTACATACCCCTAAAATTTTATTAAAATCGATTCAGTATTATAGATGAAAAAAAATAAAAATTAAAAAATATCAATTTTGCACCACTGGTTTTAAAAATTAATAAAAAATAAAAATTATGCCTCAGTAATAAAATTATACAAAGATACTTATTAAATAAAGTCTATGAGTATTATTAATCAAGTTTGACTAATACGAATTGTACAGGGTGTCCAAAGTTTAATGTCAAAACTTTGCAAACTTTAAAGCAATTTATTTTTCTTATTTCAAGTAGGAACCTCTTTATCGTTTTATGTCATTTGATTTAGAATTAAAAATCAAACATTTGTCCTAATTACAACCCTATCACAATTTCTAACGCATCAAGACTTATTTGCAGAAAACTCATTTTATCAACTATTCCAACAGTCATTATTATAAATAAATATCGAAGATGGTTTTGAAAAACAATTTATTGTTATTAAAGTTTATTAAAGTAACAAGAGACCATTTTGACTTTAGTAATCTAAAATTTTTGAATATTGTTAAATTGTAAGTAATTATTTAAGCTTATTTATATTGTTTTTTGTGATGGACTGTGGTGGATGGATGTGAAGAACTCGTTTTTGGCAAGCCGAGTTTAAGCACAGCGTTATCCAGAACAACGACATCCAGACAAAATGAGCCTGCAAAACATATTAGAGAGGTTTTTACAAACGGGAAATGTCAACTACCCAAAACCAGTGAAAAATAAACCGGTCCGTATCAAAGAAAATCAATTGGCTGTGCTAATATATGTTATAGAAAATCCCTCAGTTAGTTAACCAGCAGTCGCCGATGTCGTAGATGTAAACGAAAGAACAGTTCAACGATATTTAAAGGATAACCATATCCACGATTATAATTTCCAGTTAATAATTACTAACAATTTAAAAATATTTGAAACTTTTAGATTATTAAAGTAAAAATAGTCTCTGATCACTTTAATAAACTTAAATACCAATAAATTGTTTTTCAATGCCACCTTCGATATTTATTCATAACAATGACTGTTGGAATAGTTAATAAAATTAGTTTTCTGCGTCAGAAATTGCGATAGGGTTGTAATTAGGACAATTGTTTGATTTTTAATTCTGCATTTAATGACATAAAAAGATACAGGTGTTCCTACTTAAAATAAGAAATAGAAATTGTTTTAAAGTTTGCAAAGTTTGACACTAAACTTTGGACACCCTGTACAATTCGTATTAGTCAAATTTGGTTAACGAGACTGTTAGCATTTATTTAATACGTATCTTTGTATAATTTTATTAACGAGGCATTATTTTTATTTTTTATTAAGGTTTAAAACCAGTGGTGCAAAACTGATATTTTTTAGTTTTTATTTTTTTCGCCTATAATACTGAATCGATTTTAATAAAATTTTAGGGGTATATAGGTAATTATAGAAATACCCAAATAAGTAAGAAAATATATGGCGTGTAATCCAACAAAATACATCCTTATGACGTCAAACTTTTTTGGAACACCCTGTATGAAAATTTTTTTTCCTGAAATGCGCACCAAGATACAGGAAAGGTCTGCAAAATATCAAAATCCTTACTAAATTAATAAGTAAGCTATAGAAGACGGGAGGTGAGTTGCAGGACCCTGCATGTATACTGATTTATTTCAGAATGGAATACAAGGTTATGAAACGGCTTTATAATTTAACATAAAAAAAGATTACAAGCAAAATATCTTGTTTAAAATTGCGTTTTTAACGGGACCTTGCTCGTTGAATTTCATTTAGTACTTTTCCAGAAATAATTCCTTTTAACATAAGGTATCACTGGAGTTTCCCTTTTCATTTAAAGGGTGCAAGTCACCCCGTCGTAGGGGCTGAAGCATATTTCCCTGAGAACTAACGTTTACGTGTCCGATTATATTTCGATTTATTCATTTTCGAGATTAAACCAGGGTTGAAAGTTTTCGATGCGCCACCCTGTATACAAAAATACTACACACCGCTTAGTTAGTATTATTTTATACAAAAAACAACTAAAAATATGCACCGCACCAAAATACAAAATAGAAACAAAAAAATAAATCTTTTCTTATTATATTAATTTATTTAATTTGCGGAATTTATTATAAACAAACTCATTACAATTTTTGAAATAGGTATCCTTATCTAAATCCGGCTTTCTGCATTTAGATTCTAATTTAAGGCATTTTCCATTTGAATAATTCGATGATCCTTTGTCAATCTAAAAACCAAATACATATAATTTGTATCGAACTAAATAGTCAGCTGGGGAAAATTGGGTATTAAGCTACCAACCAATTTTTTAACTTATTCATTGTTCATCTCTATTTTTTAAAACGAACTAACCAAAATAAGTTCATAATAATAAGTATTTTCGTCGCATTAAGATGCAAATGGCCTAACTACACTTTATGTCTAAATTGACATTTTGTATTGGTTGTGTTCGCGAAAACTAACCGCACCGACTGGAAAATGCTTTACGACCAGAACATCAAACTTCGCACCAAAAACAGTAAGTTGAAACTGGCCGATCTCCGGTTCATTCTATAATAATAGGAGATTGGCCTAACTCCTAATAGTGTTAAGCAAGTAATGTGTGATAATAGACTGTCGCTATTAATAGTGTAAAATCCATTGTTTCAAGTAAGTAGTTTTTCGTGTCTCCTAAACAATTTGCCTTTTGCAAGTTAGGCAACTGGCCAGCAACCAGCCACGTTAACGGTGAAATAAATAATCTAAACAGAAATAATTTTCTTATAATCAAAGGGGTCCGGTTAGCTTAATAGTAGTAGTAGTTAAGGGGAGGCTCAGCAGCCTGCAAAGTAGACCAAGGCGATCCTTTTTGCCTACCCTCGAATCTTCCTCCAACTACCCTAACCACCTGTTGTGCCCTCGCATAACCTTCCCGATCATATAATAAAAATCAGGATGTCTTTCCAGAACAATAACTTCCTCGCTTCAAAGAACCGCCTGTTAAAGAAACAATGTTCAACCTCACTTAATTTGATTCCACTGTCGAGGAGATTGAGTATGTCTACTGAGAAGAAGCATTTATGGACTCAAACAATCTCCTCGACAGTGGAATCAAAAATTAGTAGGTGTCCTAAAGAAAGTTAATTTGGAGCAATCATTATCAGATCCATGCTTGTTTGTATCAAAAGATGGTGAACAAATAATCGCCTTTTACGTAGATGACTTATTACTTCTTGCTGCAAATCACGAAAAAATGACGTTTCTTGAAAAAACGATATTTAAACATTTTGAGGCGACATCTTTGGGAACGCCAACTTTTTTGCTTTCATTTCAAATAAATTGGCATGCAGATTTTGTAACACTCTCACAAAAACAGTACATTTTAAACATTTTGGAAAAATATAATTTATTGCACTGCAAAGCGGCATCTACACCTATAGACTTGGGTGCTAAACCACAGAAACGTACAGAGTCTGAAAAAAAAGCAAATACTTTATTATACCAATCGAAAATAGGTAGTCTGTTATATTTGTCGATGGGAACTAGACCTGATATTGCTTTTGCCGTAAATTTATTGTCACAGTTTAGTACCGATCCTTCAGAAGCTCACTTGATTATGATACAACATATATTTCGCTATTTAAAAAGGACAGTCCACAGAAGGCTAATATACAGACACGAAACTGAAGCCCATTTAGTAATATATAGCGATGCTTCTTACGCTAATGACGTAGATAGTAGAAGATCAATTGGAGGTTACCTTGGTTTGTATGGTACAGCAGTAGTATCATAGTCCACAAAGAAACAGCAAAGTGTCGCAGTATCAACCACAGAAGCTGAATATATTATGGCTCTTTCACTTTCTTGTCGCCAAGCTATTTGGATGTCATATATTTTAAGGGATTTGAAAGAAACAAAAAAAACCTCTACTGTTGTGTGATAATCAAGCAGCTATACATATATCTGCCAATCATATACTTCACCAAAGAAGCAAACATATTGATGTTCATTACCACTTTATTCAAGAAAGAATGGCAGCAGGAGATATCGAATTAAATTATGTCACTTCAAAAGAAAATTTAGCTGATGTATTTACCAAACTCCTTTCAAAAGAATGTTTCGAGAATTTAATTTCCAAATTTTTTGATGCTTCCATTGAGGGAGAGTGTTAAAGAAACAATGTTCAACCTCACTTAATTTGATTTTACCTTTTTACCTATTGGGTGTAACATGACTTGTATTGTTTTAGTCAGTCAAATAAAAATAATTTTCAACGTCAAGTTTTTACTCTCATTTCGTATGAATCTATAGAATATCTGAACACCGCCGAGCCAGAGACCTGATGCCTCAGTCTCCCTAGAGCCTTAGACATGCCTAAAAAGTATAGCGGTGTCTCCTCCTCTTTCACAGGACAAATTAGGTCCTCCTTTAATCCTTAAACCTTAATCAGTGTTATATGATTTTACAATCAACAGTGCCTTGTTAGAATCCCTATTAATGGATTGAAGGCACGCTGTCTCCCATTCAAAAGCTACTTTAAACTGGATTGGTTTGCTTCTCTTATAAAATCATTAGCATGTGAGGATCCTTGGGTTGGCCGACATTTGTCCTTAGGTAACGGACAGATCCCACATGTTGATTTAAAATTTTTATTGCTGGTTCAGGCCGTTGGAAGGGAGTCTTAGCTTCGAGTCTGGCGAAATCATAATATGCTCTTCCGTTGCTTGCTACATATCCCCGCGGTTAGCTAAATTCTAGATTTACCAATTTGCTAACTTTGATTGTCAGTAAATAATGTTTGCCAATATTATTTAGGTCACAGTCAAAGTTGCTTTGAAAGTTAATTATTGCTAAATATCTTTGTGTACGAAAAATGTGATCTAAGTGGATCAATTGATTTAGGTTCAGCAAATGCAGAGCTGCGCCTAAGGGAAGAGGACGAAAAATTCTCGTTTACCCTTTAATAACTATAATCGTATTACCATCGTCGTGAGAAATAATGTATTGCAGAAAAAGAAGCACAAGGAAGCAAAGGAATTGTCGACATCTCAATGTCGCAACTCTTTCTTAGTCAATACTTTTAATACCAGTTACTACAGATTTCGGCAACCTACGATACTAAATGCAGAAAACTAAAATTAATAAGAAAAATACCTGCGATCTCCTATAAGTCAACACAGGCTCAATTTCATAGAACAATTATTGATAGCAAAAGGTATAAATTATAAATATTTAATTGACAGTTTTGCTAGTGCGACAGAATATAAAGCTATTGCGTAGATTATGTGCTATATATTCTGTGCTAGTGCGAAAGAAATAATAGTTCGCTTGCACTTCATTAATAAGCTACTGTCTTCACTTTTTTCTTAGTTTATTTATCCAAAATTATTGACGATCATAAAAAGGTTTGGTGAAAAAGTAAAGATTTAGTAGACTTAGGTAGCCAGTTAGGAAGTTGCTTCTTTGTCAATTTAGCTCATTTTAAGCCAATTTCCCCTACCGGAAAATAAGGATTACTGAAGTTTAAAAAAAAACTATAAAATGTAATAATAAAATAAAATTATAATAAAAATGCTAATATTATATAGGCCTTACAAGTATTTAGGAATAAATGTCAGCTTAACAAAATCGATTTTATGTGTAGTGCCAAAGGTATAAAAAATTAAATAAGATTATTAATCGTCCTTGGAGAACTATTTTATTAGATTTACTGGGTCTTCTACACATAAAAAGGTAAAGTACATAGGCCTTCGTCATATTAATAGAATATAACCAATCATAATCTAGACTGTTTCTGGTATATTCTACAAATAATACAAGATCTTCTTAAGTCGCCGTCTCCTCACGAAGGTTGGCCATCCAAATGGCTATCATGGTCATGGATACTGCAACTCTGAAGATGTCTATTGATGAGCATCCGAACCATCTTCTGAGATCCTTCAGCCGTGAATTTTGACGTCTGCCGACTGATCTCTTTCCTTGTATTTTGCCTTCGATTATCAGTCTCAGAAATTCATACTTCTCACCCCTCATAACATGACCTATATAACTCGTTTTTCGTTGTTTTATTGGCAGTAGGAGTTCCTTTTGTTTTCCCATACGCCTCAGCACCTCCTCATTTGTTACTCTTTATACCCGTGGTATGCGAAGCATTCTTCTGTATAAGTACATTTCGATAGCCTTTAGGCTCTTCTCCAGACTAGGGTTAAGAGTCCAACTTTCACAGCTGTACTGCAGAACCAAGAAAAAGTAGCACCTGACCATACGAATTCGAAGTTCTAAGCTAAGGTCTGATCTTGTGAAGAGTGTTTTCATTTATGTGAACAGTCTTCTAGCTTGTTCAATTCTGGATTTTACTTCTTTTTTTGGGTCGATCTGATAATTTATTATTGTGCCCAGATATTTGAAAGAGGATACTTACTTGTTGTTGTACGATATTCCCCTTAATCGATAGATTTGCGTTAATGTTAGCTTTTGAAAAAACGAGCACTTTGGTTTTTTCGATGTTTATGAGCAGTCCATACTGCTCGCTGTGTTGAACAATACAGTCGACCATGCCCTGCAGATTTATCAATACAAGATACCTAGTCACATTAAAAGTAATTCATTCTATCTGTGTTAGACTAAATTATTAACGATTTACGTATTAAGGGAAAAATGGTGGATAGGAGTTAAGAGGGAAGGGGGGAAGGGGTTCAAAAGCTGGAATGATTTTTGGATATATACTAGTCTACTAGTATACTATAACTTTTGATTCTGTTTTGAATATGTGGCGTGAGGTTTATTTGGCGCAGCGGAAAATAAGAACAACCAAACCATATATTGTAATTGACTTCCTGTGCTTGAGATTTTTCAATGGAGGCGCTGCTGTAGCAGAGCGCGGGGGGTGGGGCTGTATTGTTATTGTTCGGTATTACCTTTATGTCGGGAAGATGTTAAAAAGGAAATAATGTGGTTGAATATATCCTTTGGAACTGTCCTGCTTTAGCCTGTCGCGTGGATAATATAGGAGGGTGGGACCACAAGGCGCGATGCGACGTAGCGTCGTCAACTACTTTAAATCTGTAGTTTGGCTACGGCCTAAATTATTAATGTTCTGTTATTAGTACTATCCAGTCTCATTAATTCCAAAACAATAATTATTGTTCCAATTATGACATTTAGAAAATATCTTATAGTTAGCGTTAATAAGATATTAATATTTTGGGACTAATAAGCTAAAAGCACCCCTTTATCAGTTCTGATAGATGCACTGTGGCCTTAGTGACTAGCTCACCCTTTAAACCTTTCAGATCAGGCTATTTTAGTTAACTGAACATAAATAATTTCGTATCCATCCAAGAAAAAAAAATTGTGTCACAATTAAAATTGTCTTGTTTGTTGATTATTTTTTTCTAATTTAGTATCATAACAAGTCTATTACGATACGCATTTGAGTATCGTCATAAAGCTATTTCGATAAGCGTTTTTTCTTAATTTGATGTTGGTAACATTTAAAGGTTTTATTTCATTGACTTGCACGGCCTTTGTAATTTACGAGAAAACCCATTTTTCGCAGAGGAAAAATAGCTTGATAACCTACTTTTTTATTCTGTGTGGATAACAGTCATGTATGTTGGTTGCATAAATCTATAAATCAATCTTTTGTAGATGCCTCAAGCTATCATTTTCTGCCAAATCCTATCCAAAATTCAATCTACTAACCTTCCAATGTCGATTTTAACTTCAACTTTATTTGAATTTTCCATATTCCCTATACTAAATTGCAATGCCGGGACGTAAAATCACGTCATTTGAAATTCGATAAAAAGTAGCAAAATCGCCCGAATTTCCGAACGCTCTGTATATGTACCGAATGTACAAGGATCACACAACGTATTCCGTCCAATTTAAAATCTCATATTGCAAAAATAACTTTAGAATCTCGTGGTGAAAATGGGTCAATAAATCAAAAAATTAAAGTTCGCAAAATAATTTTTGTTGTCCTGAGGCTGATAAAAAAATAGTATTACCAACATAAAATTTAGACATAAAAATTTACAAAATTGAAGGATTTATTTTCTTTTTAAATATGTACTACAAATTAGAAAAAATAGTATAACGTACGTGTTATATAAAGCAGTTTTAAGCACTTGTCCCGTTATAAAACTCGCCGCAAGCGGCTCGTTTAAAAATAAAATGATGCTTTGTAAAACGTGTACGTTAATATACTGTTATACAACCCGGACCCAAAATAAATTGTAGACGGGAAGAATTGGATATAGGATTACGTTGTATAAGCATTGTCTCAATTAATAAAATTTCTGATTAATTAAAAGACTAGCAAATAATGGGAATATCTACACTGAGGAAAATTATCTACTACAGCAGGTTTGCTAGGCCATATTTTGTAGCTTTTTTTTTATTAACCCATATTAAATAAATAGCTAGTGTATCAAACCCGCTTTAGTGTTATATCAATTCCAAATTTGCTAAAACAGTGTTTTTATTGGTAGTTATCAGTTCCATTAGCAGCTCAGTCTTGTTGAATAATGAATTACTTTTAATACAGCAATTTTGTTAATAAATAAATTGTATCATCTCAATGCGAAACATATTGTTTCCAGAAAAGCGCTTTCTTTACAATTAAGAAAGCAGTACAACGTCCCCAAAAACGGATTGTATTCGTTAGAATCTATAATCCACAAGACGTTGGTGGGGGTTCATAGCGATCGGCCATAGCCACGCGCCGTATTATAAGTTTAAACGTATTTGTTGCGCAGGTTACATCGTTGTTCGGAGTCTTCTAGCTGTCCTGTACGAATTTGAATTTTATTGATCGTACCAATACCTGTTTTAATTAATTTATTTTTATTATGTTTTATTTTTAATATGTTTTAATGTTAATTGTATTTAAGTTTTTTTAAACTTTTCATGTCAGATAGAGCAATAGAAGATTCTTATTTCGCACAAGCCATCATTAGTATTGGACTTTATAATCTATGGACGAATTTTACCATCTCAGTAAACCATGTTGCATAATAGATAATCATATGCAATGTTAAACGACAAGAAAAAGAACGCACTAGAAGCTATCGAAATATTTGAGAACTACAGAACTGATTTTTAGTGGTAAGTATATACTTTATAAACCGTAACAAGCACATATTATTATGAATAATGTCAAGTTTCATTACAACTGCCAGTCGAAAATATTACAGTGTATAAAACTAGATTACACCCCCAATATAACTTGATAATTATTGTGAGTATTCAGAGCAATAATGGCTATAAACCATTCTATGGTAGCTTTAACTCCTATTTTCTATTAGCAAAATTACGGTGATATTATCACTACACAACGGTCCAGCAATTTTCGTTGTCTTACAGTAGGAAAGCGCGTTGCTGTCACAAATAATACATACATAGTACCCCACTAAATATCTTTATAATTATGACAATTTTATCCATATAATGTCTTACTGACATAGGACACTTGAAAAGTTTTATAAAAAAAGGTTAAATAATCTTCGACACCTTCTTTTTAGAAAGGTTTTTTCTTGTTCCCCAGTTTATTTGGTTAGTTTAGACCTCCTTTAATAACTTTTTTAGCATACACAGTATGGTTTAACCTTTATTTTCTTCATATTGTGTCCCTTCTACATATCAATTTTTTAATTCCATAAAAGCTCCATTAAGGTTCTACAAAATTTTATCTTCTGCTAAAACCACCAGCACTAAATAAATGTTCTGTCTCCTGATGAACGTTTCTACGTTCGAAACATATAGAGACTCCTAGAGAATTTTTATTCTATTAAATTTTGTGGAGGAAGACATTAGGTTTTTTCTTTCTTTCCCATACTTTCAACTCCACTTTAAGGTGGGAGTATCAACATGCTTGCCAACCTATAACCTATTTCGCGTATATTTATTTAATTTTTTTAGCTTTTACACAAAATTTAAATAAAAACATTATCGGGTAAGATTTTTTTTGACATTATTATGTCATTCTTCTTTCACTATACAATTCTCGCAAAATTAGCAATGAAATAAATTGATATTTTTGTAATATGTCAGATATTACCTAAATATTGTACCGACGATATTGATTTTATTTAAATGTTAGTTAATCAAATAATAAACTAAAAAAAGCAACGCGAAATAGGTTATAGGTTGGCAATAGATGGAATGACGTTGAAAATTCCACCTTAAGCATGGACTATTTCTTCAAACATATAGGTTAGGTTAGGTTAAAAGTGAGTGGGTTACAGTTAACCCTCCACTGCGACCATGCGCTGGCTCACACCTTATTTATATTTCCCCCAATAGGCCTAACTTTTTGATGAAGTTAATGATGGTATTGGGAGAGACATTTTTCATGTCGTCCGGCAGCAGAGTCATCTCGCCGAATAGAGCGAATCTGATTCTTCCTGCTGCGGGGCAGGCGCACATTACGTGTTCTGCTGTTTCTGCATCTTCCATGCAGAGCCGGCATTCATCAGTTGGGGCTAATCCAATTTTATACATATGGTGTCGCAACCTGCAGTGGCCGGTGTACAATCCTACTAGTGCTTTGAGGCATGATCTGTTGAGCACAAGTAGTTTGTCAGTTAGTTGTTGGTTTATATGGCTGTATATAAATGCTTTGGAGTGTGTTAGACCTGGTAGATTTAACCAGTGTCTTTCCCATTTGCTTTTTGCTTCGGCTATTATTGTTTTCCTGGCCGTAGCATGAGATATACCTATTACCGGCTCGGGTCCTGTGAATTTTTGTGCTGCCCCTCTCTTAGAGAGCTTGTCGGCAGCCTCATTACCCTGCAGGCCCATGTGTCCCGGTATCCATACTAGGGTTATTCTGTTATTCAGACTTAGTTCGGATAGTGTTTCGTGACAGCTCCACACCGTTTTTGAGGTACACCATCTCGATTCAAGACCTTTTAATGCAGCTTGACTGTCGGAGAATATCTTGATTGATTTGTGTGCATACCGTCGGTCTATCAGCAGTCTTGAACACATTTCAATTGCATGAACCTCTGCTTGAAATATGGTTTTCATAGGTCCAAGGCTGAGAGTTATTTCTATCTTTGGGTTTTTGCCATATATTCCGGCTCCAATACCTTCTTTAGTTTTGGAGCCGTCTGTAAATATTCCAAATTCCGCCTTTAGCAAGTCAGCACTGTTCTTGACCCATTCCTCCGTTCTTGGGTGGATGATTTTCAAACATATTATACAGTTTTTTAAAGAGTTTGTGAATTTTTATAAGGAATAGAAGACTTTTTTCTCAGTATAGTTCTAAATGAGTCCGTCAAAAGCTAATGGGCCCCATGTAGCATTTTTTTACAAATTAACTTAAACGCCCAAACTTACTTTCTCGCAAAAAATCCCCTCATGTTAATAAACTATCAAATTATTGCGCCATAAAAAAAAAGGAAATCTAATATTTCTACAATCTAATGGTGGACGAGTTGCTCCTGATTATTTACCCATTTTTTGTAGATTCTACTTCTGTGGTAACGACCCATTAAAGTCAGTATAAATATCTAAACTTGATAAAAATTAACTATTCTTATTTTGATATTAGATCGAATCAATATCATTAAATTAAAATGTTGAAATTGGTAAGTACGAATTAGTTTTAATGTAGATTAATTACAGTATTATTAAGGTTACAAAAGATAGTTTTTAAAAAAATGAAACGTAAGGGAAGGGGCGAACAAGCATTTTTGTCATTTAATGTCAAGTATGGTTTGCCGTTGTTAAAGTTATCGAGGCCAAATCATTAATTTTTCACCATGAATATATTTTTTTAAACTTAAATGGAGAGATGGATGAAATAATAGATATTATTTTCGCAAAAAAGTCAAGAAGTATGTATAGGAATATGGAACAAGTGATCGATTTATTTTGAAAAAAATATATGGATAGGGGTAAGAGTGAAATAAATATTATTTTTGTGGTAGAGTCAACTTTTTCTAAAAACAAAGCGTTTCGACGGTTGACACTGACATTAACAGCTGATACTGTTTTTTTTTCAAAAAATTACCAGTTCTGTAGTGGGCCGTAGCAAGCTCACGCGTCAGGTTTCAGAGACTAAATTTTCTTGGTGTTTATTATTAAGTTGAACGATCAGTAGGATAAACCAGTTTAGGTTAATTAACTCTCATGTGTCTAAAAACAAACATTTCATTTATCATCATTTGCTATTATAAATTTATGCATTTTAATTATTTATTTATTTATTTATTTATTTATTTATTTATTTGCACAAATAGGATGCCAACAGGCCAATGGCCCAGGCTTGGCACCCACGGTTCACAATATTGTGTACAGACATATACCTATTACTAAGATTGTAATATTACCATTAGTTCATCAATTTAAATTGAGAACATCAATAGTATGATCTCTAAGCCTTTTCTTAAACGTTGATAGAGGTAAATTAAACAAATCAATATTGTGGTATAAAGTATTATACAGTGTGGTTAAGCGATTTATGGGAGAATGTTTACCTGAATTTGTTCTATAAAAACAGTTTGCAAATAGATTATTATGACGAAAGTTTCGTGAAGGAATATTAAAACCTATACCGAAAAGCAAATTTGGATCATCGATATAGTTGTTGATAATTTTAAATAAAAAGCGAATATCAGCTTGAGTACGCTGACACTCAAGGGGCAATAACTGAAAAGTCCGTTGAAGTTCTAATAAGTTGGCGTGAGGGTCAAAAATGCCGGTGCTTTTAAAGTTTAAAAATCTGAGAAACTTGTTTTGAATACTTTCCAATCTGTTTTTATATACAGCATACTGAGGTGTCCAGACGACAGAGGCAAAACTTAGTCTGCTATAAACATAGGCAAAGTACAGAACTTTTAAAGAGTGTACGGATGACAGAAACTTGCACGACCTAAATATGAAACCTAACATACAATTACATTTGTTAGCAACATAACTAATGTGCTCGTTAAAAATCATTTTTTTATCATAAATAACACCAAGATCCTTTATCTTATCTACTTTTTTTAAGTAAAATTCCATTAAAGTTGTAACCATAACAAAAAATATTTACATTTCTTGAGAACGAAATAAATATACATTTATCTAAGTTCAAAGAAAGTTTATTTAGAATACAATATTGAAAAAACAAATCCAATTCACTCTGTAGCAGTAAACAGTCCCCAATACTTCCTATTGTAAAAAATATTTTCATATCATCCGCGTAAAGCAAAATTTTACAAAAGTTAAAACATTTTTTCACATCGTTTAAATATATAATAAAAAGTAAAGGCCCCAAGTGGGAACCTTGGGGCACACCAGAAGTTACATTGTAAACAGGAGACTGGTGACCGTTCACCGCCACAAACTGTGATCGATTAAATATATAGGACGTTATCCACCTCAGAAGGTCTCCATATATACCAATCTCACTCAGTTTTGCTACTAAAATATTATGATCAATCTTATCAAATGCTTTACTGAAATCGGTATATATGGAATCCACCTGAATTTGACAATCCATGGAAGAGAGAATGTACTCTGAGTACGATACTAGATTCGATTCAATGGATCGTTTAGGACAAAATCCGTGTTGTTCATCAATAATAAGAGGTTTTATGGAATTAAGAACTAAATTATGCACAATAGATTCTAAAACTTTTCCAAAGATGTTTAGTTTGCTTATGGGTCTGTAATTCGTAACACTTTCTCTCATTCCGCTTTTGAAAATAGGAATAACACTAGCCAGTTTCCATTTTTTAGGAAATTCGCACATTTCAAACGACATATTAAAAATAATTGTGAGTGGAACATAGAGAGACGAGGCGCACTTTTTTATAAAATATGAAGGGATTTTATCGGGTCCTCCCCCCTTATTTTCATCCAAGTCGGTCAGGGCTTTCAGAACCTCCTGAGGTTGAACTCGAATCTTTGAAAGAAGGCATGTATTGTTGACATTGGGTGAAGGACAATATTTTTGTTCGTAAGGCTGATAAACTTCCCGAAAGAATTCTGAGAACAGGGTGCTTACCTCAGACCCCTGAGCTTGTTTACCTTTAAAGTTCATTACATTAGGAATACCTGTACGCTTATTTTTAATGGACACAAGTTGCCAGAAACGTTTTGAATTATTGGGAATATCATCTTCTATTGATTTTATATACGATACATAATCATTACGAATCATAGTTTTGCTCTGTCGTCTCAGTTGACAAAAAAAATTGTAATCTATGTCAGACTTGGACCTTTTCCACTTTTTATGAGCCTTATTTTTGTTTACTATTATTTTTATGGTATTGTGTTTAAAGTATATAGGATATTTTTCGTTAATAATTTTTTTTGAAAAGTAGTTATTTAAGCCATTATAAATTTCGTTATAGAAATATTCAACGGATTCATTGATGCAAGGAGATTTAAGTGTTTGCTCCCAGTTTATGTTATCAAAATAGGCATTGATACCCTCATAGTCAACATTTCTAAAATTATAAACACTTTGTACCTTATCAAAGCCGAGCAGTGGTGGGGATAAACAAGTAAGATTAAATTCAACTGATTTATGGTGAATATCTTCTGTCACAAGGGGTTGACATGAGTTAATAAGATCTTTTACTATTAGATCATTAGACAATATTAGGTCAAGTAATCTATTATTATTATTTTTAAGGCCATTAAATTGAAAAAGTCCAAAAAGACTTAACGTATCATAAAATGTGTTGAACTTAGAGTCTCCATTTTCAGGAAGGTAATGGTTACACTTGTGTTTAAGGTACCAGTTTACGTATGGAAAGTTAAAGTCCCCACAAATTAAGATTTTATCAGTAGAAATTGTATCAAAAAGCGAATATAGTTTATCAACAAAGCATATTAAAGCCGCATCGTTACCTGGGGGGATGTAAGCACAACACAGATGAACTTTACCACTATCCTTGGCATAAATGGTGACCCACAGATCTTCAGCATCACTCTCCCATTCTGGCCGTCTTACAGCTTGCAAGCCCTCCTTAATAGCTATTAAGGAACCACCGCCTTGACACTTCGTGCTCCCCGAGCTTTCATGATCTCGTCGAAACACCTGATAGTTACTACTGAATAATTCAGTATCCAATATAACACTATTTAACCAAGTTTCTGTCAAGAACACAATGTCGTAGTCATTAGACAGCAAATTAAGTCTAAAGTCATGGGTTTTTGTTCTTAACCCTCTTACGTTCTGGTAGTACGCTGAAAGGGACTCAAAAATAACTGATAAATGTCCAGTGGGCTAAACATAAAGAGAAGAGATTATATTTTGCCAATCTCATCCTCGCTATTAATTTGAATAACCGGTGCGTTTTCAGTCATACGTATTAGGATACAACCATTTTTAATCCAAACGTATTTATATTTTTTACACGTGCAGCATCGCGAACTTTTTTAAATAACATTTTATTCTCCGGGGAAAGGTGTTCATTAACAAATATTTGATTATTTCCTCGCCCATAGATAGAGGTTGCCCATTATTTAAACCACGTTTGATTTTTGCTGCCTGCAACACCTCGTCTCTGATTCTTCAAGAAGCGTATTGTACAACAATATTTTTGGGTGAACTGAGCTTAAACGAACGAACTCTGTGAGCACTTTCAATCATGGTTGACTCAAAAGGCAAACCCAGAAAATTGTGAAGTGTTTTCACAACGCTGGACAAGTCCTCATTCTTCTGCTCTGAAAAGCCCTGCAGTTCGACATTATTGATTCAAGACAGTTGTTCCAGATCACTGACTTTCTTGGAAAGCTGTTTTAAATTGTTTTTAAGAGATTCATTCTCTGCCTTGATGGCCTGCATTTCTCTGACCAACCCATCCCACTTTTTGAGGGATTTTTCAAAATCGGACACCTTATCCGAACAAAACGTCACAGAGGCTAATAAATCCTGCTGTCTGTCCTTGAATGACTTCATTTCAATCTTCATATCTCGCAAAAAAATTACTGATGTATAATAGATTGCCAAACCTTCTGCGCACTGAGAACTAATCCAGCTATTTGTATTTAAAAACACGGATTTTGGCCGGATTGTACCGGGTGAGTCAACGATTGCGCGGAGTAGCTTTATGCCTGGACGTGTAACAGTATTTCGAGTTCTTTCTCACCACCTCCAGACCACCTCAGGACTGGGTGTTCGCCGTTCGGAATATTTCATCCTGTATAGTCGCTCAGCAAAAAGACAATTTTTATTTGCCTCGCCCAAAATATAAATCATATCGATTAATTTATTTTTTGAAAAATTCATTTTGAGTACCAACTTAAAAAATGACTGGACAATAAACTTTACAGTAGAATGGCTTAATTTTTACATTGACCTGTTCTTATTGTCATCCAGTGCCATTATTTTCATTTATTTTCCATGGCTACTGTGATCCATCATTAACAAAAGATGCTATAACGAGGACATTAAATCTCTAAATATCAAAATATTTCAAAAACTATTAAAGACAGGGATAGGACGTTCTTCACAAAAGTGGAAGAGTTTATGACGAGCCATAAGATGACGGAAAAATATATAGGGTGTTCCATTTAAAAAAAGTGATATTTTTCAATTAGAAGTTTTCTGACTTTGGTCCTAGAAAGTAAACACCCTGTAAATGATACGTCAAATATTTCATAGTGAATATGTATTTTTGAGTGTCAAACTTTAAGTAGCATTTTCACAATAACGAAATGCTTGCAAATGCAAAATTTTCATTAAAAGTCGAATTATCTAAAAAACTATAACTTTTTCGTATATTAAACCATTAATAAAAATGTAAGTATGAAATAACACGTAAAAATAGTAAAAGTATGAAATAACACGTAAAATTAATAAAATGTATTTAAATATAGGGTGTCCTATTTAAAAAAATGTAACTTTATGACACCCTACTTTTTGGGCGCACCCTGTATAATTTAAGATATTTTTAAAATGTGCCAGATATCCAACCATACCTTCATACAAAAGCTTATTATCGACAAATTTTATCTTCAAGGCATAAAGCTACTCCGTGCAATCGTTGACTCACCCGGTACTACACCGCGAACGTAAATTTTAATATGGCAATGCAGCATTAAACGCGACATATGCACAGGCATTCCGCTTGCCGCCTGATTGGCTGGTAGCTACAATATTTGGGCTGCGAAACTTTTGTATGTTGTCAAGATTGTTCATAGCGTTTTCCATTGGGAAGTTTAGTGCATGTCAAATGTATTTCTATTTTTACCAATGAACAACGCCATACCTTTTAATTTATCGTACGTTGAGTTCGATGTTTCAATTGTAAATAAAATGACCGCTGTATTTTTGCAAGCTTTTATGCTAATTAACCATTAAGACCCCCGTACAAGTTTAAAATATCGTGCACGCGGAAGAAGAAGGTGACATCTCAAAATTTGGCAAAATTGAGTTATATACAGAAATCAATTTTAAATATTGTATTCTATCATGAGAAAAAAGTTACATGTGAGCTTTACTTATTGACCGAGAGATGGCGTGTTGTCGCTTTACTAAATTCGCCATTTTTACGCAGCACGTATCGAGAGTATCGAGAAGATGGTGTTATTTCAGTTTGCCTGTGTCTTTTGTAAAGAGCACGTCGCGAATTATCTTAGAGAAAGGTGACATTTCTAGTTGTCATGTGGCAAAAGATAGTTTCTGTTTAGAGAAATAGATGTATTTATATTCAATAAGGTGACAAGACGAAATATGTACTTAAATTTGCTTATTTTATATTCAAAAAGGTTACTTTTATCAAATTATCCCTGATCTTAAGCAATAACAAACAATAAATTTTACAATTCAATGGAGGCACAAAGTCTGTAACACAAGTCAAAAAAGCATTATCCTATTAATGCTTTAAAAAAAATATTAGCAAAAATAAAAAAAACATAATCTTTAAACACCTCTCCTGAAAAATGAGCAATTTTTAGATGTCACCCTCTTCTTCCGGGTGCACGATATGGTGAATGGTGAATGCGATGGTAAAAGAACTTAGCCCAGTCCTATCTCTGTCGCCAACATCCTAACGTAAAATAGACCAGACTTAGACAGACTCCAGAAATAAGTTAATATTTATTTACTTTTCAGTTGGTTTTACTAACCTTTGTTGGCCTTGCCGCTGCTGGTATCAGTCACCAATTTAGGGGCAATAACCCCTATAATAATAATTATTATCGGCCATTATCTTCACCATACCAGCAACCATATTTCCAATATCAACGTGGCCCCCAAGTAGCAATTTTGAGATCCGATTCTAATATCAACCCTGATGGAAGCTACCAATATGCGTAAGTATTCTACATCATAATATATATACAGGGTGTCCCAAAAGTAATGGGACACAGAGCAACAGCAGACTTCTTAAGTCGAAATAATGCGATTTAGCAGCACAAAATTAAGGCTTTTGGGTTTTTTTGAGGTGAGGAATTCAAAATTATCCATAGTTTTTGTGTAACCAGTAGAGGACGCTGCCTATGGCATGGCCCATTTCTTTGAGCTGGCATAAGTGCCAAAGTTAATGTAAGTACTTAAGGTTGACTATTTTTTCTAATAAAAACGCTTTTTCGTATACGGATTTATTAATTTTAATCTAATCAAAAATTTTATTAACTTTGACAGTTGATACTTTGTGTAACATGTTGTTGCCTTAGAAACGCCGTTGTTTTTAATCAAGGCCAGTTGTGATAAATAATACTAACTAATACGAATACACAAATATTTTAAATTCTTGCATTAAAAATATCGAATGCGATTATCTCGAAAATGGTTGCTCCTAGCGACTTCAATAAGTTATACGTTTTTAATGTAAAAGAAGTAAAGTCACTTATTTTTTTAATAGTCGGATCGATATAAGAAGGCCAAACAAAGTTATGCCAGCTAAAAAGAGTGGGCCATGCCGTAGGTAGCGCCCTCTACTGGTTACACCAAAACTATGAATAATTTTGAATTTCTCACCTCAAAAAACCCCAAAACCCTTAATTTTGTTCTGCTATGTCGTTTCGTTAAGAAATAATCGCAAAAAACGAAAACAAAATTAAAACTTTGACACCCTGTATCTTGGTTGTTATCAATTTTGGGCTAATGCAAGTTTAAATAAATCGCATTATCTGTGTCCTATTACTTTTGGGACACCCTGTATAGGGTTGTACACCGCCAGACTGATGATGGAAATCACAAGTAGTACATTTTGCTACCCTTAAACGTTGGCTCCCCTAATAATTTTACATTTAAATTGTATTGAAATTTTTTGAAGGTACTTGTATGATGGACTCGTACACCAAATTTATTTATATTCTAATAAGCCAATAATTTGAATATATATAGAAAAACTCTTCGTAAAATTCTTAAAACTTAAATATAGTTATACGGGGTGTCCGGAAATTATGAGCAAAAAATTTAGGGGATATTAATTCTAGACCGAAAATATATTGCTATAACATTTTTTACAGTTACAGCGTGTTAAAGTTAAATTTTATTTGCAGTTTTAAAATACATAAGTTACTAGAACAATAAATTAAACATTCAAATCAAAGGTTCAAAGTGACGTCCTTCCTGTTAAATGCATAAATTAATTCTTTTCAAAAAATTCGGACGAACTCCATGGAATATTCCTTCCTTTGCTATTCTATGTTTAAGGTTGAAAATACATTAAAATGATTTCGCATTCATCACATTCAAGCAATGTTATTTTAGCGCTTTTCTCAAAATCGGTTAGATTTAGCGAAACAAAAGTAGTATTCCTTTTTTATGTCAAAAGGTTAGGAGAATAAAAATATTCAGAGAAAATGCGCATACAGTGTAGGACAAAAAAGTTGAAAAACAATTTTCGAAAAAATGTTATAGGAAGAGATAGCATTTATTTTCGGTCTAGAATTATCCCCTAAATTTTTTGCTCATCATTTTCGGACACCCTGTATAATCTAATAAATATAATTATATTTTTATTCCAAAGAAAGGTCCAATAATCCGATGTTCACATAGTTGTGCCTGCCAAAATAATAACCTTTTGAAAGTCCTTGTTTGTAAAAATTTATTCTCATTTTCTTTACTTTTGATAATACCTTTTGGGACACCCTGTACAGAAAAGGCATAATATTGATTCATCAAAGTTTATAGAAACTTTTATTTCAGAAAGTATCATTGGCATTTCTCACTTTTTAATTGTATTTCAGGTAATGTAAATTATATTTTATAAACCAAAGAGCATGGTCTGGCGGCCCAAGTGTATTTATTTCAATTAATAAATTCTTAAGTACACAATATGTAACTTTGTTAAATACAACTGATAAATTCCAAAATACACTAACTAATGGATTTCTGAAAATCGAATTCTAATCAATACATAAAACAAATCTGAAATATAATTTACGCATTCTGAAATTAAACTGATAAATCCGATATATACGATAATTTCGGTTTTCTGAAATCCAAAAAGTCTCTATAATATCATTTATTTATTAATTATAAACTATTAATTTAAAGAAATGCTTTTTAGCTATCAAACCGGCAATGGCATTGCCGCAGAAGAACAGGGACAACAAGTACCCTATAATAGAGGAAGCGGCACCGCTGCTCAAGGAGCATATGGGTATACTTCTCCCGAAGGAGTACCAGTAGCTGTCCAATACGTTGCCGACGAAAATGGATTTCAACCTCAATCCAACGTCCTCCCCACTTCGCCACCAATTCCACACGCCATTTTAAAATCACTTCAGTGGAATAATGCTCATCCTGAAGAAGAAACGGATTAGATTAAAAAATATGATCTTTTGTTATTATTCGTGTAATAAATATCTGCAAAAAAACACTGCCAAAAATAAAAAACTTGCATACATTGCTATGGTTGGCCATGCTGATATTGGTTCAAAATAAAGGCGAAAAAAAAAGTTCTTCCTTAACGAACGTTCAACGCTCCAACAACCAGACACAAAAGTATTGAAATTTTAAACTTATGAGTAATATTTTTTGCTCTATTTAAAATACAGAATGTCATAGAGTTTAACCGTTTGGCTTAAACATTATTCAGAGATAAAGGTAAAGTGTACCTACATTTTCATGCAAAAACTTCAAGCAAAGTTTAAGACCAACGGTACACGTGACTGTTAATATTTTACATCATAACCTCAACTTTATTACTATTTTTTGTGTATGTACTATAATTAACTTTTGTAAATATAGTGTTTATAATATTGGTAGTGTAACAAAAAGTGTAAAAAAAACAAAAAATTATGTAATTTTCTTTAAATACTACGTACGAATATAAGCTTTATAGTCTAAATCAGTGGTCGCCAACCTTTTTAGTGTGTCGAGTTACTTCGATAGTTTTGGCACAGCCTGACTCAAGATCGAGCCGCGAAGAGTAAATGACAACACCGCGCTACGTCAGAGCAACGGGTCCATGGATTTTAAGCGAGCGGGTCCGATTCATGCCGTTAATTACGTTATAAGTTATAACAAATGAAAAGTAATATAGTATTGTGCCGTTGCCTACGTTTGTGCTATCGAATGATGTTATCACATCTAGGCTGGGTAAAGAAATAATGATGAGTTAGTTGATAGTATTATTTAGTAAACTGCCAAAAAAACATTTTTCTTTAAACTTATTTGTACAAACTGTTAAAAAAGAAATAATATAATCGATAGGTCCTTGCAATTGGTTTTTTGATCCCCTCAGATAGCATAATGATAACTTTTAAGTTAAAAAAAGATACCTAGTACGTAGGTAAGTACTTATATAATTATATGCAATATTCATCATAGGAAATTTTTGGTGTTTGTGATCCTTTCTCCGTTTCTTTGAACTTGCCATTAGATGTATGTATATTATGACACTATAAATTGTAAAAAAAGTCACTATCGGGATATTATGTCACTATCGGGATATTATGTCACTATCGGGATATTATGTCACTATCTGGATATTTTGTCACTATCGGGATTTTATGTCACTACCTGGATATTTTGTCACTATCAGGATATTATGTCACTATCGGGATATTATGTCACTTTTAATATTCCCCCTATAATATTTTTGCCACAAAAAGTTATTACATTTTATAGTAAGTGAGTAGCTAAAAAAACTCGATGGTAAGTAATATAGAGGAGAGACAATATTTATCTAAGCAGGTACCTGTAAATACGTACTTAGCTAGCTGTCTATTTAAATGTATTAAGTTTCCTTTTCTTGTTTTTATTTTCAGCTTTGTTTGTTGCAAGCTGGCTGTTTTTCTTTTTTACATAATCATTGAGCAATATATTTGAAAAAATGGAACAAAGCATGTTCAAGATATCTTGATTTTTTCTTCCACAGATGCATTGAGAGAGAAATTCTTTTAAAGAGGGATCCTGTTTTACACTTATTAAAGTTAAGTCCCACAAAATAGTTTTTTGACCATCAGTTTTAAAAAATCATTTTCAGCAATTGCATCATTGATGATTTTTTCGAATATTGCGCACATGTGAAACATAACAGACTTTGCAAGATCAGTGGGCACACTTAAATCTCCACGTTGCAAAGTGTTAAAATATTCATCTTCAATGAAGTTGCCCTTAGGTACTTTCAACGACAAGTAGGTACATACTAAGTTAACTAAGTGCTCGTGAGAATAAACTACAGGGTGGAAAATAAACAAAAATGCTATTTACGGTTACGATACGATTTAATAAAAGTAAAAACTGTAATGGCCAAGGGCATCGACGTTTTTAACCCAGGGTTAACGCTAGTTAACGATAAATTTCTAGTGCACCGCGTTTTAATCCTTAGGTTAAAACTCTAACACGGGATTTTATTTAACTTGTCAAAAACGACGAGTTAAACGCGAGTTAACAAATCTTTTGCGGCATTGTGGTTACGTATACGTGTTTATAGTTTAGAACTTTCGAAAATTTGAAGTATATATTATTCAAACAATGCTGCATGCTGCAATTCGAAGAGGAGGAGGACAAGTAAAATATAGAGGGTCATACTCAACCGCGGCAAGGGGGGAGGAAAAATATTTGTTATGCTTTGCTTTGCTATTTAAAAGTAACGTAAAAGGACCTCGGCTAAAGCACAGCAAATTAAATGCACGACAAATTAGTTCCCAAGCCTTATTTATAGCTTGAACACACGTATCTACCATCGGTTTTTTTATCCTCAATAACTGCGCGATGCTTATGTGCTAAGTTTATTAGCAGGCTTTTTTCTCCCAGCGAAAAATTGCCTCCTCTGGCTCTTTTTTTGTCCATGTTTTGACACCAGTCTTGTTTTAAAAATATAACAATATTAAATAAAAAATAATCAGAGAAAGATTTCAGTTTTAATATTAGGTTAAGTAGGTCACAAACGAAACTGGTGCGGTGCAGGTTAACTACACTAAACCAAAAATTCCCGAAATTTTGGGACGATGTCATGATAAAATAATATTAACTTCGGATTAGGTAACTCAAGCGCGGTGCACTTGAATTAAAATTAATCACGAGTTAAGTTTAACCCTCGGGTTATGTATAACTCGAGTTATAGCCAATCGGTCACTTGGCTATAAAGGTAACAAAAAGAGCAATACACTATTTTTATGCATGGTTAATGAGAGGGCTGACACTCAGACTCATTAATAATTTCTTTAATATTTGCAGTGTAGTTTGATACAGCCATTCGAATACAATTATTCAAATGTTCATCTGTAAGTCGATACCGCATTTGTTTTTAATTAACTTTTTATTGGAAAAAGATAATTCACACAAATATGTTGAACTAAATAACGCTTTTACTTTCAAGGCAACACGACATAAGACGGGATATTTTTCTTTGCTTACTAAAGGCCAGATACATTTTGTATTTGATTATAACGATTTTAAAGCTAAATCATTTTGAAATGCAATCAATTCCATTTCTGTACCTTCTAAAACCACCTTTTTATCATCGAAACCATATCAGCTGTTAATGTGTTATATGTCGTTGTATTCTGTCAAAACGCTTTGTTTTAAGAAAAACTTAACTTATTATGGAAACATTTAAATGCAGTAAAAAGCGTAAAGAGCTGAGTGGATGCAACGCATGGTGACACCTAACGTCGATTTTTAATAGCCTTAAAGCATATCACTGTGACTGACCCAGTAATGGACACTCTTAAGATAATTTTATATTTGATCATCTTTTACTGATGCATTGATTAACTTATATTTATTTGTAAGCAAGAATTTAAAAGCATATTTTATGTAGATTCCGAATATAATAAGGGTTTTTACAAACAGAAACAACGAATTTTAATAAAACTCATATATAGAAAAAAGTGACACATAAGCTAGTAATGGACACGGAAACGTAAGAAATGGACATAATATGACTTAATAATGGACACCGAGTTCAAAAATTATTTTAAAGATATTTTTCCATCTCAGGCACATTAAAATGGCCTCTACTATTTTTTTTCTTGGGGTTCTTGAATAGAGCAAACAATGTCTTCTTTAACGTAATAAAGTACATCTTCGTTAGGTGGCCATTTCCAGGAATTTATACCAGCATTAACCTTCTTGTAAATGAGATTAAATTTCATCAAACCATGTTTTAATTCTGATTTTTTAAACTGCTGCCCGAGCTTTGCTTACGGCTTCAGCAAATTTCTCTTTAACATTAGGGTGGCGTTTTAAAAACCCTTGAAACCAAGAACGCCCAGGTGTTTTATTTATTCGAGTGCCACATTTCTTAGTTTTTGCTATTTTCTGAAAACTAAAATTCCAGCCTTATTATTTTCTTTTTATAATCATACTTCTTTTTATTCTATAACGCTATTCTAAAAATGGGATTTCTTACAAACAAACCATGCAACACAAACTAATAGCATTAAGTCAATTGCCGGGGTGGCCATTACTAAATCTGTTCTGTCTATAAATGGACACCCCTGATGACCATAACTAGGTCTCCCAATTTTATTGTGTATTAGTAATGGTCACTCCCTAAAATTTCAATTATTTATAAATATCTTATTTAATACAATCTACAGTTAATATAAATAGTCCTAATTAATGTCTAAACTTACCAGATTTGCAAAAAATCCCTTAAATTATTAATTTTACCAGTAACAAGAAGCCACACTAAGCAAAACACGTTAGAAAAGCTGTTCCACATTAACCAAATTTAAAATTTAATTTGACATTTGACAACAAGGAGAAGTTACCAACTTATTCTTTGGTGATATGATAGTAAATGGTCCTCCGGTCATTAGGCCAATTTCGAATTAGTGTTACATCACTTATTTTGTTTATTTTCTGTAGATTTATCGAAAAAGTGTCCATTACTGGGTCAGTTACCCTACCTAGGTATGACCAAAATACGTCACTGAACGTAAAAATGTAAAATAGACATAACAATGTAGGTACGTCCTTTCACGAGGTATGCTATCGCGTTATAATCATCCTAGCTTATTATAGCCTACATTATACGCTCGTTAAATATTATACTACTGCAAAAATGGTGACAAAATTTCAAGTATTTTAAAATATTTTGGAAAAAAGGAAAGCACAAAGTCTTTCTCCACAAGTTTATTGTAGAATACCTAGGCGAACCTAGAATAATTCATAACAATTCGACATGTTTCGAGTGTAGAAATCATCAGGAAAATAACGTAAATAGTACAATGCCGATGTTGTTAGCAATAGAGAAAATAATAAGTGAAATTGAGCCGTAATGGAGCTTTTAATAAAGTAAACGAGGTGTAAAAAATAAATAGTCAGAAGACCGACAAGACTTCAGCATACTGGAAAGTCTAGGGCTAGTGCAAAGGACCTGTCCTGGGCAAAAAATGAAGAGAGCGAAAGAAAAATTAGAGAGTTTTAACAGACTTTGTGAAAATCATTTAGGTATAAAAGTTTCATTAACTGGGCCGTAACAAGCCTTACTTTAAGCTAAATGATAAGCCAATCTACCTCATTTTATTAAATTTTATTTGCTACATTTCCTCTTTTTTATCTTTAACAGATCTTTGAATTTTACGAAAACCAATTTTTTCTTTATTCTTTCCCTCGCATTTCACCACTTTTACATGTCTCCGACAAAGTTTAATGAAACTTAAGATTTTTCACTACTTTTATACCTAAATAATTTTCACAAAGTCTGTTTAAAACTCTCTAATTTTTCTTTCGCTCTCTTCATTTTTCTGCCCAAGACAGGGCCTTTGCACTAGCCCTTGACTTTCCAGTATGCTGAAGTCTTGTCGGTCTTCTGACTATTCATTTTTTACACCTCGTGTACACCATTGAAAGCTCCATTAGGTACGGCTCAATCCCACTTATTATTTTCTCTATTGCTAACAACATCGGCACTGTACTATTTACTTTATTTTACTGATGATGAGTGTTTCTTCACTCGAAACATGTCGAATTATTATGAATTATTCTAGATCGCCTAGCTATTCTAATAAACTTGTGGAGAAATACTTTGTGCTTTTCTTTTTTCTGTATATTTAACTTCACTTTGGGTAAGGACTACTTGGCTTCAAAATTAAAATATTGTGTTAAAATGTTCAAATTTCAGTTTCCCGCCAATATTTGAAAATCGTCAATTCCGATCGTGCGAAGCAAGTCGTAGAAAAAAAAGGTTGACAACCTATGCAACGTGATACCTCAAGCGACTCATGCTTCTCATCATCTTCGTTTATTATGGCCTCCGCTACACACTCAGTATAGTATGTTAACGTACATGTTTTATAAAGCATAATTTTATAGCACGCGTCTATGTTAAAAAACGAGCCGCTTGCGGCGAGTTTTATAACGGGACAAGTGCTTAAAACTGGTTTATATAACACGTACGATACGTAGTTTTTTCAATGAAAACACATATTTAAAAAGAAAATAAATCCTTCAAATTTTGTAAATTTTTATGTCTAAATTTTATGTTGGTAATACCATTTTTTATCATAGTAGCCTCTGGACAACAAAAATTATTTTGCGAACTGTAATTTTTTGATTTATTGACCCATTTTCACCACGAGATTCTAAAGTTATTTTAGCGATATGAGATTTGCAATTGGACGGAATACGTTGTGTGATCCTTGTACATTCGGTACATATACAGAGCGTTCGGAAATTCGGGCGATTTTGCTACTTTTTTTCGAATTTTAAAAGACGTGATTTTACGTCACGGCATTGCAATTTAGTATAGGGAAGATGGAAAATTCAAATAAAGTTAAAGTTAAAATCGACATTGGAAGGTTAGTAGATTGAATTTTGAATAGGATTTGGCAGAAAATGATAGCTTGAAGCATCTACAAAAGATTGAATTATAGATTTATGCAACCAACATACATGACTGTTATCCACACAGAATAAAAAAGTAGGTTATCAAGCTATTTTTCCTCTGCGAAAAATGGGTTTTCTCGTACATTACAAAGGCCGCGCAAGTCAATGAAATAAAACATTTAAATGTTACCAACATCAAATAAAGAAAAAACGCGTATCGAAATAGCTCGATACGCAAATGCGTATCGTAATAGACTTGTTATGATACCAAATTAGAAAAAATAATATACCAGTGTGTAATCTTATTAAGATTAAATATTCACAAAATAACCTCCGATGTATATCAAGGTTTAATTAACAATTTAACGTTGCTTAAGGGCCAGTTTAATATACCATGTTTAATTTTAACTATGCTGTATCCAGTATGACATTTAAATTTATCACTTTATTGACTGATTTAAATATTAATGACTTTTTATTATTTCATTTTTGGGTTTTAGGTGAACAACTAAACTTTTCACCCACCACGATAAAAAAAAATCTAAACGTTAATATATCGGCCCTGAACTCTCTGTGGGCGTTAAGAAGATGGGTCTCCTGTTATATAAATATAAATACGAAGCTATTTCCAAAATGTGTGCATTCTAAATTTATTCTTAGGTTGAATTAATTTAAATTAAAATGTTGAAACTGGTAAGTAATATTATTTAATCGTTATGCTTGTAATTTGTATACATTTGTTTATTTAAAGAAATACACAAATTAATTATAATAAACCAATTTATTAATCTAATATTTAGTATAGTAATTTACAATAATAAATAAAATCAAGCTTACAGTGTAGAAAATAATAATATTTGAAGGATACTAGAAAGGATTCTTATTATTAATAGTAGGTAGTGTATGGCCGCCGGCCATATCACACTAACCGTTTGTCAAAAAGGGTGTTCAACCTATGCCTAAGAAGATTATTGTTTTTTTTTATCGATATGAAAAAAAAGAAAATATCAACAATATAATCTCCCTAGCAGCAGAATTATTACCGATAATTTTTTTTAAGGTCACGAATGGTTTTGTTGATAGAAAATTATCCCGAGTCCAAAACGAGGGAAATTTTCTATCAACAAAAACATGAGTGAAACCGAGAAAAAAATTATCGGGAATTAATTCTGCTGCCTGGGAGATTCGGTAAGAAAATTTCATAAATTGGAGTTTCTTTTAATGTTCCTGAAATTTTAGTAATAAACCTTAGTTACTAACAAGTAAAATCAACTTCTATTGTAAAAATACAGTGCGCCATATTAAATTAAACTCATCGGAAATATGTTTTTAAAAGTTATATTTGAATTTAAAAATATAAAGACATTGGATTTCAGATAACAAATTTGGTATTTATTGTTTCTTACATTTTAGTAATAAAATGAGTTACTAACTGCTCAATTTCCTGAGCAATCGAACTTGCTGATTCATTACCAAAACGAATCATTTTTTAAACAATATAGTGCAGTGCTACTCAAACTTTTTGAGTCGCGGACCAGTAATTATTTTGTCATGTTATCCGCGGACCAGAGTGAGCCCGCCGGAGGCGAAAACTTTTTTGGGTGCAACGCCCCTTTTTTGGGCGTTTTAATGATATCCGATATCGATATTTAGTCAATAATATCATAACATAAAGCCCCTGGGCCTCCCACGCCTTAAAATTTTTATGTAATTTATTTTAATTAATTAATTAATATTAATTATTACACACGTTTGTTTTTTTATTTTTTCTTGTTTACATTTTTGTATTTGCAATTTTTTTTCTATTGAATATTTATAAGACTACCAAAAGTACTATTTTTTACCAGAGTAGAGCCCAAGATTACTTTTACAAACAAAATAAGTAGAAATTTACTTTAAAAATATGGTTTATTTCTCATTTTTGTAGTAAATAGCGTATCTTTAAACAGAATATAATATGTATATTTAGGGTGGGCTGTGCTGCGGACCAGCTACTATCGGCTCCCGGACCAGCACTGGTCTGCGGACCACAGTTTGAGTAGCACTGATATAGTGCATATAATCCGCCTTTTAGTAATCAGATTATTGTAACGTATGTCCCTAAAGGTTTCGGGCATTTTTTTATTTCAATTTATTTATCGCAAGCAGCGTTGGATGAAGTTGCTATAATTAGGTACATTACTGCTACAATTGTAATAAAATTTCCAGAAAACAAACTTTTCATTTAATTTATTTTAGTTCTTTTTTGCCGCCCTTATTGCATTTACCGTCGCCGATGTTAGTCACTTATTTAAAGGTAATAAAAAACCATTTAATCGTCTACCAGTTGCCCCACCCGTACCCCAAAGACGTTTACCAGTAGCCCCATCCTCAACGAGACCTGAACAACAGGCAGCTATTTTGAAGTCAGAGTCCGATGTAAACCCAGATGGCAGCTACCAATATGTGTAAGTTATAGAAATAATTAAGTAGCTAAAATGGTATATTGTATTATACAGGGTTAGGAGAAATTACCAGAACTGTCGATTATTGCAAAAGATACAGGAGTTAGCAAAAAATGTCTTATATAAAAGTTGTAACGGAACCATAGGACCATAAGTGTGAGGATAGAAGAATATTTAAACTGAAATGGTAGATGTTGTAAAAAGTTTATTTATAATTTCATAAGGAGTAGGTGAAAAGTCACATATTAGTGAACTAGTAACGTGTGAGGAGAAGAATATTTAAATATAAGATGTTTTAAAGATAAGGTTTTTTATATGTCATGTAGGTATCCTTATTTAGGAGTATTACTTCTACTCCTGGAGAACTGGTTTCCTGGTCGAATCAGTTTAAATATTCTTCTCTCCTCACACTTATGGTGCTGTCTCACTAATATGACACTTAGCTTACTGCTATGTTAACTTTATAACTTATTTTCTGCCAATATTTCACGAATGGCCTCTCGTTAGGTCTACCATTACGGTGGAAGTTTTTCTAAATACTTTGCTTGTTTTTTCCATCATCTCGTGGCTCCGTTAGGGCTGTTTGCACCTATTGTATTTCTTATATTCCTTATTCTATTCTCTTGATGATGAATTTATATACATTCGAAACATGTAGAGAATTTACCCTTTATTAAACCTTAAAACTTATTTTAATATACCAGTGGAGGAAGACTTAAAGTGTCTTATTTCTTTCCCTGTGAGTTCAAAAAAATAGAGGTAATATTAAGCAATTTCTTTAGACTATTTAAAAAAAAAATTGTTGAATTGATTTAGCATTTGAAGGGTGCAGGCAAGGAAGGAGGAATGTCAAAAATGTAAATGTTGAGGAAAGCAATTTTAAAGTTTAAAACCATATAACTTTATATGTGTTAGTTTTAGGCCCACTCTTTTTATGAAATAAATTGGGATGTGTATTGGACATTGAAAGACAAAAATGTGTTACTTAAATTTCCCTTACAATTTTTGTAAAACGTAATAAAATTTAAAGTGGTACAAATCATAACGTATAAAAAGGGGGAATGTCACAGAATCACATAAGAAATTTTCTAGTATTTTCGTATTTTCTTTACAAAAACTATTTTTAAAAGTAAAATGACAAAGTTTATTAAGTATAACAATACATATACATACACTGTGGGTCAAATTAAAGGGGTAAGTACACTTTTTAATAATGAATATTAAGTTTTTTTTGAAACATCATATAGTTTTCCAAAACGTTTCCTCTTTTCCCATGAACCTCGGGAACAAAGTCATCGCAGGCACTGCCACTTGAATTCATTGTACTATTTTTTTTACTTTGTAACACAAGCACTAGGTACTTGTTTGCACCTGTCCACAAGCTCAAATAAACAACAAATACGCAGACAATAAGACTACCGTCAAGCTAGGTCGTAATTTTATTGGCACTGTCTTGGCGACATTCCACCTTCTTAGCCTTATCCGCGCGGACATTCCTCCTTTTTCGCGTGTATGGCAAAACTTTAAGTCACGATATCTTCTGACTCTTCTTCTTTTTCGCATTTATGATGTTACTACTCGATAGATTTTCTTATTTGCTATCGGATGGTTTGATTAGTTTAAAATGAGGAAATATTGACATTCCCCTTCTTTACCCGTTTTTAAAAAATGAAGTAATATATTATATTTTAAGTTAATATCTTATTAAATAATCGAATTATTTAAAAAAAAACAGTTTTTAATGGAACTATAAAATTAACAAAAAATATCGGATACTTATTAATTTACATACGTTTGGTATAAAGAGATGAGGTGAGTGAGATTATTTAAATGGCTCTACTAACTGCCTATTTTTTTTCCTTTCAGTTACGAAACTGATAACGGAATTGCCGTGCAAGAACAGGGTCAACAAAAACCAATAGGTAAAGAAAGTGCCAACTCTGTTCAAGGTTCATACCAGTATAGCTCACCCGAAGGAGTGCCCATCGTTGTACAATACATTGCCGATGAAAATGGATTCCAGCCCAGCTCTGATATTCTTCCAACCCCTCCTCCAGTACCATACTACATACTACGGGCTCTTGAGTGGATTGCTGCTCATCCTCAACCAGAGGTCAAACAAGTGTTAAAAAGGTTCTAAAGAAGAGATAGCAGTATTATAAATAGTAGACACTGCCACTATTAATTTTTTGTACAGAATTAATTTATGAAGAATTATAAATATGAAAAAGTATTAAACTATTTTTAATAAATTGTAAAATTTTAACGAAGCTGTGTATTTTTAAAAATAAACTATATATTCAGTGTGGATCATAAAAATGCTACGTGTATCAACTTTTATTTATTTAATGAAACATATTGTATATTCAGGAGCGTATCCAAAACTTTGTCGAACATTTTTTGGGCCACACCCAAAGTTCGACAGATAATGCGCTACAGGCGAAAGCTTTTTCGCAATCTTAAATATAAGAATATTAGGTAATACTAAAATACTCGCTTCGATTTTAATAAGTCTGCTGGAGGTGGAAATGCTTGAAACTTTACAGATTTCGTTGATAAAAACATAACATTTTACTTGCCATCATAAATATGTTATTTATATTATACGTTTTCGTTTGGGTTTGTGGTAGAATTTACAAATCACTATAGTTAATTCACACTTTCTAAATAAGAAACAACAAATAATAATAATATTAATAAAGATATTTATTTGTGCCAAAATATAAAATTAATTTAAAAAATATAACAACTAAAAATAACTATTGGTGACGTTTTCAAGTGTAAACTAAATTACAATTCTAAGGCTACTATTTTAAATACTATCCATGTGCAATGAAGCTTGATGGCTCTACCTACGTGCTTATTGGAGTGTGCAGTAACATTAGTCAGAAGCCAAGGTTTTGGACACAGCACTGGAGAAAACGAAAATTTAAAGAAGCAGCTTTCATGAATCAAAATACACATATATTTAGTAAACCAAGTATATATTCCCAATATTTAGACGCCTCTTCTTGTCCAAAACCAACAGCTCAAACTTCACACTTCAATAAGCACGTAGGCGGAGTCATCAAGCTTCATTGCACATGGATAGTATTTAAGACAGTATCCTTAGAATTATAATTTAGTTTACACTTGAAAACGGTTAGAGATATTAACTAACCGAAACATTGTGTTAAGTAACAAAATAAAGACAATGGAAGTCCGACAAGGTAATTTTTTTTTGATATTACTTTATTGTCTACCACCTTCAAGCAAACACAGTAACATTCTAGTTGGCACAAAAAGGTAGGATTTTAAATAACAATTAATCAGTCTTCCAATTCGATTCTAAGATATTGTTTTTTAAAATTACTTATAAAAGCCAAATACTTTATTTTTTTTATATCAGGTTGTAGATTGTTATATATTATTGAACTATTATATCTAAAAGAAGTTTTATATTATTCTTTATGATGTATTGGTATTTCCATTTCTAGTGTTCATGTTGTGGTTAATTCTATAAATGAAATTTTTCAATATTACGTTGTCTATAGGTTGGAGTAACAAGGTAAACAAATGTACCTATCACAGATAAGCAATAATTGCTCCAAAGAATTTTTATATATTTATTTATTTTTAGATTCAATCAACAGAAAAATGTACCTAATTTATGTATTGTTGGTAATGTTACCATGAATCTTGTGACAAAGCTGGAAAATTAGTCAAAATAGTAAATCTTTATTTTTTTGTATTTCTTTGTTTTTTTTTAGGGAAGGGGTCATGACCGCTTGACCCCCCTGGATCTACAAAAAAAAATCCAGTGTGTTAAGATCGGGTGATCTCGGTGGCCACTCTTTTGAATTGTATTTAAGTGCTCCTTACATGAGCAGCATAATGCGGGGGAGCACCAACCTGTTGAAACCTTAAGGCTGAACTTGGTAAATCAGGATCATTATCATCTGGAGAAAGAGTGGCAAGAGCTGGAACCAGATCATATACAAGGAAATTTAAATATCTTTCTCCAGTGAGGCTCACAAAAAAAAATAGTACTATTACCATATTTTTAACAATGCCCGCCCAGACATTATAGCCTTTTTATTATACTGGGTGTGCTTTTCTATAAACCAACGAGGATTTTGATATGCAGTTTCTTTAGTTTGTCTATTAACCTGACCATTTAAAGAAAACGTTGCTTAATCTTAAAAACAAGTTACTTCGACAATTCCTGCTTCATTATCAAATTCTGTTCTCACATAATTCTGCGTGATCGTGAGCACAGTTTAGATTCGCTACATTTGGTGACACCCCTCTAGTATTTTGAGTTATTCATTCGCACCTACGCCCATCTTAAACCACCCTTTGAAACCATAGATATAATATATACTAATCCGCTTCTGTCTGTTCGCTCATTTATAACGACGGACGTCGAAAGACCCAAATTTAGAAGGCAGAAAATACAATCTTTAGGAATAATATAAAATTTCCTTCACCATTTTGTCCCGATTTAAAAAAAAACCTGTTAAGTAATGTAACAGAATATATAACTACTCAAACATAAAAATGATCACAATGTAAACCTCTTAAACATACGATGAGATTTCGAAAATTCCTTATTATTAAAAAATCCATCTGTTTACCCTTAGATTTTATGAAAAATGACCCGCCCGCCGCTTATAACACAAAATACCATTGTAAACCAAAAACAACAATAACACTTATTTAAATTTAGCAGAAACTATTTACTACTCTGTATACCTATAATATACCGGGTGTCCACGGAAGGTGGTTCGCCTTTTTTGTTTTTCAAAATAATGGAATAAAATTCGGGGGATTTGTATACGACATAAAACTGCATTTTTGACAGGTGACTAAACATTATAAAACTTCCGGTTTAACCGGAAGTGACATAAACTTTCGATTTTTAAATGGGACACCTGGTATATTTTTCCTTTTTTTGACTCCATATGACATTCTAAATACAATGATCTGTCACTTGTCACCAAGAAAATATTTTTTTCCAAATTTATTGTTTTATCTAGAGGGCTATGAATACCTTAAAATCACTTATTTTAGTTCTTTAATCTTGGGAAAAATACAATTTTACCATTTTTGGTCCAATAGTGCTATGTAAAATTTAATCTTTAAAGTTGTATAACACATTTTTTTTAAACGGCAACATGGTGGCTCGTCGGGTTAAGAAAAAAGAGGATTTTATTACGATTATTTTGATACCTAACACTATTAGTTTTTAGAAAAGCTGCCATTAAAAAACTTTAAAAAGTTTACTTGGAATTTTCCTAAAATAAAGCATCCTTTTAGAATAAATTTAGATTTAAATGTATCAAGTAGCCTGTGACCAGCAAAACTGGTAAAACAAAATCATGCCTTAAAGAAAATTGACATGCCGACAGCTTCTGCCAAAGTAAATTAGTTTATTGTTTAAAAAACATGGAAAATAATAGTTTTACAAGGAGTGAAAAAGTTGATATGCTATTGGTGTTTGGAGAATGTAGAAAGAATTGAATCGATGCTGCACGATTTTACACACAAAGATATTTTAATCGGCGTCATCTAACCCGGCACTATTAGGTACCCAAAATTGGTGCCGGAAATGCGAAATGAGCCTGATAATAACAACATATCAACTTTTTCGCTCCTTGTGAAACTAGTACTTTCCATGTTTTTTAAACAACAAATTAATTTACTTTGGAGAAGCTGTCGGCATGTCATATTTCTTCAAGGCATGATTTTGTTTTATCAGTTATGCTGGTCACAGGCTACTTGATACATTTAAATCTAAATTTATTCTAAAAGGATGCTTTATTTTAGGAAAGTTCCAAGTTAACTTTTTAAAGTTTTTTAATGGCAGCTTTTCTAAAACCTAATAGTAGATGGGATCAAAATAATTGTAATAAAATCCTCTTTTTTCTTAACCCGATGAACCACCATGTTGCGGTTTAAAAAAAATGATTTATACAACATTAAAGATTAAATTCAACAAGTCAATTAATTGTTTAATATCAAGTATGTTTAAGGGAGATCAAAACCTTTAAGAATGGCCTTATTTATTTATTATTTATGAGACATTAAAAAAAAAAATGTCCTAGGACTTTCAGGGGAGGCAAGATACCTCCTTTTTCCTCCTTTTTTGACGCTCATAATACGGGTCGCAGAAAGTAAAACCTTTCGCAAATTGGTTGCGAATAGTCCCTTTCATACCTCCATATTTCCGTGCTTTTTTAATGTTCGTCAAAATAAGAACAAATAAATGTTGAACTTATACAACTTGACGGGAAAAACGTTTCATGTAGCCTGGCGCTTGCCTTAACAACAAAATTTTGTTTTTCCCAATTACTTATCTAAATAATTATTCTGCCAATGTATTTTATTTAACAATCAAATTAGTATAGTCTTGTTGTATAATTAATTTGTGTTGGGCTACATGCTTGGTGAAACTGTGGTTCCATTGCACAGGAAGAAAAAAACATAACAAGTAGTTATTATTTTTTCTTCCTGTGCAATAATCTTGTTGATTTTTAACTGCCAGGCCACTTTTATATGGCGAGAAAATCATTTCTGCCAATGTTATTTATTACAGTCAACGTAGAATGGCAAGTTAAATATTGATTTAAATCGTTTTGGAAAGAAGAATTTAAAAGATCTATTTTTTTACGGTCTGAAAATGTTTTTTTCTAATTTTGTTTGATATGAAATCTATATATTCAGTATCGAAACAAGTTTATTATGATACAGTTTTTTTTTATTTTTTAAAAGTTGGTAATGTAATAACAATAGCATTAATCAAATGTTTTATTCCGTTGACGTCTGACATGGCCAGCATGAGATAACCAATATGGGCCCTTCTGACACCTGCTGCTTGCAGTTGAACTTCTTTAACAAAGAAAAGGTTACTTTTCTAAGATGTTCTAGTAAAACCAAAAAAAATTTAAAAATCTTTTAATTTTGCACACAATGTGTATGCTTTGACTCCTGCCGGGGTAACTGGACCGTAACAAGCCTGGTACCCCAACAGCATTTAACTTCAAGCTAAATGATGCTTTGAATTTTACGAAAACCAATTTTTTCTTTTTTCTTTCCCTCTCATTTCACCACTTTTACATGTCTCCGACAAAGTTTGATGAAACTTCACATTTTTCACTACTTCTAAATGATTTTCACAAAGTCTGTTAAAACTCTCTAATTTTTCTTTCGCTCTCTTCATTTTTCTGCCCAAGACAGGGCCTTTGCACTAGCCATTGACTTTTCAGTATGCTGAAGTCTTGTCGGTCTTCTGACTATTCATTTTTTACACCTCGTGTACACCATTGAAAGCTCCATTACGGCTCAATACCACTTATTATTTTCTCTATTGCTAACAACATCAGCATTGTACTATTTACTTTGTTTTCCTGATGATGAGTGTTTCTATACTGGAAACATGTCGAATTATTATGAACTACTCTAGGTTAGCCTAGCTATTCTAATAAACTTGTGGAGAAAGACTTTGTGCTTTTATTTTTTTTAATACCAAAAGGGTTCCCAATATGGTGTTTTAATTAGACGTGCACCACAAAGCTTACACCTCGCAAAAAATGTATTACTTTTTCCTTGTATAATAAATAGGTACACTAATACCTCTTTTTGGTTTTTACAAAAAATAAATAAGTACTAAAAGAATTAAATGTTGTTTTCTTCTTTTCCTTTGATTTTATAATAATTTTACATACTAATTTTGGTAGGTACAAGTCTAAATATTTTATTTTATAAATAATAAAATTAGGACTCCCTTACAAAATTTATAAGATGGCGAAGGTAAAAGGACTTAGTTCGGTTCTGTGTCTGTAGCCAACCGCTTAACATAAAATATACCAGACTTCAACAGGCTGCCATAAATGACAAGTGATGCGGCGAGTTCTTAGATTAAATTTGACTTTATGCACCTTGTACTTTAATATACTATTTTAAATACTAAATTTAGTGTATTACAAACATCACTCATATTAATTAGAAAGAGTTTTAAATTAGTTAAATAAAATAATAAAAAATCAAATCACTAGTAAAAACAGAAAACTACTCTCACATATTTAAATTCACAAAAAGTCATAGTATAATATGAATAATTCATACTATTTAAAATAGGTCAAACATGTATTTATAGAACATGATAAATGAATTTTGTGTATGCGTGAATAAACATTTAAAAAAATTCGCGGAAATAAAATGAAAACAGTAGAAAGTAAGGAAAGTAATTAAAATAACAATGGCCTACTTTTTTATTCATTAAATATATTTTGGATATTTTGTTGAGTGACCCAGGAAATTTATAATTTACATATTCAGTTCAGACAACTCGAATAAAATATAGGGGAAGATAGCTTATAGGGCTGCGCCTTATAAATTGGACGGACGAAAAATTCAATAACAGAAAGCACCGATTGAACCATTTAGCCATACCACAGAATATACCGGGTGTTTCTCAAAAGACGTTCACCCCTAACTATAACTTTTTTATATTTATAGATATTAAAATGAAATTTTAAGATTATGCATAGGAGATGAGTCTGCATTTATTTGCATAATTTTCAATTTGTTAGCACTTCCGGATTGACCGGAAGTGACCCTGACTTTGGTATTTTAAATGGGACATCTTGTATATTTTTACTTATTTGGGTTCAGCATAACATTTTGAGTGAAATGACATCTCACTTGTCCTTTTTTGACATGTTATAACATTTTTATGTTTATTTTTTATTTTCAATCTACAGTGCTAAAAATTAATTAAATCTGTTAACTTATAGCCAAGTAAAGTAGTATATGAAAATTAAAATTATGTCATAATAATTATAGTATCATGGGATAAAGTAAAACAAAGTTAAACTTATAAATTTCCCCTATATTAACTAGAAAAATGACACGTTTCGCTTACACTGTAGGATGACAATGATTTTTTAAATAAAATTTTTTTTTTTAAATCATTGCCATCTGACGAAGCTACAGTGTTAGCGAAACATGTCATTTTTCTAGTTAACATAGTGGAAATTTAGAAGTTCAACTTTGTTTTACTGTATCCCATAATACCTACTATAATTATGGATTTCCACCTAGTATCGGCTGAATTACTTAATTTGTCATAATAATTGAAGTTTCACAAGCGTTTAAAAAATGAAATTTTGCTTTCTTCCATTTTTCCAAATGGAACGATGGTGGTTCACTAGCATATTTAAAACTAGCATTTTTTCCCAACAATTTGATACCATATTACACTCCTATGCTATTTTAAAATTGACTCTGAAAAGTTTGCCTTAAATTCCAATCGCAAATTTAAAAGCGTTATGCATTATTATTGCCGCCCTGTATTTTCTACAGAAATATAAAAGGAATATGGAATAATTTAAAGTTGTAATGTTATTAGTTTATAAAATATACAATACATACAATCTTGCTGCTTCAGAAGAATTTTTCTGGGCCCTCCAAAAATTAGGAGCATATCAATTTGTTCATTTCTAGTAAAACCATTTTATCTGACTAACAATGTAAGTTTAATAAACGAATGACATTACAATTTTAATTTAAAACCATATTGGTTTTCAAAACCATTCCATTGTTTCTCAAAGCCGCCTTTATATTTCTTTAGCAATAATGCATAACGCTTTTAAATTTGTGATTCGGACTTAAGGCAAATTTGTTCGTGTCAATTTTAAAATAGCATAGGAGTGTATGGTACCACATTGTTGGAAAAAATGCTCGTTTTAAATATATCCTAGAGAACTACCATCGTTCCATTTGGAGAAATGGAGTAAACGTCACGAAAACAAAATTTCATTTTTTAAACTCTTGTGAAACTTAGAAAGTCAATTATTCTGACATAATTTTAATTTTCATATTCTACTTAACTATAAATGCACAGATTTAATAAATTTTTAGCACTCTAGATTGTAAATAACAAATAAACATAAAAATGTTATAATAGGTACGTCAAAAGTGAGGTGTCATTTTACTCTGCTGAATCCCAATAAGTAAAAATATAGAAGATGTCCCATTTAAAATACCAAAGTCAGGGTCACTTCCGGTCAAACCGGAAGTGCTAACAAATTGAAAATTATGCCAATAAATGCACACTCATCTCTTATGCATAATCTCAATATGTCATTTTAATATCTATATAAATACAGAAAAATTATAGGGGTAAACATCTTTTTAGAAACACCCGGTATAGTTACGCGTAGCTATGTATTCTGTGGCAATACTTTACGGGACAGCTTCTCAACAAAAGTCAATACTAGATCATTCGTCGTAAAGGTCGCACCAGTAAGCTTTATATAGCTAGGAATGTGATTTTTCCACTATCTTGTCTTAATCTTAATCTTAACATAGTATAAAACAAAGTCGCTGTCGCGTCTGTCCCCAGCTATGTGTGCTTAAATCTTTAAAACTACGCAACGGATTTTGAAGCGGTTTTTTTTAAATAGATAGAGTGGTTAAAGAGGAAGGTTTTTATGTATAATACATGCATAATATTGTAGAGAAACACTGATAAATTTAGAGGTTTGTTCGGGTTTGCATTATAAATCTTGACGTGATGGTGAGCTCGCCTTATTATTATCATCTCAGAGGCGTATAATGCCTGGCATTGCAACGCAGGCCGGGTACATGCTAGTTAACCTATAAAACCACCATTATTAACTGATAAAACGACCATTATTAACTGATTATTAACTTTAGACACAGTTTTGCTGTACCTTGTTAATTATTATTGACCATGGTTAATAATGAAATTAATATATTTAAAAGCGAGTAGGTAACTACCTTGATTTTTTGATTTTGCACTATCAACATATAAGGTGGATTCTTGTAGCTAGGCAACCAGTAAACCAGCATAGGTAACTTGATTAAAAAAGTTACAGAATAAATTGTTTACCTACATACCTAAATTTTTTTAAATAATTATTCATACTGTAAAAATAAGTATTTTGTAAATGTGTTAGTACTGAAAAAAAATATATTAACCATAGTTTAGACAGCTTATAGCCCTCGCGTCTTCATAGTAGTAGCAGTCTTAATCTTGGTTAATAATATACTATTTCGCCATTTTAATGTTTGGTTTTTAATATTTCCGGAATAATCGCTAGAATAGCCATTCAAGAGCACGTTTAACTATTTTTGTGGGTTACAACTAGGGCTGGGCGATATTGAAATTCCAATATCGAATATCGATAATAGAAAAATATCGATATCGTCGATATATCGATATTATCGATAAATATCGATACTATCGATAAATATCGACATATATTAGGATAAAATATAGATAGATATGAGGATAAAAAAATTGTTTCCATGGGCTTGTTTCTAAAATTTGATTAAATATGATTCGTCGTCGTAGTTTAGAAAGACGGAGAACAAGTCAATTAAACTATAAAACTTATAAAATCGAATATAAAAAACAAACAAAACCAGCAAAATAACCAATCGTCGATGTTATCGCGTACCTAACCTCAAGTCAAATATTATTTAGTATATAACTTGTATTGATTTTTACAATTTGGCAAAAACTTGGGTACGTGTAAAACATTTTTGGAGCAATATATTGCCTGAAAAATAGGCGTACCTACTACCTAATTAGATTGCATGGCTGCAAATAAAATATACCAAAACATGCATAGGGATAATCTGTCTTGGTGTGTTTTTCTCTTTATTTTCATTCTTTGTTTGTGTAGCCTAGGCCTAGTTTAATGTGTTTAAATTGATCATAATAAAATAAAGTTATATATCAAAATACACAATACTAACTGAAAATACAAAATACCCGGCATTTTACCCCTATTTGGGCATAATAAAATCATACAACGGTTTTTATTAGTCATCCAATCCGAGTATCCGAGTCACTTGAGGCAGAATCACAGTCCACAATCCACAATAGCAAAGAAAACAACAAGGAAACCGAGAAAACCTAAAACACAACAACAAAAATGACACCGAGCCGATTCTGGAGTGTATTTTAAGCATGTCGCTAAAGAAGGACAGGCCGATAACAAGAAGTTTGTACGCATTCCCAATTCTGCTTGGAGGGTAGGCATCTGACCGGCGAGCCGTGCACTCAGACGTATTTTTTCACCCATAAAACTTAACTTTTGTTTGTTTTGTATCTAAAAGTAAATGTCTATGATCACCATCTGATAACCGCACCCTATTAATAATTATTAAATTTTACATAAGGGTACAACCCGAACCAACCAAATTTGTTCAAAAATTTCAATTTAGTTTTGGTATATGTGGTACCTACAGTATCACCAGTAAAGTCCGCATCAAATTGTTTTTTTTTTATTAATACCTTTATTCAAAATTTTACTTTGGCATCAAGTTCTGCTTTGATCGAGATGAAAATTAAGCAAAAAAATAGTAGTCACGTGATTCGCATTATCTGTCAAATTTTAATTTATTCCAAAAAATAATTCAAAAGTGAGTTATTTATGAAAATGTCAAAAATGTTTTTTTTTAATGCAGTTTCTAGCCCACATGCTAAATTTTAGCTACATAAGATAATTTTGATTTTTCACCTATATTTTATAAATTGCACCACTTTTGCAACATAAGACTCGCGACCTACATAAAACTTCTTAGTTTTGACAATGCTTTATTTCAGATACATTTTCTTTAAAGTAGCGCCATATTAAATGTGTGTTCTTCCACAAAATCAAAATTGGGCTATTAAAATTTGGTCGCATGTGATGCAAAGTTTATTTGTTTTTGACCCTGTATAAGGTAACTTCATAAAATAAGTATTTTTGAAAACGTAGTTTGTGTCTGAAAGTAATACACGTTACCGTTATTATGACATAACTTAATAATAAATTATAATATAAGTAGGGGTTTTAAATTAAATCGTTGAAAATAGATAAACTTTACGTTGTTAAACTAAAATTAACTTTCCACTTAAAAACACTTTACTGAAGACACTGTGTTCTTTTTTGTCTTAATATTAAGGTGTATTACTTTCAGACACAAACTACGTTTTTAAAAATACTTATTTAATGTAGTTACCTTATACAGGGTCAAAAACAAATAAACTTTGCATCACATGCGACCAGATTTTAATAGCCCAATTTTGATTTTGTAGAAAAACACACATTTAATATGGCGCTACTTTAAAGAAAATGTATCTGAAATAGAGCATTGTCAAAACTAAGAAGTTTTATGTAGGTTGCGTTGAGTCTTATTTTGCAAAAGTGGTGCAATTTACAAAATATAGGTAAAAAATTAAAACTATCTTATGCAGCTGAAATTTTTCATGTGGGCTAGAAACTGCATTTAAAAAAACTTTTTCTAATAACTTTTTTCGATATTTTCAGAAATAACCCCACTTTTGAATTATTTTTTTGGAAAAAATTAGAATTTGACACATAATGCGAATTAAGTGACTATTATTTTTTTGCTTAATTTTAATCTCGATCGAAGCAGAACTTAATGCCAAAGTAAAATTTTGAATAAAGCTATTAATAAAAAAAAATCAATTATGATGCGGACTTTACTGGTGACACTGTATAATATTTTTTACTTTTTCCTTATTTTATCCAGGTTTAGAAAAAGGTGAAAATTACACCGAACATTACACTAGACAATTTTTGTAGAATTGAAAAAAACGGCTACTTTTAAATGGATCCCAACATCCTTTTTGCATTATTTATTTATTGCCCCGCAATCGCCATCATCAATAAAGTTAATTATAATAAAATTATATCATTCCCTTATAAAGCTAGGTATTAGGTATTTTAAGTGTTCCGGAATCTTATTAGTGATAAAAACCTGTTATAAGCGCTAACAACCATCCTAACTCAATAAGTTTATTTTAAATTATCGTCCGTTTAATTAAAAGATAACTGTTAAATGTCCTTGACCCCGCAATTGCAGTTCTTTCAGCTTGGCCAAAGAAATGTTTAAATATCGTTTTTCAGCATCGCTATTGAATGGACCGGTTAAACAATGACAGTAACGGACTAGTTTTGGTTTTAGCTTACAAAATAATAAAATAATTTTAAATATTAGAGCCTCTATCTACTTTGGTTTACTTAAACGACCATAAAAATTTTCAATAACTAGGTAAAACAATTGTTCTGTCTAAAATTGGCAACATCGCCTATCTACGCATCATTTTAAGCCGGAATAATTTTGTTTCAGCCCAAGTCAATATCTTGGGACGTTATTCTATCTGTTTTTGTTTTCTGTCCTGGGAAATATCATGACTATGGAGAACTATAGGGTAGGAGGCCGATCGACAATGGCAGCATTCTCAAATTCTGTCCCGGTTTTTTGGTTAGTTCGCTATTGGCCGATAGATGGCTCTCGCGTCCGAAGTGGGCTGATGTTGTCTTCTTCTTCTTCGTTTTTAATATGGAAAACTAGATCCTCCATAGTTTTTAACTTTTACTTAAACCCTTTATTTTTCTGTGCTTTTACTTTTGACAATTGACATTTTATTTTTCGAAATAACAAATAATGTTTGAAGGCAAGACAAGACAAATAACGTTGTATTGTAATTAATTTCCATATTTATAATAAATAATGGTACAATTTATAAAAGTAGAGTTTGCTTTGTGTCGGGGTGTAAGACAGGATCTTTTTCAGAGAGAAAACGCAGCCAAATAAGTCTCTTTCTAGCTCCAAAGGTATAGCTAGCATGTTTAATACCCTGTATTTTATAAACCAAGCATCGTTGGAACTTTATACAGGCCGAGTTTACTAAGAAGTACAACAAAGTAAGTGTAAATTCCTATAAAAGTCCTTATTTGTTCCTTAAAGAACTAATTTAAATAAAAATAGTTATTGCATCCATAAGAAACCATTATTTGATAGCCCACTTCGAACACGCGTGCCATCTTACAGCGACTCGTAAAGCTGATTTACCGATGCTAATTTGGGACCGAATCCAATGCATTGCGATCGGCCTCCTACCTCAAGTCCTTCATAATCATGACACTTTTTTTTGGATCTTTTTTTGGATTTTTAATTTCAGTATACACAGAAAATAAAATGGGGCTTTCCGATTCCTCAAATTGGTACTAACTACTAACCAAAACAAACGATTCTTGCTACCCTTAATTCAATGTTAAGTATCCGAAGTTCTAATAAAACAGGAAAAAAAATTAAATGGCAATTTGCTTATAACTGTTTATCGTAAAACTTATTAAACTGGTATTGCCCATACAATCCTGTAGGAGACCTTACAGTATCGATATTCCTGTCATCACTAACATGCACTGCTAACCTATATAATGACCATTATTGACCGATTATTAACCTCAGAAATCATTATTCTCTACCTTATCAATTATTATTGACCATGGTTTATAATGAAAACAATCTATTTGAAAGCAGGTAACTTGATTTTTTGATTCTGCAGTAATTTAGGTGTTACGCATGTATTCAATTTTTTTTTTTTTTAAAAAACAAAAAAGTTATCTACTTTTAAACTTTGCCCATATAGGTACATTATTTTTTCCACTTCTAACCTATAAAATTATTATTATTGGCCGATTATTAACCTTAGAAATCATTATTCTCTACCTTATCAATTATTATTGACCATGGTTTATAATGAAAACAATCTATTTGAAAGCAGGTAACTTGATTTTTTGATTCTACAGCAATAACATGGAATATGATTTCTTGTAGCTAGGCAAGCAGCCAATTATTATTGACTAGCACAGGTAACTTAATTTTAAAAAAATTACAGAAGCAATTGTTTAAATACATAAGTAGATACCTAAACTTTTTTATAATTTAATATTGTAAAAATAAGTATCTTGTAGATGTGTTAGTAGTGGAAAAAATTATATTAACTAGGGTTTAGACAGCTTATAGCCCTGGTGTCTTAAATTCCTCGTAGCTGTTGAATATGTCACAGTCAAAGTTTTTGTGCAAATCGACATTATTTTATATTTATTTACTTATACTTCCATATTTTATTTATAGACCAGGGTCGATAATTTTTGAAACAAAAAAAAATAATAGTAGGATGAAACCCATTGGAAAAGAAAGAGAATATAACAAAAATGAAAGGAAAAATAATTTACGGGCGAACTGAGGTGGGGAAGTGGAAGGGGGTGAGTTTTTAAGGGTGGAAAACGATTTATCTCGATTTCCGGCAAAACTACAAGTTCTCTGGAAAAACGTTAATAGGCAAAGTTGTAGGTAATAAAAAGATCTACAACTAATAAAAAGATCTACAACTTTTGTTTTTACACTTTTTTCACATAACCTCAAAATTTATGTGGAAAATAATTCAAATAACCAAGTTTTTTATTTTTTATTTTTATATTTTACGAATAATTTTTTTTTTCACGAAATTTGGAAACTTACCTTCTTACGTCCCAAACACACTGTAATTTTTTTGATTTAAAATATTTATTTTTTTACCTTATTTTGACTTAATTTCGAAAAAGCACCCGAATTTTCAATCGAAAATTCTCACGTCAAAATATCTGCATTTTTAAAAAAGTCGGTGGGCTTTTTGTTTGTTGAAATCTCTACTTTCTGATGGTGTAAAAAAATATACATTACTATGGTAAATGTTCTCAAAAAATGCAAAGAAACTAAAAAAACTAAAATCAGAATTTTTTTTTATCATTATGTACAATTTTGAGCTATTTATTAAAATTTATACTTTAATTACTCGAAAAACGTAAGATTCCATGTTATATTGATAAACATAAAAATTACATATCCATAAAACATAAAGATTGCAAAAAACATGCGAAAATAGTTGATCTATATATAATTCAAGGTAGGATCTCTTTGCATTTTTTGAGAACATTTACCATCGTAATGTATATTTTTTTTACACCATCAGAAAGTAGAGATTTCAACGAACAAAAGGCCCACCGACTTTTTTAAAAAAGCAGATATTTTGACGTAAGAATTTTCGATTGAAAATTATGGTGCTTTTTCGATATTAAGTCAAAATAAGGTGAAAAAATAAATATTTTACATCAAACAAATTACAGTGTGTTTGGGACATAAGAGGGTAAGTTTTCAAAAAATTTCGTGAAAAAAAAAAATTTTTTTTAAGATAAAAATAAAAAGCCAAAAACTTGTTTATTTGAATTTTCCACATAAATTTTGAGGTTATGTGAAAAAAGTGTAAAAATAAAAGTTGTAGATCTTTTTATTACCTACAACTTTGCCATTTAACGTTTTTCCATAAAACTTGTAGTTTTGCCGCAAATCGAGATAAATCGTTTTCCACCCTTAAAAACTCACCCCCTTTCACTTCCCGACCTCGGATCGCCCGTAAATTATTTTTCCTTTTATTTTTGTTATATTCTTTTCCTTTTTTAATGGGTTTCATCCTACTATTATTTTTTTTGGTTTCAAAAATTATCGACCCTGGTCTATACTGCCCTCCTAGTAAAAAGCGCAGGAACTTCCTGAACGTTAGTTTTGAGAAAAACGCAAAAAACGTTTTTGCGCTAGTATTTTTTTATAAATGAATAATTTTAAATTTTTTCTTTTACCAGATTGATAAAAAAATATAAAACACATTTTTTGATATAGGTTTCAATGAATTTAAACCGTAAATAATTTTTTTATTGAGCATATGAGCATACTGCGTTTTTATTTAGTATTTCTTAGAGCTTTGCATTAGCGTTGCTTAACAAAAACGAAGTATGCCATATTTACCAGTGTAAAATATACTGAGCTTTCCACTAGAAAACCATGAGCCGCAATGTGCTTTGCTTCTAAGAAAAAACGCAGCATTTAATGGGCATCAGTAAAATGCTGCATTCTTGACTAGAAAAATCAGATGCTGCGATTTTCTTTAAAAAAGCATTACGTTTTGCAGAAACTGCATATTTTTTATTAGGCGTTTTTTTGTCTTAATTTTTTATTTTTTTTCAACAATAATTTTTTTAAAGATAGAGAATTGTATTCTACACAATAATATGTAAAAATCTCAAAATCTAAAATTTTGGAAGTTACTGCGTTCTCCACTAGGAGGGCAGTATAAATAAAATATGGAAGTATAAGTAAATATAAAATAACGTCGATTTGCACAAAAAATTTGACTGTGACATATTCAACAGCTACGAGGGATTTAAGACACCAGGGCTATAAGCTGAATTATTTTTCCTTTCTTTTTGTTATATTCTCTTCCTTTTTCAATGGGGTTTATCCTACTATTATTTTTTTTTTCACTTTTTACCATTTTCAAAGGTAGGTAGTATGTATTTTTACCAAAATTTCTAAAATATTTGTAAAGTTATTAATTTTCCTAAGCAAAAATCTTCAAGAAATTTCACAATGTAAAATCCACCTCTGTACCGCGAGTTTGTTGGAGACTGAAAGAAGAACTATAAACATAAGAAGTCCCCTATAAATTCCACCGCTAAGAGTTCATCAACTTCAGTACAGTTCTTTTCATCATGCTACCAAAATGTATAGTTTTATTTTTAGTAATAGTTGCGGTGAAATCTGCAACTTTGCAGGGAAGAAATATTCCGGTGGAGGTTAGATACGAAAGACTTGAACATGGGATTGGTTCGAATTTGGAAGAAAAAATACAGCTCAGCGAAGAAGAAATTAAACAAAATAATCTCAAACTGCAAAAACTTAGCATTGCCGAAGAAGATCTTACTCCGACAAGTAATAATAATTTTATAAGGAATTTTGATGAGAAGGTACAGCTATCACCCGATGAATTGATCCAATCTTTAAAGCATATTCCTGTCAGCCAGGAAGTTCAAGAATATGACGTCATTGCAGAAAAATTGGGCGAGCCTCATGTAAACCTACAGCCCGAAAGCAAATCGGAAACTATTACCAAAGCGACATTTATCCAGAGAGCGCAAGAAATCGTTGAAAAGGGTTTAGAAAATTTGAAAAAAAATTTTATACCCACAGATAACGAAATATCGCCTTCTACAGAACAATGGGAAAAGTTAGAAAGCCAAGTTAAAGAATATTTTGCTGAAGAAAAAAACAAATTGGATTCCAGACAGACTCAAGTAACTGAGCCTCAGAATTTTTTTCAAAATATTGCCAGCGGCATCCAACAAGTGGGCAATAACTTTGTTAATCAAATCCAAGGCCAGAATCAAAATGCGCCACCTGCGGCTAGCGGTGATGAAGGACAAGCGCAGCCTGCACCCGCTCAACAAGGACCTGTACAAGGGTTTATTGGGTATTTTACTGGAGGTGAGTATTAGATATTTGTTTCTTAAGGACATCGGTGACATTTTTATATGCGTAAGATTTATGCCCAATTGTAAATATAAAAAAAAAGGATTATAAGCTATCTGCGCAAATGGTTTGCGTATAATATCATATATGACCCGAAATATTTAATGGAAATGTAAGGAAAGTTATAATATTGCAAAAATGTAGCATAGCATTTTAATAAAAGCAAAATTGGCTTTGTATTTTATTGTAAATTAAAATTTCAAAATTTATCCATTTAATAGATTTTTGTTTTGAATTTAATAGCCCTTTTTTTAATAATGGAATTACTTCTTAATCAATCATCATCAATATTACAAATTCTTGCTTTTTGATTAAAGAAACTGGGTAATTTTTTTTATACAGTGAGCTCAAAAAGGTTGGAATAAATTCGTTTAAAAGTCAGGTGATTATTTACTGAAAAAACGCTTAGACATGTTGATTATTATTTTTAATTGCAAATTTTTTAACATAAGAAATGTGTATACAGGTTGTCTCAAGAAGATTATATAAGTACCGTCAAATTGATTTTAAATAGAACACCCTATAGATTATATTATTTTTAAATTCTTCGATACATTCTTAACACTTTTTCTATAACATACCATATCTCCAAAATCAACGGTTTTCGATATATTGACATTTTTCTGGTACGAAAGCTACAATTAAAAATGAACTCTTTACATCTATTTAGTCTATAATATTTACATAGACTATATTAAATTTTATTTTAATAAATGTTGAAATTGACCGCCACCATCTTCCTGGCAATATGCAATTCTTCCAAAACGTTATGGATTACCTGGGGCTCTATTAATCTAACCTCATGCCTTATTCGAGCTATAAGTTCATCAATATTGTTAGGTCTGTTAAAGTATACTTTAGATTTTAAATAGCCTCACAGAAAAAAATCTAGCGTGGTCAAATCTGGTGACCTTGCCGGCCATTCTATTGTACCCCGTCGACAAAATACGTATATATTTTTCACTTAACCGCGCCATTTTTACAGAATTACTTGAAGTATGATAGATCAACACAATTTGAAGAATTTTTGACAAGAAGTAGATGTATGTGTCAAAATAAATTAATTGAGGTAACAGGTTACAATAATAGTAAAAAAATGCGCAATTAAAACTAAAAATCCACGGATCTTAGCATTTTTTCAGAAAAATATTAAAATATAACGAAAACCGTTGATTTTGGAGATATGGTATGTTATACAAAAAGTGTTCAGAATATATCGTAGAATTTAAAAATAATATAATATACAGAGTGTTCTATTTAAAAAAATAATGCGACACCTGGTATATTTTTACTTTTTTTGACTCCATATGACATTCTAAATACAACAATGTGTCACTTGCCACATTTTTTTTCCAAATTTATTGTTTTATCTAGAGGGCTATGAATACCTTAAAATCACTTATTTTAGTTCTTTAATCTTGGGAAAAATACAATGTTATTATTTTTGGTCCAATGCTATGTGCTATGTAAAATTTAATTTTTAAAGTTGTATAACTCATTTTTTTTAAATGGCAACATGGTGGCTCGTCGGGTTAAGAAAAAAGAGGATTTTATTACGATTATTTTGATACCATACACTATTAGGTTTTAGAAAAGCTGCCATTAAAAAACTTTGAAAAGTTAACCCAGAACTTTCCTAAAATGAAGCATCTTTTGAGAATAATTAGATTTAAATGCATCAAGTAGCCTGTGACCAGCAAAACTGATAAAACAAAATCATGCTTTGAAGAAAATTGAAATTCCAACAGCTTCTGCCAAAGTAAATTAGTTTGTTGTTTAAAAAACATGGAAAATAATAGTTTTACAAGGAGTGAAAAAGTTGATATTATTATTGTCAGGCTCATTTCGCATTTTCGGCACCAGTTTTGGGTGCCGGGTTGGATGACGCCGATTAAAATATCTTTGTGCGTAAAGTCGTGCAGCATCGGTTGAATTATTTCTACATTCTCCAAACACTAATAACATATTAACTATTTCACTCCTTGTAAAACTATTTTACCATGCTTTTTAAACAACAAACTAATTTACGTTGGCAGAAGCTGTTGGCATTTCAATTTTCTTCAAGGCATGATTTTGTTTTATCAGTTTTGCTGGTCACAGGCTACTTGATGCCTTTAAAACTTAATTGATTCTCAAAGGATGCTTTATTTTAGGAAAGTTCCAAGTTAACTTTTTAAAGTTTTTTAATGGCAGCTTTTCTAAAATCTAATAGTGTATGGTATCAAAATAATCGTAATAAAATCCTCTTTTTTCTTAACCCGACGAGCCACCATGTTGCCATTTAAATAAAATTAGTTATACAACTTTACAAATTAAATTTTACATAGCACATAGCATGGGACCAAAAATAGTAAAAATTGTATTTTTCCCAGGATTAAAGAACTGAAATAAGTGATTTTAAGGTATTCATAGCCCTCTAGATTAAACAATAAATTTGGAAAAAAAATATTTTCTTTGAGACAAAAAGTGGCAAGTGACACATCGTTGTATTTAGAATGTCATATGGAGTCAAAAAAAGTAAAAATATACCAGGTGTCCCATTTAAAAATCGAAAGTTTATGTCACTTCCGGTTAAACCGGAAGTTCCATAATGTTGAGTCACCTGTCAAAAAATGCAGTTGTATGTAGTATACAAATCCCCCGAATTTTATTTCATTATCTTAAAAAACAAAAAAGTTAGAGGGGCGAGCCACCTTCCGTGGACACCCGGTATATTATGTTCCTCTTGAGACAACCTGTATACACATTTCTTATGTCAAAAAATTCGCAATTAAAAATAATAATCGACACGTCCAAGCGTTTTTCTAGAAAATAATCACCCGAATTTTAAACGAATTTATTCCAACCTTTTTGAGCTCACTGTATGTATCAGATTTAAGTCGGTTGTCATTGAAATTCTAAAAATTTATATTTTTTATTTTTAAGAATTTGGTCTGCGATTTTCGTATCGGTATTGATGTCGGGAAAATTGAGGGTTTTTAAATAACATTGATATAAAATAAAGCGTCAGCTGATAGTAAAACAAAATTTTAAAATTGGTCAATTCTTAGTCAGAATTTAAAGAGCTTTGGTGGATGAGGTTAGATAATAAAGCATAGCGTATAATGGGCTACATTATACACTTGTTAAATAATTATATACTATTTTAATAAATACTATCTGCTAGCACAGAATAATATAGTTAATATTTTGTGCTGCTAGTTATTTTATTAATCATTTATTGTTAAGGCCAATCCGAATGATCCTGATGAAGAGCAAACACTAGGGATAAATTTGTTGCATTTTGTCATCAATATTTCAAAATGGCAAATGCGTCACTACACTGAAAAAAAAATTTGTTTAATATAAATAAAAAAAGGATATTGCCGAAATAAATATTTAGTTCCTATTGTCTAAACAAATATTTATTTGTTTGATTTTTATTATCTTTCCAATAGTGTCAACTTCCGGTTAAACCGGTTGTAAGAAATATAGTACTTCCGGTTTAACCGGAAGTTGACACTATTGGAAAGATAATAAAAATCAAAGATAGGGACATGTAAGCCGTTTTACTCTAAGACGTACAGTTAGAAAGCTAGACGCTGTCAAAGGTCAAAAATCTCATTTTTCAAAAGTCAATATCTCGGAAACTGTTTAGTATAGACTAATAATGCTTTTATTAAAAAATGTTCAGAATTTTATGCAGAATCCAAAAAAATTATATAAAATATGGGTATCCATTTAAGATTTAGATCTTACCCTCCCCCCCCTCCCTTCTAGGGGCTTGAAGTTACAAGATTGACAATATACGCAAAAGATGTCCCCCTCTAAATAAAAATCGACGGGTCTGAGCGTTTTTTTTTTTTAATTAACGTGGAACCAGATATTTAGCCTGTTTCGTTTTAAATGGGGAACCCTGTATAAGTATACCTTTTTTTTATTCCATATCAGTAAAAAGAAACGCTGAAATACAATAAATCTGAAAACACTTAATATTTTCGAAACAGTGAAAGATAGGTACCTACCTATAGGATATTGTACATAAAATATGTCTAAAATTTTCTGATGTATCCAAAAATTTAATAATATACAGGGTGTTGCATTTAAAATAATAAGAAAGTTGGTATTGGCTACTGTTACATGACACACCCTGTATAAAAAGTTTTTATTGAAAAAAAATGCGCAACTAGAAATACCAGTAGACGTATACGAGCGTTATTTCGTTTAACTTAAAAGAAATATTTTTTCGCTGTAGCGTTTGCTCTTAAAATCATAAAGTGTGTCGAGCGTATTGAAAACGTACTACTTTTACTAAATCTACCTTTTCATATTTTCCATAAAGTTTTAAAAGTTCGAAATTTTCAGAAAAAAATATACGTCTAAATAAAATTTTTTAAATAAATATCTTTTAGAATTCACGTTTACGTTAAGGTTTAAATGAATTTTTAAAAAATTTGGCCATTTTAAATATGTAGGGTTATATTTTCTGTAATATTTTACACAAAACCGGGTTTTTATTTTCCAATGTATTATATGGTTTCCGGTATTGGTTTTTTGTATTTCACTAATCTATTCTAATTTATAAACTGTGTTAAAAATTTAAAAACCATAATACGTATGAGTATTTTTCACATATTAATATAAAAACCGTTATTAAAGCATTTCACTTAATTGGTGTCAAAAACGTGTTGACTTTAAATCGTCGTTAATTTTTACGCATATTCTTATTTCTTACAAACCTAGATATTTTTGTGGACGTAATAAATGTTTTTTAGTGTTTCCACTATTTGGTCATAAAATAAGACGCTTTTAAGGATATTAACACACATATATATATATATATATATATATATATATTATATAGTAAGCCATTTACCAGTTTTACACATTATAGATTTATTCTGCAACAGTCTAAAGGAACCCACATACTTTGCAGATTTACAGTGTTTCGGTATAAATAGTGGTAGCGTAGTAGCTTACAAACTCCAGGTTTAAACTAGGTGGCATAATTATCGCTAATTGGCACCAGAGGGTGTCTCTACTATTAGCAGGTACGTACCTAAAAATTAACTTAAATTAAAAAAAAATTTAAATGTATTTATTATCTTTCTTTGTATCATACTCCTGCGGACTATGATAAATATATTCTCCTAAACAAAAAATATTTCATCTTTTATTTTTCAATTAAATGTCATCAACTCTCAATAATATTTTGTAAAGAAATCCTATATATTTATGCCATTATCCGAGAGATAAACCGCGGTCAAAATTCTTGTATACTAATGCCTACTAATGCCTTCTTATTTTAATTAACTAATACCTCTAATACTCTAATGTCTTAACAAAAGCCCAGTAATGCCCACCAATACTTACTAATGCCCACTAATGCCTACTAATAACTCTAATGCCAATGGTAAATTTCACTTTAAATATACTAAGTGACATAGAATCCGGAACACCCGTTAAAAATTATTTAACTTCAATTATATTTTACATAAACATCCGGAAGGTCATAGTAAGGAAATGATTAAAATTTCAATCCATCTTTAAAGACAGACTAAGTTTATTCGGTTTGTTTGAGTTTGTTATGGTTTGTGGAATGTGAAACTGATAAGGCTAAAAATTTAATCATACCTTTCTTTTGTGATGATAAAATTGTATACAAAATATTATTAAAATTAAATCTAACTGGGTGTTCGGATTTCTATGTCACTTAGTATAAATAATATAATGTGTCTTTGTATCTTAAAGTCTGTAAATTTAAAAAAATGAAATTTATTTTACAACTAACATAATATTTAAATAAAACCAAGTAACCGAGTGTCTAGTTAAATAGGTACCTACGTAAATGTATATAAATAAGTAAATTCATAAATTTATAAAAATATATTTCGAAAAACCCATTTTATTTTCTTATGGTTATGCAGCCGCCACTGCACATAAAATATATTGCCTTCATAATAAATAACGTAGTTTTCGGTTAACTGGTGAACATTAATGCTGTCTCGCGTACGTTTTTTTGTTCGCCGAGCAAAGCAGCCAGTAAAGCCGCCGTCTGCTCCTTTACACTTCAACCAGTAGTTAAATAATGTGTAAACTTTGCCGGCCGACAATATAATGTCGTTTCAATATCACCATGCATTTTGTTGTATTTTAAATTTGGAATTAATATTAAAGAAAATATTTAATGTTTACGAGCATAATTATTTTAAAAGCGTAAATTAAATCGAGTGTAATGTTAGTAGTAGTAGTAACATGTTTTATTTAGCAAAAAGCTACAATTAAATATAATACATTTTTTTAACACATTTTTATAGATTTATTTTTAAATTTTAAAACGCAACCTTTTTTAACAAAAACAAACAGAAAAGTTAAACATTTTGTAAATTGTATCAAATAATACGTATCATTTTGTTTTTTTATTAAATGTAATTTTAAAGTTTTTTTAAACAGTTTTAATGATTTTTGAGATTTAATAGAATTTTCCAAATTATTATATTCTATCAAACCTTTATAAAAAAGAGATTTATAAGCTAATGTTTTAGACATTCTATCCGCATAAAAATTTTGATTAGTTCTTGTTCTATAATTATAGCGGTCATAATTAAAAGAACAAACATTTTTTAAACAATCAGGCAATAAATTATTTTTAATTTTATGTATAAAGATACGTACATACTAATTAAAAAATTAAATTTCTGATATTCAACCAATCTAAATTTTTCAACATAAAATTAATTTTTGTATATTTGTCACAATTTAAAATAATCCGCATTGCCTTATTTTGTGAAATTTGTCATTTATCAAATATTTCCTCACTAGCACAATATAAAATGGAAGAACAATAAAGAAAATGTGGTAATATAATAGTATTAAATACAGTTTTTTTAGAAAACAAACTTAAATTAGAACTTATATGGGGAAAAAACACACAGTCGTCTCCACAAATAATTTATAAAAAGTCAGTTTATGCAGGTGGACATGTTTCGGCACTAGAAAGTGCCATCATCAGCACCGAAGGGCTAAAATAAATTAAGAATAGAAAAAGAATGACAAATCAGATCAATGTGTGTACTTACCCCAAGTGCCACTTACATTCATTCGTGTAAGTGGCACTTGGGGTAAGTACACACATTGATCTGATTTGTCATTCTTTTTCTATTCTTAATTTATTTTAGCCCTTCGGTGCTGATGATGGCACTTTCTAGTGCCGAAACATGTCCACCTGCATAAACTGACTTTTTATAAATTATTTGTGGAGACGACTGTGTGTTTTTTCCCCATATCTTCACGGCTTCACTCTGAGATAATGGACTACTTTCGTAAAATTTAAATTAGAACTGATTCTTTTAAAATAACCTACTTGTCCGGCAATCTCCGATATAATACTTTCAAAACAATTAAAAAATTTTAATTTTAAATCAATGATTATCCCTAAATATTTAAAACTGCTTACTAATTCCAATTTTTCACCATCAATTACAACATTTATATTTTGACAATGTTTATGTTTAGCGGTAGAAATTGGTAATTGGTACCTCAGCGGCAGAACGGCATTCATACGTCAAACCGGTAAATCTTCCGCAAAAACTGGATGTGGCAACATTGCAGATACATGCAATGTTGTCAACTTGACTAAATATTCGTTGGGAGAAGCTTTCCCCAAAACTATTCAGCTTAATAACAAAACAATTACATCAAAAATGACTTTAGAAAAGAAATTTCAAATATAACAATCAAGGCATTATTCAACATAATAAATACTTAAATTTAATGCCAAAATAAAGTTTTATTTTCAAAGTAATACCTCTAACACCATGGTTAATTAATTAACCATTTAATGCCTCGACTAATTCCTCCAATGCCTCGACTAATTCCTCCAATGCCTACTAATTCCTTTAGTAATGCTACTAATTCCCAAGATTTGTACACTAAAATTCCTACGCGGTTTACCCCACGCCATTATCTGTATCTTACTAGAAAGTAGAGGTTTCCGATTTTCAATTAATGCCAACTTCAAATCACGAAACGCTTAATCTCAATAAAATTATTACAACAAAAATAGCAATTTTTACCTTATTTTGACAAGTAATAATAATTAATTATTTTAATCTGTCGCTTTGCGCACGGCACGCTATTTAAAGCGTCGCGTCGCGTAACTTACAACAAATTTTCACAGGTTAGAAAATTGCTAAGGTACATACCTACCACTTAAAATGGAAAATTCTAATATACAGGGTTAGTTGAAATAACTGGAACGGCTAATTTTCTTCAAAACTACCAAGGTTAAGTCAATGAATTTTGGTACAGGTGTATAACTTAAAAAATTAAATTAAAAATTGACAATTGTGACGTTGCCAGATTTTTAGTTTTTTCTGTAACTCAAAGAATGTTTTTTTTTCAAATGTAATTTTAATTCCTAAAAGTATCAAATTTTTATCTCAAATAGTTCTATGGGAAAGAAAATTAACTAACTCTAACAAAATCTAATCTATTTCCATTTAAAAGCGTTTCAAATAATGTGAAAAGGAAGGTTGGTATACATTAATGTACCTAATAGTATCTATAACGATAATAACAACAAACAACTACTAACAATAACATAGCTAGTAAAAATTACATACATATTATCGGTTTCATAATCAAATTAATGTGTTCTATAATATGTAAGTAATTTTTACTAGCTATGTTATTGTTTAGTTAGTTGTTATTATCGCTATCGATACTATTAGGTACATAATATCTACCAACCTTCCTTTTCACAATATTTGAAACGTTTTTAAATGGAAATAGATTGGATTTTTTTAGAGTTAATTAAGTTTTTTTCCCATAGAACTATTTCAGTTAAAAATTTGCTACTATCAGGAAATGGTAATGTTAATGGGAGGAATCGAATTTAATAAAAAAAAGAGTAGGTATCTAGTGTTACATTTGAAAAAAAAAATTCCTTGAGTTACAGAAAAAACTAAAAATCTGGCAACGTAGCAATTATTGTCAATTTTCAATTCAATTTTTTAAGTTATCCACCTGTACCAAAATTCATTGATTTAGCCTTGGTAGTTTTAAAGAAAATTAGCAGTTACGGTTATTTCAACTAACCCTGTATATCGGATATATCTATTATCCGTTTTTGTGGTAAAAATAGAAACTCAATGTCTCACAAGGAATATTACCCAAAGCTTGAGGTGGGATGATAACCACAATTTTAAATCTTCATTGATTTTGCCTGTAGCAAGGAACTTTAAGGGTGCTTTAAATCACTCATGTGGTGTAATAAATTATCGTAACTTCGTGTCTTCTTTAATAATAAGAGGGATCGCTAATTTTAAAGTGTGTTCCGTAATTCATTCACAAATAATTAAGCGACTTTCCGGGGTCCCGTTTCAGCTCGTTTAAAAAGTTAATACAAAAAAACTAGTTTCTCTTTAAAATCCATTATTTCACCCACTTTGTTATTTTATTTTTTAATTTTATTGATAATGCCGCTACCACTGCATATTAATATATGGTCCTTATAAGTATGTAGTTTTTTGTTGAACTTATCAATAAAACTCCGTTCTGGCGTTCGCCATTTTGCTAGTCGCGCAGCTCAACGAACCGATCGACGAGCCGCTCGACAAGTCTGTGGGCTTTTTAGCGGAACCAGGGGCAAGACGGGACGCTAAGCATTGATATCAATAAAAATAAAACCAATTTATTAAAAAATAAAGTTTATACTAAAAATTCTTTATATTCCATCCATAACTATTTTAGCATAAAAATGTTTGGCTTAACTTACACCAAAATACTAAAAACTATACTTATTTAAAAACAAACAATTATCCTGGTACAGGGCAAGATGGGGTTTATTTACGAAAATCACGTGTGGATGATGTCTAAGGGATCACCTTCGTCTATGCTGGCATAAAAATTGTTACGACTATTTTTGACATATTTGATACGCAGTTCATTCTTCCATGGACTCCGAGTATGTCACGCAATATAAGCATTTCGTGGCTTCACATTTTCTTTGGACCACTTTCCTCTCGCTGTTCTTTTTTTATATTTGCGAACCATTTCTGAAAATAAAAATACCAATTTTAATTCATCATGCATTAATTAATAAGTCATTAATTTTTTGGTATGATTTTTAACACAAAAGTAATAGTTGGGGCAATGCCCCCAATGACCAAAAAAATTTTTTCTTACCTTTACAATCGACTTTGATAAATTAATGTGTTTGCCAAAAGATGCCTCTATACAGATACACTCCAGGAAAAATAACGTATTTTGCTTTAACTTGATGTACACTTTTTGACATACTCTGTTTTAAGCCAGAAGATAAGGTCAATAATAATAATAATAATAATAATAATAATAATAATAATAATAATAATAATAATAATGACACGTAATACTGGAAAATCGATCATAACTTCCGAACCGTGTACTTTGAACGCCTGTTCTGCAAAGACTGAGCGATGTTGAATGTTGTTATCAAGCGAGTTCAAGATTATGTAATAGAGCCGTCCTCACACGTCAGTGTTGGCAGTAACGGGGTACCCCATCTTACCCCATGGTCCCGTCTTACCCCTGACTCCTCTAAGTCAAGGGTTACAATTTAGACAGACGGCGGCGGGGATAAACTAGGCTAATTTAAGGGAATAATGCCCTGTTCTGTTAGGATGCGTATCCCTAATTAAACTTATAGTTTTAAAAAACCAAAGCTAGTGAGTGTTTTTGAGACGCTTTGTTTTTTAGGCTAATTATAGTTATATAAAGTTACCACTAAAATATTTTATAATTTTTTTAGGTGTCCAAAACATAGTAAGTAATATACAGAATATTGCCCAGGGTGGACCACAGTCGACTGGAAACAACACAGTTCTTGGGGATACTGGAACTGGTGGTAATCAACAACCTGGAAACTTTTTTGGCAACTTTGTTAATAATGTTCAACAGCTGATTCAAGGACAAGTTCCAGGAAACAATCCGGGTGTTGTTGGAAATGGCACTCAAGGTACACAGTAAAAAACGCATGCAAATTTATTTAATTTTGCGACAAAAAATATCACAACCATATAATTTTTACTAAGCATAACCTCAAATTTCATATTTGGACTAACTTACTAATTTGCAAGAACATTTCCATATAGAATTTTGCTGTATTTCTAATATAAGGTACTTTACTCTTAAGGCAATTTCGAAAAAATTCCATTTACTACCTTACTATTAGTTTCTGAGAAATCGGTGATAAAAAACTTTCCCATAAGTTGCATACTTTCTTGGACACACTGTATAATAGAATAGAATATTTATAGAGTTAATGCTAACATATAATGGTTTATGGCCATTATTGTTCTAAATACTCACAGTAATTATCAAGTTCTATTGGGGATGTAATCTGGTTTTCTATACTGTATTAGTTCCGACTGGCAGTTATAATGAAACTTGACATTAATTATAATAATATTTGCTTGCTACGATTAATAAAGCATATACTTACCACGAAAAATCAGTACTGTAGTTCTCAAAAATATAAATAGATTCTAGGGTGATATTGTTCTTGTTGTTGTACAGAATCAAAAAATCAAGTAACCTGCTTTCAACTAGATTGTTTTCATTATAAACCATGGTCAATAATAAATGACATGATAGAGAAAAACGATTTCTAAGGTTAATAATTAGTCAATAATGGTCGTTTTATAGGTTTGTGGTAAAAAAAGTATATTATTAACCAAGGTTCAGACAGGTACTATTATTGCCCGAGCGTTGAGTTGTCTAAACCGTAGTTCATATAATTTTTTTGTTCACTGCTAAAACATTTATAAGATATACTTATTTTTACAGTATTATTAATTATTATAAAAAAAATTAGGCTTGTACTTTTTTAAACGATTGCTTCTGTAACTTTTTCATTCAAGTTACCAAAGTCGTCAATAATAATTGACTGGCTGCCTAGATACAAGAAATCACCTTTTATGTTATAAGTGCAGATTAAAAAAATCAAATTACCTGCTTTTAAATAGATTGTTTTCATTATTAACCATGGTCAAAAATAATTGACAAGAGAGAGACGGTTTCTAAGGTTAATAATAATTGGTCAATAATGACCATTTTCTAGGTTAGAAGTGGAAAAATATAATACTTATTTATTGACCACAAGACTTATGGTCAGTCCTGATAATCAACCGCGATTATTGGTTGGAACGGGTTCTGCCATTTGCATTGCACACCATTAGTTGACCGAAAAATGTAAAAAAAAATACTTAAACCGATTTTTAGGAGTGACCAAGTGACCATCAGTTGTTTCTAAAAGTATTATCACAGTTAAATTTGTCTGGTTAGTTAATTTGCGACTAAACTCCTCGTGAAACACGGCGGCAATAGACTTTTAGGATGTGTTAGGCAAACATGTAATATCACAGATTATTTTGTTTTTAAAGGTGATACCGCCGGCAGTGGCGGAGGAGTCCAACAAGGAATTTTCGCTGGTGCAATCAGTCAGTTTAATCAAGTGGTAAGCAATTTTATTCCACCTGCACAACCAGCACCACCGGCGACCCAAGGAGACGAAGGGACTGGCGGTGTCCCTTCCAATCAACCTGCAGGACCATTCCAGCAAGTGGTACAAAGTTTCGGAAATATAGGTAAAATATATATAGGAGTATTTAGATAAAAAAAGATAATTAAACTTTAATACATGAAAAAAATTAATAGAAATGTCAAGATCAAGGCTTTCTGAGATTTAAGGAGGAGTAAATAATGGAACATAATACAGACTTGTTCATTAAAAAAAAAAAATTAGATTTTGATGTTTTCCACATGGAGCAAAGGTACAAACCAAACTATGTAATCGAGAAGCAAACCAAAATGGTAGTTGTATTTTGATATTTTTGTCACAGAAAAAAAATAGGTTTATTTTTGTCGTCACGAATTTTTAAAAACAAGAAATAATTACGATCTATTTATTTCAAAGTAACGAAAAAATAACTTGTACCTCTTCATGGGCAATCTCGAAGTCGGTACTTTTTGACTTTGAAGAAATAAAGGGGCTCATATCCTATCGAGTTTCTTTTAACCTTTTGTATGGTTTTTAAACAGGGTTTTAAAACCTTACTCTAAAGGTCTGTTTACCATCCAACATCCAAATTATGAATACATACCTTCTTTTTGTAATTTATATAAATATTTACTAACTATTTCAAAAGTTAAAACAGAAATATTTGGACCGGCATTTATATAGATGAACAACCTCGCATCCAGGTATGCAACAACAATAAGGCATTTTCACTATTAAACCTGAAAAACTAAACCAGGAATTTAATAATAAATATAAAATAGACAAGGGTTATGCACTAATTATTATTTAATGCATAATAAAAAAACAAATTTTATACTGTTCTGCGAAAACTCAAAAAGAAGTCCACATTCACTATTATAAGTCAAATTAATTTAAGAACTCGCCGTATCAGTTGTCATTTTATGGCACCCTGTTGAAGTCTGGTATATTTTACGTTAAGCGGTTGGCTACAGAAACAGAACAGGACTAAGTTATTTTACCTTCGTCATCTTTTAAATTTTGTAAGAGAGTAATAAGCGTAGGTTTTTATTATTTATAAAATAAAATATTACAGACCCATACCTACCCTAATAAGAATGTTTAATTATAAAATTAAAGGAAAAAAAAACAACATTTATTTCTTTTATAAGTTATTTACAAAAAGCAAAAATAGGTATTTAGGTATTTATTATATGTAGAGTCTTTCGGGGTAAGCGTACGCACTGGGTAAGTGTGCGCATTGTTGATTTTGGAGGGGAGACGAATGTATCGAGCGATTAGCTGCTGACGTTTTAGTATTGCCTCAGTGGCCATTCGATGCAGACCTCTCGCTACGTACTTATAACTCATATACAAGAGAAATATTTTAAAAAGACGAAAAAGTGCTAGTTTACTAATTATTATCTGCGTTGTGGCAAGCGTGTTATAACCGAACCGCAAATAATTTTATCGTAAGTATTTTGTTGACTTGTATGTCTTATATGTAGGGTATTTTCCACCATTAAATCAGTGGTCAAGTGTACGCGGGTAAGTGTGCGAGTGCGTACACAATCAATCAATCAATCAATATACTTTATTGTTCAAAGAAAATTACATTCTTATTGACAAAGTGTGTCCTTACATTAACAATAAATAAAAATAAATACAAACATGTGAACAAATAAATTACAAAATACATACACTTAAACATATAACCCGCATTTACTATTATGGTAAATATTATTTATTGTTTTATTTTTTAGAATGTTAAAATGCCTCGCAAAAAACTAGTTACTCAGGAACAAATAGCCGCTGCTAAAAGACTAATAGAACATTGCGTTTACTTGCCCCAATATTTCCGTACAGTTACCCGCATTAGGAGTTAACTGTGCGCATTTTTCACAAACGAATATCAGTTAAGTTTTTTTGAAAGCACATATAATTAGGTGAAGTTTGTATTTGAAAACTTAAAATATAACAATTAGGCTTCCCAAAACCAATTGTGTTATTTACATTTGCCCAGTTTTAAAATTTTTACAATTTGATAAGTATAAAAGTGCGAACACTTAACCCGAATGACTCTACAAGTAAAAACTAATACATTTTTTGCGAGGTGTAAGCTTTGTGGTGCACGTGTAATTAAAACACCATATTAGGAACCTTTTTGGTATTGTTGCCTTTGTGGGAATTTTATATATGATAAATATATATATATATATCCCGCTATCAATTCGACGACCATACATTGTCATTTTACATTTAATTTGACGGCCAGGTGCACTTGACGGCCATATATGGCCGTCAAATAGCAAACCATGTAAAATTGATGCTGATGACGTCATTTGACGAATGCCAAATTTTTGGTCGGCCGTCATTTAGTCGGTCGTATGAAAGTTTCGTATAGTTTTAGTTACGCGTCATTTCCCGCGAGAAGAGGTCGCTGCAAGCGCCGTATATTTTAACGTATATTTGTCTTTTATATCATCGCTTAATTAACGGCCTATGTATAGGCAACATCGCAATGTGTATATAAAACTTGTGTCCTTTTAGATAGTCGATTATTTGACGACCTCTTGATGGGGGTTAATATTATAATTATTGCGCTTTTTAAGATTGTGATGGTTTCTGTGGCTTGGTGCAAGAAGGGCCAATGTCAAAATTGATCGTTTTAAAATAAAGAGTTTTTAAATTTTTTGTATGAAGTTGATCTCAAAAACTATTTGTTGACAGCATTTTACAAGTTCTTCTTTAAAGGCGATACTCTTTAAAATCGTTTATATTATTAAGGAAAAAAAATTTTTTTTAACAAAATTTACATGAAAAATACCACATACCACTCTCAAAATTGACTAAGAAATGAAACAAAACGACATGATTGTAACTATTTTATTTTTTTTTTATTTTTAACATAAAAACACATTTTGTTTTAACTATTAATTTTCTTCGTCTCCTTCTTCCACGGACAGCGTGTCATCAATATTTGGAGCAGAATTTAAAACATATAGGAATTGTTCATAATACATTTGGATTGATTTGCTTATAAGTGGTAACAGTGACTTCAGGTTTTGGTTTAAGGGTTGCAGAATAAAAGTTTCAAAAAAATGACACTTACCTGTCAAAATTTGACAGCTGTCGTATAAAACTGTGTTATTTAGGTACTGACAAATTATTAAATTTACAATTCTTACAGCTATAACCCTCGTTACAAAAAATCTAAAAAAAAAATTGACACATACCTGTCAAAATTTGACAGCTATCGTATAGAACTTTGTTATTTAGGGACGTGATAATTTTATAATTTCGGACTCTTACAGCTATAACTCTCGCTACAAAAAAACTAAAAAAAAATTGATACTTAACTGTCAAAATTTGACAGCGCTCGTATAGAACTTTGTTATTTAGGTACTGAAAAATTTCTAAATTTCGGATTCTTACAGCTATAAACCTCTATATAAAAAAAACTAAAAAATATTTAAACTTACCTGTCAAAATATGACAGCTCTCGTATAGAACTTAGTTATTTAGGTACTGAAAAATTTTTCACTTTAGGATTCTTACAGCTATAATCCTCTAGATAAAAAAAGCAAAAAAATTTTACACTTACCTGTCAAAATTTGACAGATGTCATATAGAACTTTGTTATTTAGGTACTGAAAATTTCTTTAAGTTAGTATTCTTACAGCTATAATCCTCTATACGAAAAAACCTAAAAAGAATAGACACTTACCTGTCAAAATCTGATCGGTGTCGTATAGAACTTTGTTATTTAGGTACTGAAAAATTTTTCAATTTAGGATTCTTACAGCTATAATCGTCACTACGAAAAAGCTAAAAAAAAATTGTCACTTACCTGTTAAAATTTGACAGCTATCGTATAGAACTTTGTTATTTAGGGACCTGAAAATTTTATAATTTCGTATTCTTACAGCTATAACTCTCGCTACGAAAAAGCTAAAAAAAATTGACACTTAACTGTCAAAATTTGACAGCGCTCGTATAGAACTTTGTTATTTAGGTACTGAAATTTTTTTTAAATTTCGGATTCTTACAGCTATAAACCCTTATATGAAAAAAGCTAAAAAAATGTAAACTTACCTGTCAAAATTTAACAGCTGCCGTATAGAACTTTGTTATTAAGGGATTTGAAAATTTTATAATTTCGGATTCTTACAGCTATAACTCTCGCTACAAAAAAGTAAAAAAAAAATTTACACTTACCTGTCAAAATTTGACAGCTATCGTATAGAACTTTGTTATTTAGGGACCTGAAAATTTTATAATTTCGGATTCTTATAGCTATAACTCTCGCTACGAAAAAGCTAAAAAAAAATTGACACTTAATTGTCAAAATTTGACAGCGCTCGTATAGAACTTTGTTATTTAGGTACTGAAAATTTTTTAAATTTCGGATTCTTACAGCTATGAACCCTTATATGAAGAAAGCTAAAAAAAAAATGTAAACTTACCTGTCAAAATTTGACAGCTGTCGTATAGAACTTTGTTATTTAGGGACCTGAAAATTTTATAATTTCGGATTCTTACAGCTATAACTCTCGCTACGAAAAAGATAAAAAAAAATTGACACTTAACTGTCAAAATTTGACAGCGCTCGTATAGAACTTTGTTATTTAGGTACTGAAATTTTTTTAAATTTTGGATTCTTAGAGCTATAAACCTCTATATGAAAAAAGCTAAAAAAAATTAAACTTACCTGTCAAAATTTGACAGCTGTCGTATAGAACTTAGTTAATTAGGTACTGAAAAAATTTTCACTTTAGGATTCTTACAGCTATAATCCTCCAGACAAAAGAAGCTGGAAAAAATTGACACTTACCTGTCAAAATTTGACAGATATCATAAAGAACTTTGTAATTTAGGTACTGAAATTTTTTTTAAGTTAGTATTCTTACAGCTATAATCCTCTGTACGAAAAAACCTAAGAAGAATCGACACTTACCTGTCAAAATCTGACAGTTGTCGTATAGAACTTTGTTATTTAGGTACTGAAAAAATATTCAATTTAGGATTTTTACAGCTATAATCGTCACTACGAAAAAGCTAAAAAAAATTGACACTTACCTGTCAAAATTTGACAGCTATCGTATAGAACTTTGTTATTTAGGGACCTAAAAATTTTATAATTTCGGATTCTTGCAGCTATAACTCGCGCTACGAAAAAGCTAAAAAAAAATTGACACTTAACTGTCAAAATTTTACAGCGTTCGTATAGAACTTTGTTATTAAGGTACTAAAAATTTTTTAATTTTAGGATTCTTACAGCTATAAACCCTTATATGAAAAAGCTAAAAAAAATGTAAACTTACCCGTAAAAATTTGACAGCTGTCGTATAGAACTTTGTTATTTAGGTGCTGAAAATTTTTTAAATTTCGGATTCTTACAGCTATAAACCTCTATATGAAAAAAGCTAAGAAAAATGTAAACTTACCTGTCAAAATTTGACAGATGTCATATAGAACTTTGTTATTTAGGTACTGAAAAATGTTTTAAGTTAGGATTCTTAAAGCTATAATCCTCTAGAAAAAAAAGCCCAAAAAAATTGACACTTACCTGTCAAAATCTGACAGTTGTCGTATAGAACTTTGTTATTTAGGTAACGAAAATTTTTTAAATTTCGGATTCTTACAGCTATAAGTCTCGCTACAAAAAAGCTAAGAAAAATTGACACTTACCTGTCAAAATTTGACAACTATGGTAAAGAACTTTGTTATTTTGGAACTGAAACATTTTTCAAGTTAGGATTCTTACAGGTATAACCCTCGCTACAATAAAGCTAAAAAAGAATTGACACTTACCTGTCAAAATTTGACAGCTGTCGTATAAAACTTTGTTATTTAGGTACTGAAAAATGTTTCAATTTAGGATTTTTACAGCTATAACCCTCGCTAAGAAAAAGCTAAAAAAAATTGACACTTACCTGTCAAAATTTGACAGCTATCGTATAATACTTTCTTATTTAGGTACCTGATATTTTTTAAATTTCGGATTCTTACAGCTATAACCCTCGCTATGAAAAGGCAAAAAAAATTGACACTTACCTGCCAAAATTTGACAGCTATCGTATAGAACTTTGTTATTTAGGTACTGAAAAACTTTTTAATTTAGGATTTTTACAGCTATAACCCTCGCTACGAAAAGGATTAAAAATTTACACTTTCCTGTCAAAATTTGACAGCTATCGTATAAAACATTCTTATTTAGGTACCTGAAAAGTTTTTAATTTCGAATTCTTACAGCTATAACATTTTTGTAAATCAAAGGATAAAGTGACAACTTCTGAATTCTCAAGGCATAACATTCTATCATTTCGTTTAGCCTTATAGGAAGACTCTGCCAAATTTAGATGTTTATTTTCCTTCCTCAACTGTTTGGGCTTCGACCTAATTATTGACAGATTTAAGTCTCATTTCCAGACAGACATATTTCGCTTTCTGAGTTGCGTCTTTTTTCAACAATAACGCGTATTTTCTTCAAAGATACTTCCAAAGTGTTCATAAACATGACTTGACAAAACTTCAACCTTTCTTTCATTGTTATTTCCTTGCGAATTTGCGGCGGCTTACTTTTTAAGTCTTTCGTCTTAACCTTTCAACCTGCTTACTAATTTCCTCAATTAAACAATTTAGGAATTGATTTTGACCTTCGAATGAAAACTCAAAATACCTCTTGAACATATTTTTCCGTGCATCTAAACCAAACTTTTCGTAACACTTTCTTTTACATTTACAAGGCTCTAGTAATTTTTTAGCTTCAATAACTTTTCCTGAAGTAGAAATGTACTGTTTTCCTCCAATTTTTGCCTTCTTTATCAATGATCTCGTCCATTGACTGGGTTCACCAGGTCAAACCATAGACAATTTACCTTTAGATACCTACAGCTTATCTCCTGCGCAAACAAAAGTTACGTTTTATGGGTGAAAAAATACGTCCGAGCGCATGACTCGTCGGTCAGCTGTCTTCATTCGGGGAACCTTCGTGCATGCGCACAAACCTCGTGTTATCGGCCGTCCTACTTTATCTACAATAATCGACGCGCTCAAGAATACTCTCCAGAACCGACTCGGCCGCCATTTTTGTTGTTGTGTTTTAAGGTTTCTCTGTGGATTCCTTGTAGTTTTCTTTGCTATCGTGGTTTCTGGGTGTTTAATATTTACGGATTTCTAGATTTTGTGCAGTTTAGTGAATTGTATTTGTTCTTTTAGTGACTAGGATTGGAATATAAACAATGACCAGTAACAGCCGTTGTATGATTTTATTATGCCCAAATAGGGGTAAAATACCCTGTATTTCGTATTTTCAGTAAGTATGGAGTAGTGATGTATCTTGATATATAACTTTATTTTATTATGATCAATTTAAACACATCAAACTAGGCCTAGGCTACACAAACAAGGTATGAAAATAAAGGGAAAGCCACACCAAGACAGATTATCGCGATGCATGTTTTGGTATATTTTATTTGCAGCCCTGCAATTTTCAAAAAGTTTAAAAAAAACTTTTCTCTATACTTATATTATATAAAAGAAAAAAATTAAATACCTAGGTAGTTCGTTAGTCGACGAATCATTTTTAAACAAATTTTAAAAACAAAACCCGAAAAACAATTTTCTATCGTTAAAATCTGATAGGTTTGCTACTACTAAAAATGCCAGAAATCACTACCTTTTTTCCCAACTTGATAAAAAATTGAGAAGAAATTACAATTTTTTGGCAAGAATTTAAATTTTAAAGCCCGGACCTGTCTATTTTCCCATTCGTCAAACGATAATGTTGCAGTGCGCATGTCTAATAGTTCCCAGTTTTTAAATGCGCGAGGCCATAAAACTGCCACATTCGTGATTATTGTTTGTTTATCTAAAGGTAAATTGTCTATGGGTCAAACGTCTAAACTGAATAATGTTTGAGATAATATTAGCATTTAAAAAAATGACGTTATTTAGCACTTTGACAAGCTGTAGCAACTTAACAGTTCATCCTAGGAAAAAAAATTCTATTTCTACTTAAAAACATAACTTCCGCTTAACATTCGGTTGTTAAATTAACCCGGAATTTAACCGTAGAAGCATTTTTTAAGTAGAAAATAAAACTGTAAGATAGGAACGTGAAAGAGGTTTTTTTCTTTGAGGCACCATTAAGTTTTTATAGCCGGTCAAAGAGCCAAAAATCAGTGCTGGACTTTACCAGTAGACTGAGTAGGCTGGAGCCTAGGGCGGCAGATTTTAGGGGGCGGCAAATTTGGCTCAAAAATTGTTTTTATCTTACAGAAATAAATGGTACAATCTTTATTCATGGTTGACGGGTAGTATTTTTTTAAATAAACTTTATTGTTGGCCGTGTCTGTTAATGGGAATAAAAAAAGGTAGTTGGAACTTTACTGACTTTGCAGAAAGAAATTTCATTTTCAATAAAATAAGTAGGTAATCATAAATTTTTAAAATATTTAATAAAAATTATTGACTAAATTTGGGCGTGGTCTTAAAGAATTTTCGCCTGCAGCGGGCTTTTTCTTTTCCGAACGCTTTACCTGTTTCACAACTCACGAGCCGTCACTGGTAGGGGCGGAAAAAATTGAATAGCCTACTAGCGGCAAATTTATAAATCCGCCACTGCCAAAAATGTCATTTTTTAAATGCTTAAATCTCAATAACAATTTAGTTTAGACCTTTGAACTGTTATACAAAAAAAGTTTAGAATTTTTAATAACCAAGTTGACAGCTACTTTCGGTATAAGCAAAAGTGATTGGAAGACGACAATATTTCAATTTAAGAGGGTACTTACATCTAAAAAATATAAAATCCCTAAGTTTTAAATAAATATTTTCAGTAGTTCTCACCCTGTATATGCTTTATTTCTTGCCTAATATTGGTATTATTTTTATCAAAAGTTAAAAATAAAATAGGTTATAAGTTAATTTTAAGGATAAATATTTAATTAAAAAAATAAGTTACCTAGTAGTTTCTATGAATTACTAATTCTTTTACTTCTGCTGCTGTTTACTACTACTACTATTATTATTTTTGATGCTCCTACTAAGATGTTATACCACATTAAGGTATTTAGGCAAGAAAACTTTTTATCCATAATTAGGTAAAAAACTTTTTATCCCCCCTTACCTTATTTACCTGATTTGGACTATATTTTACTATTAAAATTGTTTTCTAATAACACTTAGAACTCAGCACTATTACTGAAAATTTTTGATTTGATTGGTTCTAATAAAATATATAGGTACTTATTGCATTGGCATAATTAAGCTAAAAAACTGTTTTTGCCAGTTAGCAGAATGAAATTTAAATATACAAATTGACGAAATAAAGATTAAATGATAGAGTTGATTGCTTGAAGTAAAACTGACAACACTGTCGGTCGTCTTGTTAGCGTTGCTGTGTAATATACGGCCGTACAAATAATACGAGAGTAAAAAATACATATATTTCGACCGTCAAATTCACTGATTGTAAAAGGTCTTTCTATTGATAGTAATGTAAAAAATCAACAAAAAAAAAAATTTTAATTTGAGGTCAGTTTGCTGTTTACAACTGCTAAATTGGTTAGTATACGCAGTCAAAACCTATATATATCCATTGGTTCTAGTGGATGCCATATTACGCTTCTGTGAAAGGTTGTCAAATTGATAGCGTGATGTAAATATATATATATATATATTGATACTGGGTAAGCTGTGACTTCCGGTACGTTCAACAGGAGACCTGACGTCCAGGTGATCACGTGTAGATATCAGAAAAATAAGTTCATATATGCCGGGGGGGAAACCCCTACAATAGGTGTATCAATAGAGGGGAAACAAATTATCTTTTTTAAAATTTTCCATATAAAGGTGCATATACAAGGTATAAAGTGACTTCCTCGCCATATATGGTTATATATGCAAATTGTAGTTATGAATAATAAGTAATGACTTCGTACAGTATTGCCACACTTCTGGAAGTCAGTAGACGACTTACATTTAAATTTTTATATATCAGGGTACATTTATTTATTGTAGCCTAAATAGAAGCGCTAGTATTGACTTGTATTGCTGCGAAAGTGTTACTTTTCCTATTTATTTTCAAAAACACTTTTCCGAAATTTTAAAGTCACTTCTAACACAATAAATATATTTTTTAATTTTTTCTATTTTTATGACAGATATGATGTATACACGACAAGACCAAATTTAATTTAACAATTTAGTTGTTAAGGACGCAAAACCAGTTTTTCGAGTTTTTTTTTTGAAAGAGTGAACTTACCAGGTGAAATTGATTTATAAATATAACTTTGCTCATTTGACAAAAAATAAACAAAATATCTGTCAGTTTTAACGGTTAGGTGGTTTTAACCGCGTTTTTCTGCTGTTTTTCAGGGTTTGGAGAAGACTTATCTGGAGCAAAGAGTCCGTCGTTGCATTTTGCACTTATAGAACTGTATTAAAAACAACCGATTTTGTATTCTGTCAAATTGCAACAATACTAAAACGAGAAATTTCCAACAACCAAATTTCAAATTTAAAAAATTATTAATGTGGACCAATGCCTTCTGAAAGGAGTGAAACGGAATAATCGTCTCGGTCTATTTCTTAAAATTTAAATGGCCATGATGTGGACATAATAGCAGGACTTTGGTGCATATGAGTTAAAGCATCATAAACTCGGCTGTTGCAACAACCATTCAAACATGCAGGGCGAAAATGCATAGGTGCGGATCGGCCTTAACATTAAAAAATAAGGGACATATATTTTACTGAATCAACGTCACAGTTTTTTACTAGGTTTTTAAATTCTATATGAAATTTTAAGCATCTACATAATATACCTAGTTTGAGCTGTGATCATTTTAAAACCTATCAATGGTAACTCCTTTATAAGATATCCTGTATATAGTATACCTACCTACTATTTTACTTTGTCATAAAATGCGCAATGCGATTTTCTTTTCTTTTAATTAATATCGAGTTTATGCAATGTCACTATCAATATTTTTATTTTATATTTTTTTTTAAATTTAAAATTACTTTTTATTCTTTATTGTTTTATTTTTAAATATAGCTAGTCTTTGGAGAATTTTTTTTTTCTTGACGCGTCGCGTCGTTGAATAAATAATATGTTTTGGAAGTAAAAAGTGTGTAGGTACCTTAAACCGACAACCGTACTTCACATTATTTTTGGGAATATTTATAACTTTACCACACACAGATACAGATGCCCAATGCCAAAATTCGACCCTTAGGCTTTAATGGTTGTTACTAGATAATATACTATACACAGTGTGTAAAAAGTTCCGGAACAGTCAATTATTTCAAAAATGGTGCACAATATAAAAAAACTTTCTGTATAAAAGTTGTTGGTCTTAAAGAAATTTATTAAACTAAGACCCTTGTAGTTGTGTTGCCCAAAAAGTCGTGGTAACCGAAACTTAATTTTTTTTTAATGAAATGACTCTTTTTTGATCGCAGTTTCTGATTCCTCTAAACATTCTAAAAACAATTATGAAACATGTCATAATAATATGGCTAAACATATTAGTTTCAGAAATAATTTGAGTTGAAGCACATGAATGCGATAGGTACGATATTACCTACATTTTGCATTTTTATAAGCTGGTACTAGAATTTTTTGCGTCACTGTCAAAGTAAATTCTCAAAATGTCGCTCAGCGAAAGGGAACGTATAACTTTACTAATAATAAGAGGTTTTGGAGACCGACAAAAATCAGTTAGCGAGACAAACCAATTATTTAATACAACTTTTCCAAACCGAGAGCCTATATCAAAATCTACAATTGTGAGAACAGTTCAAAGGTTAGAGGAAACCGGGTGTTGCAGAGATAAGATTCGTTCCGGAAGACCAAAGTCGGCAACTAGTGATGAAAAAAAATTAGAGACATTACTTCATTTTGTTCAGAATCCACATTTGTCACTCAGAAAAGCTGCTACCCAAGTTGATGTTTGTTTTAAATCAATTGAGAATATTTTAAAAACCAGTAATTTTTCATCCTTATAAAATAACTCTTGTCCAGGAATTATCAGAAGACGATTTTGATCGTAGATTGGAATTTTGCGAAGTAATGATGCAAAAACATGAAGAAAATAACAATTTTTTGAATCAAATAGTTTTTACGGATGATGCAACATTCATGTTATACGGGTCTCTCAATCGACATAATTGTCGTTACTGGGCTGATCAGAATCCACATTGGATGAGAGAAACACATACTCAACACCCCCAGAAAGTAAATGTGTGGGCTGGAATTATTGGCAACAGATTAGTGGGGCCTTTCTTTATAGAGGGAAATTTGAATGCCGAAATGTATCTCCACATGCTGCAAAATGAAATTGTGCTAGCAATAAACAATGAAGTAGGACCACTATTACGCAATACGTGGTTTCAGCAGGATGGAGCTCCTCCTCATTTTGGGCTAGCTGTTAGAAATTATTTAAACAACACTTTTCCTAACCGCTGGATAGGACGAAGAGGCCCCATAGAATGGCCTGCTAGGTCACCAGACTTAACGCCCCTTGATAATTTTCTTTGGGGATACCTTTGAGGACACCTATAAAATAAAGTGTTTGTGACAAAACCTGCAGATATGAATGAATTAAGAGGAAGAATTATTGAAAAATGTGCATCTATTAAACAAGAAATGTTACAAAACGTCATCGACAAATTTTATTATAACCTAGCCCATTGTCAAACTGTGGGAGGAGGCCATTTTCAACATTTAATTAAATAACGACTTACACTTCATTTTATTTTTGTTCTTTTCAAGTTATTGTTAATTTTACTACTTGTATTTAATAATTTAGTTGTTATGAAAATTTTGACACAACTTGAGTGAGGTACCTTTAACACGAGTTTAATGTTTTTGTTTTTTTTTTTACCGTAAAACATTATGAGCCGACTCGAAACAATGCAAAATGTAGGTAATATCGTACCTATCGCATTTATGTGCTTCAACTCAAATTATTTCTGAAACTAATATGTTTAGCCATATGACATGTTTCATAATTGTTTTTTAGAATGTTTCGAGGAATCAGAAACTGCGATCAAAAAAGGGTCATTCCATTTAAAAAAAATGAAGCTTCTGTTACCACGACTTTTTGGGCAACCCTGTACAACTACAAGGTCTAGTTTAATAAATTTCTTTAAGACCAACAACTTTTATACAAAAAGTTTTTTTATATTGTGCATCATTTTTGAAATAATTTACTGTTCCGGGACTTTTTACACACTGTGTATACTGATAGAAACGAACAACCTCATCATAACTAATTTTCAAATTTATTGCATGCAAAAATTATAACATGTCGAAAAAAATCCTTTTTAAGGTAAGAAAATAATTATCCTTAATTAAAACCTTAGGCAAAAAATGTTTAACAAACAATTATTTTTTCGTTTTAAGTGCTTAATTTTTACTTTTATAACCGCCACGGTTCTGGTCATTTTGGTTTGTCTGCAGAATTCTTGAACATCCTTTGCAAAAGGATAAGTTAGCTTCGTAATGTGCAGGGCAAAGTGTTTCCTTAATAGGCTGATGTCTGTCTTTGACCAATCTAAAAATAAGTTTTGGTTATACTATACACCTATTTAACATATTTATCGAAATATATGTATATAAATCTGGAAAAACAGCAAATTTTCTGTTTTGAAACGGAAACTATTATTTATTGAATTTGTCAATTACTTATTTAACATTTTTATCAATATCACTTCTAACTTCAAAACATAAATAGGGTAAACTATTTTTTTGTGTCATATTTTGTGCTGAATATATCAGTTCTAGAAAATCATTACCCATTTTAAGACTAGGTAACATTGGTAACACACTGTAGGTCCCTATTGGATATACATTTAATTCATTATGGCTTAAGGTTTTAGTAATTTCACTTATGCATTAAAGTTTAACAATATTGTAAAGAAGGTAAAAACTTGCCTAGAGCACTAAAACCAGGGTTGTATATTTATACTGAAAGATAAATTATTAAGAAGTGGTCCCCCTCAGAACAAAAATAAGCGTATCATACCAAGTTTGATTGTTTAATAATATAAAATATTATTATAATTTTTAAATTCTTACAGTTCCTTACTCCTTTGGTTTTAACGTTATCCAATCTTGTCTCGTTGGTATGGTTTAAAAGTTTATGCGACAGTCGTTATCATTGTGAAAATTTTAATAATCTTGCCAATCGTTGATTTTAATCTAAAACATAAATAGTACCTAATTACTACTTTCATAGAGAATTTCTATTTTGTTCCCAGGGCCATAGTAATTTATATAAAATAATCGGATCATGAGTTACAGCGCATCAAAATTTGTAAAAGTTGTTTAAATAATTTCGCAACATATTGATAGTATCAAAAAATTTTGACAGTACAATAATATTACAAGGAGATTGCTTCTTACTTTCCTAGCAAAAAGAAAATTATTGTAATTAAAGAAAAATCGTAATTTAAATCAAAAACCGAAAAATACAGGAAGAAGCAGGAAATTTCCAGGGTGAGCCGACAGGCGAATCCGGCAATCCTGTAAGTCCTGTACTTTTCGAATATGTAACGTATATACAATCGTTTTTATCACCGAGATTGGGTCAGTAAAGTATGAGAGTTTTGATAATAGCATACAAAATGGTATCGTCTTAGACAGTTAAAAATTTGAATGTTTTATGCTGCCAATATTACTGACATTGGTTCAAAGTCCGAAAATAAAAAATATTGTTTATGTACTTACCTTTTGTTAAAACCATGTTAACTAATTACTGGGTTCTGGAATTCATCACATCATCAATTACAGTTTAGAACAAGTAATAACAAATACACTTTTAAAATGGGAAAAGTTCGTTAACGTAATTTCAAATAAATCTCGTTACACAATTCTTTCTGGGAAACTCAAAGATACGCGATGTTGCCTATATTTCGGAAGCCGTAAAATGCTATCTACATATCGGAAGTGACAACGTAAAGCCCGCAACTTTTGAAGAAAAGCGATACCAGCGCCAGCGGTATATACTGGAAGTAACACCCCCACTTTGGATATATGTAGCGTACCTTGTGGCTTCACACGAAAAATTTGACAATGGCCTTGGCTAACCCCTAAGATGATGTGGTGTGAAGGAAACAGGCGATTCGATGTGACTTCCGAATTTGGAAGTCATATCGTCATATATGAAGTCACAACGTCTGCTGCGCATACCACTTTTGAAGTCATTAAGTACTATGTGTATGTATATATATATATATATATATACATAGGGTGTCCCGTGAATAACAGGGGATACTGAACTTGAAAATATGTCATTTAATTTAATTTCTTATACGGTTAACGAGAAACAAAGTCATCCAAGTAAATATTTACTTTATAACATTGGCGATGACTTGATGTTAAGCGGATATGAATCTGAATCAAATTTGGTGTAGTTATGTTTCGGAGGGCACGAAGAAGGATTTCATAATGGCTTATAAAATACCTCCTAGAGAACGCTTGTTACACACAAATGCATTTTTAATGTTCTGTGGTGAATGCGCAAAACTGCCGGACCCCCTTTGGGTTTTCATTCTAATATCTCTTTTAGAAATGCAAGAATCACCGTTTCAGTAGCTAAAGTAGATAGATAAACTAATAATAGGGCCTATTTATAATAGCAACTTATATGGATGAAAATATCGATGAACGTCATTGACCCCGGCCAGCGGCGCACCCAGGATTTTATGTTAGGGGGGGCCCGCCAACCAGTGCCGGAAGCAAATTTTTTAATAAACTTTTAGTTACGCATTTTTCTAGATCTTTGGAGCTTTTTTAACAGGTACTCTTAGAAGATCGCAATAGCCTAGTTCAATCGAGGTAAATATCTAAAAAAATGACTTTTTAAAATATCCACTTTAATAATTATTCCGGACAAAACATACCACTCTTTTTACCAACTAAAATATAGGTAATAGTAATGACGACGTATCCATAACACAAATATATTTATTTAAAAATATAAATTAGTACAAAGCACAACAATAAACAATATTTTATAAATAATAGAAACCAAAACTTTTTTATAACACCTTTGCATTTGTTAAATATGTAAATCTAATTTTCTTCGACCCTTAGAAACTTTATTTAAAATTTCTTCACAAGAAACTGGAACATTCTTATGAATAAATAAATTTGCCAAACCATTAAGTCTTACTTGCCCGGTGGAATTTCTTAAGTACGATTTTAAGTACTTTAATGTGGAAAATTACCTTTCAGAGGTACTGGTGGTGACGGGAAGCGGGAAGGGTAACAAAAATTTGCAAAATATTTTTTATATTGGGAAATATCATACCATTTACATTGAATATATAGCTTAAACATATCGGAGGGTATTTCTTTGCTATCTGTAAACTTGTCGTTCCATAATTTAAATTCGCATATTAAAATGCTTTCATTATAAAAATTTTCAAAAAATGAATAATTTGCATAAAAAGAATGAAGGCTGAGAAAGCTTTGCCAATTTTCTACTTGTTTATTGGGACGGGGCAATAAACAGTTAAATAGTATAGTTGAAGTCAATTTCATTGGGGGTTTAGGGGGGGCCAAGGCCCCCTTGCCCCCCCCCCTGGGTGCGCCACTGACCCCGGCACTTTTTAGTATATATTACAGTAATAAATTGAAATAACTGGTGTAAATTATCTTATTTTTTTCGACAATATCAACAATCATGATCCATAATCAGCTTAACTCAAAAATATTATTGATAATAGATGATTTAACTAAAGAGATGTTTCTAGTACTAACCATTAAACCTAAATAATAATCACCAAGAAAATCTGATGACTCAACCTGACGCGTGAGCTTGATGTCAAATGTCGTTGTATCCTGTCGAAACGCTTTGTTTTAAGAAAAAGTTTGCTCTAGCACTGTTTCTGTTATATCCCTGGACTCAAATTCTCATTGGCCAAATAACCTCACATCTTACAACTAATTGATTAAATCGCAGTAAAGTTGAGTTCTGGCCGCAACACTCTACTAATCAGCCCTCTCGAAACATCACCAAATTTTACAGCACCCAAGCTTTGTCTTTAGTACCTACCTGTCTTACCATTCTTTGTCTATAAAAAAGAAAAACAATATAGATACGATCACGCATGTCGCCTATTATACCACAAACCACTCGCCTTGAATCCCTGTCTGGTCGACGCGCGTGCCGGATAATCCAAGGTAACGTGATATAAAAAAGTATTGCATGAGTCTTTTAAGAACTAAATTATTAGTATAGAAGAATATAAAATAAATAATATTTAAATAAATGTGAAACTTCTGGTAGATAGTAAAATATTTAAATTTTTTTATAAAATATATTATTTTAGATTTTTTTTCTATTGGCATTAATACAAATCAATACCATTACCCTTTGTTTAAATACTACTTATCAAAGGACCGACACATTTTGGGATTATATTGTACCTACTTACTTTTACCTACCCACAAAAAAATTACGACATGAAGACAGTTACAACAACAATATGTTTCTTTTGTTTCTGTAATTTTTTGCAATTTATTTTTAGGTACTGCTTTCAATCAGTTTATACAAGGAGGACCGCCGCAAAATAAACCACAAGGTACTGGTTTAGTTAAAATATAACCCTAACTATTTCTTATAATATATTACCTAAAGTCGTTAGGTAAAATAAAACTTGCAGCACTAAAGTAAATACAGTGATGGTTCGAATTATTACAATCAAGGGAATTTAAGTTGGCAAGGCCATAATATAAACTTCCTAGAGGATATATATTTTTGGGTTATGTTATTTGGCAAACATAAAGGTATTTAGAAAAACAGTGCCGGTGCCTAATACTAAACCAACAATTTTTATTATCGAATGTTTTATTTAATACTGTTCTTCAATAATACAGGGTTTCACGATGACCGTCTATTAGGATATATTGGAAATATGCATTTTCTGGTTATACTGGAAGTTATCTGAAACTTGGTTATTTTATAGGGAGCACCCTGTATAATATATTTTTGTATTCTTTTCTTTATTTCCAATAATTTTTATTAAACTAAAACTTTTAATAAAAGTTATGGAAATTCTACCAGTTTCTGACAAACAAAATGTTTTCCAAAATTATGTTTTTAAAAATAAAAGGGTTAAACTCAAAATTCCGGCTGTGGAATTGAATATTATTAGGGTGTTTATCAATAATGAATATTTGATAAATGTAATTTTAGATACAGTAAAGTGGAAAAATAACAATTTTTAAATACGATGCTACGTTGCTGTTTCATTCAATGGATAGACCAGACTATTTCCTACCTGGCCACATAGGGTGTCCCTATATCTAACTAGAATAGTTTTACTCTCATTTACTTTTCTCGCTAAATCCTCTAAATATCAAGTAGTCTTATTGATTTTTGGCAATAAACCATATCATAATAGTTTATTATTTAACGAGCGTATAATGTAGGCATATTATACGAGATTTTAAAACACGAGCCGAAGGCTCGTGTTTTAAGAATCCGAGTGTAATATAGCCATTATACGCGAGTCAAATACTATACTTTATCTACGACTATTCAGTATTCATAAAATTAGAAAATGCATTCAGAGCAACAAATTTTATTACAATAGGATATTTTCACATAACAAGGTTATATTTAATGGTATTTCTTAACTAAAAAATACAATTCAACAATGTTAACAATAATTAAACAAAATACAATTACCTACTTATTTCTAATTATTCATGAAATTGATTGTATAGTATTTGCAGAATTATACTGTTGACTCTTACTGCCAAAAATAAACTAAATGATTAAACCCTTTTGTATATACCTCAACCTCTTCAAAGGGGATTAAATGGGATCAAGGTCGGCTTGAAAATGTACCTACACCACATGATTTATTTTTATAATTTAAAATAAATGGATAGGTATTTTTAGTTTTAGGTAGGTACCTATAATAAATGTAAAATAATGATAACAATAATTACTGATAATTGAAAATAATATAATTTAAAAGTATAGCTATTAGGATAACAAGTCCAATAAAAATTAATTAAATTCTAAAAAGCTATTGATAGTTTATTCAAAATTTAACTCTGTATCACTATCACTATCTTCATCTAAGCCTAAACTTATAATTAAGGGTTGAACATTTGTAATAATACAATTGTAATAATTTTCCACCTTAAGTACATGCTGTACACAGTTTTTCCAGCTGTCTTCAGAAATTTTTCTTACTTCGTTTTTAATTAATTCTACTACAGATGCATTTAATGTAGGAGAAATATTATTTCTCCTAATATTGGATTTTAATTGGCTCAAATTAGCTCAATAGGATTGAACATACATTAGTATGAAGGAAGACGCAACACTGTATGTCCATTTTCTGTTTGTCACACTCGTATTCCTTATTTATTTTAAAAGCTTTTAATACTTCTAGAAAGCAGTTCTCGTTTTTTGTAAGTTTCTTCAAAATATAAATCATTTTCAATCATAAAATTTTGAATTTCTGCTTTTGTATTATTAGAATTGGGAATGATTTTTGCTTGTCGACTATGATAACTAGCATTGTCCATTACAATGACGCTATGTTCAAAGATTGATACCTACTCATTTTTAATTATTAGTTTGACATCGGTAGATAAATAATTTCTTTTAAAAATGACACTTGAAGATGCCCCCCTATCAGCACAATTCCAAGGACGCCACATTCTACCACTAATAAGCCAAACTAAAAATTACTCGCCGGAAAACCACTAAAGACTAAAATTATTAAAAATTAGTTTGTATTTATATATGAATCAGGCATAGGTATAAATTGAATTTGTACCTGGTCCGGCTCTGCTCGAAAAGGTTTTAAAATTTGGGATCTTATTATTTATTTTATGGTGAAAGGGATAATGAGGGTTTATTGCAGTCAAAAGATCAGCGGTATAATAATTCTACAAATACTATAACATTAGAGCAATTATGAAAATGAATGGAGCAGGAATATTACTTATATTCATATCATTTTTATTAGTAATGGGAAAAGTTTCGGAGCTAATATTATTTACAGTGGTAGGTTTACTTGTCAATCGCTTCGGTTGCTATGATATTAATAACATACACGCCTGTTTAAAAACTAGATCTGGTGTGTTTTTACCGTAATTCCGGTAACTATGTTTTGTTGGGACAGTGGATTATGAAATCTCATAATCCACGTTTGTAGATTATGAGTAACTATGGTAATATGAACCACATTATATATGTACTAACAAACACATTATGCTTCTATTATTAAATAGTCGTAAATAAAAGAGTAATAATTATAACTGGCAGTATTACGCGTCTATCAATACATATTATTACTTTGTTTTCAAAAAATCAATGAGACTGCTTGATATTTGAAGGATTTTGTCGATATGTAGGAAATGATCTGGTCTGTAATTCTATGAATTGAATTAACCAGCAATCCAGCATAATTTTTTTGAAGATCAAAAGTCATCATTTTTCCACTGTATCTAAAATTCCATTTTCCGACAATTAATTCATCTTTGAGCAATTGCAGGATCTTGCTTGAATCCTGCTTTGTAGCATTCCTTTCCAAAATATTCTAATGCACGGTCGTCACGAGACACCCTGTATGTTTGGTGCTAATATCCCAATACCTAATTAAATAGAAATTATTATTTACTAATTAACTATAAAATAAATCACCAAAACCATAAGGTTTAGTAAAAAAAAAACCATTCATAATTGCCGTTAATATAATTCGCGATTACTCCAGAGTACTGCAAATATCCGAAGAAGCTAAAAGATAGCAAAACATGTCACATAATATAAAGTTTCTTGAAAAATTGGAAGTAGTAATAATTTGTCCTGTACTTAATAAATAATTCTAATTATTTAGGTTCAGAAGATGAAAATGCCGGCAGCCCACCTCCGAATCAAAACTTTGTACAAAGCATTGGACAGAACATAGGCAATGCATTCCAAACTATTCAAAACCAATTTAGACCACCCGGTTCTACTGTACCCGCCTTACCTGGTGGAGATGCTTCTAGCGGTGCTCCCGCTCAAAATCCCATTGTTGGGCAAGTCACTAATATTGGAAATCAGCTTCAGCAGATAGCGGGACAACAAGCCGGTAGTAATCCTATCCAAAATCTGATTCCAGGTAATGTTTGTGTTAGGAATTATTCAATTGTAAAAATACATTATAACGAAGAGGGTTTTAAGGATTTGTTTACTTGGAGAGTGAGGATCAATTATAAGAGATACAACGTCGGTCAAATTATGACAAAGTTAAAGAATTTAATAAATGGTAGCCTCCACATGTTTTCGTATTATCATGTGGTTCGAATTTTAGAATATTTAAAGTAAGATACACCCTTTTTAAATATTATTTAAGGCACAAAACGGAACGCTGGTTCACTGCAGAATCACGTGGCGGAACAGAATGCACGCAAGTACAAAAATATATCAGTTACCGGCGTCAGACTGCTAAAACCACGTGTCTATTTTGTTAATTTTCTTTTTTTTTTGTTAAAAAATGTGTGTAATATATTTTAAATGTAGTGTTAATTATACCGTGCGAACAAAAATTATTTGTGAAAAGGAAAGAAAAACACAAAGTCTTTCTCCACAAATTTAATGGAAAGGATTCCAAGTTTTAAGGGTCTCTACATGTTTCGAACGTAGAAACGTTCATCTTCAGGAGACAGAAAGTTTTTAAAAAATATGCTGATGGTGTTAGCAAAAGAGAAACTGAAATTCAGAACCTTAATGGAGCTTTATGGATTTAAACTGAAGTGTAGAAGATACATGAAATAAAAGACTTGATAATGGTAAAACCATAGAGTGATTAAAACATAGTGAAGGGTTGTAAACCAACCAAATAAAATAGGGAAGAAGAAAACCTGTATAGGTGTCGAGGCTTATTCAAAAAAATTTAAAAGGAACTAATGGAACATATTATAGACATTATGAAGGTGTACACCTTGTGTTGTCATATAATATTGTTGTACAAAAAGAATTTTTGGGGTCCTGAGGACTAAACCTCAGTAACCCCGCGATAGGTTAATTTACGATTTTTACCGGTTACAAATTAGGAGGAAGACTTTGTGTTTTTCTTTCCTTTTCATACTTTCAACTCCACCTTAAGTATGGACTATTTCTTCAAATTAAAAATTATTTGCATCAAAGAGGGCTTGGATTAAAAAATGTAGGGCTTGGTTTAGATCACAATGATATGGGGACGATATATCCAACCAAATCGAGGCTAAAATTTTGTAAAATTCATATTGTGACATGATATGCCAAACTAATGAGTAATAAAATAAGTAGACAAATACAAATTTATTTTTGTTGTTTACAAAATTAACAAAGTAATAATATACAGAAAGAAAAAGAAAAATAATTACATAAATTGCTGAAATTTGCAACCGCCATGCTTCAAGCATAAATTCACATGTCTCTTCATATTTTCGAAAGTGTTGACCAGCATCTCTGGAGAAATGTTACCACATTCTTCCCACCAAGCAAAATGTTGTTGCAGCAACGTTCTAGTAACTTTTCAAAGAGAGCTCCAATGTTGCTCTTTTTCTTGCGGCGTGAGGTTGGGGACATCCCTGCAAGCCTTAATCGGCCGTTCAGGAACGTTTCAGTTGCAATATTGACAAATATATCGCTTCGGCAACATTCTAGCGATATTGATATTTAAATTACAGCAACGTTTCACGCAATTAATTGCAGCAACCTTGGCACAAAAACATTACAGCAACCTAATTTTTTGAAATTCTATAGTAACATTACACTAGAAATGTGACGGCGATTGAAAAATATCTAGGTTGTTGCAATAGTTGCATGCCAGGTTCCAGCAACATTATAAAACACATGTTAACTTCGCTTGGACAATGTTTCTTAAAATAACATATAAAACACAAACAAAACAAGATAAAATACAGCTATATAAAAGAGAAACACAACTAAATGGTAATAAACATTTTCTTCCCCTATTTAAAAAATTTGATCCATTTAACCAATTTTTGTTTTAAAGAAATATTCTCAATCAAGTATAAGAGCGGATTTAGGCTCGATTTAGTACAGAGTATAAGGTATGTTTGCAGGACTTGTTACTAGCCATTTTAAGCGTGTTTGGCAGGCCCTTTTCTGGGCCTCTATAGAAATAAGAGTTCAGTTTATTCATTAATTATTCGTTTATTCATTATTCATGTTATAAAAAAAACAAATGTATTTATTTTGCTATATATAATATTATTATAGGTATAACATAAATTCGGGGTGATTCACGGTGGATGGTACGTTAGACGTTTATGGCGAACAGGCGATACGTTTTATTTGAAAATTTGGTCGTCCAAATAAACGACCATGCTATATCGTTCTAAAATATTTTCAGCATTGCGGCGTTGCCGCTTCTGCCCAAAACAGGTGGCAACATCGGTATTGTAAATGAAACCCCCCATATATTTTTAAATTTTTAGATTCTACGTAAAATTCAAATAATTTTTTTAATACAATATTCATTGTTATACGTTACGTTATATATATACTTAATAGTTTTCGAGATATTGGCTCTTGAAAAATGACAATTTTAACCTTTAACAGCTTCTAGCATTCTAACTATGTCTTAGAGCAAAACGGCTGGTGTTCCTTCCTTCAATTTTTATTATCTTCCCAAAAAATCAACCAAATCAATCAATCAAAGTAATTAATTTCCTGCTTTCGAGTTCCATCCTGTTTAACCGAAAGTTGACAATTTTGGGAACATAATAAAATCAAGGACATCAGGAACATGTGAGCCGTTTTGCTCTAAGAGACATATATAGTTAGAATGCTAGAAGCTGTCAAAGTTGAAAAATGCCATTTTTCAAGAGTCAATATCTCGAAAACTATTAAGTATATACTAGTAATGAATATATTAAAAAATAATTTGAATGTTACGTAGAATCTAAAAATACAAAAATATATAGGCTGTTTTATTTAAAATAACGATGTTGCTACCTGTTTTGGGCAGAAGCGGCAACGCCGCAATGCTGAAAATATTTTAGAACGATAGACCATGGTCGTTTATCTAGACAAACAAATTTTCAAATAAAACGTATCTCCCGTTCTCCGATTCACTGTGAATTACCCTGTATATATATATATTAAGTATACACTTTTCTTATATTTAATTCCTTCAAAGTTTGGTTTCCTTAACCCCTAATCTGTTTTAATTACTTCGTTCAAAACGTGTCTTAGCATGCTGAAACCAGTTTTTGTAAAAATTTTCAAAATCTTGATCTGTAAGTTCTTTAAAATTAGTTCGGACAGCATCTAAAATTAAAAAAAATGACAATCACTAATAGATACAGTGATTAAGTTATTACCGGAAATTTTTCTGAAGACTTGAATATTCATGATCGAGGAAAAATTTACCGTTTATTAATTTAAGCACGTGGGATTTCGGTTAGAAAATTTTAAACTCATTTATTAAAGAACCTACGTACAAATTAATTTTTTTATTAGAAATTACATATTCTAGAAATGTCTTTGAAATGGCGTTTCAGGAAAATTTTCATTTATTAATTTTACCACAAACGTCAAAAATTTCCGGTTATTCTGTGGGTTTTAATGGTAACCGAAGAAAAATCAAGCTTCTGATTGGTTGAAATTAAGAGTGTAAAATTTTCATTAAAATTTTTAATTTGATTAAATACAAATCTGATGTATTTAATATAATATAGTATTGCCAAGGAAAAATTAAAATCTACCTGTTATAAGTGAAGTGAGTTTTAAAGTTTTTTTTTTGAAGAAGTAGTCCATACTTACTTACTTAAAGTTTTTGTTTTGTAGTTCCCCTTGGCACCAGTCCAACTTAAAAACTGCCCCACATAATTGGTGAAGACCTTTTCCAAACATCTGTACACTGCATCTTTCAAATTTCTTCCTCCAGTTAGTCTCAAAAAATGTATCTAAAATTTCAAAACACTGCTATTCTCACTTATGATTTGTGTGCAATTTCTCATAATAATTTTCTTTTTAAAAATAGCAAAAAATGGACAAAGGTCCCCAACTATAGGGTATCGGAATTGGCTTGTGACATACATTCTCATTCTACTGATTTGGAACCCGTAACTATATAAAATTTACTCGTGTATAGGTTATACGAATGAAAAATTTCTGTGTAGGTTTCGCAAACACATTTTTTACTAGTAACCTATTGCTAGTACTAGATGCCTACAAATTCAACTTCAATTAACTTTAGGGAGTACACTATCTTAAGTTGTCTATTGAATTAACTTGCAAAAATTGTGTCTGCAAGCCTATCCAGTGAAAACTTTGGAATATCTGCCGTTATAATACCGTATGCATGCGCTTTTTGCTTTAATTTTGGTAATTTTTTTGGAAGGGGTTCTTTCAGTTTAGTCTCCAGTGACGTGTAGTACCACACACAAGACACACCAATACAAATTAAATAATAAAATACCTAGGTTATGTTTTGTGTTTAACAGCACGACCTTCATTTCCAAAAATTACCTACCTAACAGAGAACAACTTGTTCTCTGCTAAAAAGTACCTAAGCATGCATAAACTTTTATTAAATTTAATGTAATACCTTATTTCTTAATAAAACACTGTCCTTCACTCTTTTAAAAGAAATGCCAAGCCAAAATAAAAATGGCCGATCCGATCTGACTCTGAGACCGAAAACATAACCCCCCCGACCGACGCGTGGCGTACCTATTTGAAGCGATGATTGGGCAGCACAATTGCAATTACAAAAAGACATTCATAAACCAACATCGCTGCTAAGTTGCTATGTAATTTGCCTGAAACTTTCTAAACTGAAGATCGCTAAAATATTGCACGTTACAGGTTGCCC